>CM052898.1:103747430-103948440 GCA_028534135.1 Potos flavus
ACCTGGGTGGCTCAGTCAGCTAAGCAGGTTAAGCATCTGACTTCGGCTCAGGTCTAGGGTCCTGGGGTTGAGCCCCGCCTCCACTGCACCTCAGCCCTACCCCCAAATCCTGGTCCCAGTGGTCTGCTTCTCCCTCACTTTCTCTCTCTGCCCCTCCCCCCAGCTCGTGATCTCTCTCTCACACATAAATAAATAAATAAATAAATAAATATATTTTTAAAAAAGAGTACAAAGCTAGAGTGAATCACTTTTATAAATTTTTGGACTCTTTACTTATGCTAGATAATAATGGTTCATTTGTTTTCATTTAGATATTTCTTAGAAATAAAAATGTGCTGACTTTTTTTACTTGTACACAAGTGATCATAGATTTTATTCATAGCAACCAAAATTTAACAACAATTCAAATATTCATCACCAGGTGAATAGATAAAAAATAAAGTTATACAATGAAATATTACTCAGCAATGAAGAAGAATGAACCACTGAACCACAGATGCATTTAACAATGTGGATGATTCTTAAAGTAATTATACTAAGTGAAAGAAGTTAGTGATAGGAGAATACATATTTTAAGATTCAGAACAGTCAAAACTAATCTGTAGTAATAGGAATCAGAAGCAGGGATTCTGGGGTGCTGGAGTGGCTCTGTGGGTTATAGCCTCTGCCTTTGGCTCAGGTCATGATCTCAGGGTCCTGAGATCGAGTCCCGCATCAGGCTCTCTGCTCGGCAGGGAGCCTGCTTCCCCCTCTCTCTCTGCCTGCCTCTCTGCCTACTTGTGATCTCTCTCTCTGTCAAATAAATAAATAAAATCTTAAAAAAAAAAAAAGAAGAAGCGGGGATTCTCTGTGATGCTGATTTAAAGTTTCTTTTTTATACCCAGGCCATTATTAAGCCATTGTTAGCAAATTTCCTGAATAAATATTAGGCACTTATATATAAATGGATGTTTCCACTTTAAGTGTGTGAATAACATACTAACAATGTTCAGTGACAAAATACATTTGAAAAATAATTTCTCATTATCATTTCTCCCTCTTCGGAGAACAATCATATAGTTGAAAAATGATATCCTTTACCTTATTGTTTTAAAATTATATCTGAAATCTTCCCTTATGCAGTTGTTTTGTGATCATCTCATATGTATTTCAATCTTAAAATAAATAAAAAAAATGTTTTAAAAGAATTCATTATTTCATCTCACTTTTTCTCAACTATAACATAATAATTTATAAATGGCTAATCTTTAGGGTGATAAAACATTCCTTTAAGAAGCCACATCATTGACGCTCCTCTCTACTAAAGCTAAGTAATTAGTGTAAATTCCTTAAAAACTTTGATTTTAAAAATTTCTACTTGAAAGTTTGGGACATTTCATATCATAAAAAAGATTAGTACCTAATTTTGGCATAGATTTTTCTATGAAGAGAGAATTCATTGCTACTTAGTTTTTGTTTGGGGGTAGATGGATTGCCTCCCATTATTCATTTGAAATAAATGTTTAAAGACAAGCTACATTAAAAACAAACTAAATAAAACTTTGCAGAAGTTTCAGTGCAACCTGGAACCTGCTGAGCAGAGAGCCCGATGCGGGGCTTGATCCCAGGACCCTGAGATCATGACCTGAGCCGAAGGCAGAGGCTTTAATCCACTGAGCCACCCAGACGCCCCTCCAATATGATTTAAACTGCTCAAGATGGCGTCCTGTTACCAAATCACTATTTTGCGCTTTGCTAGTAAAATATTGACTTGATAGCCTTGCTCTTATAATTTACTATTTCAATAGCTACTGTTTGTGACCACCCGCCTGCCCAGAATAAGAGTACTGTGTACTGAACCTTTCTCCCTGTGTACTGAACACGTGTACAATACTGTGTACTGAGCCATTCTTTTATTTCCATCATAATGTTCCTTCTGTTTCTTCTGATGCAGTTTTTATTTTTGAAATCTTAAATTTCTTCATTACATAAGCATTCCATAAATATTACTCAGAATCTTTCAAAGGAGGTGAGCATCATTAAATTGTTATTGTAGAGTTACACACAATAATAAGTCCAAAACCACAAATAACTTATCTGATGTGAGCTTTTGCATGAAGACTTCATTTTAATGTGAAATAATATCTATGCTTAAACAAGAATGTTACTTTTCATGTCCCTAAATCATTTTGCTAATTGTCTTCTAGTAAGTGCTATTAATTCCATTTGCAAAAATAAAATTTTAAAAGATTGAATAAATTACCATGTTCTACCAAGTTAATCTCTGTACTTCATCTTTCTTCCTTCTCGTGTAGCTAAGCCTGTCTGCCAAAAGAATGTGTCCTGTGCAAACAGTGGCAGGATAGGCTCTTGATTTTTTCAATCAGAAAACCTTCCTTATTAAATCATAAATACCTATATGAAAGGAACTCACCCTCATTTATCTCCAAATTTCACTTCCTTTGCCCCTGCCTTATCTCTTCCTATGAATGCTTATTATAGTGATTTGAACATAGCAGTTTATGATACTTAGGGCATTGTTATTACAGTTACAAAGCATTATATTGTGCCACAAACTGTGCTAATAAGCAGCAGTGTATAATAAATTCCTATCTAATTTCCACAAATTGATAGTTATCACTATTCCCATTTTTCAATAAGGGAAATTAATGCTTTGTAAAATTATTTGCCCAAGGGGATTCAGTACCAGGCATTCTAACCACAGGGCCCATCTCCTCATCAACACACTATAACTCCACATTCTTCTGCCTCCCTTGGCCAGTTTCTAACAGGCGTTACTCGCTATGATGCTGTATTTGTGTCCAGTCCTTAGTATCTTTGATGCACATAATGCTTTAAATGCAGCTGACCAGAAGCACAATGTACTACTTCTGGTACCTAAGACAGAACAGTGCTTGTGGCAGGCAGTCTTTTCAGACCACTCTCCAGTTTTACTCAATCTTCTCTCATTTCCATTGGTTTGGCTGCCTCGCTATCCTGCATTTGAGATTAGTTTCTGTTCTATGTACTTGAAATCTCTTCTAGGCATTATTTTTTATATTTTACTAGAATCTAGATTCTTACCTATATTAGATTGTGCTCTTGCCTTTGATTTCAGATCCACTGTAGCCTTGAGTGGGTTGCATTCTTCAAAATCCTGTCTTCTGATTTATCCACTCTTTCCATCAGGGGAAAGGTATTTAGATTTTGAGACTGACTCATATTAACTAAAATTACAAGGGATTAATGTATAAACCAGAATGTCATTATTTAAAGTGAAAACTGTGTTACAGAGATCAGGATAGTTACATCTGTTTCCAGTGGCTTTTCTTTCTGAAAAAAATAAGGAAAGAAAAAATTGAAAAGAAAATATTATTTTGTGAATATAGAATCAAGGCAAGGGTAGAATTGAATAATCTTAGTGGATAATTAATTCTGATGCACAGCAGGACATTTATCCTTGGTATTCTCTCATGAGACATCTACCTCCCTTGGACAGTGTTGGAGAAGTTGTGAAAAGTTCCTGCTCACCGACTTCCTTAAGTCAGTCCATGGTTTTAATGGTTTTTCCTCCAACTTGATTGTTTTAGTTTTTATTTATTCCTTGATTAATTCATTAAAAAATATTTATTGAACAAAGACCATGTGCTAAGCACTGAGTAAATCAGTGAAAATACCACATTAACGAAGCAGACGTGGTTTCCATCCTCAGTGAACTTATAATTTAATGATGGAGTCAGTTATTAAAGAGGTAATCTCACAAATACCTAATTACAACTGTCTTCATTACTCTGAAGAAAAACTAAGCTGGTTATGAGACAGCAAAACAGAAGACTTGGTTTTCTGTGGAAAGTAAGAGAAGGCTTCCCTGTGGAAGTGATTTTTTAAGTAAGGGCTTAAAGGATTAATAGAATGGACCCAGCAAAGTAGAAGAAGAGGCAGTGGGGACATAGGACAAAATCTCAGGTGGAAAATAATTTGGATATTTTAAGTAATTAATATAAAGTGGATGTAGCTGGAGCTTAGTGAATGAGGAAAAAAGTTGGTATTAACAATAAGGATGCAGAGGTGAGGCTTTGGGAGGTAGAGATCATGTGGGGTATTCCTGAATATATTACAGATTTTGGACTTGGGGAATTTTTGAAGGGTTTTTAAGCAGGAAAGAAACTGATTAGAATTGCTTTTAAAATTATTAGTTTTGCTGCTGTCATAAAGGTGTTTAATGGGTTTAGGATCAAAAGTGAGTATGGTTAGAATAATTAACCATTGGTATAGTTCAGGAATAAATTATGATGGCTTAACGAATATTTTTTTAGAGATGGCGAGAAATAATTTCAAGAAATATTTGGGATATGAAATCAATAAGCTCTCTTATTCCTGTCATAGATTCCTGAGGCTGTACTTTTTTTTTTTCTGAGACTGTACTTAAATCATTCTGACCAAATCTGATTATATAAGAAACTCCTCAGCAGAAATAACTGTATAAGATATTCTGCAGATGGCTAATATTTTCCATTATGAACTGATAGTATTATGCTTATGATTTTTACTTTAAAGGCCTCTAAGTTCTTAAGAGCAGAATATTGCTGACTCTTACAGATTTATTGTAGATGTCAATATTTTTTTATTGAAATTAGTAGAGTATGTGCAGAGTTGTGAGAGCTGTGGTAGCAACCTGGAAGACTCTGGAAAAACCTGATCGCCAACTGTACAACCACTGTAATCTCAGTCAACCTCTCATAGCAGCATAAGTAGATCTTTTCCTACTGCTCATAAAAGGCTACATGGAAACAGTGATTATTAATCAGTGCAGAGATAAAGATGGAAGAACAACCAAATTCAAGAAGCTGCAGTTTATTTTCATAAAATGTGGTTAAATGAATATTTTAAACCATGATGATATGAGATTCATTTTTTTTCTTGCAAAAGAAGTACGTAATGATTTCAGATGCAGTTGTTTGAACAAGTCAGCGTTTTTCCAAATCAAGAATGCTTTTTTAAAAATTGCAATAGTTTGAATAATTATAACTATGCCATTAAGTGATTCAGCAGCTAAGGACTTTTAAGTGTAGAATTGTGGTTAATCTTTTCCTTTAAATAATTTACAGACTTTGCTGTTCTACAAACTTAATAGTTGATTTAAGCTAATACAGACTGAAACTGAAATGAGCTGTGAACAGGGAGCTAAAACTATGCTCTTCAGCATTCCAAAAAGTTCTTGCTGGGGCTGACTTGGGTGTCACGGACATCAGATTAGATACCACATGACTATCTGTCAAACGGTAATCTAACTTCTTCTTAATTGCTATTGTCTGTTCTGTCTATACCAATAGTTTTTAATACCTTAAAATAACCTCACATGTGTAAGTCACATCTCCCAAAACTAGTTTGTCATTTCCTTGAGATCATATAGTTTTGTATTTACGATGGCTTGCCTTCAAGCAGTGGATGTTCAATAACTCTATGCAAAATACAGTACCAAAAGTTCTTGTCAATACCTCACCAGCTTTTGACAAGTAACTTTACATCATTCCTAGAACACACCTAAAAGTCACAATTTAAACATCATTTAAGAGGCATCATGTTACATTGTTCTATTCATAAAATTCCTATCCCTTTGTTGCCTGTTATAGCAGGTTTAGCATTTAAAGTGATAGAATTAAATTCTTCACTCAAAAGATAAAAATGTGGGTGGGGGATATTACTGGAACAGAAACAGGACTAGTATAACTGGGAAGAATCAAGTGGTAGTATTACAGACAGCAACGTTAAAGTCATTCAAAAATAAGCCTTAAAAAATTATATCTTTTACTTTAAGGAAGAAGCCTATAAAAACTTATACAGAGAACTTCCAAAGATATTTTTAAATGGCACATACATTATTGAAGGTTCTCCTATTTCAATTCTAACAATATTTAAATTATGAAAACAGTTTATTCTCTACTCAGCACTGTGGTGGCTACATCTGCATACAAAAGCAAAGCAAAGAGAGACTGTTACTTCAAATAATACCAGAACGATTGATAACTCTGTGGAAAAGAAGGAAGTGGGAATATTTTTAAACATCCACTTTCTCATCCTTCACATACCTATGTGAGATCAGTCTCTTTTGGCCTTTCATCTATCCCCAAGGGCTGGAGTTAAAGGACAAAATCTACTAATAAGAACCATCGCCTGCATTCTACCATGCTAGTTCTGAGTGAAAACATTATAATTTTCTTAATAACATTCCCTTGTTTGTAATGATTTAAGGCTTATTTATTATTTTCTAATGCTTAGAATGCACATACATCCAGAGAATAAAATATAAGCATATATAATAAACAAAAGATATACATGAGGCCCCATAGAAGAGAGTAAATATAAAACCATAAACAAGTAAGTGAAGTCAGCTTCAGTATTTTCTGTACCATTAACACTGAAAAATCTGAATCTCAGGACCTACGTCAACACAATAAAATAATTCTAGGTAATGTGTATAATGCCCAGTGATGCAAGCACCGGAAAAATATAAACAGTTATAAAAGATTGTTCATAGATATGAAGAAATTTGCTCATTTATTTTACTTCCTTCTAATAATTTACATACACCCACTTCCCATCTAATGAATGGTAGAATTGCTCTAAATTTTTAATATTTTAATGTATATATAGTTCATTTCCTGTTTTCACATCCATCAGCACATTCAGTCTGCCCTTTTGTCCCTCACTGATGTTCAAGGCACATGTAGAATGAACCCACCACAAGATAAAATATAAAGTATAAAATTCATCAGAGTGGCTTAAAAATCAGAGGGCCTTATTATTGACATATAGGCTAGACACATGCTGACTCTTGTAAAATCAGGTAATTGGCAAAGTCTGGGTCATCTGGCTATGCACAACACAAAGAAAGTATTGCATAGAACCATGAATAGATACTGCTCTTTCTCACTTTGCAGATGCCTCACTTTTTTGGCTCAACCAGAATTAACTTCTGTTATTTTGCTCTAGATGAAACTTATGATGGGATCTAAAATATTTTACCATCTTGCATAGGAAGTTAAGGGCAATCTCTCGTTTTTACCATGTTAGTCTCACTCTCTCTAACTTGAAAGGAATGGTTTAAGATAAATAGAGGTAAGGCATATCATAATCGAACTTTTATAACTTCCTCGGGCCTTTTCCAGCATAGGAATCTACTAAATACTTCTATCAAACAAAAAGGACTCCTTTTGCTAAATTTGCCAGTCTCTCCCTCAAGATATCCATTCTTACCACTCTGAAGAGAACTAGTTAGGAATGGACTGAACATAGGAAATCATGTTGCTTGTAGGATTTTTGATATTAGAATTCATTATTACACTGATGTAGTTTTCCCACTGATATATATCTTGATAATCAAAATTATATAATTTCCCCTCTACTAGGATGCATTTCAAACTGCTTGGTATACATTTAAGCCCTTCTCACTGTGGCCCCAATTTGCCTTATTAGTATCTTCAGCCATTCCCTCCATTAACCTCTTACATTTTAACATTCCATACTCTTCTATACCCGTGTGCCTTTGCCCAAGTTGTGTAGTACCCTATCAACTTGACACCTTACAGTGGAGACCTTTGCACTATAGAGTACCTATTTATTACCCAATCAGGATAAAGAAGAATGGGAATGTTATCCACACATCCTTCTGCAGCCCCAAACAAGGCCCAGCATTTCCAACTTACACTCTGGTTTGATAGATCTCTGAAAAAACCCCGTAGTGAAAGTGTGGATCCAAACATGAATGCTTCTCTCACTGACATCTTCATAAAAATTTCTTTGCAACCTGAAACAATATTGAAATTCCTTCCTGATGATAATGTTTGCAGGATGATAATAATGATGATGATGAACATAATGTAGTGGCCATCATCTGTTGAATACTTACTATGTGGTGGCCATTGATCTAAATGTTTTACATACATTATTGCTAATACTTGCATCTTAAAAAGTCTAAAATGAAACTCATGATTTTCCTTCTAAACATGTTCCCATCCCACTTTCTAGTCATCCTGTCTCAATACAAGTCACCACCATCCACTCAGTTCTTCAAACCAGAAACCACAAATCATTCTTGATTCTTTCCTTTTCTTCATGACTCACACTCATTCTGTAATCCCTAGCCTATTGTTTCTAGCTTCAAGATATGTTTCACATCTACCCCCCTCTGTCTTCACTGCTACTAACTAGTCCAGGTCATCAGTATCTTTAGGGTGGAATTTGGAAAAAAATTAAAATAATAAAAGTGGCACTACTAAATGCAATATGACATTCTGGGTTGGATCCTGGAACAGAAAAGGGACATTAAAGAAAAACAAACTGCTGAAACCTAAATAAAGTCTGTAGTTTACCTAATAATATTGTACCAATGTCAGTTTCTTAGTTTTGACATAGACCATCACTGTGTGAAATGTAAACATTAAGGGAGCCTGACTGAAGGACGTACAGGAACTCTCTTTACTATTTATCTATGCAACTCTTCTGTACGTCTAAAACTGTCACAAACAAAATTAAAAACAACAACAATGTTTTCTTAGCTGCCATCCCAGTCCCCTTCAGTCCATTCTTCTCAGCTGCTGGAGTGATCTTTTAGTAATATAAATGTGACCATTAAAAGAATTTAGGCATCTCAAAAAAAAAAAAAAAAAAAGAATTTAGGCATCTCAGAGAGATTGAAACAACCTGTCCAAGATTATGTAGGTATTAATGGCTGAACAGGAATTCTCACCTAGATCTGATGGGTTCAGTGTCTCTTAAGCATTGTATTACTGAGTTTTCTATGTGATGAATTCAGCACTTAACAAAAAGAAGTCGGTGTCTTCCAGCTTTGCATATATCCCATTCATGATTTAAGATTGGTCTGATTCAAAATCCTGAGAAATCCCTGTCAATACCAACTAAACTGATAGGCCAGAAGAGTGAGAAAAAGTCCTTTATGTTTTTCAGCTTCAGTCCATTTTAAAAGATTTGAGATAATGCAGGGTCTAAGATTTTCTTAAGGTATGAGAAAAGATCCTCCTTTGAGGTGTTTGCAGTAGTCACAATTGCCTTTACTGTAATGGCTTACAGGGTTGGACATTCAAAAGGACACACCAGTAATAGAACGGTCACTAGCAGAGGTTCCAAATTCTGAATATGAAGCTTCATTCTTCCCTTTCTTATAATGCAATAGATAGATCATGAAGACATCCTTCTAAAAGTTAGCTTCATCCCATATACTACAGTGTAGTGGAGAACTGAAACTATTTAAAACTTTCAACAATTTTCAAGCTATATTATCACAGCCTACTCATCTTAGTTATTAGTACCCAAAAGAAGCTCCAGTATCTCAAGTCTTATTTTCACAAGGGAAAGACATTCATCAGTGAGACCTGTTATCTCTGGTAATCGATCTCTTTTGACTTAGCTTTCTATTAAACCGTAGTAGCTTTAGTGGACAAACTTGGACAAAGGGTGAGATGACAAGCTACAGTAGTCTTTTCTTACCCAGCCATTACTTCACCTGATAACAGCAGGAGGCAGAGGAAATCTAAATCCCTATAGTACTCATGTAACAAAGATTTGTAGTTCTTGGGTTTAGATTTTTTTATGTTTTTCATTTGTTTTAGACACTTAAGTCTTTTAAGATGAGTCCATAATGAAGTAATATTGACACAGAGCAGAATCTACATACCACAGTGATAAGAGATCCTTAAGTATTTAAAACAAATCTGATCATATCACAATTTCAGAACTATAAACAGTCAAAAAAGTACATTTCAATAGCAGTGCAAATTTTTTTTTATGTTTCTTAGATATCAGCACTTTATAAAGCTTCAATAAAACTTACAGTTTGTGAGCATTTTTAAGGCATGGGGAAACTTTTCCTGGGGGTTATTAATCATTATGATATCTCCCCTCAGTCCAACATCATGTTTCTACACAGCTGGTTATTCAGAAAAATTCAAGTTGAAATGTTTACTAACTTTTACAGTGGGTCAAGATATGAAACTCAATCCATGTCTTATGTTAATAGGTTTTGTAAGTTGTATATTAACTTTTTAAATATCATTGTAGCATTTTTACTAATTGATAATAATAATGGGATATTGGTACACATATCTATATATGTATGACTATTTTACTTTACAATCCCAATATATTAAATAGTCCTAAAATTAATATTTTTATATCTTAATTTTATGTAAGTCTACTTTGTATTTGAAGAATTTATTATCTCTACATCCCTGACTCTATTGACTAGCAAGAAATTCTTATGTTACCTCTTCTAAGACATACTGGACTCCATGCCATTTATTTGTTTTGACAGCAGTTTGAAATTCTGCAATCCTTTTGCACAACAACTTCTAAAATACTTGAATTATAGTTTAAATGCATTAAAAGATGTAAAGGCAGTTTAGGATCATTTTTTTTCTAATGGAATTAGAGTTCAAACACAAGTATGTTTCAAGGACAACGTAAAATGTCAACAACGATATACAACTTTAACAAAAAGTTAAACATCCAAGAGAGCTAAGATGTAGCACCACAGTGGCAAGGTTTCAGATACCTAAAAAAGACTGAATTTTCCTATCAATATCTATAGCTTTAATGAAGATAAATTAAATAGACGCTTACAGTTTATAAAAAACTTATGTCTGTATTTGCCTTAATGTTTCTTATTGGGTTAAATTTACCATCAGTTAAACTCTCATTGGTGACTTTACTGTATCCTTCAGTAAGGTAGAGGAGAATATGATTATAGTAGCATTTCAAAATTCAAACTTTAATAAAAACATGGATGATTTTTCTTCTCTTTTTAAAGTTTCATATCACCTAAGTGAAAATGTGGTTAGCTATGCATTAAAACTTTGATCTTTCAAGAGAGAAATATATTTTGTGTATTCATTCATATGATCATCCATGCAACTCTTTATTCATCATCTAATTTTACCTCACGTTTGTCCACAAAAAGATCAGAGTCTAAAATATAGGATTAGAGTTAGTCATGTCCTGTCACTTGAAGTGTGAAATCTTGTACGTTTGGCTAGCATAGAAGAGATAAAAATATTTTAAATTGCTTATCTCTCTAAGGGAAGGTGGCACATTAATACTTGTATGTATGTCCTGTTTTATTTAATACTCTTGGCTGGATTAACATTCAAGTAGAATTTTCATTAAAGTAGTAGAACTCTCACTCAGTTAAGCAATTCTAACATAGAGAAAATCAACCAAGCCTACTAAATTATTGCTCTTATTTGTAAACATTTAAGCAGCTGAGCATAAGCTTCATTAATACTGCATCTGTACATACTACTGGGCATGCTCCTTTTTCTGCTTTGGCCACTAATGAGCAAGATAAAACAAAGTTTTATATCTCCTCCTTTTCTGTTTCCTTCCTTCCTTCCCACCTTCTTTCCTTCTTTCTTTACTTTCTTTCCTAATATTTTTTCTTCAGAGACATACTCATACTAAACATTTTCCTCAATCTTATTTCCTTAAGGTCAATATGTATATTATCAATAAAGAAATCTAAGGAAAGTAAAAGAAGTTACTACCTTTCTCATTCTGTCACATTTTTTGCCACCTCTTGCACTCCAAATTCCTCCATTTCTTTTCATCATTTCTCTCAACTTTTACAAGAACTTATAGGCTATACATATTTTAAGACTCCGTTCATTCAGTCAACAAATATTTACCCAGTATCTAGAATTACTAAGGCTGTGTGTTAGAAATAATAGGAAGAAAAGTAGTAGTAATGTGGCTATTCTATAAACAAGATAAGATCCATGAAACTCAGAAGTTTGATCAGAACATATTTTCCATAGCTGTGCAAAAAGATGGTCCTAGACAACAAAAGACCTTGAAGATAGTCTATGTTCTCAAGTGCTTACAATATAATTGAAAAGCCAGGTTCTTGGCACAGACAGGCAAAGTGACTGAAGGACACTTAGGGTAAAATATTCCAACATACCCAAATCAGCATAGAGTAAACAGTGTGCATAAGATTTGAGAAAACATTAAAAATTTAGTTACCGTATCAACTAAAGGCCTACTGGATGAAGGAGATTTGAGACTTAATTTTGATGCAATGAGAGGTGCACATTTCAGCAAATAAAAGAATAACCACAGTAATTTGTACAAACATAGAAATTAGAAACTGCATATACTACAAGGTAAAGTATTTACTTGATTAACTAAAGATACTTGCCGAGAACAGTTGTTTGCAAAGTGACGGTTGTTGAATGGGCATGTCAGAATTACATCAGGAGTTTTTCTGACTACACATTGTCTTCCTTCCCTCTTCATTTTTTGTTTGCAACATCTCTTTTCATTATTTTGTGATGCCCCTTGCAGTGGGAGTAAGAGCAGAACTGTGCTTCTTGCAGTTAGGGTAGGCAGAGGATAGTTTTTGAGAAAAGTCCTCCAGAATCAGTATCTCTACCCTCCCCTTTTTAAGACACAATAATTTATAGAAATGCTAACTTATTTTTTTGAAATGGGGTGGGAGTAGTGAACATGGTATCTTAGAACTAGGTAGCAATTAAATGAGATGAGAAGTGATTTATTGTCAAATTCAAGCCTGGTTCATTTAACAAATAAAGCATTAGCAGCTAGATTTTATATATTGTTCAGCATTCCACACTATCTCTTAGCCCGTTTTGAACCTTAAATTTAAATATTTTTAAAATTTAATCTGTAAGGGGAACCTTGGTGACTCAGTCAGTTGAGTGTCCAATTCTTGACTTCTGCTCGGGTCATGATCTCAGGGTTGCAGAATCCGGTCCCACCTTGGGCTCTCACTGAGCTGAGTGGGGAATCTGCTGGAGATTCTCTCTCCCTCTCCCTCTGCTCCCTCCACCAGCTCACACATCCATACTATCTCTCTCTCTAAAATAAATAAGTAAATATTTAACGCATTACGTATTATGCAGTTATGCAGTAATGTATTAAGCAAACTGTCACTTATTTGAAAAAGGTGTTAGTAAATAAGTCCCTAAATATATTCATGTGTGTGTGTGTGTGTGTGTATCTTGTCTATACCCTATATTATCTCCAGAATCACTTTAGCATTGTTTCAGCCATCAGTTATCCACATTTATAAAGAGAGAAGGGTATATGATCCAAATTAAAGAGTAATTTCAGTATCACTTATACTACTAAAAGAAAGTTACGTTAATATGGCCCAAAAATAGCTAAGAGATAGCAAAGACTTCTTACTTATATAGGAAGAACTACTAATTTAAAAAAAAAAGAAAGAAAGAAAGAAAAAGAAGACTTAGTAATTCACCTTACACAGCTATCCAATGAATTAAGCTGAATGTTTTAATATGCATTGTCACTTCAGTTTATCCTTGTGATTTCTTTTGCATTAGAATTACTTTTAATTATAGCTAGTTTAGTTACTTTAATGTTAAGGTTTAATTCCATGTTCAATGGTTATGTTAACAGATGACAATTGAAGGGGCTTAGAATCATGTTGGAAGATATAGTGAACCTACTATGGAATATAAACATTTCCAAAGATAGAACACCAAAAGTTAATGTGAAAGTCTTGTTTAAATATCCTCCATCAAGCCTTTATCAGATGGTCTTCAGAAAAGAAGAACATTTCCATTTTTTCCCTTTCTCTTTCATTATCCTTCTTGTTGAGGAAGGTTTTCTGAAGGCAACATGAGTGACTCATGGGTCTAATTATTCCACAGATTACTTATACCTGTTAACATTTTCTGTGCCCACCTCCCTTCTATTGCCAGCTAGACAAGTAAAGCATCTGATGAACTGTTCATTAAAAACGGAGTAACTGGGGCGCCTGGGTGGCTAAGTGGGTTAAAGCCTCTGCCTTCAGCTCAGGTCATGGTCTTGGGGTCCTGGATCGAGCCCCGCATTGGACTGTCTGCTCAGCAGGGAGCCTGCTTCCCCCTCTCTCTCTGCCTGCCTCTCTGGCTATTTGTGATCTCTCTCTCTCTATCTGTCAAATAAATAAATATAATCTTTAAAAAAAAAACAAAAACGGAGGAACCGCTTTCACTTTTGAATCCAAACCAGGTGAAGAGTACAAGTAGGGAAAAAAAATCCCAATTCAATTTAATACATATAAAATGTCCAATTTAGATAGACTTTAAGAGTTTCTTTTTTTTCCAATTACAGTATATGGTTAATACTTTACATATTGACAGAATTTTTTTGTTATAAAGTTAGTTACCACAGAACAACAATAAAAAAAGACATTTTAATATAAATTGTTTTACCAGAATTCTGTGGGGGGAAAAAAAAAGCCTTAGAATTTCTGAATAGTCAGAAAGTTTATACTATAAATAAGGAAAAACCACTGAAAATGTATAGGTTCCAGTAATAGGAAGTGGTCTTAATACAAATATTTTACATTTGTATCTTAATTTCAGTTAAACTGGTATTTTGGAAGCCATGGCAAAGACAGTACATTGAAAAGAAGGAAAATCAAGGTTTTGAGATTTTAAAGATAGGTTACGTATTTTTAAAGCATTAGCTGATTCTCTCCTAATTTCTAGAAGTGGTTTTAGTTTTACTGTTATAGGTTCTGACTTTTTCACCAGACTTAAAAATGATTTCACAATGAAGAGAGATATGTTGAATTATTTTCTCAGCCTAGATACAAAGATAAGTGAATTGGACATTTTGTCACTGGGTGCAAGGACTCTCATCCATCCCCGATCTTGCCTTGGCACCTAATTTGAGATCAATAAATGTGCCCTTAGTCACAAGAATATCTTGGTACTGAGTTAGAAACAGAAGTAGGAGCAGAGCTGTCAGGAATAGTGAAAGGAATAGGGCCAGGAAGAAGAAATCTTCTTTCTGTCCCTCCACACAATCAGATGACATCTTTGTTTCAGCATCTTCTCTCAGGGCTAACTTTTCCTCCCCCAACTTAGGAATGTTATGCTCTTATTTTAAATGCTACCAAAAAACATTATATGGTCTTCCATCATCCTATAAGCCTAAAAGTAGTAAAATATGTCAATAGTACACAAGCCCTATATTCACATAGAATACAGTATTGGTAATGTAATACCTGTCATCATCAAGAGAACAACCTGCTAATTGTTACAATTGAATTAAAATAAATTATTCAGGTTTATTTTTACTGGTGATCATATTTTTTCATGAAAATTATTTGGTTTTGGTATAATTCAATACACTGCAAACTATCAATTCACTGTACTAATAAACAAGTAGATGGACTGAATATACTAATGAAACAATTAGGTATGCTGGGCCTTTTTGTCACTGGGTGGTAATGAGGAAAGCCTCCTTTTTACTAATGTTCATCTGTGTTTTAATGTTTAAACATATTGTAGAGGTTGGGTCCACCATAAATTTATTATAATGCCTCCTTGGAGCAAATATTATCAGAATTGAAGATTCTACCCAAACTAGTCCCTCTTCACAACTGGTAACTCCTGGGTACACCTGCTTTCCTGGTACAAGAAATCATCTCCTTCAATTTAGGTTTCATAAAAGTATACTAGAAATGGTTATCTATTTTTATTATTACTACTTTTATACATTTTCAATAAAGAATGACATTTAAAAGAAATAAATAGGATGATGATTATCTTAAACAGGACCTTTACTTCTCTTATATTTACTTTTAAGATTTCACTTTTCTATATACCTAGATGAATTACAAAGGTCTTGGCAAATTAATAAAGCTACTGAAATAATTTTCACCTATAAAATTGATTCTAGAAATAGAAAAATGAAAAAGGAATACTTGTTTTTCATGTGACTTGTGTTGAATATTTATAAGAGATCAGTTTTGTTTTACTTAAGGACTTAAGTAAGTCCTTTACTTGAGGACTTAAATCACAATTTGAAATTTATCCCCTATGACCTAAATAATAAAAGGAAACAAATAGAAAGATAAAAGAACTTTTAAATTCAGAAATGTTAATTACAGTGTTACTTTTTACATGTGAATATTTCCGAAGTGAAGACTCATATAATTTCATCCATCTTCACTTGGCCATGGCTAGACAGAAGCTTAAGGAAAACAAATACATAAACTGAAATTGTTATACATATGAGAAAAAGTGAATAATTTACATGTAAATATAATTCAGCATATATAAACTATATACATGTATATACAGTGTATATACATATATAATAGTTATACGCACACATATATACACATGATTGCCCAATTATACATGTGTTATTGCTCCTATTACTTTTAAAAGGCCTATAGATATTAAACCAGACATTTGTATGGTGAAATTAGTGATAGTTATTTATAATCGGTTCACCTGAATTTTCAGTTGAGGATTTTGAGCTAAGTATAAATTATAAATGTCTAAGTTCAAATTAAACTAGCTCAACTCACTTAATTCAAGATGGAGTGTTCTTTTATTATCATTTCTTTTCATGTTATCTTGACTTGTTACAGTCCTATGTCTCATATTTTGTAAAGCATTTCATTAATGTTTCTTTTGTCATAGCCATTTTACAACATTAATTGGCTCAGACAACATAATTGCACAAGGATAGGACTGTGTGAACAATGGATTTACACTAAATGAATCAAAATAATATGTCGCAATAGTTAAAGAAAATTCCTTATGTTCTACAATTGCATTATCAACTCTTATAGTGCTAGACACAAATATTCTCAGATATGAAGGGTTTAAAACTAACATTCCTAGTTGAGGGAAAAATAAACAAAATTTTAAGCTCAGTCATTAAACTTTCCTTGTAATCTCTCTCTGAACGTTTTCATCCATACATATACATATATATGTATGTATTTAGTATTTTGTAATTAAAGGAATAGTGTAGCTTTTTAAATAAAAACAGGAAAACATCCACATAAATAATACTGTATATGATCAATATGTTAAAACTGTTACTGTGTCAAACTAATATTTCACTTTCAACTATTTCCCACTCACCATCTTATAGTTAAAGGGGTATTACAATACATTTTATTTTCAAATATTATTACTATAATTTGTAATAAAGTAGCAATGAATAATAACAAATTTCTGCCAGGTCTGGGTCTGCTTCAGTCAAATTGACCATCACTATGAGGTGAATTAACAATCTTTTTCTCAAAAATAATTTTTACCACAACAAAAACATGGAACAAATCCTAATCATAGAAACTATAGTAATACCCGTGGTACTTTCTGAAAACATATCTGGTATTATAAATTAAAGCTAATTTACGTAATTGTAATGCACAGCTAAAGGGGTAGCCTAGCCAAAGGGGTAGAAAACTCCATTGAAGCAAAAATTTATCTCCTTGCATACAAAATTCTATTCTCATACAAATTTATTTTCACTAAACAAAATTTATTCCTCATTCAAGAGTAAAATTACTACCTATATTTAAGACAAGACAGTCTTTCTGTATTTAGTAAATAAAACATAAACATAATTATCAAGTTATATTGTAATTTGATATGGTTTATGGACACACATTTTTCAAATGTCAAAAGCACCAGGATCATTAGGGATTGTACTTTAACCTGATTTGTATAATATGCCATGTTATGAATGTGTGTATGGTTATTAAGTAAATGATGATTACTGTCAGAAGTACCTAGCGTTGCATTTTGAATTTTTATTATGCACATACTTTCTACCATTCACCAGAGTATTTTATTAAGGAGAAATGGGGACATGATAAATCACTAGTTTAGAGGGACTCCAGAGATCAGGTTTTAAAACACTAAAAGGTGTTTAAAACACTGACTTTCTGTGCCAAAAAAAAAAAAAAAAAAGGCTTCAAGTGAAGAATGGATGATTAGAATAAGGAAAGTGAGATAACTATGGAAAAGCTAACTTCTGGGAAAGTAAAAAGAGAATAAACCAGAAAAAGAGAATGACATCTATTTAATTGTGGATCTGATCCTCTTGTGTAAGAAAAGCTACATTTCAATATTGTATGTAGAGAAATAGTGAATTATGTTTTTTTTCATCTGAAGTGATTCCACTGTACCTCAAACAATGAAGACAGAAATTTTAGGTACAATGTGCCAAATGCAAGGCGGCCCTAAAAAGTTGCATTTTTGTATTGATACATGTGTGTTTTTTATTTTATGCATACTTATGTTGATACTCATTTATAATTAATCAAGAGATACATAAATATGTTCTTCTAGACATTCATGGGATTTTTTTTAAGTACAATGCCTTAATTTTTGTATCAGTAACACAGCTTTAGAAGCTGCAAGTCTTTTTTTATGAAAAAAAAGTGATGTAAGGCATTGGTGACTTGTGGTGAATTACATTCAACACATAACGATAATTTCTACTAAGGGCAGCTTGAGAAAACTAATAGAACACTGGCCTCACTGCACAATTCTGCAGCTACAGGGTCTGTGAATCTCTGGAGCTCTGCTGCCCTCTACTGGCGAAATGAGATAAGTGCCTGCCTCAAAACTCCGGTTTCTTTGTATCAGTTTAGTTTCCTCCACAAACAAGATACTCGCACCTTAAAAATCCAATTTTCTTTGGTTTCGCTCACATGTAAATGGATCATAACTTGAACTATTGTCAGATTAATTTTAAACATTATTTTAATATCATACAGAAAGAAAAACTCACTCAGCATCTTCTTAGTTCAAGCCTGACTGGGGCCAGTTTCAGTTAGGTGGCTGGAAAAGAAACCAGTAGCTAAATATAATAATGACAACTTGTACAGATAGCAGGATTCAGACAGTCAAATGGGCTCCAAGGCCTTAGAGTTTGATTGGGGTGTGTGTGTGTGTGTGTGTGTGTGTAATTTTACTACATGTTTTAAAAAAAGAATAGCAATTTCACTTTCCTTTTTCTTTATGTCATTTACTATCTTAAGGTGCATGGATCCTTGATTCCTTTATTACCTCCTCTATATAATCCTGTACTTCTTAGCAATCTCCTTATTTATTTTCTTCCAATCACAACCTGCCTAGGAAAAATGGTGCATCACTGGGTTTTTGAGTTTGAAAGTCATAATCCAAGAGAAAAAAGTGAACTACATAAATCAGATTTTTTTTAAGTCCCAGTTGTATCCTGGTATGTGATAGAGTGGTGGGTTATAAGATTTATCAACATCACAGTGCATCAAACTTGTTAATAAACTAGCTTTCTGTATAACAAGTAAAAGAAAGATTTTTTTTTTTTTAAATGGGAGCACGAAAGGCATGGCATAGCTGGAGTTTAAGGTTCAAGCTTGGTATCCTCTATATATAATGTATTCTGTTTTTCAAAAACTTTTTATTAGGAAAGCTATACCAGACGCATAATCACTATACAATGATTAAACATTACCTTTACAATTTATAATCACTGAAATTACAGAATAAATATATGCACATTTCTTTTGAATCTTTGTGTGTGAGAGAGAAAACATTAAAAGTGCTTCCTACAAAGCTGTTAGTGATATATACCCAGTTGCTTTTTTATTTTTTAATATTATATATATATATATATATAAGAAAGTGCAGATGTTCTCCAAAAGATCTTGGCATCAGGATGAAGTGTCACAAAGAGGGTGCTCATCCCTAGGTATGCCTCCAGCTGTTAAACCACCAGGCTTCCACTTCAGTAGGACCCAACCTCGAATATGACTTTTCCCAGGGTGGTAGGAGAGAGCTGTACACTAGGGGTGAAGGGAAGATGCAGCTATGAAGGGTAGAGGAATGGATCAAACCCGAAATAATTAGATTGGGTTGAAAAGGAATAGGATGCATGTGTTTGTGTGCGCATGCACGCGCACATGTGTACATTTGTGTGTGTGTGTGTGTGTGTGTGTGTGTGTGTGTGTGTACCTGCACCAGAAGGAAGAGGCTGCAGGTTTAGGGACCTAACTGTGGGCAGGGATTTGTGATTTGCGTGTGGGTATGTGTGTGACAGAAAAAAGAGTGGGTGAGAACATTCGAGCAAGACCCGCCCCCTCCCTCCCCATCTTGCAGTTTCCAGGCATGCAGCAAACTGCATTGTTAATACATGTACAGAATCTGTGCCATGATGGGAAGAGGAAAGAAAGCCACAAATGTCAATTTGTTTTCCCCCCTCCCTGTCAAACGAAACTACAACTAAAAAAAAATTACTGAAAATAAAAAGACACATCGAATTTTACTTAATTAGGATCAATACAACGATCCCCAATATACCTTATACATGGCACAGTCAAAGTCTCAAGTTTCAGTATAAAAAAATAATGATAACATTTGCTGGCAAAAGTCTGCGAAGGCACTTCATTGATTAATGATCTGAGTATGGCCCTTCCTCCAAATCACATCTGAGAGGGGAGAGCATACATCTGTATTTTCTAATTATCATGCGGTTTCAGTTCTGTTCAGGGCAGAGAACTTTGTGAGAATGGAGTTATTGGGACAAGTGTAAAGGGAGCAAGGGATATATTTCTTTTATTTTCCTTTTCTTTTGAAAAAAAAAAAAGCACTAATTTATTTTTCTTTTACTGTTAGAACCTATAGGTTGTCTTCTCCAGGACTTCGAGGTAATCCGGCTTGGTTTGAAGTTTGGCCCTTAACTCGAGGTAATCACTTTTTTGGGTTTGGTGGTCTGTGAAGCCCTTTCCAGCCGAGAAGAGAAGGGTTTCTTTGAGCCTGGCATCCTGCTGTAAGTCTGGGTATTGCATGCCAGGAGGGTGGACGTGCAGTTCCTTTAATTTGGGCACTGTGCCATAGAGACAATCCACGAATCCCACTGTGCAGGGGGCTGGCTGTGGCCTCTCTCGGTCTAGTAGCATACTGCCACCACCACAGCCTCCCCCAGGAGGAAACAGCACCACCCCACCATTCTTCTCATGGTGGCGGAACCCAGCCAAGTCTCCCCCAGTTCCCGCAACTACCCCTGAAACCCCACCAACTGCTGGGTGGTGAGGGTGAGGGTGATGGTGATTCACCGTCACTATAGTGTTGAGCTGGGAGCTGGACACTGCCAGGGCCCACTCCTTTTCTTTCTCCAGCAAGGTCCGGTAGTTGCTGTGGTTCTCCTTGGGTGTCTCAGCAAACTGCTCGCTTCCTAGGAGAACCTCACCTATTCCTGGTGGTTGTGTCCCTGGATCCCCTCGCTCTGCATTCCCTGCCTCCTGGACTGATGAAACAGCCACCTCCTCCTCCTCTCGAGGCTTATAGATGGGGTTGTTGCACATCTGGGTAACTGGGTGGGGGATGTACTCATATACGTGGCCCACAGGAGGAGCCTTATCTGGGGAGGAAAGAGTTGGTCTGCCCCCACCTCCACTTCCACCTCCACCACCTCCACCATCCTCAAAAAGCCGGTGGCATTGCATCTGGATGCCAGTAAGGTCCACACCTTCTTGCCTCTTGCTTCTAAAGGGAAGCTTCTTCCGGCGCCGTCGGAGCACATAGGCAAAGAGGCCTGCAGCAACAAAGACTGCAGAAAAAAAAAGAACCAGCAGGCTGAGAATCAACACAGAAAGTGGCACAGGGCCCCCAGGGGGCGAAAACTCATAAGGTGATGCACTAGTTGGCCCCCCTGCAAAGTGAGAATCTCCAGGCTGGGCTGGGGATGCTCCAGCTGGCGGTATGTGCAGCATCTCTGGGCAGAGAACTTCCAGCTCAATCGTGCGCACATCACGGTGGGTGAGGTTCTCAGGGCTCCTGCAAAGCACATCACCCACCACACTAACTGAGCTTATGGTTTCAATCCACTGTTTGAAGGGGACCAGGTCACAGGTACAGTCCCAAGGATTCTCATTGAGGTCTATCTGGACGATGGCATTCAAGTGTTCTAGGACACCAGCCACAGGAAGGTAGAGGAAGTAGTTCTTTCTCAGGTTAAGCCGGGCCAGGGATGTGCCTGCAAAGGCATCTGTTGGCAGGGTCCTCAGCAAGTTATTGTTGAGGAATAGCAGCTTCAAATTGGGCATGAGGCTGAAGGCTGCAGGCTGGATTTCTCGGATGACGTTGAACTCAAAGTACAAGTAATGCAAACTCTGTAGACCTCGGAACATGCCCGGTGTCAGCTTCTCGATATCGTTGCCATTGAGAAAGAGGCTCTTTAGGTTGGGCAGGTTGATGAAGGCTCCATCTTGGACGTAAGAAATACGATTGTTCCCCAGATGCAAGAGATCCAGGGAGGAGAAATTCCAAAAATCAGAACGGTATATTTTCTGAATCAGATTGCTACTCAGGTAAAGTTTCTTGGCATTCAGTGGCCTTGGAAGAAGTTCAGAAATGTTATTAAATCCTCGCTCTTTGCAGTTGACAGTCAAGCCAAGGTCGTTGATGTGCAAATTACAGGTACACCCAGTAGGACATATAATGGGAATGGGTGGTCTGGTCTGGTAGGGAGCAATGGGAGGTTGGTTCGGACCAGGGTATAAAGCTTGGGATGTGGAGGGTGGCCTTGGTGTTCGGGGCTGTTTGGTGGGCTTGGGCTGTTTATTTGAGGACTTATATTCAACAGAAGAAGCAGTAAAATGGACAGAAGACAACATTGAGGAAGGCTTAGTTGGCCATGCATTCTCCTTGCTTGATGACAAGTGGGGAATCCCCAAACTAGCCTCTACCTCAGAGTCGGACAACAGGGGACAGAGTTCTGTCTTCCTGATTTCTCGCAGGTCCTTTCCATGGAAGTGGAAAGGGGTCTCACAGGTGATGTCTCCCACCAGGGCCGTGTAAGGAATGCGTTCCAGCCAGCTCTTCAATTGCACTATCTCACAGGTACAGTTCCAGGGATTTTCTTCCAGCTGGAGCTCCATCAGGCTTCTGCCAATGTGGTCTAACATTCCTCGGTAAAAAAGAACCTTTAACCTGTTTCCACGTAGGTCCAAATGGGTTAAGGAGACAGCCTTAAATAAATTGGTTGGAAGCATGGGGATGAGATTATCATTTAAAATCAGAACCCTCAATTTACTTAGGTTCCGAAATGCCCCACTCTCAATACGTTTAATGACATTGTAATCTGCCTGCAGATATTCCAGACTTTCCAAGCCAAGGAAGGTGTCATTTCTGAAGATGTCTAGTTTGTTTTCATGTAGATATAACCTCTTTAAAATCTTAAGACCATTGAAAGCTCCTGATTGAATGTCCTGCAATGCATTGTTCCCAAGGTTAATGGACACAGCGTTGTTCAAATGAAGAAAACTGTTGGTGTACAATTTCCTCATTGAATTCCTTTGCAGATACAGTTTAAAAGGTCTTGACCAGAACTCAGTAATCTGACTAATATTTGTAAATCCTTTACTGTCACAATGTATATGGAAGAGGCTTTCTTTAACTTCACAGTAGCATGGATCAAAACAGGGCTCATCTATTTCCTCTGAGTCCTCTATCAGGGGAATCGGGGTAGTCCATCCTACAGCAATTGTGCTTAGAAGAATTATCCACAACATCCTCCCTCTGTGAAGCATCTCAGCTATGGAAGGTTTCATCATTCGTAGTTGATTACAAAACTGCAACAGAAATAAAGATGCAGATTTTTAGCCTTTACTCATATGCACTATTCTAATTGACTCCTACATTTGGAGCTTTTTAAGAGTGATACAAACTTCAGCAGTTGTTGAACTGACACTCAAAATGATCTGTCAACATGCTTAATATGTCTTGAATTTAAACTTGGGTGACTCTGAAATATTGTGCCATGCAATGACATTTTCCTGAACCAAGCCATACTTGGTAAAGGGCATATCATACTAACACAAGCAGCCTTCATTGCATCTTACAGCAATCAAAGGACTGGTATACAGTGATGCCTTTTAGATATAGGCAGATTCAATAATAATGGCAGTAATTTGGCCATTTCACCTGTTTGCCTGCTAAAACTTACATTGATATCAGAGGTGCTCATTACAGATTTAATTGGAATTCTGATGGGAAATAAATACTCTTTAACTATAGGTTTCTATTCATAAAAAGACATAGCATACCACAAAGTTATTAGATTATAGAGTGTGATAAAGTCTGAACCCATTGCTTAATATCAGATATTGAGATGTATAAGATGCTTGGTATCCTAGGAAAACTTAAGATTTTGCTTAAGAGATGATCACAGTGTACTTAATTATAGTGTATGCTCAGTATCACACTATACCCCCACCCTCTTTTTCCCAAGCACAGATATTTAACATCTCCTTTAATTAAATAGTTTCTACATAGGTGTGTCATTTGGCTATTTAAACCCTTCACGAATGATTAGCCTTTCTAAAGAAGGAACCCATGCAGTTGTCAGAGTTAAAGATAATGATAGCTAAAGGATGCTGAACCTGGGAGTGTCTCTATTAAAACACTTGGAGAGCTTAGTTTGGAATGTGTATCTGTGCCTTCAAGATCAACTGAGGAACCCTGTAAAAAGCTGGAATGGCAGGTGGCTGGTTAGAAGACAATTGGGTAGTTAAAGGCAAGAAAAGGGTGGAAACCTTGATTCTTACCTGCTGATAAATGATCTATCACATGAATTACATTTCAAAGAAAGACATTATTCTTTTCCAATCAGAAGAAACAAATATTGTACACTATTCTAATAATACAGAACCTTCCTCTATGGCTCTCTTTCCTTGCTTTATATCATCAGTATATGAAAATGCGTACATAAATAAATTATATTAATGCAGTTTTATTAGATTGCCCTTTCTAAGTCACTGAAATATCAGTCAAAATTGAATAATTATTTTTAATCAATAAAAATAAACCGGAATTTTTAGCGTATGTTTTCTCTCCACATGTAAGATACATACATTAAGGAAATATTTTGCTAACCCTCTGAAAACACAATGATATAATTTATAGGGAGAGTGAAAAGAATAAATCTTCACATTCAACTTGCATATAATGTACACAGCTGTAAGGAAAGAAAGACCCATGAGAAAGCAAAGAGAAATCCGCCTCAGGCATGCAATACTCAATTTTTAGAAACAATTAAATGAAAAAAGAGAGAGACAGAAGGCAGATGAAGCTACATTGCAGTATCAGTTAGTCTTCCCTGTCTCCCTTATAAAATATTAAAATCTACTTAAGTTCTTTCTTCACCATTTAAATGTTTTTCTTGTTTCTGAGGTCCCTGAGATTTAGGTAAGAAAAGCTCCAGATGTCTTTGACTTACCTATTTTGCAGGAGATTTTTTTTTTTTAAGTATTAAACATTGGAAGAAAAAAAAAAAAAAGCTTGAGTTTAAGGATTCTCTCTCCCTCTCCCTCCCTTCCTTTTGCTGAAGCTGAAGCAAAGGGGGATAGAGGGGGTGGGTGGGGGAGACGAAGAGAAAAAATAAAAGCAGCAAGCTTGAGACGTGCTGGGAATGCAATGGGCCTTTCAATGGGCTTCTTTAGGATGCAGAACTGCCGATTGGCACACTCAATAGAGGAGGGAGGAGAAGGGGCTGCAGCAGGCTTCCAGCTTCGCTGCCGCCGCTGCTGCTGCCGCCGCCGCTGCCGTGGCTGCTCTCTGGGTACCAGCAGCACATCATTGGGCACTGGGAGGAAGGGCAGGAGGGAGGCAGGGAGGAAGGTAGGGAGGAAGGCAGGCTCAATCCCAGTGCAGAATCTCGGACTTCTCCTGTGCTGGCTTTTTTTTTTTTTTTTTTTTTTTTGTTATGTGTGCTGTAACCCTGGATCCGGCTTTCGACGTCACGAAAATCAGCTCTAAGAAGGGAACGCGCTTAGCTTGGGGTCGGGAGCGAGCACTAGGAAACTCTGACTATACAGAATGTGTGTGTGTGTGTGTGTGTGTGTTTAAGAGATGAGAAAAGAAGTGGAGGGGTCCAGATAAATTGTCAAAATAAGAAACAGAGAAGCAGAGGCCAACCTAAAGAGAAGCATTCTTTTGGTGGGGAAGGTGGAGGGGGAGGATTGTGGACATTTTTTTCTTTTTATTATTATTATTTTTAACTCTCAAGGAAATCATCTCCTGACTGTTTTGCTCTTCTAGTTTCCAAAGCTCGTCTCCCTAGTATAGACAGGTTGTAAAGTAAGATTATCCTTCAGAATTATCCGTTTCATAGCACAGACACTCCTCTCCAAAGATGGGGATAAAGGGAAATTCAGGTCCCCAAAGGAGAAGAGGTGGATCTAGCTGATTCTGCTTAGGTGTCCCGAATAAGAGCTCAGGCAGCCTAAGCGACTTGGACCGAGTTTCTCCTGCATTTTGCTTCGATCTCTTTGCACCAGGAATCCTTTCATTGTGCTGCAGCTCAAAGCCTTCAATTTCCCCAGGATTCAACAGCCATGTGTTTGCTTCCACCTTTTTAAAAACAGAGACAGGCCAATGCAGACCACTTGGTAACAATGGCACATTTCACTTTCTTCTACCAGGAAAGACTTTGTGGGGATAGGGGGCAGCATTTCAGGGTTCAGATTTTTTTTTCTCGACCCTCCCCCCCCCCACTTTTTTTGGTCCAAATATTTCTCCGTGATATTTGGGGGAAGCGGAAGATAGGAAGCTGTGAGGACAGGGGTGATTGAGCGAAGACGTTGCAGTAAAGAGGGGCCACAAGATCACAGTTCACGGGAACCCTCTAAGAAGGCTCTGACTATAGAACTGATGGTTCTACAGTCCTACCTACTAGGAGGAAAGGCAGCTTAGTGGGGAAACTGGAGAGAGGCAAGTGTGTAGCAAACGTGTCTAGTTAGCGGGGACTGTATGGCATTATGGATTGCCCTGCACACACACACACACACCCCCGCCCACCACTCCACACCAATCCTGTAACCAACTCCTGGGGAAGAGAGGGACTTTCTGGTTGCTGAGAACTGGACTGAACCTCAACTGCCCAAGGACTCAAAGTTAGCAGGTAGACATGGCTTTTTTACCTTAAAGCGCTTTTTACAAAATCAAATTTTAAAGAAAAAAAAAAACAACTTATCAGTTTTGTACCATTCTAAATATGTATGTCACTTAGTGCAACATAAATGTTCCTTAAGAGTCATTCATAAAAGATTTGCATCATATTTTGCATATAAAATGACCGCACAAGTGTCCACCGCTCCAGAGTAGCTAAGATTAGAAACAGCGATCACAGACTTAGTAAGCAGGAAGGCAAGCTTCTCTAACGCTCTACACCCTTAATGTTCCAGACCCACCCTATTTCTCAGGTCGCAACTGAGCCGACCATCACCGACAGCCTGAACTCAGAACCTGAACAATCTCATCTCCTTCACCAGCTGCCAACCTACCCCCTCCCCTGCCACACACACTACCTTTGGTACCCAAGGTGCAAAGGCAGTGACAGTTTCATGGATCATATCGGAACCCATGATGCGATGGAATTGATGGGTAACCGGGAGGCTTCTCTGAGCTTCCCGGTGACGGTAAATGACCATCACGGCAATCGTCCTCTGTTCTCTCCTTAACTACATCCCCTCAAGTTCTTGATTTGGTCCATGTCCTAAAGGCTATTTCACCCCTTTCTTTTCCTTTATCACAGTATAACGTGTCTAAGTGATAGGAAGAGCTCCAAAAGTTAGGGGATGGAGGGCCCTGAAGCCCCAGTTTCGCCCGCTTCCTGCTGGAAGCGCCGGGCGTCATTTGTCCACAGAGAGGACAAGAAGCCCTTTCTCCCCACATTGCCCCCTTCCTATCTCCCCCTCCCCTCTGCCTGATCTCCGAGCCCACTAATCTCTGCATACCTAAGATTAAATATTCCAATATGGAAGCAAAACGATCACCCCTAGAACAAATAATTAAAATGCTGCATCATTCATTTTCTGAAGAGGTCTGAGCCTTCCACAGATCCTTTTCTAATCTGCTGTCTCCAGGCGAAACGCACAATGGGTATGTTTAGAAATGGAAAATGATTAAAACCTCAAGCCGTTTTCCTTCTTTAACAACACAAGTGAGCGACCCACTGGGGGAGGGGCCCTTCGCTCCGACACTTGACCTATTTGTTGGAGTTACTTACAATTTCCTCCCCCAGAAAAGGGGTCCGAGAGTATGTTAGTCTCCAGCACCATTCCTTCTACCATTGTCCTTAACAACTAAATGAACCAGTTCAATAATGCAACAAACCCCTAGCACCTGTGAACGTACAGAAGACATCGCTGCCAAACTCTATATGCTCTACAATGCACACCCTACAAGCGAGAAATACTGGTTTCAATTAGGCAAAGTAGGAAAGGATGGCGGCGAGTACCTATCCGTGCAGAGCGCTCTAGATTTCCGAGATTTGCTCCGAGGGGCTGCCCAGCGGGAGGTGCAAACTCTCTGGGAAGCTGAATTGTATCCATCATGCTGTAGCCTTGCAGTTTCTCTTCTTCAGGCCACCAACTTTCAGTAAGGCCACCAAATCACGCTTGTAATCCTTTTAAGTGTTTCCACCTTTGAGACTTGAAGGGAAATGGTCGCTGCATACCAATGGGAAAGCCGGGCGCTCACCTATCTTGACGTTGCCTGTGACAGAGAGCTCAGGACCACAGTTCTATATACCTTCGATGGTAGGCAGGCAGAGTAAGTGTCCTAGGACTGGGTTCTTTGACTTAAAATCTCGGTGCTCCGGATTCACTGTCGAGCTTCGCGGTCCCGAGAGTCCTGGCTCCGTCGCTGGGTTTTTGTTTTTTGTTTGTTTTTGTGGGTTTTTTCTTTATCTTCCTTGCTTCCTGAAAGGTTGTCACTCAGTGCAATTCCTGCCCAAGGCCTCCTTCGATCTGAAGAGATGGGACTAGCCCTTAACCATCTCCCCGTTTCTTTGCTCTTGACCCTTTAGGTAGGTGGGAGTGGGGGTGGGTGATGTGTAGATGAGAGAAGGAGGTGGGGAGGGGCGGGAAGGAGGCAGGAAGGGGGCGACTAGATCCCAGATCCCAGCATTGGCCAGACGGTGAAGCGGAGGGGGGGAGGAGGCGGGGGTAGAGAAAAAAAAGAGGATACGAATACAACAGTATGGCTGTACACACCAAATTCGACTTGAATTTGGGAGATCTCAGGCAAAGCACGAAGGTGAAGCGATCCTGTTGGCAGAGAGTGAGCCCCCTGACAGCTCACCATTCAAGCACCCTCACTTCTCGAGCGCGAGAGGATGGGGGGCGGGGAAGGGGACCGCGGAACATTTCAGGCCAAGGAGACGCTCGCGGCGGCGGCATCTTTTAAGACTGACCTGCTTTAAAAGTGCCACTTTAATGGCCTAGGAAATAACTAAAATCGGATTACACGTTACTTACCGACGTCTGCACCCAAACTGGGAGCTCCAGATCGGGTTTTAGGAGGCAGTATACGAAACGCCGGGCTGGAACCCTAATGCAAATCCATCAGCTGCTGCCCCCAAATCGCGCACGCAGGCAGCGGCGCTCGGGAGCCCCCAGATCAGCCCATCGCCGGAGCCTCCGCCAGCTTGTGCCCCCTCCCCCCCCCGCACCCCCGGCCCCTCCTCCGCGCCAACTGTGTAAATCAGCCGCCGCAGTCCTCTCGCCGCGCATCGCAGGCAAATCCCTGCTTAGGAAGCAAGGAAGCAAGTGATCTCTCTCTCTCTCCCCCTCTCTCTATTTCTTTCTCTCTTTCTCCTCTCATTTTCTCTCATCTCATTCTCTCTCTCATCTCATCCCCCCCCCCCCATCGGCCACAATCTGGCAGCTCTACAAAGAGAAGCCCTGTAAAATTGAGTGGCAGGAAGTCAGCGTTCTCTATCTGTGGATTGACTTTAACTTTTATTTGCAAATGAGAGGTGGCTGTTTGGAAAATTACAGGCCAGGTCCAGGGGGTTTGGGCGGGGTCATCAAATTAAGAGCATCTGAGCTGTATTGATGGGCGGTATCCCTAAACGCCTCCTAGAAGCTGTTTCCGAGTGATTTACAGTGTCGTCCAACCCCCCCTCCCCCCGCTTCATGATACATAGGTGACATTTTGGAAGTACACAGATTTCCTCATCTGTTTACACTCACCAAGAGGGAGGAAAATAAAACTACGGTGAGAGGAGGCGTGAGGGGCATTTGCTGGAGAGATGCTGGATACCATTTCGTGACAAATGAGGACACTTGAGCAATTATTGCACCTATGTGAAAGTATTATTACAAATTATATACCCACTGGAGCGACCATTACCCCCACTGCAGTCATACTAACGCAGTCATTTAATGCTCAGTTCAATCTGCAGTGTAAACCAACGCAGTTCTTTTTAATAGATCCCTTTCATCAGCGACTGCCTTGTAGAGAGGACAATCTTCCACTAACTTCCAAACTGAATAGGAAGTAGTCCCGGGAATCATCTTTGTATCTCTTGCCATTCCTAACTGAAGTGAATGGAATAAATTGTCCAAGGCAAGCAAAGTTGTGTAGCTAGTATAATGTAGACCTAAACTGACCTCAACCCTATTTGCAAAAGCTCTCAAAGGAGCTAACTCAACCCTTACGAAGAAAATCTTTGAGAAACAGGCCTGGAGGTATGATTCTAGTCTATATTTAATGGGTTTTCTGTATACTGTGTTACACCATTGTTACTCTATGTTATATACATTCTATACCACGAGTCTAGTGTCTGTATTACCTTCATTAAAAGAGAGAAGATGGAGCTGGTTATAGTGGAAAGCAGAGGACTGTGGAATTCTTTTGGATTTTGTACATAGATCAGCCAAATTTAGTATGGCAATTGTGTTGGTTGTGCATAAAGTAAATTTAGATTGCTTTTTAAACATAATGTTTCAATTTTTTTCACAATACTGTTCTTTAAGATTATTTAGATTAATAGAGTATCTACAGAAACCTAGAAAGTGGTGAAAGGAACATGATAACAAAACATATGCTTTTATTTATTTTTATTTTCCATTTTATTTTTTAAGATTTTATTTATTTATTTGTCAGAGAGAGAGAGAAGAAGCAGGGAGAGCAGCAGGTTCCCTGCTGAGCAAGAAGCCCATTGCAGACTCCATTCCAAGATCCTGGGATCATGACCTGAGCCAAAGGCAGATACTTAACTGACTGAGCCACCTAGGCATCCCTTACTTTATTTTTTTAAAACACTTTATTTATCTATTTTTAGAGAGAGAGGGAGTGTGAGCTCAGCGGGGGTGTTGGGGGAGCAGAGGGAGAGAGAGAATCTCAAGCAGAGTCTGTGCAGAGTCAGAAGCAGGGCTCCATCTCACAATCCTGAGATCATGACCCCAGCCGAAATCAAAAGTCAGTTGCTTAACCGACTGAGCGAGCACTCAAGCACCCCCTATACTTTCAAATATTGTTTTTCAGATCTACTGGCACACATTTCAAACCCTCCTCAGTATTTTCTTAGATAATAAATGCTTCCATGTGAAGCATATGTGAAGACATGGATAAGAAAAGAATATTTGTCTTGGGTTTTTCACTTACAAGTTCTCCAAATTGAGTTTTAAAAAGATATATTCAAGAAAGGTTTGAAGAAGGTCCATCCCTATAACAAATCAGTCCGATTTAGGAGAGACCGAGCTTCATCAGTAGGCCGATGAGTCATAGAGATGTTTCTGGCCTTTTCAGGTGGTTGCTCAATTCGAGGAGAATCACTCCTGAGTACACCATATTCTACGTGGGCAAGTGTGAAATCACACACATGCCCCTGAGCCTCAAGGCTGAAGGATATTAGAGTAATCCTGGAAGAAATCAGGCAACATCATTCCTAAAATAGCTGAATCTCTTTAACCTTTTGGAGCTTTTTTTCATTTTATTTGATTTTCAAGGTTATTTGTTGATAAGAGAACTCTGAATGTGTTAATATATTTACTCTGAGCAGATTTTGTTATGGTCTGATGGTATTAGGGAGCTACAGAAGATTGAATAGGTAGGGTGGGTTGTTAGTGTTAAAAGTGAGTACATCCAGCATAAATATTTCAGGTCATAAAAATGCTGTGAGGTACGTGATTGTGATGATCCTTTGAGCTATTATTTGTTGTAACTTTTTAGTGCATTATGCAAAGGTATTTATTTACATGCCTATAGTTTTATTTTAATCAAATAACTTATATTGCAAAAAGGAAGAACTGTCATGAAAAAACTGTGTTCTGGGACGCCTGGGTGGCTCAGTTGGTTAAGCAGCTGCCTTCGGCTCAGGTCATGATCCTAGGGTCCTAGGATTGAGTCCCACATCGGGCTCCTTGCTCGGCAGGGAACCTTCTCCCTCTGCCTCTGCCTGCCACTCTGCCTGCTTGTGCTCTCTCTCTCTCGCTCTCTCTCTGACAAATAAATAAATAAAATCTTAAAAAAAAAAAAGAAAAAACTGTGTTCTTTATTGATGATGCATAATGGATAAAAGGAAAACATAGAAATAACATACACAATATAATTAAATATGTTTATATTGCCGACATGAATATATATGTATAATATATAATATATACTTATAATATATATATATTTATATAATATTTATAATATGTATAACTATATATGTATATATATATTTATTTCCAAGGACAGCAGTATTTTTCAGTTTCCTTTTAATTATTCTGTTGTTTTCCAGAGAGAGAGAGAGACAGTGATATTAAAGTGAATAAAGTAGACATATTTTTCTTATCTGGTATATATTTTACTCACTCTGATTTAAATACAATAAATACATTTTTGAAAGATATAATTCTAATTAAGGTAGTACTAGAGAGTTTCTTTTATAATGGAGCATTCACCCAAGAAAGCTCTAAACTCTGCAGTAATTTATGATTACATACAGCATACCTAAGTCACCTATATATTGTATTCATCTGTTTTTTTTTTTTTAAGATTTTTATTTTATTTATTTGACAGAGAGAGAGAGATCACAACTAGGCAGAGAGGCAGGAAGAGAGAGAGGAGGAAGCAGGCTCCTTGCTGAGCAGAGAGCCCGATGCGGGGCTCAATCCCAGAACCCTGAGATCATGAACTGAGCCGAAGGCAGAGGCTTAACCCACTGAGCCACCCAGGCGCCCCTGTATTCATCTATTTTTACACAAGCATTCATGAAGCCTCTCTCTGTTTTTTTTTTTTTTGGTCTATTCCAACTAATTTTCGGGCAGACAAACTACATGCTTGATAATTATCAAAAAGCTAATTGTATCTTCATCTAAAAAGCTAATTGTATCTTCATCTGAGCAACTTTTGATACCACCTTGAAACAATTGATAATATAGTTACTTATACAATATAATTTCGTAAATGAAAATTTAGTCTGCCAAACATTAAGCAAATAAAAACATGATAAAACATAAATTAAATGTTAGCATTTATTGAAAGAATTCCAAGGATTGAACAATTCAGACTGAAGGTTACATACTTACATAAATGTTTATTTGCGTGTATCTTCCTATAACTCCATAGAAAAAAAATTTTGAAAGGTTTTATATTTGTAGAAGTTCCAAAGCCATTGGTAACTATGTTTTTTCAAAAGTATCTTGTAAAACTAAGTGAATCAACATATTTGTGAGTGATACCTGCATCGTCATTACAACTGACAATCTATACATATAAAGAAGTAGTTATAAGATATTCAATTAGACATTGATCTTTTCTATTTTGTTTTATAAAACATTTAGAAGCACTTTGTAAGCTTCCACCTAATGAAGCCTTAGTTTATCTTTGAAGTAAACATGTGTTTTAATCTCAAAGATTAGGTGAATTATTTTAGAATGCCCAGAGTTTATAGAGTATGAACAAAGCTTCCAAATTTTAATTTGTAGTCTGGATTAAGCCTAGAAGTTATTGTTTCCCTTATAAGAGACTTTCTAAAATTATTTGAAATTAATAGATTGTAGATATTAAGGTTAAAACTACTGAGAGAAAATCTTCAAAGATCACGATAAGGGGAAATTAATCAAATTTATTTGTTGAAATAAATTAAACTGTTGAATAATACATCAGGAAATAATGAATAGGTATTGTATGTAGTGGAAGGAGGTAAATCACATAAGTTTTAGCAGTGGAGGAAGTTTTTCTTTTTTAATATATGATGAAAAAAGAAAATGAAAATAATTTTATAACATCATAGAATCTCAGAATTAAGAGGGACTTGAAAGGTCATCAAGTCTGACCAAGTATGTGATAATCAAATCCCTATTTTACTATCTTTTCCCAAATTGTTATATAGACTATGGCTTAATATTGCCTGTGATGTGGAGCTTGGTACATTTCAGGGCAGCTGATTTTGTTTTGGGACAAATCTAATTGGTAGAACAAATTTTAAGCAAACTTAAACAAATGTTTTCTTTTATTTCCCATTAAGTAGTCTTAGTTACTCCCTTGAGGATATGTTTAAAATTCTAAGGTAATGAACTTTCTACTTATTTGAGTTAGGTTTATATTCATGCAGAGAAACTCACCTGGCAGGTAGAAATGTAGAATTAATCTTCAAGAGATGAGTGAGGGCTAGAGAAGGAGTCATTTAATTGAGAAGGTAATTGAAACTATAGAATTTGTGGTAACTACTAAAGTGACAAAATGTTAAAGGGCATGAGAATGCTTGAAAGTTAATTATGAAATACTTAAAATATTTTAACTAGTTTTCATGGAAATCCCTTTGGAACCACATTTGAAGTTCTGTATGTGTCCTCTTAGTCTACTAATTTAAAATTAACTACAGCATCATAGAGGAATAGTATTGGCATCAGCTAAAGAGGCCAGCAAGCCTAAACAATACCCATAGATATTTATAAGTCAAATCAAATTTCCTCTGGCCTTTGAATTTTTGAAAACTATTTGAGAACATGAATATGAAATAACTATTTTTTTTTAAAGATTTTATTTATTTATTTGACAGAGAGAGAAAGCACACGCAAGCAGAGTGGCAGGCAGAGGCAGAGGGAGAAACAGGCTCCCTGCTGAGCAAGGAGCCGATGTGGGACTCGATCCCAGGACCCTGGGATCATGACCTGAGCCGAAGGCAGCTGCTTAACCAATTGAGCCACCCAGGCGTCCCTGAAATAACTATTTTTAAATGAGGCTGATTTCAGTATAAAGCCTGGTGAAAAATTTGTTCCCACCAACTATGGGACAAGATAAAAGGCTTAATATGATCGTGTGCTGGAAACCACAGATAATGGAAATATTATGTACAACTTTGCATTTTAAGAATAGAACAAAAGTGTTATGAAACACTGAATATATATCTGAATGTTAACAATTCTTAAAGTGACTTAAATCCAAAAAAATTAAGTTTCTCTGGATTTGGCTGCCTCCCCTGTATCACTCTGCTGAGTTACTTAGGCATATAGCTGCTTTTAGCGTGTATGTTCTATCTAAATCTCCTTTCACATTTCTATGTTGTTAATTAATGTTTAGTGGTTCCCTTATCTGTAACTCTGTCTTTGGCGTATTAAAATCGATGTTGTGTGTGTGTGCGCACATGTTTTCACATTTAGGCATTTAAAGGTAAATATATGTTTCTATGGGTGCTAATTTGTTTCCTTTCATATACAACAAAATACTCTTCTTTAACAGATGAATGGCCTGAATTTTATTTTCTCTAATGGTAGTGTTTTTAAGAATTTTGTGAATGGGAAAATGTTTATTACAAATGTTTTAAGCAAATATTTTCAATAAAAAGAATAAAATAATTTAATAAACCTATGTGGCACAATTAAGATACCATTCATCCACCGTTTTTTAACGATGGCAAAATTATAAACTAATGTAGAACCTATAATGCTATTAACTTGCCCCATCTGAAAAATATAAATTATCTTATAGTAATGTGACCAAAAATATAAATAAAAGATAAAGAATATTTGACTATTTGGTCACGTATTTTAATGTATTTTAATGACCTTAAAATTTTTAAAGGATAGTCTGACCTAAAACTAGTTTGTTTGTTTTTAATTTCTTGTACTAGTTAGATATATTCATTAAAAGGGTAGTAGCACATTGTCTCATGTTGTTAAGACAGTGACAGAGTGTTTGCTAACTTCCCTCCCCTGCCCATTTTGAAACACTTTCTGGTTGATTTTGTAATATTTCACTGGAAATGCCATAAAAATGTAGCCAAAAAGTATTTACACATATAAAAATGATACATATGCATGTGTATCTCTGTATGTGTGTGAGTTGTGAGGATAGAAAAATTTTTTGGGGGGGAGGATAGAAAATTAAAAATTAATGGATTCTTTATAAAATCCTTGAATTGTTTTGTCTCTACAAGGGGAAGCATACCTAGTTTCAAAGACTCATAGAATAACAAAATAGTTATCCATAAGATATAAAAATTGAATTATATTTATTTAATTAATATTGGATAAGAATATTCATTGAGTTAGAAACTCTTGAAACATTTATGTCACAAAGGATCATATAGATAATCTTTGGGAACTGACCTTTTTGTATGAGTTTAAGCCAGTGTCCTGGAAAAATAATTCTGTTCAACAGTTTTAACAGTCTGACATCAACTCCCCAATGTGCAAGCACTTTCTATGATTTATAAAAAAGTTAACATGTCTTTAAAATTCTACTACCTTTTAGCTCTTATGCCAAAATATATAAAAAGCCAAAAAACCCAAGACTTGAATATGTTTAACATTCATTAGAGTCTTTGGCAATCTGGTTTAAGGAAAGGGGGTTGGGGTGTTTAAAAAAAAAAAAAGGATTTGCAATGTTATCTCATGGAAATTCAAGGACTGAAACAAATACAGCCAGACCTCATGGGGAACATAATCAGAAATTAGGCCACATTTTGTATCTCTCAGGGTCCACATAGTCTCCCTGTCACCTCTCTCACTTCCCATCTGTTCTCTACAGCAGCAAGAATGATTCTTTAAAATGTAGGGCTGATATTATCTTTTAGTAGCCGTCTAGTGGCTTCCCATCTCTCTGGGTAAAAGCTAGCCTTCTGACCCAGGTTCACAAGTCCTATGTAAGCTTGTTGCTCACTCCATAGCTGCCTTCACACCATATCACTTGCTTTCTTGCTCCCACTATAGCAGGCATATTCCCCTCTTGTTATTCCCTTGACTCACCAAGCACACACCTATTTCAGAGCCTTTGCATCTACTGTGCACTCTGTCCAGTATACCCCTTCCACAGTTATCAGCAGGGCTGGCTGGCATCTTCACTGCATTCAGGTTTCTATTCAAAGGACATAATCAAGTGCGCATCCATGACCATGCTACCCCAAGTAGCAGTTCCCCGGTTACTTTTAAACTTCATGGCCTGCTTTATTTTTATTCCCATGGCTTTCTCTTCTAATGAAATATAATTTATATGCTTAGGCATTTTTACCGTCTATCTCCCACTACAGGAAAAAGTTTCACGAGAATAGGCACTTTGTTTTATTCATTGCAGTATTCTTGGCACCTAGAACAGTGGTGTGTACATAATAGGAACTCCATACTACATACAGAATGTATTAGAGGAATTAGAGGAATTAAATGAATGAATATTCTCTCTAATCTCTACTTCTTTTTGAGTCTGCACCATTTTTTTTTCTCTTCTGCTAAACTGCTTTCTCTGCATGGGCTAGCACACAGCTCATAATTGCTACATGGTATTTCAGCTGCAGTATTCTCCACCAACTGGCAACTTCTTTCTTTTACTTTAGTTCAAATTCCTGAAAATATAATTAGACAGGCTTATTTTTTTCCAGTAAGGCCACATAGACCGTAAGTTTCTGGCCAGTCTCTGGATGTATTCTTTTTGGGCAGGTATATATTCCTGGTCTAATAAGGCTGAGCCAGCTCACAGCATGGATGATTAGCTGTGAGGAGCTGTGGACAGGCAGCCAGGCAACACAAACATGTCTAGTACATAAAGCCACTGCCGCCAGATGGGCACTTGTGCTGTCCATTGTCCCAAGTCCTGCTCACGAGTCTGCCATCACTCCTCAGTTCAGTGCATCAAACTTCTGCCTCCATGTCCTTCCTGATGAATGACTTCTCTGTTTTTTCTTTGTTATAGTTCTTTGTTAGATAGAACTATGCATCTACAAAACTTCTATAACATATCCATATCTTTTCCTTGATCCTAAAGGCAACAAAATGCCCTGGCACTCTTATTCTCCCCAGGCTGTTCCACTTATGCTTTTGAGTGGTAAGCGAGAAATCCCATGTGCCTGTATAGAGATCTGTTGTGGACACACCCTAAGGTGACCCCCAGTTCACATCCTTGCGTAATCTCATCTTCATAGTTTAGTGTGGATGGAACCTGTGACTTTTTTTATCCACTAGAAAGTGGCAAAGGTTAAAGGATTTTGCAGATGTAATTAGAGTCCCAAATCAGTGATTTTGAGTTGATTGGAAGAAAGATTGTTCTGGGTCAGCTTGACTTAATCAGGTGAATGTCCTTAAAAGAGAGATAGTGCCCTCCCTAAAATGAAGACACATTCTCCTAGTGGTCTTGAAGAATCCAAGGAAATGTATTCTTCCTATAACCTGGTTAAATTTGGAAACACATTCTTCCCCAACCAAGTCTCCAGATAAGAACACAGACCAGTTGCTTCGGGATAGGCATGGTGCTGCCTTCTGGGCAGCCACGCAGGCTTAGTTCTTGTCTGGGCCACTGCCATTAGTCTGCAGTATGGGTGGCGACAGGAGCAGGAGGGTGCCAGCAGTAAAGCAGGGAGTAGACATTTGGTCAGGCCTCAGTTTCAGCAGCACTGCCTCAGCCATGGCCCCAGTCAAGCTGGGGATGCCATCCCTTCACTGGTAGTTTTTGAAGGGGAGCCTGGGAACAAAGGGAACCTGACAGAGCTGTTCAAGGGCAAGAATAGGATGCTGTTTGGAATTCCTGGGGCCTTTAGTCCAGGCTGTTCCAAGACCCACTTGCCAGGGTTTGTGGAGCAGGCTGAGGCTCTGAAGGCCAAGGAGGTTCAGGTGGTAGCATGTCTGAGTGTTGATGATGTTTTTGGGACTGAAGTGTGGGGACCAGCTCACAACTCAAGAGGCAAAGTTAGCCTTTTGACTGACTCCACTGGGACCTTTGGAAAGGAGACCAATTTGTTACTAGATGATTCATTGGTATCTGTCTTTGGAAATCGCCAGCTCAAGAGGTTCTCCATAGTGGTAGAGGATGGCATACTGAAGTCCCTGAATGTGGAGCGGAGGGTATAGGCCTCACCTGCAGCCTGGCTCCCAACATCATCTTGCAGCTCTGAGGTCCTGGGCCCAGACATACTACTTTCAACCTTTTTTATTTCATCTCCCCAACCCTGGATGGAGGGCCCCAGTCCAACTTCAACAGGGGCCACCCAATGGGAATCTTGACCAAATTTCTGCAGTAAACATTTACTGGTTCACATTTTAAAAAAAGAAAAAAGAAAAAAAAAAGAAAGAAAGAAAGAGAAAAAGAAAACACAGCCCAATTGCTACCTAGATTATAGCCTTGTGAGACTGAGCAGAGGACTTACCTAAGCGATGCCTGAACTGCTGACCTACAGGAAGTGTGAGATAATAAATGTGCTTTGTTTTACTCCACTAAGATTGTGGTAATTTGTTAACTAGCAGTAGAATACAAACCTAGATCCTTTATCCTAGTTTACAGTAATAGACAAATACTTATAATCCTCATGTTATTTTAGTTCCTTAGGACCCATGTGGAATTTCTGACTTGGATTTTTTTGCTTTCTTTGTGTTTTACCTGCTAAATTGTGGAATAGAAATGATTTGGTTTACTTCCTTATTTACTTCCAAGTAAACTTTTTTGGGGGGATTTACTCTTTTTTTAAAAAAAAATATTTTCTCTTGTCTCAGTGTCTTAAGACTAACTTTAGACCTTCTTTCAGGGGACAATACATGGCCGTCATGCTTTTCCTCCTGCCCTAGCCACATATCATCTCTTTTGCATATAGCGTCAACTCCTATCATTTTCAGCTTTTTATTCTGATGAACGTAGACACAGTGTCTTTCGCTGTGAAATTTACATGTCTACTCCTCTCACTAAAGTCTTACTTTCTTTTCTTGTTTTTGCAAGCAAATAGTTATTTCATTTTTCATTAAAATCATTCTATAAATTCTGGAGAGTTTTTACTTAAGGAATGATTTTGTAAGGTCAAAACATTTATGGTGGGAAAAATTATCCCCTGATTTATCTGTTTGTTACATGTAAATGTTCATGTGTCACATTTGACTTTTTAAAAGTTGGACATATCTGTGTTTGGTCAGTCAGTGTTTAATACCTTATTATTTGTAAGTTCCCAAATGCTATTTATTTTTCTTGTAATCTTAAACTGTATATTTGAATATGTTGCCTTTCTAAGAAGTTCTATAAACCATAACCACTGTGCAGCATATAAATCATGTAATTTAGGAGTCTGTTAGTGAACTAATATGTTTTCATATTCCAGAGCTCTAGAAGTTGAGGGTATAGAGATATAGACATAAAGAGTTAACATTCTTTTTAATCCCTTCACCACATAAATTTTTAGAGACCTTACAAACTCACAAAAATTATAGTTTGAATATTTGGTACATACTACCTCTATTTAAAAGAAAAATCTTAATTTTCTTGAGAAAATATTTAATAGTATATGTTTGAAAAGCTAATATATTTATTTATCGAACACATGAAAATAAACAATTGAGATGAAATATTGATGAAATATTTTTTCTGTGTTTATCCTGCCAGGTTCTCAAGCACTGATTTAAAATTGAAATGATTAAGAATTTTTGTTTCCCAAAAGGGCCCGCACGAAGAATATAATCAAGCTCTGGTCCACAGTTGCCTGGGAAAATAAACAATTACTATAAATGGATCCCTTATTAAATAGTTTCAAAGTAATTTTAATGGAGAGGTGAAATTCCAAATCTTTCTGTATGGTGGAAGTAGGAATGAGGTGAAGTGGGGGATGGGGATAGCAATCACGTTCATTTTGATCTATAAGGAATAACGAAACATTCAATAATCGCATTTGTAAATGCATATCACAGTAGATAAGCCTTTAAGTGCTCTAGTCAATTAATTAATTAAGCTTATATCTCATTCACTTATACAAATTATCCTCTTTAAGGGAAAGAAGCTTAGGGAGATATTTAGAGGGAAATTAATTCAAGGAACTTTTGTTGAAATATTTAAGTCCTATGAACACCTTATCAAATGAACTATAACCGAAGCTGTTTTTTCTTTTATCATACTCAAGTCAGTGCAATGCACTGATAAGGAACACACTAAGCATTTCCAGAGGTAGGGTTTGTAATTTTTTGAAGTAGCAGAGCATGTTTAACACTCTTGCATTGTGTTAGTTCAGAGGCATAGATTTCTCTTTTGGAATGCTGTCTTTTTATTATATATCAAAATCCCAGAAATTCCTGATAGTATCCAGTGTTAATTATTTTCCTTTGAGATGAGTCAAAAAGAAACAAAAATAATTTGCCATCTCTTGTTATTCATATATGAGATCACAGTTTTTATTTTGTTGTGAAGTATGGAAGAAATAGAACATTCATAGGCAACAAAATGAGGCTTTCTTGCATTTTTGTCTTTTAAAAAAATATATGCATAGGAAAATGTAAATAAAGCAGTGTGCTTATTTAACAGAATTTGCTGACATTCTTGTTCCACGTAGTTGTTCTAAGTTTGCCGCAGTTGCCGCGAGGCGCCTCCAGATGGCGCCCTAGTGCCCGTTCTCTCCGCCCAGCGGCCGACCAGTTGCCTGCTAGTGGGGAGAATGAGCTTGGAGCGGCGGGGCTTAACCCGGAGCGGCTCAGAGATGGGTTGCTGAAGGACTCGGGGAGGCAGCTGCAACAGGGCATCACTCACTGTCCAAGTATTTCCCTTTCTGAGCGCAAAAGGAAGAACTTAAACGGGCGGCTGTTGGAGTGTAAATTGCTCTGTAGTATTTAAAAGCAGCACGGATCGTGGGCCGCTGACCTGGTACGTGCGAGACAAACTACTGAATTGGAATTGTGCTGGGTAGGAACCCGTCTCATCATTCTTTGTGTACCAAACGTTCTGTGTCCTGAATTGTGCCTATGTGTATACACTCATTTCATTTTCACCTGGATCATGGGGGATTGAGGTCACAATCTTTCATTTTCCAACATGATATAATAAAAGCTTTGCAGAACATTGTCTATGGACAGAAATGTGATCTGACTAATGGTGTAAAGAAACACATGATAATAGCACCAAAATACTTTTATGTTTCTTTGTTAGAGGAAAAAAAAAAGAAAGTAAACCTAAACCATTTTACTATGTGGTTTTACCAGATATGACTTTTTAAAGACAATAGAAAACAATATATGTTTAACTACGGTGGACTAGATATTAAATCACTTTTACCTACCTATAAGTGTAGATATAAACACACCTGTAAAATATGAATGATTTTCATATCTGTGTGCTAGAAAAAATACTGTGTAGCTATGAAAATACTAATGATGAAAAATACATATCTTGTGTGTGTACATTTTGTATGATCTGATATGCCATGTGAACATGTGTTGTGTATGTGTAGATAATAACATATATATGTCACCTACATGGAGAATTATTGCACAGTTATAAAAATGCCTGTATTGCATATGGATAGATTTTCGCATCTTCGCACACAATATTTCTATCCAGATTACTTAGTGTGAAGATCATCTATTGCTAAAAAAATAAATCTGAATTTAAAGAATGTTTAATTCTTTGAATTGTTTCAGTGTTACATTTTAAATTTCCCAAGTTTCATTCAGTTGTGCACTTAGTTTGTGCTTTTAAATTCTGAGGAAAAGTTTGCTTCTAATATTTTGAACATAAAATATTGGCTGAAGTGATTATATGGAAATAGAATTCATAGATATATAAATCTAGATCCCCTGGATTTGAGGTTACTATTGCTGGAATGCACAAGAGCTCTGAAAATATGGGACTTTTGACTGGGAGTTTGTATTAGAAACTAGTCAGCCGACTGAAAGACCCAAAAGTTCAGAACTACATTGGAAATTACAGAGGCTGGGGCTTTACTTATAGTATTATTACTCTAAAACTAATGTTAGGTTACTTATTAACTTGTATGTATTCCTTTGTAACAGGTTTATACATGAATCAGGTACTGAATTTTATGTTCTGCCATTGCACACAGCAAATATAACACAATTCAACATAAGAAATACGAACTGAGACCTCACTGTTTAAGATAGTATGCCAAATAAAGCTTGAGATACCAAGAAAAGTTAGAACAGTCCCTGCCCTCAAAAAGTTGCCAGTCAAATGACTAGGATGGGCATTTTTATGACCATGAATATATAGTAAAATACAAATCAAAATAAGTCCTATTAGAGAGGTGCAGGCCCAAGGTGTATAGCATTTAAGTGGAGGGAGAAATCTGACTTAGGGACTTTATATTCTAAGGTACTCCTCTCAAGGAATGGATGGAAAGATCAATTTTGGTGAGTGAAGATAACGTTCAGTCAGGAATTTAGTTTGTGTTGGGTACGCTTTCTTCATCGAACTCAGGAGTGAGCAGTAGGAGATAATATATACAGGTATGTGTGTGGTGGGGTGGAGAGGGCAATATTAAAGATGGCCTTGAACATCAGGCTCAACATTTTGGCTTTTCACTATTAGTTCATACCCAGTGTCACTAACAATATAGGCATTAAGTACTCTTTTAGAAATATTGAGTGTTGTGCATAATAACAAGAGCCAGTATGAGGCTTTACAATAACTTTGTGATTTACTTATTGTATATCTACCATATTAAAATATAAGTTCCAAGACATGGAAATCTTTTTCATTATTATATCCATAGGACCTAGAAATATCTTGGAAAATATTTATCTACTGTATGAATGAATGAATGAATGGTAAAATGGGGATAAGGCCAGAATTTTATATTATTTACATTTAGTTTTCCTACTACTCATCAATGATTAACATCCTCAAAATTTACCAGTTCTTTGGAACTATTGTTCTAGCTGATTCCCCTTATGGCTCAGGTAATGAAAAGCAAGTTCCCTAAAATAGCCACTATTGATGTTTAACTTACTGTTTTTAACCTCTTACATGAATAGTCTTCATACTTTTAAAAGGATTACTAGGATAATTATAAACCGTGTAAATATTCAGGCAGAATTCACCAGCTTGTTTTCATATCTCTAGAGTAGAAATATAGTGGGTATATAACACATATTAAACAAATAAATTCAGGGAAACAGTTGAAGAGTTTGAGGAATGTCTTTGCACCCTCTAGTATGTATTTACCTTCTTAATGTGAATGCCTCCAGTATCTGGTAGTCTGCAACTTAGTACAGGTCATACTCTCTAGAGCCTCTTTATATTTCCGGGGGGTGCAAAGTTACAACTAGGAGATCATTAGCTCTTTGCTTCCATAGTTTTAGGGGGCGCTGAAGGAGCGTGCTTGGGGTCCTAGCTTCTATACACGGAGGTAATCCTTTTCTCTATCCCTGTATAATGATATCTATAGCTTTTATGGGCAGTGACCAGCACATGTGAAGAAAATATATATATTTTTGTCATTTGAAAGGATGATCCTAAATGAAAATAAATAGACATTTTAAAGGGACTTATAAATGTGGTTCACTCACCTAAATTATAAGTGAATGTATAGTGTCATACAAATAAAAAGCCAAATAAACAGTGTCCTTGAACCAACAACATTAAAAAATAAACCAATACCTGGAGTTTCTCCTTTTGCCGAAGAGAGACCTTTCTTCTGTGAGGATGACTTATATATCATAATTTACTTTTATATGATTCATTTAAAAATAGGTAGAATGTCTTGGTTTAAAAATATGTGTTGATGGGGTTTATTTTATGTGTTAGTTAAACTGGGGATGCAGGATTTGATTCACTTTGAGCTAATGTGCACAGAGTCAGGCTTTTTCTCTCATCTGTGTCAGTATGGCAAATCTTCACACCAGTCCTGGGCTCCATCCTGTTGGACATGCTGTTAATGTTTTATTTTTAGCCTATGCGAGAGGAGATGGTAACATATAGTGACCCAGGCATGGCTTGGCCTGGAGACCAATGGATTATAGGAAGCATATCTTGTTCAAATAAAGCTGGGTATTCAGTTTCGTAGAAATATACTGCAGTGTGTACTGCAGGCTTTTCCCCCTAGCGGTTGACTTAAAGCTGTTGTGTTTCTCATAACAATTGAAATAGATTTCCCTTCATATAGCAGAGCTAGTTTGGCAAGATTCTTTAAGTTTTTTAAGAACTTGTTTCAGGAGAGCATGCAAGTTTCTTTAAATGACCATTTTGAAAGACACAAATACAGTGCCTTGGAAAATATACTGGGGGCTTTTTCTTTATTCTTTGGAAGGTTAGGCTTTCAAAAATACACAAATACAAAATATACACAATAATGAAAATATTCTACTACTGGATTCCATATTATACTCCTTTTTCTTAGCATAGAGAAAAGTTTTCTTCTTTCTTTGATGCCTGATGTCACTACTTTCTATAGTCAGTGTCACTGAGTCAGTTTAACATGATTTCTTTTGCCTTTCCAACCAAACTGTGAACTCCTTAAAAGAAAGAAACCATTCCCATGCTTCTTTTAACAGGGAGATCCCTACTAAACTAAACGTACTGCCAGCCACAAACAGCACTGAAGTTTGGTTTCTGACAATTGAATAAAGATTAAATTCTTATTTTTTTCCTCTCACAAATTCAAATTAAGTAGATTCAGACATACAGCAGTGACTTCTCAGGGGCAAAATGGAAGTCTTTCTAAAAGCTCTGTATACTGAAAATGACATGCCACAGCAGAAAGGGAAAGTTGCTTCTCTTTAAAGCAAGTGTTTGATGAGATTTTTAAAAATAGTATTTGAAATACAGAGATATCTATAAAGGCACAAACCTTGCCTTCACTCGGCAAAGCTATTTACATCTGGAAGAGATACCTTCTGGCATACCTGTGTCTCTAGGGTGTTGTGTAACTGCAGGTAGAATATTCCAAAGTCAGAACTGCTGAAAGTTAGGGCAAATCAGAAGTGTTCCTAGCAGCAGGAATTAACCTTAAGGAACCTTAGGGCACTGACATGCTTTAAAGCTGTTCCTGAAAAAAAAAATGTATTTTTTTATAATGAGTACATTTATGAGCATACAATAACCTGCTACCAAGATGAATAAAAATGAGAGTTCGTAGCAGCAAACTTCGATTTTAACAAGTGCTAGAGAAAATAATAAAGGATCTGTAGCTGTATTGTTAACAGGAGCGAAGAACGTTTCTTGTATCTCCGGACCAAAGGCTAACAGAAGAGCTCTTAGTTACTAAGATGTATTCTTCTCTGGTCTCAGGCTCATTAACGATGGAAGTAGGAGGGAGAGGGTATAAAGCGGCAGCTGCAGCTGCGGGCTCTCAGATCATTTGTCACCTGGCACAAAGTTAGCGTTGGCAGGTCCAGAGTTCCAGCACACAACACCAGCGAGCAAATGCCAACTGATTGTTGTTCCTCACCAGTTTACTGGCTATCTCTGACTCATTCTTCAGATCTCTGCCGAAGTGTTGCGTCCTCCCGGTAGCTTTGCCTGACCCCTCCAGATACACTTAGCACCTTTCTCTCTGCTAACCTCCTATTACAACCTCCTATTCTCTTCCTTGCCACCATACTTACCGCTTGAACATGATCTGCCTTCTCTCTTCACTAGACTGAAGGCAACAGCTGAGTCTTGTCCAATATTGCTCGGTTTCTGTGTCTGGCTTACAATAGGTTTGTGACTGTATATGAATATAGTCTGTTGCATGATGATTTCAAGGATACGTAGTGGCTTTGGTGTCAGTGAAAGTTGCATTTGACTCTTGGCACACATCAGATGAGAGGTAACTTAAACTCTCGGGTCTCAGTGTCTTCACCAACTGTCTGAGCCAATTATATACCTGTTCCTTAAACATGGTTGTTCAGGTTAAAAATAATACCTGCTGTTATTATTTACTATTGTACTATGATTATCTTCTCAGGGGCTTTCTAAATGTCAACCGAGTTAATCTTCAAAATAAAAATGCTTTATCGAATCGGTACTATTTCCATTCTATTATGTATACAGGAAATAGAAGCACAGAAAGGTCAAGTTATTTGCCCAAGGCCACAGAGGGAAGAATAATGAAAATGGAAGACCTAGAACATTGCTCAAGAGAGAGTAGACTTGTACTAAATGTCAGGATGGGGACACTGCAGTTTTCTTTGGAAAAGGCTGATTTCTGTGTAAGTGAGAAACTACCCCACACAGTTAAGAACAGTTTGTTCCCTGATTTTAGAGCCTTATGTTGCAGATAGCGTATTTGTAGAATTCTCATGGAAGGCAAATATGGTCAGAGAGAAATCTAAAATGTGTATGATTTGAGAGGATCTTTTTCTTTGAGCATTTTACAGTGTTGGGTATAACAAAAATTAAAGAAACCCTTGTAAGAAATATATTCTCATTACGACCTCAAGGTAAAAAGAAGCAAATGATAGCATTGCCTCATTTTGCTCACTTTATAGCCTGTTTTGTTTTGTTTTATTTATACATTTCATTTATATGATGTTTACTTTTTCTCATTATAAAAAGTACACTTAATTTTATAGCAAACGTGTAAAATCCAAACTAACTACAAAGAAGAAAGCAAAAGTGAAAATATATAATTACTTAAGCCGGGGAGAATGGTTATTTATACTTTGGCATATTTCCTTTCTCTCTTTTGACACAATTGCATGTACGTATGTTCATACATATCCCTCTGTATACACGTTTGATCATCGAATTATGTAATAAATATAATTTGATGTCTTATTGTATGTCTTTTATTTATTATGTTATTAGCAGTTCTTTAAAAAATATAATTTTTAGTGCTTGCATATTATTATACTGTGTGGCTATATCATAATTATATTTAATAATTTTGCTTTTATTTAATATTCTCCTCATTTTGGGAATTCTCCTATCATTTCCATTTTAAACAGGTTTGATGTGGTGCTCTACATTACAGATGAACCTCCTGAATGGTCATATTTAGATAAATGATTAACATCTAATAATAAGGTTGTTAAAAGGTAGGACTGTGTTTCTACTCAGAAGTAAATAGGCCAAAAGAAGCATTTAAAATAGATTTAGGCATAAGGAAATAATAAGAAAAAATAAAATTGCAGATGGAAATGGATTAATATCTCTTGAGTGACAATGATATGCTATGACCTACAAAGATCAGCATTAGGATCACCATTTTTCTGTGATTAATTGGGGCTCAAAGAGGTTGAATGGCAAGATCAGGCTGCATTAGTGGCCCTTCTGGGATTCAAATGTAAGTTTCACTTCTGGGTCCTTTGTCTTTTCATCCCACGATATACATACAGCTACGCAGTATGCTGGCAGTGCTCATAGCTCTACCTAATACTTAATTTCTATGAGCCTCAATATCCTCTTGTGTAAAATAGAAACAGTAATTCTCACTGCTTAGGGTTTTTGTGACAATTAATTTAAATACTATAGGGAGACTGAGATCCTAAGGAATATATCCCAGGACTCAATTTTAGATAGCTATGTCATGAGGTACAATCTCAAGCTGATAAAACTCGGGAGTCCCTCAGGAGTTTAGGTACTGGCAGAAGGCTTGTTAGTCCAAAGTCCCAGACACAAATCTAGGAGATTCAGATTGAGAATCTGAGGAGGGTCACTGTCTTTGTTTTTAACAAGTTCCCTTGGTGATTTTAATGATACATTAAATGGCAACCAAAGATACAGGCAACTAGAAAAAAATAGGCTGGAGGGAAGATGAAAAGTTTAAGATGAGACATAGAAATTTGTCAGTCAGCAGATACTGGTTGAGAGTAAACTGAGCCCTCCCCGGGGAGAGAGCATGGCTGGAAACTGTCAGAATGTAAAAACACCTTGGGGCATGAAGGCTTCTTTTCCCTAAGTCATTTGAAATATGAAATACATTACGAGTCCTCGAAATCAAAAGCAAAAATAATACTGAGTTGACTGAACAGAAATGGCAGACAGTAAAGGTTTACTGACATAGGTAGGATGTGGTTTGAAGTAAGTTGATTATGAAAGTAAATGCACTGGATCCTTGATGCCTGTATATCATAATTGCAAGTCCACTACGTAAACTAAGAAATTTCATTTGAGCTTTTGATTTAACTTTTTTTAAGTGCGATATCTTAGGATTAGTTCCTAACTTCTCTGTATTTCTATTGAATTTTTCCAGCCTTTTATACAGGTAGCACCTGGTTAAATAAATTTGGACTACAACATAGCCTCATTCAAAGAGAATTCTTAAGAAGTGCTTTTTGAGTTAATTACCTTTCAACTCATATATTCATTATTTTTAATACTTGACAGAAACATTTTGTAACTTTAAAAAAGTGCTCTATGGAAAACATTTACCACTAACTCTTTTAAATGATACCAAAGGTTTTAGGACGTGTGGGTTTTTGTTGCTGTTGTTGTTGTTGTTGTTGTTGTATTGTGGGTATTTGATGTGATTTTCTAAAGAAAATAGTTCTAATATTTCTAATATTTCTAATATTAGTTATCTAATAGTTCTAATATTTCACACCAATGTTCTCTAAAACTGTGTGGGTTTTTTGTTTTTTTTTGTCAGGAATTAGTAAACCGCCTGAAATTAGTTTCTTTGAAATTATTATTGAAGGTATTTTAAATTACTTTTGAAGGTTATTAAATCCCTTGCTATACCTTCAGTTATGGAAAAATTTTCAGTTGTGCCAACTAATTTATCCATCTGTTACTGAGTAATAAACTTAAAGAAAGCTAGATATTTGACCGATAGGAAATATGGCATTCCTAGTTTGATAGGCTTTTTCTGGTTAAATATAACCTATAAGTTCTGTATAGTTGTAATTTTACTTGGCCCTTAACTACAATCTTAAAATCTTAGAGGGCTAAAGAAGAGCTTGAGAAGTGATTTTTTTCAGGATGAGAAGAGAATCTTTACAATTTCAAAGCACTTTCAAAGAAGCCACGTCATACATTCCCTGGCAAATCTGTTGCGATGAGCAGTTACCTGCACAGTGAAATTCTTAGCTAAACCCTTTCCAAAATCTCTCCTGCTATATAAGCTCACATCTTCTCAATCTTAGTGAAGACGGAACAGCTAGTCACTGTCCTTTTACCACAATTCATTTAGATATCAGAAGGGTATAATCGAAATCTTCCTCAGCAAATATTGCAGACAAGTCATCTATGTTTATGTAGCCTGATGATTTCCTTCTGCAGAGGTTCTGGAGTAGGATGTTGCATGCTTTACATTCAGGTAGATACAAGAAGTGCTTTTCCAGGCCCTTTTGAAAGCTAGAAAATCATTTTCCTTGGTTTCGGTTTTATCTAAATTATTTCTTAGCTATCCATTTCTTGAGCTTCTCCACTTGCCTTCTAACCTTCTACTCTTGACCAGCCACACTGAGAAACAAACAGTGGCTGAATCCTAAAAAGGGCACTTTACAGTGTGACTTCACAGATTCATGATTTTGTATGTAAATTTCAGAGACACTTATCATCACTGCTCTTCAGGAGTGTAGTATTCATATGCAGAGCTTTGTGCCAAACATTAAGTGGGTTTATAAATAATGCGAAAGAGTAAACCTTGCCCTTGAGGCATGTATGTAACAGCAAAAATTAACATTACTACCCACTTGCTGTTTATCGAATCCTGATTGAATGCTGTGTATTGAATTCCCCTACAGTCCTGATGGCAGGGGGAAAAAGAAACAGGATTATCTGACTAAATGATTTTTGGGCAGAAAAATTTTTCTTCTACCCTTCTAGGTTCTTTGGGTGGTCTAATCTTAAATTGACAAAAGACAGATTGATTGGAGAAAAACAAATTTAATTTTGTAGGCACAATAGCCCCATAAAAATATGAGACCTGAAGGCAGTCAGGCAACTGAGGCTTATATGCCATCCTGAGCTAAGGAATGGGACGGGAACTTGGGGTTTCAAAGGAGAGGAGGGCAATTCATAGGGAGATGAGAAGAGCAGGTATTTGGTAATCAGATGTTTGCCCTGGCATGCAGGTAAATCTTTCAGATGAAAGAGTGATCTCTGGTAATAGCTCTCTTTCTGGGCCAGACCCCCATCTAAATTATTTTAGGTAGTTAAGGGACAGGTAAAAGTTTTTGAGTTGGCTGAGTCTTGATTACCTTCAGCTCAAAATAATCCACATGACAAAGTGCATTATTTTGGGGTGGCATATTCTGTTCTCCTTCATAATCACACTGATCATTTCACTTAGTTCCTAAGTAATGACTTTTTGTATAAATAAAGGCCTGTTCTGTCCTTTAGCTTAGAAACTTAACCTGGTATCTTCATTCCTTTAATGTCATTTTCGGTCATTTCACCATAATTTTGTACCACCCAGTTCTCGTTACCAAAATTTCCATGTTTTTTTTTTTTTTTCTCATTCTTCTCATTTTGTAACCTTCTATTCTGGCATGTTTATGGATTTTTCAGTTTGATAACTTTGGTAGGATTTCACTGATTGCCACTTTTTACACACAGAATCTTCTAATGTCCGTACACTTCCCACTGTCAAATGGAGCTTACTATATGGATATCTCACATAAAGGATATTAGATGCACCACAGACTGACTTTGTCACATTTAAACCCATTTATTAAAATTGAGTACAATTCGGGATACTTGTGTGGCTCAGTCGGTTAGCAGCGCTGCCTTTGGCTCTGGTCATGATCCCGGGGGCATCCTGGGATCTGAGTCCTGCGTCAGGCTCCTTGCTCAGCTGAGAGCCTACTTCTCCCTCTCCCTCTGCCTGCCACTCCCACGGCTTGTGTTCTCTCTCTCTCTCTGTCTCTCTCTCTCTGATAAATAAATAAAATCTTAAAGAAAAAAAAAGAAAATTAAGTACAATTCAATGCAATGAATTATCCTGACATAGGCTTATGATTTCCTAAGTCAATTTCAGAGACATTTTTCATATCTACCATTACATTTTTTAGAATACATCTTTTTTAGCTTTGCAGATGTATTTTCAAATGGCTTCACCATGCCATGTTAAAATGTTTCTGAAAAATAAAAATGAAGAGTCACCCTAGCCTTTGTCAGTATTGCAATATTGGACAAATTACAATGGCCAAGGATGTAATGTATTGAGTTTGAGAGACATGAAAAACTTTTATCAGTTAGAAAAGAACACTGTTTTTCTGATTTAATCCACACAACATTGAGAAGAATATGAAAAATCTAGGTTTGTATAATTATTAAAATAGACATCAGAAAATATGCTTTACAAATTACTCTGCTATATTTTTAGCTTTCATTTACTGTTGATAAGCAAACTACAGAGCTTGAGAAATTACTCTCTTTAATTTTGTCTAAAGCTCTACTTAAACAAATCAATTACTGATTTGCATTTTATTATAAAAAAGTATTGTTGTAGAGGAAATTTCCTGTATTTCAGGTAGGGAATGAAGTATTCCAAAATTGTTGTTGTGCAATGGTTTTTTTAGGATCTGATAACAAACTGTATCAAAACTAATTTATTACAAATATAAATGTGAAATGCAGGAGACTAATAGAAATAAAAGAATTTCAGCCAATAAAACTCCAGGGAATTTGCTTTCTTTCAAAAAACTGCAGTGATGACACAGATATCTTAATTGATGTCTGGGGCTTTAATTTGATAGTCTATTTACTTACTACTGAAAATGTCAGCAATGTATGCATGAAGGCTCATTTTCAGGTATTAAATTTGAATAGAATACATCAAGTTATATTGCTAAAAGCAAGAATAAGGCCTAGGAAATAGAAGGGTCTTTAATTCCCTGCCCCATTTTTATTTTAGTGTGTTTTGTTTTTATTTCTATACTACACCTTCCCCTGTCTTCTCTGCTTTCTTGCTCCATCCCACACCTCGAACATTTTGGAGTAAGGAGATTCCTGAAGTAAGAACTCCAGTAAGATGAGAACACTGAAAAAATAAGGTGGTGATGGTGGTGGGATAGAGGAAGCAGCTGAAAGAGTTTGCTTGTATTCCAAAATACATGCATCTGCACCTGCAAGAAGACTTTTGCCATCACAGTCAACTCTTTATTATTTAGAGAACTCTGCTTTGTGGAGATTTGGCTGTCACCCCAGACTTGCTTCCCTGGAACACCTAACTTTGCTCTTAGCTGTCAGCAGCATGGTCTCCTCAGGAAGGATTCAACTTCAACACGGAGGAGGGGAATGTTTGAGTACATGTGTTGACAGTATGAATGAGTCCAAATTCCAAAGGCAAATATAAAGGATTTGGGTATGCCCCAAAACATGCATCTTTTTCTACCTTATTAATAAAGAGATTTTGAGATTTGTGTACCTTTAAAGTAAATCAGTGCAGTGCATACTCAAATATATATCATGAGGTCTCCCCCTTAGCTTCATATTTAACATTTAACCATCCGTATGTCCAGTCATTTCACCCTGGCTGCATGCATTAGGTAGTCAAATATTTGTTTTCCTTTTAGTGCCACCTCAAAAAACTGTTACATTTTTAACCTTCCCTGAAGTTTTAATACTGCATAAAAAGAAAATGCAACATACCTAATAATCCTCTGATTCATCCAGGGGGAGAATGTAACATACTGGCATTTTGGATTTCTGATCCTTGCAAGTATTTATTTGTAAAATCTAAATATTTAAAAAATATCACAAAGCAAACCATAAATAGCTGCTAATATCTTTCTTTTGGCTACCAAACATATAAAACAGCCATAATTACTATAGTTGGGAAGAGATCATTTTACATTTCCTGTACTTGATACATTCTCTCTAGGAATTTTGACTCAGATTAAAGCCTTGTCAGAAACAAGATAATAGACGTTCATGTAAAGATGGCAATATAATGGGATATATTTAATAAGAACACTGCTATCTCTTTCATCTATATGTGAAAAGCATAAGAGCTGTGGAATCTCAGTATTTAAAAGGACATTGGAAGTATTACAATCCAGCATCCAAGTGGAGGTGGTAGTGAATGGGATGAAACTGTTGAGAGATTGTGGGGACAGATTGTTTAACATCTTTCACATCAATTCACAGTTTGAACTTTTATTCATTGGACACTGGAGGCTTACATGTGGTTTTTGCATGGGATAATAGGACTATTGTTTTTATGTTTTAGAATGGTAATCCTGGTAACAATGTGAAAGATGAATTAGCAAAAAAAAAAAAATCTTGTTGGAAGAAAATGTGGGTGAGACTGAACCGAGGTAGTAACAGTAGTGGTGGAAGGGTGGGGAACATTTAGAAAGGCATTTTAGAAGTAGACTAATAGGCAAAGGGAAGTGAGGAGTTAAAGATAAGTCCAAGATTTCTAGTTCATGTGATTGGGTAGCTAATGATACCATTAATCGTAATAGGGAATAGCAAATAAGCTTTATTGAGAAGAGACTTTGGATTTTAAGGGGAAAGTGGAATAGTGAAGTGGAGATAATGAATTTGGAGTTGGTCATGCTGTTTATTACCTATTGGATGTAAACGTGGAGCAATGTTTGTTAACCTCAGTACTGTAGACATTTGGGGCTGCATAATTCTTTGTCGTGGCAGGGATGCCTTGTACATAATAGGATGCCTAGCAATATCCCTGGTCTCTACCCACTGGACGCAAATAGTATGCATCTCAGTTGTGTCAACCAAAATTATCTCAGACTTTTCCAAGTGTTTTCTAAGGCAGGGAAAAAATCATCCCCAGTTGAGAACCACTGATACAGAGACAACAAGGAAGGTGGTACAATTGTGTCTAGAGTTTAAGATACATATGAGACTTGAAATCAGTATGTAAAATCATCGATGGTGGCAATTTAAGCAATATGCATAGATGAGATTGTGTAGAAGAATGTAGATGATTATATACTTACCTCATTTTTCCATGACAACCCCAAAGACTGAAAATTCCTAAACTCATGAGATAGATTCTATTTTTGAATACTTTCAAATGTTTTATATTATTATTGTTGTTAATATGTTGTCACATATTGAGCCAAATTCCTTGTATTGGGACAAAATTAATCTTTGTGTAACTATAATTGATATTGTGGTACTGTGATATATAAGATTTCTCATATATACTTGATCTTCATCTACAGTTCCTGGCTCACAGTTCCCAAAACCCTTGGAATTTCCTCAGTGTAAGAGCAATGAGGCATTTTTTGTTACAATATTTGGTTTCTTGTCCTCCGTTCATAAGAAACACTTTAGAGCCATAAGGTGAAATGGGTGTCTTGTCGTTCATAACAAGCTCTTTCCACCACAACTGGGTTTATGTTAATGAGAGTGACTTTTGGAAAGCCCCTGAGAATGAGGGCTGGTTGCCAGTGGAACCAACCAGGAACAGAATGTTGGAACTTTGAATCCCAGCCCCTGATCTCCTGACAGAGAAGGGCGAGAGGTTGACTCAATTACCAGTGGCCAATAAGTTGATCAATTATGCCTATATAATGGAGACTGCATAAAAATCCAAAAGGAGGGGGTTTGGATAGCTTCTAGGTTGAGGAACCAGAACACTTCCAATACCACCATGCCAGTCCCCAAGCTCCACAAAGACAGAAGCCCCTTTGTTGGGAACCTAACCCTATGTATCTATTCATCTGGATGTTGATTCATATCCTTTAATATTTTTTGTAATAAATCAGTAATCTAGTGAGATCTACGAGCTGTTCTAGTAAATTAATGGGACCCAAGGTGGGGGCGGTAGGAACCTCTCATTTATATCCACTCTGTCAGAAGTGCAGGTAACAACCTGGACTTGTGGTTCAGATCCTGAATTGGAGGGGGGTTTTTGGAACCTCCAGTTTGTAGCTGGCTGGATCAGAAGCGCAGGTGACCTGGGCTTGTGATTGGCATCTGAAGTGGTGGGTGGTCTTGTAGAACTGAGCCCTTAACCTGTGGAATCTGATGCTCTCACCAGGTATATAATGCCAGAATTGAGTTGAATTGTAGAACATCCAACTGATGTCTCCAGAACTGCTTATTGGTGTGGGGGACCCCTCTACACATTGGAATTAATACCAGAACGTAAGGGACACTAAGTCTATTAGGACAAATTATTTTTCCTAAATCCCTCTACATACTTTAATACAGTTATTGAATTAATTTCTAGAATTCACTATTATTATCTCTTGGCTAAATAGCCTTTAATATTTTCAACTTTTTTTTTATATATAATATTTTGAGACTTTTTGTAACAAGAGCACTCTCTATTAAATGGCAACCATTTGAATATCCTCCTTAAGCTATAGAGCAGAGAACTAAACAAACTCCATGTTTGACCTGTCCAGTTTAGAGAAAAGCTATTGGTTTCCTGGTTTTTGTCATATTTTTATTAAAATATCTCAATATTATATTAGCCCTTTTTTGTCAGCCACTTTATACCATTGTTTCTTCTGTTTTTGTTTTGTGTGAACTTTCTGTTAAATCACATTTCATATCATATACCACTAATTTTTTTTGTTTCTAACTCGAGCATGAAAATTTATATCCATCCTTTCAAAAATACACTCTTCTTTCATTTAGCCCATCATTTCAACCTGATCCTTTTAGATTATGATTTCATCCTTCAACATGTTTATTATTTCTCCCAGTTTTATGCCATCTGAACAGTTGATCAGCATACACTACAGACACAGTGATCTAAGTCATTAATAAAAATGTGAGTGGGTTAAGTCCAGAGTTAATGGGATTACACAGTGCTATGGGTTTTCTCTTCAGTGCTTTTATAGCTATTTTTTACTTAAAGGTCTTTTTACTTTCATGGAGTACTATAGAAACGAGACTCATATGGATAGACATTATGTTCAGTCTTTCCCAGACAAAACTTCCAAACGTAATTTTTCTATAAGAAACGGTAAGGTAGATTATGTTCCATTTATAGAATGAAATGGAATATTGTCACGGGGAAAATGATTTTATTAATTAATAAAACAATGTTAAATGACAGAGGCAGAATAGAAATTTAAATACAAAATGTGACATCACTATTTATAAATAGTTGTGGATATAAATATAAACCTAGTTCTAGGTGTGGATATAGAGAATACCAGAATCTTAATGATAGTTGCCTCTAAAGTAATTATGATTGGTGTTTTTATTAGTATTTTATAGTCTCAAATGTTATATATAATGAATTTGTCACCTTCACATGTGGGAAGTAAGTATTAAAATATACTTATATATTTTATAATGTTGAACCAACAAAAATAAAAACAGAATCTGGAAGAAAATACATATATCTCTGATGACCAGACTTTGAGACAAAGACCTTACCTTTTTTTTTTTTAAAAGATTTATTTATATATTTGTTAGAGAGAGAGAAAGAGCACACACAAGCAGGGGGAGCGGCAGGCAGAGGGAGAAGCAGGCTCCCCGCTGAGCGAAGAGCCCAGTGCCTGGCTTAATCCCAGGACCCTGGGATCATGACCAGAGCCAAGACAAATGCTTAATGACTGAGACACCCAGGCATCCCAAAAGACCTTATCTTTAGTGATAGGAGAAACCTTTTTCTTTTTTTTTTATTTAAATACAATTAATTAACATATAATGTATTATTTGTTTCAGGGGTACACGTCTCTGATTCATCAGTCTTATATAATACCCAGTGCTCATTACAACACATACCCTCCCCAATGTCTATCACCCAGTTGCCTCATCCAAGAGAAACCTTTCTAAGGAAGCCACAGATTTTCAATATTCCGTAAAGAGGAACGAAAGCTAGAGTTGCATCAGGTTTCCCATCACCCAAACTCTGCCCCTGCTGACAGATCCCTTAAGAAATGACAGGTGTGGTTGGTTATGTCAGGAGAAGCTGTTAGATGCAGAAACATCTACTTGTCTTTCTTAAAAGAGTTGTTATAAAGATTAAATGAGATAAGTGAGAAAATTTGTACAAAGAAATGTTAGAAGTCCTCTTCAAGGGTAAGTTATTGATTAAAAGAGTTTTAGTTGTAGTTACTTTAATTTGAGTGAGTATCGTGCATTATAAATATATAGTGGGAATGTTAGATTACTCTTCAGGTTAAGTTCCTTGAAGTCAGAGACCACGTCCTATTAATCTACATATCTTCCAACACCTAACACATTACCTTACACCTTACTCATGGATAGAGAATGGATTGCATGCTGGCAATATTTGAAAAATAGTAATGTTTCTTTTTAATTAAGAGAAATAGAATAATAGTGTTATTATAAATTATCAAATACTGCCATCTTGGTGAAGCAGATGATCCATCAATATTATTGCTGAGTGTCATATACCATTTGACTTCCTCCTCTTTGCTCCCTAATTTTAGGTACTCACTGAGATTTTATGCTTGGTCCTATTGTCTCTTTATATCTTTATCATTTTTATTGTATCCATTTATGTGGTCTAATATATCTTCTCTGCACTGATGACTCTTCAATCAGTCTTGACTTTTTCCAGTTCTACATTTCTGACTCTTTGCTAACCGTCTCTTCTGGTTATCTGCTTAGCTACTCAGATTCAGCATACCAGATCCACAGGCCTGCACTGACCACCCACCTTCCAAAATACACATGCAACATACCCATTCTTTTAGGTGTCTTTGAAGGACACTAAATTTTTCCAGTCACCTATGCTAGAATTTGTATTCTCTCTGGCCCCCTTTCTCTATCCTTTATCTTCATCATAGCAAAAAATTTCAAATCTTGATGATTTCATTTTTGGTATCTCTAGAATCCATCTTCTTTCTTATTTAGTTCTAAGACCAAGTTCAGGCCTTTGTCATCAATTATTTGACCATCACAATACCCTCTTCCAGCCATCAAATCAGAATAACTCTTATTTCTCCTCAGTTCAAAATCCTTTAGTAACTATTCTTTTACCTACTAATTTTAATTACATTATTAAAGTCCTATGAATATTATTTGAGAGGAATAGGCTTGGGGAAAATATTATCTTAATTCTTTAAGATAATCTAGGCTTTTAACCTTATGTAGTATGTTGCATATCATTATTCTGTGGTTCCACCCAAAACTGATGTTTGGCTTCCTTTTCCATATAATACCCCTTGAGTATTACACATACTGAAAGAAGGAAACGGGTGTTCACATGTGGGAACTGATTTGAGATTTCAAAGTCTCAGACACAAAATGGAAGACCCATACCCACCATGAAGAATAAAGAGATAACTGGGCTTCAACGCTCAGGTAGTATCAGGGAATCTTTTGAATGGTGTGAAATGGCTTCAAGCCTTGGCCTGTTTGTGTATGGTTCTGCTCAGGATGGCTTTCAGGAAAGCCAATTGAGTCTGCCTTACATTTATTTTACCTTCTTACTGCCCTTTCTTGACTTTCATTAAAAAGAAATATGGAATAAAGTGGGATGAGATTAGAAGCATTTAATGGAATAAGGAAATCTTAAAGATAGTCTAAGAAGAGGGAAAAGATGCTCTTTTTTGGAGAAGTGTTGCTGGAAACGTCTATTCAGAGCAGTATGTTGAGTGGCTTATCGAGAAATGGTGAATCGAGGGCAGGTTGAATAGAGAAGATTTAAGGTGGTCAAAATGGGATGAAAAAACTTAATGGCAAGTTATAAAGAAGGTTATGATACAGCAGATTAGCAGGAAATAGTTTTGCACTTGATCCAAAGACACTAGTTTCATGTCACATGTCACATTTAAAGGAGAAAAAGCAGTTTGTGGATATGAAACAGTTTTTCCATTATTAAGTATGCCCAAAGAAAATGCTGACAAAAGAATGTTTTGTTTTTGTTTTTTGTAATGAAGCCTGTAGACTTTTGGACAGAATTTAGGGATAAATATTTGAATCCAAATAACTATCTTTAAAAGCCCAAAGTGCTAATACTATTAAACCATTTACGTATGCATTTCTAATTATTTAAAAGAAAAAGTAGGCTGAATAGCATATTAAATGTAAAAGCATATTTTCTTCTTACATAATAAATGGAATTACCAATGACATTTTTTTTATAATTTGGAAGATGAGGGAGATAGATAATGCTAACCATTAGGTATCTTATTGTTGCAAATGAAAAGTTATATAATAAATGTTAATCCAAAGCAGATATTAGTGTGGTACATGATTGTAAGCATTCCATTTAAGAGTTGCCTTTGGGATTTTGCTAGACTTTTACCCCATTTAGTGGAAATCCCAGATTCCAGGAACAAGAGATTTGGGCTGTGTGATATTCTAGCCATCGAGTCTCAATTTTCTCACTGGGTTCCCATCTTACCAATTCTTTTTTAGATGCTTCCCCTTGCTTAAAACACCATTGTCTCTCAGCTAAGCATAGTGCTATGCACATCCTCATTTTTAAGCTGTTACCTCCTTTTTCCTTCATTTGACTCATTCTCTAGTTCTTTTCTTATCTTATGCCTCAGTAATTATAGCATCCTTAGTTCTGCCAAAATGGGCAAGTGTATCATTATGTTTAAAGTGCAAAGCAGTACAGAAACCAAGAAGATCATGGGTTGTTTTTACTTTGGTACAAATTCTTCTGGTTGCATTATGGTTCTATGGAACAAAGGAAATGGCACTGAAGATGCATTAAAGCCCACCTTAGTTTTAAGTTAACTTTCCTAGGTTGGCAACAAAATTCACAGCTTGTTGGTTGGGCTTTCTGAAATGATAAAACAAAGTGAAGAAAATTCTGAAGAGTGACTAATAGGGACAATAAAAAATTTTTAGTTGATGAAATGAAAAGTAGTAATTAGACTAATTTTAGAAAATTAATAGATAATGAAAGGCATGCATTTTAACCTTTTCTAAAATTTGCTGTCTCCCTTCTGTCTTTAAACATAGATATGTATCTTCTGTCTTAGATATTTTAATTTACTTGTTATCACATTCTGTTAAGTCTTTATAGCTCATTGCTTTATGGTCAGGTTGTTTGATGCTTTCTACCTCTACTTTTCATCTTCACTTTTCTTAATTTCATGCATTCTCATTTCCTTCCCACCCCTCTGTAGACCACTGCTCTCATGAAAGGTCAGCACCTTGCACAGTCAGGACTGATCATATATCACTTGCCTTTAACACAGCACATTGGGTTATAAACAGTGTGAGAAAGGACCGTAGGGACCATTTAGTGGAAGCATTTATTTTACAGATGAGGAACCCCAAACCCAGAGAGGCTAAGTGACCTAATCAAGGTCTCTTAACAAGTTAGTGACTGTGGCAAAGTAGAACTCCTGTACCCTAATTCCTAATTCAATGAAGTTATATGATTAAGATCTAACTTTTTAGTTCTAGAAGTAAAAATGAAAGAGGATCTTTTTCCTGTACAGGAATGAGTCTTTGGTAATGTTAGGGATAAGTAACATTTCAATGCTTATTGTGTACCAAGTGTTTGTTGAATATTAATTTTCTTTCATAGTTGCCCTCATTTAATCCTCACAGCAATCCTATGAGGTCAGGAGTATTACTATTCCCATTTTACAGATGGGAAAATGGGGCAGATAATAAAGAACTTGACTAATATCAGTCAAAGTCATAGACTTAGAGAAACTGTATAAACATTAATAAGAAAAAAGTACATCTAGTCTAGATAGAGGCTGCCTGTGGAAGGCCAAGACACCGAGTTACTCCTTATCTGCTCAGGGATAGGAAGGAGAAGGATTAGGATGAACAGTACTGGACTGAATCCCAATGTGTGCCTCTGTCTTGGCAAGGATCAGATGTGTGTCCAGTAGCCTCAGGATGGTTCTGTTCTCCCATACTGCCTTATTATCTTAACAGCACCTAATTCATGCTTCTTGTACAGTGCATGTACATTTTCATTCAAAATAAAAATTAAGTGTCACTGTATGCTAGAGTTTATTATGCAGTGGTGAACAAAACACATAATTACCAAAATACTAAGAGCAAGGGGAAAAGTCCAACCACTACTCTCCCACAGAAAAGCCTATATTTTCTCCCCATTGCCACCTGAGTCCCCATAATCTAGTACTACCAATTCAACCTCTGTCGCTGTAGTCCTCATCCATTACTCTTCAACATACTCTTACTGAATTACATACTGGCAAATCAATCCAGTATACCAAAATGTCGTATAATCATTTCAAATTTTGTGCCATTCATTTATTGGTCTATTAAGTCTACAAACATTCACTGAATATCTATTATAACTGAGAGACCTACCTGAACCAAGGACATAAAATGAGAAAGGCACAATTCTTATCTTTAATTCTATTGACAAAGGATCATAAATAAATACATTAATTAAGTAATTAACAAAATAGAAGCCTAAACGTTATTTTGATGCTATTAGTATAAAATAGTACTACTGTCCACCTATTACATCCTAAACATTTTATATATAATTATATAATAATGTTTTATATTGTTGTGTACTTTATTGTGTACCAGGGACTGTGTTTTACATATGCTATTTCAGTAAGTCCTGTCAGATAGGAATACTAGTTCCATTTTATATGAGAGGAAGCTGAGGCTCATGTAGTTAAATGATCACCTACGGTTGCATAGCAGGTAAGCAGTAGAGATGAGAATTGACAAGAGAAATTCCACACCAAAGCCTTTGTTTTTTCTGTTTCATCATGGCACTTCTCTGGTGTTGTTGAAGCAAAGCTCAGATTTTAATTAATTTTGCTTGGAGTATTTAGGGATGCTTTCAGTAGAGGTCATATGTCAACTAGGTCTGAAAGCTAGGTAAGAATTCTGGAAGTAAGAATGTGTATTTCAACCCCACAAAGATATAAAGACTATGGTGTAAGATTTTATTGGTCAGTAGCTTCAGGGACTTGTTGTGTAGTATATGTTACCCAAGGATTTGGGTCTTATGTTGCCGTAGTCAATGAAAATAGATCAATGGACTTGGAATTCACAAACATAGTTACCAAAGGGGAAAAAAGTTTTTTTTTAAATGGATTTACATTTTAAATTCAAGTATAGTAGCATACAGTGTTATATTAGTTTCAGATGTGCAATATAATGATTCCACAATGCTATACGAGTGAAATCATGTGGTATTTGTTCTCCTCTTATTTATTTCACTTAGCATTATACCCTCTAGACCCATTCATACTGTCACAGATGGCAAGATTTCATTCTTTTTTATGGATGAATAATATTTTATTGTATATATACCACATCTTCTTTATACATTCATCTTTCAATGGGCACTCGGATTGTTTCCTTAATTTGGTTATTATAAAGAATAAGTAAACACAGAAGTATGTATATCTTTTCAAATTATTGTTTTTGTTTTCTTTGGATAAACACCCAGTAGTGGAGTTACTGGATCATTTGGTAAATCTATTTTTATTTTTGAGGAACTTCCATACCATTTTCCACAGTGGCTACATAAACTTACATTCTTACCAACAGTTCATGAGAGTTCCTTTTTTCCCATATCCTTGCCAGCACTTGTTATTTCTTGTGTCTTTGATTTTAGCCATTCTGACAGGTGAGAGGTGATATCTCATTGTGGCTTTGATTTTCATTTTCCTGATGATTAGTGATGTTGAACATCTTTTCATATGTCTGTTGGCCATCTGTATGTCTTCTTTGGAAAAATACCTATTCATGTCCTCTGCCCATTTTTTAATTGGAGTATTTGGGTTCGTGGTGTCAAGTTGTATGAGTTCTTTATATATTTTGGACATTTAACCCCTTATCAGATATATCATTTGCAAATATCTTCTCTCATTTGGTGGGATGTCTTTTTGTTTTGTTGATGGTTTCTTTCACTGTGCAAAAGTTTTTATTTTGGTGTAGTCCCAATAGTTTAATTTTTTAATTTTGCTTTTGTGCCCCTTGCCAAAGGAGACAAATCTAGAAAAATGTTTTTATGGCTGATGTCAAAGAGATTACTGCCTGTTTTCTTCTAGAAATTTTATGGTTTCAGGTCTCATATTTAGGTCTTTAAAACATTTTGAGTTTATTTTTTGTGTATGGTGTAAGACTGTGGTTTATTTTTATTCTTTTGCATGTAGCTGTCCCGTTTTCCCAATACTATTTGTTGAAGAGATGGTCTTCTTCCTATTGTATAGTCTTTCCTCCTTTGTCATATTGACCATATAATGTCATAATTGACCATATAATCATGGGTTTATTTCTGGGCTCACCCAATCTATGTGACACATTAATCTATGTGTCTATTTTGTGCCAGCACCATACTATTTTGATTACTACAGCTTTGTAGTACATATTGAAATCTGGAATTGTGATACCTTCAGTTTTGTTCTTCTTTTTCAAGATTGCCTTGGCTATTTGGGGTCTTTGTTGGTCCCATACAAATGTTAGGATTATTTGTTCTAGTTCTGTGAAAAATGGTGTTGGTATTTTGATAGAGAATGAATTAAATCTATAGATTGTTTTAGGTAGTACGAATATTTTAACGACATTTGTTATCCCATTCCATGAGCATGGAATATCCTAACGTTTGTGTCATCTTCTATTTCTTTCATCAACGTCTTAGTTTTCAGAGTACAAGTCTTTCATCTTCTTGGTTAAGTTTATTTCTATGTTTTTTATGATATTTGGTGTAATTGTTAATGGCATTGCTTTTGTAATTTCTCTTTCTATTACTTCATTATTACTGTATAGAGATGCAACAGATTTCAGATTTCTGCACATTGATTTTGTATAATGTGATTTTACTTAATTCATTTATCTGTTCTAGTATTTTTTTTTTGGTGGAGTCTTTAGGGTTTTCTATATATAATATTATGTCATCTACAAATAGTGGTAGTTTTACTTCTTCCTTTCCTATTTGGATGCCTCTTATTTCTTTTTCTTGTCTGATTGCTATGGCTAGGACTTGAGTACCAAGTCAAATACAAGTGATGAGAGTGGATATTTTTGTCTTGTTTCTGATCTCAGAGGGAAAACTCTCAGTTTTTCACCACTGAATGTGATCTTAGCTATAGGTTTTTCATCTTTTTTTTTCTTTAAAGATTTTATTTATTTATTTGACAGAGATAGAGATCACAAGTAGGCAGAGAGGCAGGCAGAGAGAGAGGGGGAAGCAGGCTCCCTGCTGAGCAGAGAGCCCAATGTGGGGCTCGATCTCAGGACCCTGAGATCATGACCTGAGCTGAAGGCAGAGGCTTTAACCTACTGAGCCACCCAGGCGCCCAGCTATAGGTTTTTCCTATATGGCCTTTACTATGTTGAGGTATGTCCCCTTTAAACCTACTTTGTTGACAGTTTTTATCATGAAAGGATGTTGTAGTTTGTCAAATGTTTTTTCTGCATCTACTGAAATGATTATATGATTTTTATCCTTTCTTTTGTTAATGTGATGTATGATGTTAATCGATTTGCAAATATTGAACCACACTTACATCTCTGGAATAAATCCCACTTGATTGTACTGAATGATTTCGTTAATGTACTGTTAGATTTGGTTTGCCGATATTTTGTTGAGGATTTCTGCATCTATGTTCATCAGAAATTTCAAACTGTAGTTTTCTTTTTTTTAGTGTCTTTACCTGGTTTTGATATCAGGGTAATGCTGGCCTCATAGACTGAATTTGAAAGTTTCCTTTGCTCTTCATTTTTTTTTTTTTTTTTTTTTTTTTTTTGAAGAGCTTGAGAAGAATAGATATTAACTGTCTTTTAAATGCTTGGTAGTATTCACCTGTGAAGCTATCTGGTCCTGGACTTTTGTTTGTTTGGTGTTGTTTTTGTTGTTGTTGTTGTTGTTTAAATTACTGATTCAGTTTCATTGCTAGTAATTGATCTGTTCAAATTTGCTATTTCTTCTTGATTTAGTTTTGGGAGGTTATATGTTTCTAGGAGTTTATCTATTTCTTCTAGGTTGTCCAATTAGTTGGCATATAATTTTTCATAATATTCTCTTATAATCCTTTGTATATCTGTGGTGTGGATTGTTATTTCTCTTTTTCATTTCTCTCTCTCTCTCTCTCTCTCTTTCTCTCTTTCTCTTTGATGAGTTTGGCTAAATGTTAACCAATTTTGTTGATCTTTTAAAAGAACGAGCTTCTGGTATTATTGATCTGTTCTACTGTTATTTTAATCTCTATTTCACTTATTTCTACCTTTTATTATTTACTTCCCTTTACCAGCTTTGACTTTTGTTTGTTCTTCTTTACCTACCTCCTTTAGGTGTGAGATTAGGTGCTTATTTGAGGTTGTTCTTGTTTCTGAGGTAGGCCTGTATTGCTATATTTTTTCTCTTAGAACAGCTTTTGCTGCATCTGAAAGATTTTGGACCATTGTATTTTCATTTTCATTTGTATCCATGTATTTTTTATTTCTTTTTTGATTTCTTGGTTGACCCATTCATTATTTAGTAGCATTGTTTATATAACCTCCATGTGTTTGTGTTCTTTCCAGATTTTTTTTTATGGTTGATTTCTAGTTTCATGCCACTGTGGTCGGAAAAGATGCTTGATATGATTTTTCTATAGAATATTCCATGTGTAATACTTAAAAACTGCATAATTTGCTATTTTGGGATGGAATGTTCTGAATATATCTGTTAGACCCACCTTGTCCCATGTATCATTCAAATCCACTGTTTCCTTATTGATTTCCTGTCTGGAGGATCTATCCATTGATGCAAGTGGGGTAATAAAGCCCCCTACAGTTACTCTGTTATTATCAATTTCATTCTTTATGGCTGTTAATTTTTTCTCTATGTATTTGGGTGCTCCCATGTTGGTGCCTAAATATTTACAATAGTTATATCTTCTTATTGAGAAAATCACCATTCTGTAATATTATTGGAAATTATGTGTGCATACATTGTTTCATAATGGAACTGTAAGTTTTTGGAAAACAAAGTCCAAGTTATTTATTTTTATCATGAGTTTTAGTATAATAACCCAATAAAGATTTATTAAATAAAAGAGTTGACTGGATTATAGAACTAAGAAGTTGTTCGATCTACCTGTCCACCAAATAATAAAAAAAATATTACTACTACTATTATAAAAATGCTACTATGGTATCTGAGGCTGATGATTTACTTCTTTGAAATATGCTAATGAGGTCGCTAGTGGGGATTTAATCCTGTCAGCTTTTTGTTTCTTTCATGGATACAGACATTGACCCCGACCATTTTTACACTTTCAACAAGGACGTTGTGAAAGAATATGGATCAGTTACTGCAAATCCATCATCATTCTTAAAAGAAAATAAAGTACACGCTTTCCTGGTAATGGGTCAGAAAATATCATCTTTGCATTGGAAAGTCAGCAGTATTTTTACAGTTGACCTCACAAATCATGTTACATATAAATTCAACTTGTGTTGTTACTTTATTATTCTTTCTTGTCCTACCATATAAGAAAGTAATGGTAAAAGGTACCATTACTTAAATACCAAAATATAAATACCAAAACATATACCAAAGAATATTATTAAGAATATTTCTTTGTTTTAAATATCCTTCTTACTAGCAATAAGGCTTATCTTTTGCTTCTCACCTTGAAACACTAGGCCAAGGAACCCATTATTTTATATACAGTGATTTTTGTATATAGAACATGAGGAAATTTAAATTACTATGGTCTTTCAGTTGATTAAAAGCCAAAATAAAAAATCCAAACCTAAAAACTAGTCTTGTGTTTTGGTATACTGGGAAAGGACCAGAGAGATGTACAAATAATATGCCACAAAAATTTTGTAGTAGTACTAGAATTGAAGGACTAGGCTTAATACTAATTTTGAAAATGTCATTCAGTATAAAATCCAATTTTTAAAAGTATTTTTCCATTTTAATGTAGATACAAGATATGTTTTAGTAAGTACATTCTGTTCCTCATGACTTATAATACTAATTTTATAGAGTAGGTACTAAATAATGGGACATGCAGATTAGCTCTTTACACTTATTATTGTGGTGTATAATTATGTAGAAATAAAGTATATACAAAATATTCTAAAGATGTTATAAAATTTGCTAAGCTTTCTCACAATAAAGAAAATAGATAACAAGTTTTTTAGGAAAAACATCTAAACAATATTAAACCATTAGAAAATAATTACTGTTTATATAAAATCAAATACTAAATGGTGTAATAAAAATTACTTGTAGCCAAATTGAGAGAGGGAGAGATAATGCTTATAGGAAAAATTGGCTTACTCATAGATAAGAGATGAAATGGATGATAACATATAAATGAGAAGACCTGAATTCTAAGTTCATCTTTTACTTACATGTTATGTGACCTTGAACAAATTACTTAACTTTCTTAGGTCACTAATGGAGATAACACTTATTTTGTATGCTTTGCATAATTTTGTGAAAAAAATGATAATAAAAGTAATATAAAAAGCTGATTTGCAAATAGAATATAATATTAAAATGGAAGGGAGTAGTTTTTTTGGGGGGGAATACTTTTACCTTTTATACTATGTTAACACTTTTGCTTATAATTAATCATAACTACTCCCTTTACTTGAATTTCAGAAAAATCTATAGGTTAATTTGTCACATTAAAAAAAGATTTAGAATTTATATTTGTTTTGTTTCCTAGTCTTATAAGGAGTTATTTATAATTTGTCTCAATATCAATGTTATAAATTAGAAATTTAGGGATACACTCAGTCATAAAAAGAAATTCTGAAATATTTTTGAAAAGTAATTATGTATATTTGTGGTATTGAAAAATCATTTAAAATAGTCATTTGAATTAGTACAAATTTTCTTAACTTTGACTAGCTCTTACAGTCTTGTGATATATTTGCTGAATTTGTATTATTCTGATGTTTTTAAAGCAGGGGAGACATGTGGATTTTGGACCTTATACAAGCAACTGAATGCTCAATTAAACTCTCCATTCTTTCTTTCTTGCCTCAGTTTATGTTGAGGGATAAAGAAAAAACAAACAAAAATAGTGCTGCAATGTTACGGCCAAAAACCTGTGGCAAACTCTCGAGAATGATAAAGAAGACACAAGAGTGTGATATAAGGAGATAATTTTTGAAGAGGATTCCTTTAGAGAGAATTGTGCTATGAATTCCACCTTCCTATTAAGTTGGAAGGAGAAAAAATTCTGCCCTTAACCAGAAGCCAAATGATAAGGATTTCAGTGAGATTCCTTTGAGAGCTTGATGTGTGTGTCCTTGGTAACTGAGAAATGGGCTTAGTGGGCTGGTTTTTTATGCAGGACCAAGAAAGGGACTAGTGTCAATGGAATGAACCATTTTGTCTTATTTTATTTATTTATTTATTTTGTGTGGAAAGAACCTATACTTGTTTTTCATGAGTCAGTGTCCTGTAACATTATTGTACAATGCCCTCCCAGGAAGCAGACTCTGGGACACAGATTAACTAGCTTATGAAAAATGCTTTAGTGACTATAATGGGGATCATCACTGTGGAAGGGATGGCTAACTGAGAAGTTGAGTTGCAAAGCTGAATGGTTCTTTAGAGTTTACCTGAGTTGGTACAAGTAGGGAGGTCCTTTATATCCATGTGTTATTAAGCCTGTGGACACTGGATACCCATGGAAGGATGTGTGACCACACGTGAGGTATTCCCTAAGGAGGATGATAGCTGAGATTAGCCCTCCTACTAAATGGGGGATTAAGTCCTTCTTTCCTCAGGGGGAATCTGGGCAGTGAATCACAGCATCCATTACAAATCCCAAGTTCCATATGAGGAACCCACAGAGTGAATGTCAGCCCAGAATCTTCTGCCTTCCAATGTAAAGAGACTCTGGCAGTAAGTGTAATGGGGTGTGTCATTGGGAAACAAGCCAAAGTTGTATTTGAAGTAATCAGCTAAAAGAAGAGCACTGCTTCTGCCAAGGAAATTGTATCGTGAGGCCTAAAAAGGGATTTTCTTAAGCAGCACTGTCCATTAGAAATACAGTGTGAACTACATATGTAATTTTAAACTTTCTAGTAGCCATATTTTAGGAAATGGGAAAGAAGGAAGGGAAATTAATTTTAACATTTAATAATTTAAATTATTTCCTATTTTTCTAATTTAAGATATAACTTGATATTTAATACACTTTTATTCAACATCATAGTCAAAATGGAAAAAAAAAAAGTCAGTGACATTCTTCTTTTTTAGTAGGTTCCACGCCCAATGTGGTGCTTGAACTCACAACCTAGAGATCAAGAGTTATATACTCTACCAACTCAGCCCACCAGGCACCCCAATGAGATTCTTTGCATTCTTTTTTCATACCAAGCCTCAGAAATCAGAATGTATTTTACTCTTATATTAACCACATTCCAAGTGCTCAGTAGTTTCAAATTGCCTCAATATCATATTGGACAGTTCAGCTCTAGAGAACCTACAGAAATAACCCTTTGAAAGAAAGAGTCAGTTTTAAATTTCTGCCAGACCTAGAGATTGCCAATCCATTATATGATAGTGACTATCAAATCAGAATGATTTTATACCTCTTACGTCTCCCCACTCCTACCCTGAAAGTATCAAAAATATTAGCACCCCCAACTTGGGAGCACCCAAATATTAACAATTAATAACAAACATAAAGGAACTCATCAATAATAGTAGAGGATTTTAACATCTCACTTACTTCATAGATCGTCTAAGCAGAAAATCAACAAGCAAACTGGTTTTGAATGATACACTGGACCAGATAGACCTAACAGATATATTCAGAACATTTTATCCACAAGCACCAGAATACACATTCTTTTCAAGTGCACAAGGAACATTCTCCACAATGGATCACATACTAGGTCATAAATCAGGCTCAACAAGTACAAAAATACTGAGATTGTACTATTCGTACTTTTAGACCACAAGACTATGAAACTTGAAGTCAACCATAAGAAAAAAATTGGAAGACCACAAATACATGGAGATAAAGAACATCCTATGAAAGAATGAATGGATCGATCAAGAAATTAAAAAAGAAATTAAAGAAATATATATGGAAGCAAATGAAAATGAAAGACTATGGTCCAGAACCTTTGGAATGCAGCAACAGCAGTCCTAAGAGTTCTACCTCAAGAAGCAAGAACAATCTCAAATACACAGCCTAACCTTATACCTAAAGAAGCTAGAAAAAGAACAACAAATGGAACCTAAAGGCAGCAGAAGAAAGGAAATAATGAAGATTAAAGCAGAAATAGATGAAACAGAAACAAACAGTAGAACAGATCAATGAAACCAGGAGCTGTTTTTTTGAAAGAATTAATAAAATTGACAAACCTCTAGCCCAACTTATCAAAAAGAAAAGAAAAAGGACCCAGATAGATAAAATCATAAATGAGAGAGAGAGAGGAGAGATCACAACCAACAATACAGAAATACAAACAATTATAATAGAATATCATGAAACATTATATGCCAACGAATTGGAAAACCTGGAAGAAATGGATAAATTCCTAGATACATATAAATTACCAAAACTGAAACAGGAAGAAATAGAAAACTTGAACAGGCTGATAACCAGCAAAGAAATTGAATCAGTAATCAAAAATCTCCCAACAAAGGAAAGTCCAGGGCCAGATGGCTTCCTAGGGGATTTCTACCAGACATTTAAAGAAGAGTTAATATCTATCCTTCTTAAAACAGTCCAAAAAAATAGAAATGGATGGGGAAACTTCCAAACTCATTCAGTGAGACCAGCATTACCTTGATTCCAAAACCAGACAAAGACCCCACTAAAAAAAGAGAACTAAAGGCCAATATCCCTGATGAATATGAATGCAAAAATTCTCAACAAAGTACTAGCAAATTGAATCCAACAGTATACTTTTTTATATATATTCAAGTAAAAAGGATGCCTGGGTGGCTCAGTCAGTTAAGCATCTGCCTTGGACTCAGGTCATGATACCAGGACTCTGGGATCCAGTCCCACATTGGGCTTCTTACTCAGTGGGGAGCCTGCTTCTCCCTCTACCTGCCACTCCCCCTGGTTGTGCACTCTCTCTGACAAATAAATGAATAAAATCTTTAAATAAATATATTTTTTTCAAGTAAAAATACATGTAAAAATATTTTTTAAAATATACTTTATACATAAATGTGTTATGTTAAATATTCATCTATATATATTTGGTATTTATATCTCATCAATCTATATCAATATATAAAATATGTTTGGGGGCACCTGGGTAGCTCAGATGTTTAAGTGTTTACCTTCAGCTCAAGTCATGAACCCAGGATCCTGGGATTGAGCCCCACATCGGGCTCCCTGCTCAGTAGGGAGCCTGCTTCTCCCTCTCTGCAACTCCCCCTCCTTGTGCTCTTTCTCTCTCTCTCTGTCAAATAAAAAAAATTAAGAAAATAAAATATGTTTGAATATATACTAATATAAATAATACATATTTTCTTATTTGAATGTAGAGACAAAACATTGACACCGAAAAACCAATCCCTTATTATTCTCTCTAGTCCTGTCACAAAAGTGACTTAATCAGAGTCCCCACATCCATTTTGCTTCCTTCAAATTTATTTTTAAAATTAAAGAAAGAAAATGTTTTAAAGTAGAAAACTTAAGGAGTGCCTAGGTAGCTCAGTCAGTTGGGTGTTTGACTCAGTTTCAGCACAGGTCATGATCTCTGGGCCCTGAGATCAATCTCCACTTCAGGCTCCACATTAAACGCCAAGCATGGAGCCTACTTAAGATTCTCTTCCTCGCCCTCTGCCCCTCCCCCCACTTGCACATGTGTGGGCTCTCTAAATAAATAAATAAATAAAGTAGAAAACTTAGAGTCTTAGCTTAAAACCATATGATTGTCTACCCAGTTTCCCTTAAATTCAAAAATTCTTAAATTGACCATCATAATCCTGAATATTCTCATTGCCATCTGTGTCTCCAGCTTTATCATGAATCAAACTATCCTTTTGTCCATATATTCTAGCCATGATAATTTTCTTTCAGTTCCTCAGATGCACTCCACTCTCTTTTACAATATCAGCTCTTCACACATGCTATCTCCCCATATAGTTAATACAGTAGTTAATTTCTATGTTTTCTTTTGTTTTCCAATAAGGTATTTCCTTTGTATGAAAATGTAATTTCTGAACCTATAGGACAAGCTAGGTTCAATATCCAAGTGTGTTTATAATATTTTATGTTATAGTTTTTTATTTACCAACTTGCCGTATAGATTATAAGCTTCATGAGGACAGAGACCAAAATATCTTGATAAGATATAAATCTTGTGCAGTGCACTTACAATGTAAAATTTGTTTATTAAATTAATGAAGGGGTAGATTTTATGTTGGTTTTATTTTTGTTTCTTGCATCATATCAGTTATAAATGCTTTCATATGATTGTGATAATAAATGTACATATAAATTAATTTAATGTATTATTTAATATATGCATTAATTTACAACACATTCATTAAATAGTACATTAAAAGAATCATTCACCATGAACATGTGGGATTTATTTCTGGGTTGCAAGGGTGGTTTAATATTCACAAATCAATCAGTGTGATATACCACATTAATAAAAGAAAGGATAAGAACCATATGATCCTCTCAGTAGATGCAGAAGAAGCATTTGACAAAGTACAGCATCCATTCTTTTTTTTTTTTTTTTTTTTTACAGCATCCATTCTTGATAAAAACCCTCAACAAAGTAGGGATAGATGGAACATATATCAACACCATAAAGGCCATATAAGAAAATTCCACAACTAATATCATCCTCAATGGGGAAAAACTGAGAGCTTTTCCTCTAAGGTCGGGAACAAGACAGGGATGTCCACTCTCACCACTGTTATTTAACATAGTACTAGAAGTCCTAGCTTCAGCAATCAACAACAAAAAGAAGTAAAAGGCATCTAAATCATCAAGAAAGAATTTAAACTTTCACAATTTGAAGACAACATAATACTCTATGTAGGAAACTTAGAGGATTCCACCAAAAAATTGCTAAAACTGATAAATTCAGTACAGTCACAGGATACCAAATCAGCATTCAGAAATCTGTTGCATTTCTATATACCAATAGAGAAATCAGCAGAAAGAGAAATCAAGGGCGCCTGGGTGGCTCAGTGGGTTAAAGCCTCTGTCTTCGGTTCAGGTCATGATCTCAGGGTCCTGAGATGGAGCCCCGCATTGGGCTCTCTTCTCAGCGGGGAGGCTGCTTCCCCCTCTCTCTCTGCCTGCCTCTCTGCCTACCTGTGATCTCTCTCCTCTCTGTCAAATAAATAAAAAAATCTTAAAAAAAAAAAAAAAGAAAGAAAGAGAAATCAAGGAATCGATCCTATTTACAATTGCACCAAAAACCATTAAGATGCCTAGGAATAAACCTAACCAAGAAGGTAAAAGATCTGTACTCTAAAAACCATAAAACACTTATGAAAGAAATTGAAGATGATACAAGGAAATGGAAAAATGTTCCATGCTCATGGGTTGGAAGAACAAATATTGTTAAAATGTCTATACCACCCAAAGCAATCTACACATTTAATTCAATCCCTATTAAAATAACACTAGTGTTTTTCACAGAGCTAGCACAAACAGTCCTAAAATTTGTATGCAAACACAAAAGACCCCAAATAGCCAAAGGAATCTTGAAGAAGGAAGCAAAGCTGGAGGCATTACAATTCCAGACTTCAAGCTGTATTACAAAGCTGTAATCATCAGGACAATTTGGTACTGGAATAAAAACAGACACATAGATCAATGAAACAGAAGAGAAAACCCAGAAGTGGACCCTCAACTATATGGTCACTAATCTTCAACAAAGCAGGAAAGAATACCCAATGGAAAAGAGACAGTCTCTTCAACAAATGGTGTTGGGAATACTGGACAGCAATATGCAAAAGAATGAAATTGGGCTACTTTCTTACACCATATACAAAAATAATTTCAAAATGGATGAAAGACCTATATGTGAGAAAGGAAACCATCAAAATCCTAGAGAAGAACACAGGTAGTAACCTCTTTGACTTTGGCGGTAGCAACATCTTACTAGAGACGTCTCCGGAGGCAAGGGAAAGAAAAATAAAAATGAACTATTGGGACTTCATCGAAATAAAAAGCTTCTGCACAGCAAAGGAAACAGCAAAACTAGAAGGCAAGCAATGGAATGGTAGAAGATATTTGCAAATGACATATCTGATAAAAGGTTAGTATCCAAAATCTATAAAGAACTTATCAAGCTCAAGACCCAAAAAACAAATAGTCCAGTTAAGAAATGGGCAGAAGACTTGAACAGACATTTTCCCAAAGAAGACATACACATGGCTAACAGACACATGAGAAGATGCTCAACATCATCAGGGAGATACAAATCAAAACTACAATGAGATACCACCTGACACCTGTCAGAATGGCTAAAATTAACAACACAGGAAACAACAGATGTTGGCAAGGATGCAGAAAAAGGGGAACGCTCTGACACTGTTAGTGGGAATGCAAACTGCTGCAGACACTCTGAAAAACAGTATGAAAGTTCCTCAAAAAGTTAAAAATAGAACTAACTACCCTACGTACCAGTAATTGGACTACTGGGTATTTACTCAAAGGGTACAAAAATACTGATTCAGAAGGACACGTGCACCCTGATGTTTATAGCAGCATTATCAATGACAGCCTAATTGTTGAAAGAGCCCAGATGTCCATTGACTGATGAATACATAAGATGTGGTATATATATAATGGAATATTACTTAGCCATTAAAATGAATGAAATCTTGCCATTTGCAATGGCATGGACAGTATTACTTAGCATAATACAGAGAGAGTATTATGCTAAGTAAAATAATTCAGTAGGAGAAAGATAAATACCATGCAATTTTATTCATATGCAGAATTTAAGAAACAAAACAAATGAGCACAGGGGACAAAAAAGAGAGAGAGAGAAACCATAAGAGAGACTTCTAACTATAGATAACAAACTGAGGGCTTCTGGAGGGTAGGTGGCAGAGGAATGGGTTAAATGGATGACGGGTATTAAGGAGGGCACTTGTGATGAGCACTGATGTTGTATGTAAGTGATGAATCACTAAATTCTACACCTAAAACTAATATTACACCATATGTTAACTAACTGGGGTTTAAATAAAAACATGAAAAAAATAAATAAATAAATAAATAAATAAATAAATAAAAACATGAAACATATATATATATGAAACATATTTCATATACATGAAACAATATAGATGAAATATACATATGAAATATATATGTTTAATATATATGAAATATATATATTTATACATTTATATAAATGTATATAAACATGTGTGTATATATATATATAAATGTATATAAATGTGTGTGTATGTGTGTGTATATATGTGTGTATATGTATATATGGGAGCCTGCTTCTCCCTCTCCCTCTGCCTACTCCTCTGCCTGCTTGTGCTCCCTCTCTCTCTGTCAAATAAATAAATCTTAAAAAAAAAAAGTAGTCAATATGGCTGAAAAAATGGAATGTTTAGAACATTGTCCCTCTGCCCCTCCCCTTGCTTGTGCTTTCTCTCTGTCTCTCTCTCTCTCAAATAAATAAATAAAATCTTTAATAAATAAGAAAATAATAAATAAATAAACAAACAAATAAATAAATAAATACTATTTATTCTAATAAGCTTATAGTGGTATCTTGTTGTTTTAACTTTCATTTCCCTAATGACAAATGTTGTTGAGCATCTTTTCATGAGTCTAGCCTCTATCCATATATCTTCTTTGTCATAGTGTTTTTCATGACTTTATAAGCCATCTGCACATCTGCCACAGTAAAATGTCTGTTGAGTCTTTTGCCCATTTCTTTTTTAATTGAGTTACGTGTTTTCTTACTGGTTTTTGAGAGTTCTTTATGTTTTCTAGACACTAATCCTTTTTCAGATATATGATTTACAAATATTGTCTCTCTCTGTAGCTCATCTTTTCACTTTTTTTAAAAAAAGATTTTATTTATTTATTTGACAGAGAAAAGAGATTAAAGCAGACAGAGAGGCAGGCAGAGGGAGAGGGGGAAGCAGGCTCCCTGCTGAGCAGAGAACCCAACCCAGGGCTCAATCCAAGGACCCTGAGATCATGACCTGAGCTGAAGGCAGAGGCTTAACCCACTGAGCCACCCAGGTGCCCCTAGCTTTTCACTCTTTTAACAGTGTCTCTTGGAGAGCAGAAGTTTTTAATTGTGATAGAGTTCAAATTATTGTTTTGATATTTCATTGATCCTGGTTTTCATATTATATCTAAGAAATCTTTGCCTAACTCAAAGTCACAATGATTATTGGTTTTTTTTCTAAAAGTTCTACAGTCTTACTTCTACATTTAAATCATCATCCACTTTGAGTTAATCTTTGTATATGGTATTAATATGAATTGAAGCTTATTTTTTTCTCTCACCTCATTTGTTCCTGTCTCTCAGATATTACTGTCCTTCATTGCCTGATGCCCAGTATCTTAAAAGCCATCATTTTATATATTTTATATATTTTTCTCACTTGTTTCAAGTAGGAAGGTAAATTTTGTTTCTTTTAACTCCATCTTGGCCAGAAACAACTGTCATGAAGTTTACTTTTAATTAATGAACATAGACTGCATTTTGTGAGTTACGGTGACTTTCTGTTATTTAAAAGTGAGCTGAAAACTTTAAGAACCTGCATGGGTTTTTATTCAAAGATAGGAGAAGGAACATCCCACTGAAGAAATTTAATGAAATCGTAGAAGACAAGCATCAATATGTGCCCTCGATCCTCTGTGTTACATTTAGGAGTTACATAATATTTAAAACTAGATCACTTAATGTTTACATACTTTTACAAGCAGTTGATATTTGAGGCAATGATTAATTAGTATTTGAAAATGAGGATATGTTTCCCATCATGATTCTCATAAGTAATGGAAATCCTAAAAATCCTTCTTTGTGTATCTGGGAAGTCTCAAGAATTCTTCCAGCTACTCATGCCAACACCAGGGAAACTAGAAACATGTTCTAAATATATTTCAATACAATCAAAATTGACATTTACTTCTTTGAAAATATATAATGTTAAAAACTTCTAAATTCTGATCTCAAATGGCATTTCCAAATTTCAATTTGTTATAAGACCGCCTATTTGTCTTGAATTTCTCCTACTTCTCAAGCCATTTCCTTTCTTTTGTTGAGGCTTCTTCACACTTTGTTGATTTCTCCCATATTAAAATCATGGATTTACAACTATTTCTAAAAAAGTGTGCGAAGATCATTTTGAGAGAAATCCACTTTATCCCTGTCAGTCATAAGATTAACCTACTTTTATTCATTAAACTCATCAACAAATTATGAGAAAAGTGAGAGGCTAGATCCCCTTGATTCATAGGGCCGAGATGAATTTGATGAGTATATGTCAGTGTAGGGCACTGATATCAAGGGATAATCCACATTATTGTACTTAAAATCAACTCTCTCTCTCTTTTTTTTAATCATTTGACAGTCTCTGAAAAGTTTTCAGGTCAACTGGAGGTCTTTCTGGTTGATCTACATACCACATTGAAAGAAAGTTCTGAGTTGAAATTTAGCATGCAAAGCTTTGTGTCCTGGAAAATGCGTTTCTAGAGTTGTCCCACCCCGTAAATTTTATTTGGGGCAAATAAGGAGATCACAGAGAATAATTTCCAAAGTCTTGACTTCCCAAGAAAGGGTGAATGAGTACCTTTTGTTTAGGGTTAGGATGAATATTTAGATAGGAAAGCCTTGTCATCCTATGTAGAGATGGGCATAAGTCATGCATGTGCCTTAAGGAAACATGCCTATGCATACATTGTCATATAAATGAGGCTGGTGCCCCTCCTTTGGGGGGGGTGGATTTTAGTATTATAATGAGGCAAAGGTAATTGCTGGTCATTCCAGAGGTCACTCCATGGTCTGTGCAGGTGTCAGTTAGGGGTTAAGCTCAAACTGGTCTCAGTGGGTTGGGGCACCTGGGTGGCTCAGTTAGTTAAGCGTCTGCCTTTGGCTCAGGTCATGATCTCAGGGTCCTGGGATGGAATCCCATGTCATGTTCTCTGCTCAGTGGGAATTTTGCTTCTCTCTCCCATTCTCCCTTTGTGCTCTCCCTACTCTCTCTCTCTCTCTAAAATAAGCACATAAAAAATCTTAAAAAAAAAAATTAAGGCTAGTTTGATGAGGTCCCAAAAGTTCATTTTTGCTTTTGTTTCCTTTGCCTTTGGAGACATGTCTTGAAAGAACTTGCTGTGGCCGATGCCAAAGAGTTTACTGCCTATGCTCTCCTCTAGGATTTCGATAGATTCCTGCCTCATGTTGAGGTCTTTTATCCATTTCGAGTTTATCTTTGTGTATGGTGTAAGAGAATGGTCAAGTTTCATTCTTGTATATAGAAGATACGGTCCATATATAGAATGGAATATTATGCCTCCATCAGAATGGATAAATACCCAACTTTTGTATCAACATGGATAGGACTGGAAGAGATTATGCTGAATGAAATAAGTCAAGCAGAGAGAGTCCATTATCATATGGTTTCACTTACATGTGAAGCATAAGGAAAAACATGGAGGACATTAGGAGAAGGAAAGGAAAAGTGAATTGGGGGAAATCGGAGGGGGAGACGAATCGTGAGAGACTATGGACTCTGAGAAACAAACTGAGGGTTTTGGAGGGGAGGGGGGTGGGGGGTTGGGTGAGCCTGGTGGTGGGTATTGAGGAGGGCACGTATTGCATGGAGCACTGGGTGTGATGCATAAACAATGAATCTTGGAACACTGAAAAAATAAAATTAAAAAAAAAAAAAAAAGACTGGGTTGGGTGGTCTGGGATTGCTGGAGGTCTTATCAGGACAGTCGCTATTCCATGAGGGGTGATTTCTAGTTTCATTTGCCTGCATTAAGAAGTAAGAAGAGCTTAAGAGAAAGTGTAGGACAAATTCTGTTAGTACAAGCAGGTGGACAGTAAAGGTTAGGTCTTGGGGTCTAGCTGGTAGCAGTGTTGTCAGAGTTGTATATCCCTAAATCATCATGGTATTCATTGCAATTTGTTCTGAATTGTGATTTCTCTAATAGCATGCCTGTGTAATACTAAAACTAGGGATTTGTTCTTTTTAACTGCATTCTTTCCCAAATGTCTTAGAAAAACAGAAAATCTGCTAATCTGTGTATTTCCAAAATACTATTTAGAATTTTTTATCCACAGAAACCCAGGAGTGTGTAAAGTTTAAAACGTATAAATAATATCTGTAGCGTGAAAGTATGTTAATGATAAAAATAATATTCATTTTAAGGTGATCTCTGAAATGTATATCATAAAACTCCAAACACCGTAGGAGAAAATTAGAAACCATTCATTTAACCATTATCTTCAACTACTGGAAAGTAAAAAATAAAATTTCATGTGATTACTCCCTTGACCTGACCATACTTTAATATTGAGATACCTTATGTAGATCCAAATCAGCAAATTAAATTGTAAAGTCAGAATATCAATTTTTAATCCCTTCTGGGATTCATTTTATCACTTTACTCATTGCAAAAATATGTGAAATAAAACTGAAATTTAAAAAAAAATTTTTCGTAAAAGTGAGTGTCTTTTACTTGTTCCAGAGTATTTTCCCAATTTTGTCAGTGTTCTAACAACAACAAAAATATTGATGATTCAATTTTTTTTCTAAAAGAAGAAGTGATTCTATGAGTCAAGGAAGCCTACGGCATGCTCCAGGAACCCCACCACAGCGTGCTAGAGAACATAATATATGTGACATTGACTCACCTAAGAGTTGGAAAGAAATACCAACAGTAACGTTTTATAAGGTGATTACCTCAAATAAGGCTACCCGAAGGAACTGAGCCACCAATAGGTCTTCAATGTGGTTTGAGACTCCTTCCTTGTCTCTTAAAGTTTTCAGACTTACGGGATCATAACAATTGTAGGGGGAAAAAAATGACCAGTTTCTAACAGTAGCCTACATAAAGCAGAATCAAGTTTATTCATGCCCTTTTGTCTAACTTGATATTGCAGTAGAGAATCCTTGAAACTAATGGCAGCCCTCGATTTTTTTTTTCCAAATTACCTTAATTGTTCTCCTTTTCTTAACATACTCTACCTTTGCCTTGGTTAAGCCATCATCTAAAAGACTTGCTACTCAAAATGTGCCTGCAAACCACCAGCATTAGTATCGCCAGGGAGCTTGTTAAAAATGTAGAATTGGGGGGAAAAAAAGTAGAATCTCAAGTGCCTGGCTAGCTCAGTCAGCACAGCATACAACTCTTGATGTTGGGGTTGTGCGATCACACCTTACTTTGGGCATAGGGACTACTTAAAAAAAGAATACAAAATCTGGGGCCCTACTTCAGACTTCTTGAATTAAAATCTGCATTTTAACAAAATCACCAGATGATTCCTGTGCACATTAAAGCGTGAGAAGCTCTAGTTTAAAGGACCTTATCCTTAGTCTCTGGGAAACAGACTCCTTCTGGTGATATGTAAGATGTGACACTTTCTTGTGACTTTTGCCTCTTCCACTTATGTCCAATGAATTTCTTCTGTGTTTAGAATATCATTTTATCCTTTAAGCACTACCGATTCAGGCAAAATTTCAAATTAGGTAAAGTTTATGATTTTATTGTTTTTACTCTTGTTCCCCACCCTTTCTCTGTATAGCTGTAGCATGATGTTTTAAAATTTCTAATCTCAGTTCATATTACTCCTCATTACTTGCAATGGTTCAGTCACACTGGCCTCCTTTTCACAGTTAAAAACACCAGATTTTTTTTGTCTCTGGGCCTTTGGCTGTCTTCTTCCCTCTGCTTAGAATACCCTGTCACCTGTCTCTGCATGTGTCAATATCAAACCCTTGTCCTATCTCAGCTCTAATACCCTGTACTATGAGTGTCCTTCTATGTAAACTAGATACTCTTTTTAAATATCAACTTTATCAAATTCATAGTTGATATCTCACCTCTGATTTCCATCACCCCAAACAGTATTTGCCATGGAATTAAGTCCTTCATAATTATTTGCTAAATAAATAAATGAATAAATCCCCTTTTCTTATGTTCTTTTTATTCAGTCAGGTAATTAAATAAACATATACTAAGGACATGTTATGTTCCAATCATTTGCATAAGTGCTAGTTATAAAGATGAAGAAATTCAGTCTCAGCTTCCAGGACATTCATGATCTAGAGAAGAAAGACGCATATAATGACATATTATATAATATGAATAGATTTTTATAGGAGAGGAGGCCATTGTAGGCTGAGAAACATATACAACATGTTGGTATGAAAGAACCTGTTATGTTACAGAAATGATACATTCACTGTGGTTAAGCATGGCTTTACCCACTTTGACTTATTCTAATAACAGAAGATCTCTGGACATAAATAGAGCTTGGAAAGATAAGAAAATGCACCAACTTACACATTACTAGAAGAACTGTCTTGGAAACATTTTAGATAATGCAACTCAAAGTTGAATGTGCATATTAAATAATCAGGGAATTTTGTTAAATGGTGAGAGATTGCTCAAACATAGTTTGTGAGATTGTTTCATGATCTTTGGAGATTGCTGGACTCTTCCACTCACCCCACCTGAATACAAATAAAACAAAATGAACAAACAAGCAAAAAAAGACAAAAAACATACAACCAAACAAAAAATGAACTTAAAAAGCCACTGTGGAAGAAAAAAAAAATCCACCAAACAATTAAGGATATGATTTTATTCAGCTCTTAGAAAGGGAGAATGTTTCTCAATGAGGAGGGTCTCGAAGAAGAAACCTAGGGGTTTCATAAAACAGTGATGTGACTGAGGAAGGGTGGAGGTGGGTTTTATCTTAGAGTTATGTGTGGGAAGGATGGTCTTTTGCAGTTTCTCTGAACACGAATGATTGGAAAGATGTCTTAACCTTTTCTGTTTTCCAAGCATAGGTCTCAGGCAAAGGTCAACGTTGTCACTGCAATTTTATTCTCTTTGAAGGCCTTACATGAGTAAGATTTAACCTTATTTTTTTTCCAACTCTGTCAAAATGTGGTATACACATTTCAGTTAAAGCATTAGGAAGACAAATCAGAATACACAAATCCAGATAAAGTTGAGAATGAATCAAAACATCTACTATAACTATGAGACTTTATATTTTGGAATATAAAAAGCTTGTTAAACCAAAATAAGTCTTCAATTTTTACACTATTAGGCAGTTTAAAAACAGTGAGTAATTATAATAGTATGGTGAGCATTTTTTGGCTCAAAATTAACTTTCTAAAGCTCTGAAATCATGTATTGTCTAATTAAGGCATTATGTAAGTCTGACCCTGTGTCTGATACTGAGTTTAATAGGACCAAAAGGGAGAATAGATTTGCATATGGTTGGTGCTCCCTAACTGTTTGCTAATTGTGACTGTAATGATTTACAATTTAGCTCAAATAATATTACTAGATATTTATATTCTTTCAAGTTGCATTTCAAATTCATATCTGAAATCTATTTCTTACAGATGAGTAGGCATATGCATTTAGAAAGGACTAAATCAATGGTTCTTAACAGGGGGCAATTTTGCTCTCCAAGAGACATTTGGCAATATCTGGAAACATTCTCGATTGTTACTATAGAACTTGGGGGTGCTACTGGCATCTAGTGGGTAGAGACTAGAGATGCTGCCAAATATCATGCAATACACAGAACAGCCTCTCAAAATAAATAATTATTTGACCCAATTTATCAATAGTATTGAGGTTGTGAACCTCTGGACTAAATACGTTTTAAATGGATGGAATGAATGTGTGCTCATGAGTGTAGATACCTAGATCATGTGTATCAATGTGTATATTTGTGATTCTTTGAAAATTTTTCTTTACTTTCCTTCCTTTTACTGGCTAAAAAAGTTATGATATTGTTTGCCAATTATTCTCTAATGAAGTAAATATTCTCTAGTCGTAACTAGAATAGACAAAGAAATGACTTTTATTCTGATATTGGATCCCCAGTCCCAAATAACAACAAAAAGTGATGATAGAAAAAAGCTGACACAGTACAAAGTTAAATCCTAAAATTCTAGAACATTATTATGTTTGAGTCGTTGACCCTCTGTCAGTGTTGAAGGACTCAAAGAAAAGAAAAAAGTACTTTGAAAGTTATGTCTTTAAAATATTTCTCAGAAATATTTTTTCCCTTGGCACATTTGAGTGAGAGAGGGTTTGTTCTTCTCTTTCTTAACTTAGAGATTCATAGACATAGACATGTAACTCCTGAAAAGAACATTCCAACATAAATGGGGGAGTGGGGGTGATACTAAATATCTACCATAGGAAGGGATCAAAGAAGGGTAGTCAAAGAAAATGTAGTTAGTGAAGTTGGAGGGAGCTGAAAGAGAAATTAGAATGGTTAGATTCCAGGATCTGACATATTTTGGATTATAACAAGAGAGATTTCAAAAGTTGCAGTCACCCACATCAGAGCATTTGTAAAGATAAAACATGCAAAGCAAAGCTACTGGATGTTGTCAATTATCTGAGATTTAAGCAAGAACAAAGAGAAAAGAAGGGGGGGGAAGGAGAGGAGGAAAATAAATTCACATTTTATTCTATTTTTTTATTTTATTATTATTATTATTATTATTATTATTATTTTGGAGAGAGAGTGAGGGAGGTAGCAAGCGGGCTGGGGGAGGGGTAGAGGTAGAGAGAGAGAGAATCTTAAGCAGATTTCATGTTCAGCCTGGACCCTGATGTGGGGCTCCATTTCAACCCAGGATCATGACCTGATCCCAAATCAAGAGTCAGATGGTTAACCAACTGAGCCACTCAGGTGCCCCAAGAGATTCACAGTTTAAATGAAACCTCCCAATTTAAAATCTTTTCTCTCTCTCCTTTTCTCTCTCTCTCTCTTTTTTTTTTTTTTTTTTTTGTTCTTTCCTTTTTCTGTTTTCTTTTTGAATATAGTACATCATACAAATCAGGGAACACCAGTTTGAAACTTCTGGCCCAGATGGTCGAAGTGTTCCATATTTTTCAAAAAGGGTACTAAGAATATATTAACATTATATTAAAACTCTATGCAAAATTTATTTAAATAGTTCGTACTGGGAGTTGATATGCCCCAAATAGCATTTTTATTAAAGAACCAGAATGTGGTTCTAAGAAACTGTCAAGCCAAGCCAAGAAATTTTTCATAGAATCCCAAAATAGTATTGTTGACTAAGGCAGAGACTTGTGAGATTTTTATCTATAGAAGTTGTACTTCAATATGTCAGCTATGGACTTGGGGAAGGATTTAGGCAAGATATTTGAGGCAATTAGTATGTAGAAATGTTGGCCCTTCATTACTGTTTTCTGAGTACTGAACTCTCTAACTTTCTAAATATATTTTTCTACTTTTTGCATGGAGATGGTAGATAAGCTTACCAGTTAGTAAGCCAATTCCATAGACCTAAACTGGACATTTATATAATAGGTTTGCTTGATTCCTATTATTGTAATATAATTCTTGATACCAACTTGGAGATCATTCTAGGTCAGTGAAGGTGGATGGTATATGAGAAAGATCCAGACATCATTAATTTTTTAGCTCTTTAGTTGAGTAAAGAGAACTATCTAAATGATATTGACTAGAACTCTCCATTAAGGCAGTGGTTATAAGAATCTTAAAAACCATGAGGACCAGATAAGATTAATTAATCCAATCATTCATTTAAGGAACATATATTAAGAGCTTACGCTGTACTAGATACTTTGCTTGAGGGGAGGGTGATATGCAAAGGTGAATAAAATATTTTTTGCATCTCAAGTATATGGCATCCAATCATGGAAGTTATCATAAATGGGTAAATGAAGTGTTTAAAATCGCTTTGGTAGAAATATGCTTATAGTAAAGGAAAATGCCAACTTGATCTGGAACTTGATTCAGTTTTAGGAGAAAAAAAATTACACAGGAATTATCCCTTGAGTGAACCTGAACAATAAATAGGTATTTTTGGCCAAAATAGAATAGGATATTGGAAGGGATAGAGTCAACATGTAAGAACAATTTGTCCACCTTAGATCAATTGAAGACTGTCAGTCTAAACATAACTCACAGGTTGATGTTACTCATTAAAATTTAGTACAATAAATACTGTTGGATTTTTTTGTTTTCATTAATGTTACCAAATAATTTATTATAAAATTTTTGTTACACTTGTCAGAGTAGTTTTAAACTTTAATGTACATCATAATCATCTGGAAGGCTTATTAAAACACATATTTGCTGTCCCCTTCCCCAGTTTCTGATTCGATAAGTCTGGGGTGGGCCCAATAATTTGCATTTTTAACAAGTCCCTGGTGATGATGCTGCTACTGCTAGCGTTCGAGGGACAACATTTCGTGAAACACTGTTTTCCTATAAAGAATAGATTGTCAGGTGATCTGGTCAGAGCTTAGGCGAAGACATTTTTAGTAAACAATTTCATCTTTTTTAACCTCTCCACTTATAAAATAAAAAAGTGAGACTGTACAAAATCAATGACAAAGAAATACAGGTACCGCAGATAGGCTAATGATGAGAATCCTTTCAAATTGAAAATTTTCTTTAAAAAGAGGATGAGTGTCTATGAGAAAAGGGCAAAGAAGTCTAGCAGAATATTATAACTTTATTCTGACCCAGGCAGTTCAGGTCAATCCTAAATTTTAATACCCAGTCAGTAAAACAAAAGCCCACAGAGACCCACTACCCTTGGATGATAGAGATCATCGTTCCTCCCTTTGTTACCAATCATATCCTCTTAGAACTGCCAGCTACTTTTTACTTTCCTAACTTCAGGTATCCTCTTCCTGAAAGGAGTTCTCATATATATATGTATTAATATGCATTTCTTTATCTCATAAAATTTTCATTGAGATCTTAGTACTCTACAGGGGTTTTCATCTCTTAGCTGCTGGCTGACCCACCTTTTAATTCAGTGTTTCTAAATTCTCAAGTAGTCCTAGATTCTGTGGTCCACTACAAACTTGGTAGTAGGGGAACTCAAGTGACTTTAGGCTTCAGAGCATATAATGATGGTTGGGCCAGTGGAGGGAGCTGTGTGCTTGAGAATCACTGACCTTTTTGGTATGTAGCGGACAGAAGCATATGTTCACTGCTAGTGAAAAGCCTAGTGCTCAACATTTATTGCTCTGAGTTAGTATTTTCACTGAGCTGAACTGCTTATGTTGCTTTGAATTTGGAAAGAAAATCACCTAATATCAAAGGACTTTACCCGCAATGGCCTTTGTGGCTAAGTGGAAGGTTGGTAGGAGCTGGAACTTGAGAAGATATGACCTGTATGGCATGATGAGATTTGTTAAGTGATGTGAACAGTTCCTTATTAAATGAGTTTGAGAGTGCTCAGTCCTAACTCAAATAAGGTATAAATTAGTTTCATAAGAAAAGTACAAAATAGTTCTACTGCCTTAGTGTATATTTACCTTTAAAGATAAAGATAAATTTTCATTGGAATTACAGAGTTATTTATTTTAATAGAATGTGTAGATTTAAATTGATTTAATATAGTGTTGAATTTTAGGACTGATAAATAGTGCCACTAATCTGAAGAGGACTGGATGTGTGAATAAAAAAGAATATTTAGTGATGGCGGGTAAAAATTGAAAATGCGGTGCTTCCGTAGTATGCAATTTACTTTTAAACTCAAAAGATTAAGTTTTCTGTATGTGTATACCTTATTTATGCTTTTCTGTTGATGATATGGTTCGTGATAATTCAGAATATCAGATAACTGGTAATTTTAAGTTTTTTCTTTACTGAATACTTATGAGATTACTAGCAATGATAAATACAGCTTAGTTTTTAAGATATTCAATAGTTTATTTCTAATTCCTCTAACTTATATAAACTTTTAACATAGTTAACATTTCATTGAAATGACAGCCCAAAAAATGGAAAGTAAAAATAGACTGGTAATCAGGAAATCCTAGGTTCTAGAGATGGCTTCTCTTCATCTAGCAGTGTGAATTTGTAAAAATTAATCTCACTGGGCTTCAGTCTTTTAATTTTAAATTATAAGGTTCAACTTCTATGCCCTTCTAGTTTCCCTATTTTTAATTTTTTTCAAATAATTTTTGCTTAAAGATAGATCATTTGGTATACCAAAGTAAATTGAAAAATAGCATATTTTAAACCACATTGTTTCATTAACACATGTATATGTGAAAAATATTCTAAATTTAATGTTATATGGTTAAAAATACACATATTTTGACATAATTTTTGATCAGGTATTGGAAAATACTAGTAGTTTTATTTTTATTAATATATTTTGTTTAGTTAAAATTACTATTTTCTCTTTATTTTCATATACTGTACTATTATAATTTTTACAATCCATAAAAAAAACTAAAATCCCCAAGGGAAAAAAAAAATACGGTTTAGTTAGAATTTTTAAAAGTTAATGAAAAGTCAGTGAAAAGTCAGTTTAGGTTTATATAAGAGGATGTCAAAGAACTTTATGCATCACATAGTCATAAATTTCATTTTTCAGAATGAAAGTTTTAAATGTGGTCATGGTAAAAATACGGATAGAAACTGAAATATTAACCATAACCAAAGCCGATACCAGGTTTTAGAAATCCCACTAATGCCTCTAAAGTATTATTATACCTCTCTTACTTAGACTGAGAGCCTTGTGAATTGCTTTTCAGTTTAATCTAGTAGATTAAGCTTTATGAATCCTTTGGTTGAGATTTTCTATTGATAGCTGTTGTTTCTCTGTGATAAAAAAAAAAATCAAGTTTAGAAGGCTTTGCAGGCAATCTGTTTGGTTTTGCAAGGCTTACCCTCTTCTAAAAGATTAGAAATACAACCTACGACTTGCCTCTCTTGCCAAGGGTGTTATTACTTTAATAATATACAGATTTGGATTTCAATTGCATTTCAGGCAATCAGAGATGTTACTAAAATTTTATCTTGCATGCAGGTAAATGTGTAGGTTCTGTTTGTGTATATCATCCTCAGGAAGCATTAATATGATTTCCATAAAGTCACATTTATGAGAAAATAATGGAGAATTATGGTAATAGCCTTTATTCATTATCATTTTGTTTTATACAAAGGACTCTGAAAATATAAGTTGGCTTTGACAACTTCTTTCTTCTGTGTTTCCTAGCCCCCCTTTTTTTAAATATGTAAATATTTTGGATTTAGGAGTAGAGCTCCCTAATTTCTTGTGTAAAGACATTTCTATGTCTGTTTGCCATCTACTAATCTTATATGATTCTTAACAATAAATTCAGAATCATAATTCTTAAAACTTCACCTTGGCAGCACGCATCCAATTTTATTGTGTCCTCTGCTGGCCTGATATCACTAATGAGAGCCTGAATGTCACAAGGCAATGAGGATTGCCCATCAGTTACAGAGCTTAGTCAACTGTGTAATGAAGTCTTGTTTGTTTGCTTGCTTTTGTAAAGCACTTCGTGAATCTCAGCACATTTTCAGCAGCTTAGTGATATTGCTCGTTTCATCACTTCTTCTAAATTTTTTACGTCATTTTACTAACCATTACTGAACTTTATTTCATTTTGTATACCTACTAAGGCAGTGCCAAAGTAATTGACAGTAGAGCAGCTAATAGGCACTAAAACAGGGTGATAACTACTACAAGAAAAAGCATCAAAAATGATAAGAAAAAAATGATAAGAAATTGAAAACTACATTTACCATATTTCTGACACATTTTTAAAAGATTTTAAAACTAAAGTAAAAAAGCAAGTACATGCTTAGTATTAAAAAATAAATGGGTACATTAATAAAAGAATTATAGAATAAAATGTAGGGGCGCCTGGGTGGCTCAGTGGGTTAAAGCCTCTGCCTTCGGCTCAGGTCATGATCCCGGGGTTAGGATTGGCTGCATCAAGCTCTCTGCTCAGTGGGGAGCCTGCTTCCCCTCTCTCTCTGCCTGCCTCTCTGCCTACTTGTGATCTCTCTCTCTCTGTCAATAAATAAATAAATAAAATCTTTAAAAAAAAAAAGAATAAAATGTAGAAGTCCCCATTTGATGTATCTCTCCCATTCCTACATTTAACAGTCTGATTTGTATCCTTCCAGCTTTTTTACCTTGTGGGCTCAGGGCCAGACTTAATTTGAATTAAAGAAAAAAAAAAAGCAAGATGTCATGTAATACACCAAAATTTAAATAAGCATCACATAAATTTATAATTAAAATGTATTTTGTGGTTTTCATTTTATATAAATGAGATACTTTTAAAAAAAATCTAAAATGTTCCTTATGATAAACACACCATATTTTATTTCACCATTTATCATTGATATACATTTAGTATTTTTCAGTTTTTGATTATTACCAAGTATGCTGTGACTGACATACATTGTCAATATATACATTGAAATATTTTTCTAAGATTCCCTTCAGGGACAAAGAATATGCAAATTTAAAATTGTCTCTCAAAAAGTGTATTCCAATATATACTGAAATACTCTATATTAGTCCCATTTCTGTAGGATTGCAATTAAAAAAGATTGCCAATGTGCCGGTTGAAACATGTTTATTTTAAACTTGGCCATTATCCTAGAATTTCATATTATTTTTATTTATTTATCATCTGTGGATGACATGACATGACAATATAATATTACATATAATATCAGGAATAGGTGCTAAATTTGATCAAGTAATTATTTGGAGGCTGAACCTTTGACTGCTTTTTCAATTTATCTGAACTTTTTATTTTATTCAGGTATTTTTAACTTTTTGTCAAATTTGGTACTTGAGATATTATAAGAAATTGTCTGATAATATAAAATTTCAAGGTTATTAACTAAAGTTATACAGAGCCTTCCCTAACATTTAAAAATATATACTTAGAATTATGTTCTTTCTCTATCCCTAATATAGTTTATAGTAGTATTTTTTAATTTTAATAAGACTAAAAAAATTGTTCTCTTCTCTTGATATTTCTTAAAGCCCACATTTGATTTTATTGCTTGAACTTATTATTATTGTCAAATTAAGATCATTATTCTTCATCTTTATTAATTTATTCTTTTTACTTTCTTTAAGCTGTTTTTCTCTCTAGTTTTTTGAGATAAAAATTTTATTTATTTTATCTATTTTCAACCATATTTTCATGACAAATATTTAGGACTAAAGTTTTTTAGTTGAATATCACCTTGACTAGATTCATAGATTTTTGAGATGGATTATTTTTTTGTCTTTTACTTCTAAATGCTCTGTAATTTCTGTTCGGATTTCTTCTTTAAACCATTAAAATATTCTAAAATTTTGCAAGTTTATTATTCTTTGGGGGGTTTTTTTGGTTAATTTTATTAACACACTAACATAAATTTCTTCATTTTGAGTTGCATTTTATTCTGGTTCAGTTACAGTCCCAGTATCATTTGTTTTTTTGTTTGTGGAATAGTTTGAGATTATCTTTATAGCTTAATACATGTTCTTTTTTGGGTAAAGTTAGCATAACTGTTTGAAAAAGATCTGTATTTCCTTATATTAAGGTAGAAAATATAATGCTCACACAAATCAAGCTTATTTTTAACATCCAAATTTTTATATAACTATGTTTTGTTCTGAAAATCATCTATTTATATATAAGCCTCCAATATAGTTTAAAAATAAAATTTGATTTATGGATATTTTTTCCTTCATAAAATGACACATATTGAAAATATAATTTTAGATGTATCTTATGACAAAAGTGTATGAATGTTATGTGTTATATATTTTTGTTAATGGCTACCTTTCATTAAGATAAGCTATTTTTTTCTATTGAATGGTTTTACTTTGTTTTTTTTTTTGAATGGTTTTACTTTGAATTTCATTTTTTTAGTATATTTGTGTTTCTCTGTATTTTCAACTTTTTTTAACACTCTAAATACTTGTATACAGTATCTCAGCAACCACCATTCTTTATGTTTTTCAGTTCAACAAACATTAGTTCCCATTACATGTATGCACATATATACATGCACGAAATATTTGAAATACAGAGGACTTGCTACCTGAAAAAGCTTACAATCTACTCTTAATTTTTCGTTGAGTATTCATCACATATGTCTTCACAAAAAATTATTTTGTTGCCACTATTTCCAACAGTTGTGGAATAATAATTTTAGTAAACATATTTCTAAGAATTTGCTGAAACTGAGGAATGTCTTATAACTCTATTGTTAGCTATTAGTCAGCAATCTTGGCTGAAAGCATAAAAAAAACAGAATAGGTGTTGTAAAATGAAAGGAATTTGTTAAAAGTGTATGGAGTAGCTCAAAAAAAAAAAAAAAAAAAAAATCACCTAACAGAAAATGAGGAGGGATAGAGAAAGTTAGGTAGTACCTAGCCCTGTAACCAAAAGTATTTCGGCAAAGTGTTTCCTACTGCCAGTATGTCATCGGATGCTACAGCTTGCACTACTGCTACTAGCAACACTAGACTCTGGATGTGGCCTGTGATGTCACTGATACTTCTGTCCCTGGAAACCACTGCCATCTTTTGCCACTACAATGGAACCTCTACTCTCTGAATGAGAACATCTGAATCTTGGGGCACCTGGGTGGCTCAGTGGGTTAAAGCCTCTGCCTTCGGCTGGGGTCATGATCTCATCCTGGGATCGAGCATCATCGGGCTCTCCGCTTAGCAGGGAGTCTGCTTTCCCCTCTCTCTCTGCCTGCCTCTCTGCTTACTAGTGATCTCTCTCTGTCAAATAAATAAATAAAATCTTTAAAAAAAAAATCTGAGTCTTGTACTTAGGTCACTTGCTCATGCCCTAACAATAAGGGAAGCCTGGAAGGAATTTCTTTGTCTTTATCTGGGCTCTTGGGCTTCTAGAGTCAGAGATCAGTTCTTTCTGCAACTAAAACACAGAGTTAATTATGTTGCAATGTAGAAAGATAGATAGTTCATATTCAAGGTAACAAAAACGATAATAAGAAAAGGACAAATATGCCCTATTGTGTAGAAGAGATTAAAGGGATTGATGAGTTAAGATCTGTTGATTTTGGGGAGTTTAAGTAGTCAACTTTGGTTCATAAAAATTTAAGCTATAAGTAACTACAGAAACCATCTAATTTAGCTGCTTTTTTTCCTGTGAGACAACTGAGTATGAGTAGTTAAGTGAATTTTCCATAGAAAACTAGCATGTTGCTCTTTAATTCCATACATTTAGCAGATACTTAATTAACACCTAATATGTATTAGACATAATTCCTATTGCTGGGGAAATAGTAAATAATAATGATAATAATAATAATAATTACAACCACAGTAAAAATAGAAGGAGGTAAAAAATGCATTTCCTGTCCTCGTATATTGTATATTCTGATGAGAGGAGACTAATAAAAAAAAAGGTATTCAGATTAGAAAGCATATTTTCAGAAAGTGATAATGTAATGGAAAGTGACCAGGAAGTGACTGGGAAAGGAAGTCAGAAAAAGAAATCAGATTATACTGAGGAGATGACTTTAAGATTGAAACTTGAATAAAGAGGCAGCTTGAAAAGATCTAAGGTTTAAGGGCATCCCAAGCACAGGAATCAGCATATTCAAAAATCCTGATGCATGAATGAACTTGGTGTGTTTGAGGTGCATAAAGAAAGCTTGTATCTTTGCAGTGTAAGGGAACAAGGAGAATAGTGGCCTAAAGTGAGATTAAGGAGACAAAATTGAGACTCTAGCCCATTTAGTACATTACAGGTCAAGATTTTAGATGAGCAATCAAATATTAGTATGATTATCATTTCTTTATATGTATTTTTCCTAAAAATTTGCAATTTTCTTTTTTATCTTTCAATTCAGTATTCAACATTTTCACATTTATGTTTTTTGGGTCATTCTCTTTATTTTCTTTTGCCATTTGATGGTACTTTTTAATTTAAAAGTACTTATCTTTCTTCAATTCGTGGGTATTTTCTTACATTATTTCTGTGATTATTTTCCCCCTCCATCCTATCTGTTCTTATGTTCTAGAGTACCTTATCAATGAATGTTATGAAGATATGGATATATATATCACATCATTTAGTAATTAATTTCTGTGGTTTTTTGTTTTTGTTTTTTAAAGATTTTATTTATTTATTTGTCAGAGAGAGAGAGCACAAGCAGAGGGAACAGCAGGCATAGGGAGAAGCAGGCTCCCCGCTGAGCAAGGAGCCCGATGTGGGACTTGATTCCAGGATCCTGAGATCATGACCTGAGCCAAAGGCAGATGCTTAACCAACTGAGCCACCCAGACGTCCCTAATTTCTGTTTTAGAATAATACTCTTGCTTGTTCTTTCACTTTATTTATTTTATGTATAACTCTGTCCCATTTTCTCTTTAGTGTGTATATTGTGAATCAAGTTTTGTTATTTTGTTTTATTTTGTTTTGCATGCAGGAAGATAGATTAACCATTTTGAGTTCCAGCAACTGGATTTTATTTATTTTTTTTAATTTTTTTTAGATTTTAAAAAATATCCCATTTTTCTTTTTTCTTTTTTATTATAAAGTTTTATCATATTTTTTGTTTTACTCATTTAATAATCTTATTCATTTATTTATTTATTTTACATTAAAATTTATTTTCATGTTATACTTATTTTAATATTAAAATACAAAGTCAATCTAAAATAAAAATTATTTTAATATTTTTAGTTTTCTTATTTCACTTATTCACTTTAAACTTATTTACTTATTTTCTTATTCTAATATTTTAGTCTTTTTCTTCTACTAACTTTATTTCTTTCATTAACTTTATTTCCTTGGACCCTGGTTAGTTCTTCCTTTTTATTGCTGATGGTGATATTTGTTGTTTTTATTTTGACAAAAACTTGTTTTAATGTTTTTTTTCCCCTGAAATGTTTGATGTCTCAAGATTTTCCATTCCTTTTAAGGATAAGGGTTTAATTTGAATCATATTGGTAGCTGATAGCTAGAGTATATATATATTTTTTTAAGCAAAGTGAAAACCAAATACTTTATTTACAAACAGACTGACTTTCAAGTATATAATCTACTTACTGTTATAAACAGGGAGAATCCCTACTAATGAACATAGGTTATGATTCCTAGACACTTAGTTGCAGTGGTTGAGGAATGGCTAAACTACAGGTAAGTTTAAGGGAATATAAGTAGCTCATTTTCAAACTGAATCATTATTTATCCTAATAGAAGAATGTTAGTCTATTCAATGATAAATTCAGAGTTGGTAGAATTTGCATGTAATTTCAAAATAAATGCCATCATTTAATTTTAGGTACAGTTTATACTTAATATTTGCTACAAATCTCATATGCAGGTTTATTCAATCATTTTTCTTGCAGGAAGCTTGCTCTCACAGAAGGGCTCATTAAGATCAGCATTTCCTGTTCATAACAGCTTGTAGCTTATTGACCTGAAAGTCACTTTGGTTGCAAATAATTTTTTTTTTTTTTTTGCAAATAAAATTTTTAACTCACATTTTCATTCCTTGAATTTCATAAATATATTATTCTCCTGTTTTCTGGCATGTTAAGTTTGAAAAATCTGATAGCAATCTGATTGTCTTTAAATCACTTGGTATTTTTACCTATAAGAAAAAAAAAGTGCCTATTTTTTAGTCCATTGGCTTTACCAGTATTAGTCTTATTTTGGCTCTTCTAGGTGAACTTTCTCAAGTAAGTGGCCTGCCGTTTTAATACATTGTTTCCAGTTTTCTTTTATTTCAAAAAATGTTTCTGAAATTACAGTTTTTGGTGTTTGTTACATTCCATTGCTCTGACTGTATTAGCCTCTGTCTCTCAATATTTTTTAAGTAGTTTGTATCTATTTATTCTCTTCTTTTTGATTAAAACAATTTCCTCCTTTCCATCTCCTACTTCTCTTAAGAGGAGATGTGTAAAACTTCTAATTTAGTTTCTATTTCTGAAATGGTGTCTTTTTTTCCTTCTAATTATTTCTTAAATTATGTAAGATTTTCTGCAATTTTGTCTCTCCAATCACATCATGTTTTTTCTTAATTCCAAAGTTTGTTTTCTATCATTTTATTAAAGTTTCTGTACTTTGTTTATGAAATAAAGTCAGTTTTTTAATTTTTGAATGTGTCTTATTTACTATAGGTAAGTCATTCTGCTCTTATTTTTAACTCATTTATAATATATTTGCATGGGCTTTACTACAGTCTTTTTTTTATTGCTTATGTACAGATGAAATTAGTTTTTCTTTCTATACTCTTAAGAGTTACATCAAGATAGCCTTCCTAACTTTATGGCTGTAGGACTTCTGTTACTTTTATGGATGTTAAAAAATTATATAGCCATGCATTTTTGAAATCTCTTGGCTCTTTTTCTTTCTCAATTCTATCTGAATCTTCTCAAAATAGATTCTATATCCTGTAGTTTCTCTCAATGTAGGATTTTTCTGAAAAGGACATCTGGCTAATGGGTTGCAAGGGTCCATAAGGCCCAGCCTCTTTTGCCACAGACTTTAGACAGTATCCTTTCATATGCCTTTGAATTGGAATGTGCACAACCCTTACCCAGTTTTGGGTGCTGTGTGCTGATTAGCTGCACAAGTTTTTAAGGAGTATCAATTTGCAGGTGATGTAAAGTTCTTACTCTCTCAGGTCTATCATAATCCTTTTGCCATTCCCGTGCTTCCATTCTCATAGCTGCTGGTACCTTGTGGATCTTGTTTTATTTATTTCTTTTTGTTTAGTTTTGTGTTATGTTTGTATGATTTATAACAACTTTGTTGAGGTATAATACATTTATCATAGAATTCACATTTTAAAATGTTCATTTCAGTAGTTTTTAATGTATTTGTGGAGTTGCAAATCTACAATTATCTAATATTAGAAAATTGTGACCACCTCAAAAAGAAACCCATTAGCAGCCATTTCACATTACGCCTTACTGCCAGGCCTTGGCAACCACAAATCTATCTGATCCATAGATTTGCCTATTCTGGATATTTCATAAAAATGGAATAAAAAATGTGTGTGTGTGTGTGTGTTTGTATCTGGTTTCTTTCACTTAGCATAATGTTTTCAAGTCTCATCCATATTGTACCATTTTATATTGCTGAATAATATTCTATCATGTGAATATACCACATTTTGTTTATACATCAGATGATGAACGTTTGTTTTTTTTTTAAGATTTTATTTATTTATTTGACAGAGAGAGAGCACAAGCAGGGGCAATGGCAGGCAGAAGGAGAGGGAAAAGCAGGGGCTCGATTCTAGGACCCTGGGATCATGAACTGAGCCAAAGGCAGATGCTTAATGACTGAGCCACCCATGCAGCCCGAACATTTGGGTTGTTTTATCCAAATGAAATTCTCCTTGGAGAATTTTATTACTTCTCTATATTTATTCACTGTAGCAAATTCTCAGTCACTCTATCAACTTTTATTTTACCTGAAGAAAGACTATTTAAATCTATTTAAACATGCAAACTTAGAGAAAAAATAGAAGTACAAATGAAAGTAAAAATGAAAAAGTAAAATTCAGATATATTTCAAAAAGTTATAATTTAGAAACCATAGATGGTTATAAGACTCTAGTTTGAATAGGCTATATTGTGAAGTTGTGAGCGTTCTGTCCATATAAATCTTCAATCAGTTATTGGATGATAAGCTAATAGAAATATCATAAAGAGGTTTCCTCCATTGTTCTGGAAGTTAGACAAAATGATCATCAAGATCACATCGAGTTCTTTGCTTCTATGACATTATGTTTACCAGAAATTATGAAAAAGTTTTAAATAATCAGTAACATCTTAACTTTTCAGTTTTTATATAGAATTAAAATTTTTGATGTGGCTCTATTCACACAAAATATGGGCATTTCTATTATCTCACAAAGTAATCATTCCTTAAAAAAATCTGAGCTCTTTTGCAAAATCTCACATTAAAAATGACATGGCTTTGCAGTAAAATTAAGGCTAGGGAAGGCCACTCAAAATCGCTAAAACTTTGTAATTGGAACATAAAAACAAATGGCATTCCTTATAAATATACCGCTGCAGTAAAAAAATATATGAAATTCCTAATAAGTATGAATATTGCAGTACATTATAGGATTTTACTTACAAAAAGAAGGTAAAAAGTTACCTGTGAAAGAAAGAATAAGAAAGGTTTGAGTTAGGTTGCTCTGTTATAAAAACAAAAATAAAAATTTTAATATGTATTAGTTCCCTGGGATGCCATAACCGATTACCACAAACTGGGTGGCTTAAAACAACAAACATTTCTTCTTTCACAATTCTGGTGGCCATAAATCTAAATAAAGGTGTCAGTAGGGCAAGGCTGCCTCCCAGGAAGCTCTAGGGGGAAATTTTGTTGTTTGCCTCTTTCAGTTTGTGGTTGCAGTACTCCAACCCCTGCCTTTACTTTCCAATGGCCTTGTCCTCTGTCCTCTTCTGTCTCAAATCTCACTGTGCCTTCCTTTTATAAGGGACATCATTGGAGTTAGGGACCATCCAGGATGATATCTTTATCTCAAAAAAAAATTTTTTTTGTTTTCAGAGAGAGAGAGAGCATGCTTGTGTGCAACAAGGAGGGGAGGTCAGAGGGAGAGGGAGAGGGAGAATCTTAAGTAGGCTCCCTGCTGAGTGTGGAGCCCAACACAGGACTGGCTGATCTCACAGCCCTGAGATCATGACCTGAGCCTAAATCAAGAGTTGGATATTTAAAGGACTGAGCCACCTAGGTGCCCTCAGAATTCTTTATTACATCTGCAAAGAACCTTTTTCCAAATAAGGCAATATTCATAGGTTCCAAGAAGTAGTACATGGACATATCTTTTTGGAGCTACCATTTCACCCAGTACACAAGTATGATAGCATACTATATAATAATTATTTTTCAAGTCAGAGGAGTTTTCCAACATGATCCAATGGGTTGATTGTGGGTTCAGTGGGTACCACATAAAATAACGTATTATTTCATGGCTTACTGCATTCAGCAGTTACTGGGCACAAAGCACTAAAGTGCTAGGGAATATCATGTGTGAATCAATGCAACTTCCACATTATATTGACATTATTCCCCTATTTAGCAATTGTATATGACTAACCCACTCTATAGAAAATATACATTGTGGTGGAAAAACTTTTTCAGAATAAGCCATAACTAACTCAAATATAAATTAGCTGAAAACTCTGATCTGGTTCTAAAACTGTAAGTTCCTGTCAGTTTGGAATTTTTAGAAAAGCAAAATTATGTTGGTTATTGAGAAAAAATAACAAAATGGCATTTTTCAAATCATTTAAGTGGAATTTAAAATGAATATATACAGCAGGGGAAAAATGATATTTTATCATATATACTAAAAATTATGAATATAAAATAAAACCTTATTCCTAAAGAAAATATTTTTGGAGCCATTTGAGTAGGCATATAAACACAAATGTATTGAGAATAGTTTACTTAAATATATGTATTTATTATATAATTGTATTATATACTTACTATATAAAATGTATTAAATATTGGGCATATATATTATATAATTGTGTATATACAAATATATACCAAACTTAATGACTCTTTAATTTTCAAGATTCACAATGAGGTACTAAAATTTAAACTTTTCTATCTTTTTTTTTTTAAACCCTTAGATGATATTTGTCAACTTTGGAAACATGCTGAGTTGTAGTGTTTACATTAATACTTTTGTTGACTCAGGCTGGAATAGAATAAGATCTACTGTATGTCTTTGGGGACTAAGAAGGAAATCCTTTCGTATTTTATTGCTGTCAGGTATTATTTTAAAGAGAATATAAAATACCTTACAAGTTACAAATTATATTTAGAAGAGTCCCTGAAGGATTTGATTACCTTATTGAAACATTGCGCTGGTTTCAGTGAAATCATTTTGAAATGCACAAATATTTTACAGAGTGTTTCTTATGTTGGAGTAAAAATAAAGATATTTTGAGACATGACCATGATAGAGTGACATTGCCTAATATTTGCTTCAACGAATTGACAGTAAAAAAAATACTTTTTTCCTTAATCAATAGCTTTTAGCATACATAATCTCTTGTAGTTGCACAATTGTGCTAAATAATGTTCCATGATTATGAAAATGAAGGCATTTCTAGCACAATTGGACACCTGGCTGGCTGAGTTGGTACAACATGCGACTTTTGATCTAGGGCTTGTGAGTTCAAGCCCCATGTTGGGTGTAAAGCTTACTTAAAAAAAAAAAAGATATTTCTAGTACAGAAATATATAAACTCTGGATTCACAAAAGGATATATGTTTTGCATATATCGTGTAAATATTCCCTTGCAGAAGTAAAGTTGGACTTGCTTTTGAAAAAGATTATCAGTATTTATTATTTGTAATATCATTTTAATGACTTATTTTATTATTTTTAAGACTATGAACTTTTAAATGCATACTCTATACTTCAAAGAAGGTAGGAAATATTTCCAATGCTAAAGAGTGACATACTTCTTTGGAGTGCAGAGGAAATGTGAGGAGTAAAAGCACTTAGAAATAATAATTTTGAAAATCTATTTTTTCAGCTAACATGAATGTGTTAGGTTCTTACATAGTGAAGTACTGTTTTCCAGGAATGTTGAGCGTGCACTTTCTTGCATCTTTTTGTTACCCAATTTGTAATCCTTAAGGTACTCAGAAATAAATAAGTTTATTATTTTTTTTAAGTAGGCTCCATGCCCAGTGTGGAGCCCAGTACAGGGCTTGAACTCATGACCCTGAGATCAAGACCTGAGCTGAGACCAAGAGTTGGAGACTTACCTGGACTGACCCACCCAGGTGCCCCAGAAATAAGCAGATTTTTTACCAGTATTGCACTTTCTGGCTGAAAATATTTTCAATGTTTAACAATTCATATTACTCCTAATTTGAATAAATGTAAGTCTAGATGTAATATCTATAAAGCATGATAGCAATTCTTTTTTTTTTTTAAGCATGATAGCAATTCTTTACATGGATAAGTAGGTGGACACTGAATGATAGACTTGGGAATAGTTCTATTTTTATTTTTATTTTTTTTAGTCCGATTTTTATAAAAATAATTATTTTAAGTAGTATTTTCATAAAATTAAACACTATAAAATTTTTAAATGTTTGATATTCACTAATGATAACATATTTCTTTTTATTTTACTAGAATATCTTGCATATTTTTGAATAATAAATATATGAACATATTTTTAATTTTTGCATTTAATTTGAATTACATATTTCATTAAAATGTACTGAATTTTCACATACTTAGGAATAATTACATTTTATTTATTTTTTTAGATCATTGTGTTAAAATCTTTATTCTTATCACCAATAAGTGATTTTGCTGAAAATGAAGGCCAGAAAAATACATTTTATGAAATAGATATGTAATCATTTATGAAATAGTAAATACTATATATAATATATATACATATATATTTTTTGTATATGTATATACTAAAAACATTTTGTGTTGGTGTACATATGTATTTATACAGTCTAACATTAGCAGCTTAGTAGCTTATCCACATAGCATCCTGACATAGGTAGTGATACTACAGTTATTTATCTTTGCTATGATACTAACTTAATCCTCTGAAAATGATTGCTTGATGCATATTTTTTTGCTGTTGTCATTAGAAAGATATACCTGCTAAGGTAAGAGGATAAAACATATATAATTTTATAGTTTGTTAGTTTAATTTATGGTTTTACATATTAAGATATATAAAGTGTGGGCCTGCATTTGTACTCATGTATCCTGTTGATGTCAAGGACAGACCAGATTTGTTCTTGTAGGAGATTACAGTTTAGTTGAGGAGAAAGACATACAAAACTGACCCAAGCAAGTATCCACGAAGGATTCTAATAGCATGTTCCAAAATGCCAACTAGGCCCAATCATGACAAGAAAATAGACTAAAATGACAATGTATACATACTCATTAGTGCATTTCTGATATTATAAAAATGAATATTCATTGTGGAAAATTTGACAAATATGGGAAGGTGTAAAATTTAAAATTGTACAAACAAAAATATTCACAATGCTGGCATCTGGAGAAAACTACTGTTAATATTTTAGCTATAATTTTTCAGTCTTATTTAGTTGTGATTATTTTCTTTGTACAAAACTTTAAGGTATCAACCTTTAGTTTTGTATGTATGAAAACAAAATTTTCACTTTGAAAAAATGTGTACATTAAAAATATGAAAAATCCTCGAGAATTTTACTAGTAATAAATAATATTTTTGGTATACTTTTATACTGTTCTTGTACATGCACACATATTTATATGTTGAATATTACATAGTTACCAAGGACCATCACTGTCTGAGATTCAGGACCACGTGAAAAGGGGGCTAAATGCTAAATGACAGATAATATCACATCCTAGTGATTTATTTTTATTTTTCAATTAAAATCAAAGCAACATAATGGATAAAATAATTCAGTATGAGTTTTAATTACCAAGAAAAATCATTAATTAAGTTTGTTGGCTATTACAATTGCTTTTATGTTGCTCTAAGCAACATAATGAGGCAAATGAATGAGGCAGACACAAAACAAAACTTTGTTTAATAATTTACTGAGCCTAGGAGCTCAACTGTGTAGTTTGGATATTATTAGCAAGTGCCTAAAGAAAGAAAAAAAACACTATTTCATGTTTTAAGCTTCTATCAGGAAAAAGATTCCATCGGCACTCTTGATGAAGGATGTGTGCTCAAGAAGTGTTTCCTTGTACAGGGAAAGAAGCAAAAAGAAGCAACTTAAGTAGAATTACAGGATTAAACCTTACACTTTAGACTGCAGAATTGATTTTGACCCTAGTATCTAAATAGAATAAAAGTTCTGTTAATTTATTAATATCACAATTCTTTTTTTATTTTTAAATTGTGAATTATTACCTCCTGATTTTTTTGGAGTTAGATTCAATATATTTTTATTTTTCATTTAAGAACACTTTTAGGGCTATTATTCTGAGCCCATACATATCTGAAAATGTCCGTTAGTTTTCTGTATGAATGAGAAGTCACTTGCAGGTGTACAAAATTTCTGATTTTTAACATTTTCTTTTAAACTCCTGTCACATTACTACATCGTTTTCTGCAAAGGAGAAATCTGAAACTAACTTGTTATTTATGTCTTTTTCTATTTATAAATTTCAAATTTATCTATCTTTGTAAATCAAAAATTTACGAGGTTTTGTATGGTATAAGTCTTTTTTTGTATTGATTTTTTTCCCTTAGAACGTAGTAATAGTTTGGATCTACATTCTCAGTTCTTTTAAATCTAAAGAGTTTTTATGATTAACTTAAATGATGTAGATTATTGCTTCTGCTTCAGTTCATTTCATTTCCTTCTTGGAAACATCTCCCATATTCCCTATCCCTTTTTCTTGCTCCAGGCCACAGGAGATGCAAATTTTTGTGTGATTTTCTCTCTGCTTAACTTTTCAATTCCTCATAGGATCTACTTTCTCTTTCGTTGGCTATTTGTGCTTGTTGTCTCACTACAGGGATTGATTTTGACTCTTTGAGACGTTTTTACTTTGTTTTCCCTGACCTAGAACATATGTTCCATCTTATTCTCCCCTAATTCCCACCGTATACAGTTCTCCCCTTATCTGTGGTTTCACTTTCCATAGTTTCAGTATCTGAGGTTAACTTCCGTTCAAAAGCAGATGATCCTCCTTCTGATGTATCATTGGAGGATCCATAGTAGCTTAACGCTATGTCATAATGCCCACATCATTCACCTCACTTCATCTCATCATGTAGGGGTTTTATTTCACATCATCACAAAAAGGGTGATTATAGTACAGTAAGAGATTGAGAAAGAGGGACCACATTTATAAAACTTTAATTAGTATATATTGTTATAATTGTCCTTTTTTGTTATTGTTGCTGATCTCCTACTGTGTCTAATTTATAAATAACTTGTCATAGGTATGTATGTATAGGAAAAAAACATACTAGAAGGTTCAGTGCTTACTGGGGTTTCAGGTATCCATTGGGGGTCTTGGAACTTACCCCCACAGAAAGGGAGGACTACTATTTTTAAACTAGATTCTTCCCTCTCACTTTCAGTTCCTAAAAGAAAATCAAACTATTCTTCAGTAGTTTAAACATGCTTCAATATATATTCTGAAAAGATTTTAAAGAGTACCGAAAATAATGATATATATTATGATTTAATTTATTGACATTAATCAGATGTTTCCTAGTGTCTTCTCTCTGTTTGTTACATTATATATTGGACTTTAAAAAATGTTAGATATCATTCTGTTTATCCCCTTCATTTAGAATTACTGAGGTTTGAGAGATTAAGATACTTACCTCTATCTTTCTCAGGTAGTTACTAGAGGATATGGAACTTCTGTCCCCTGTTCAAGGACTTCTGTCTTACAACATATTATCTCATCCTGGGTGAAAAATGTTTGACAGGTATATCATTTTTAAAGTCATTGCTTTCCCTTGATTTCCAATTATTTTAGCATATTTTCTAAGAAAACTGGGTGGAGTGTTCTAACAGCAAGGCAGTAGCAAATATCTGTGGTCCTCATTTAGCTGGATGTCATAGGACTGGACTTACATTGGCAAATATTTAATCATCTGTCAGCCTCTTGTTGGTGACTTTGAGCTAATCAATATCCAATCATGCATTTATGCCATCTGTATTCAGTTCAGCTTCAACCATGGACCTGATTCTATTTAGATTGGCTTTGAATCTATTCTACTCTGCACTCCTGTTATCGCTATTGTGTATTTCTTATTACTGTAGTTTTTTTGAATTCTCCTTGTATTCCTTTCATGCTCTCTTCTTCAATGCTGATTCAAAACGCCTTTTAAAACAGTAATAATGACTGATCATACCACATAGCAAAATCCTAGTTTCAGAGATGTAAATCACCAATTAAGATTTGGGACTACAGAATTGAAAAGACCTGTACAGACCTTCTAATCTAGAGCTGTAGAGATATAATCAAACTCTGGGTATCCCTGAGATTCTTTCAGGGATACTGAGAGGTCAAAACTAATTTCTTAATAATTTTAAGGTGTTATTTCCTTTTTACTTTCACTCTCATATGAGTCTTCAGTTGGGTCTTTTCAGGGGCTTGCTGACCGAATGCCAAAGATGTGTTCAGCTGCCTTCTATTAAGCTATAAAGAAATTTGCAAAAATGCATAATAATGTTGTGCTTCTCAATATTTTATGTCATATAAAGGATAATTTTGTTTTGTTCTTTCTTAGAAATGTTTTTATATTAACATATAATGAGTTCATTTTTGTTATTTTAAAATGAATTAATAAACACATTAAATTTTTTTTCTCGTGTAGAAGTTATCACCCATTTTAAGCCCTGAGTTTGATTTCTGACTTTAACATTTATAAGTTGTACAACTTACAGCAAGTTAATTAACCATGCTGAGCCTTCTGTCTTTAAATAGGGAACTAAAATAGGATCAACTGAACATTAAATAAATGCTATTTATTATTAATAAGTAAGATTCAGGATATTTATGTTGCTTTTTTCTTTAGAAGTTGTGAAAACATTTTGTAAATGATAAAAGTTTTATAAGAATATTTTAGCTGGAAAAAAAAAAAAGAATATTTTAGCTGAGGGACGCCTGGGTGGCTCAGTTGGTTAAGTGTCTGCTTTTGGCTCAATTCATGATCCCAGGGTCCTGCATCGGGCTCCTTGCTTAGCAGGGAGCCTGCTTCTCCCTCTGCCTGCCACTCCCCCTGCTTGTGCTCTCTCCCTCCTGTCTCTCTCTCTCTCTGACAAATAAATAAAATCTTAAAAAAAAAAGAATATTTTAGCTGATTGTCATTAGCATTCAGGTCTGTAGATGCTCCAAACTCAATCCAATGACATAATTTCCAGAAATCAAAATTCCTGGTGTTATGTTAAATTGCCCACTCTTTATGTGCCTAGAAATAGTACTGCTTTATCTCATGGGTCTTCATGTTCTACATGTGGATCTAGAGTTATGAAAAACTATATGTCTATCAGCATTCTAAACATAATAATATTTTTAATATGGAAGATCTGCTCATCACAGAAAGGTTCAAATAAGCAAAGTAATGAAATATTTGTTCTTAGCATGAAATATTTAAGATAATTCTCCATACTTTCTATAAAGATTTTCCGTTTAAACGTTCTTTCAAGACTTCAGATCATAAAGTCTCAATTAGGTGTGATTTTCTTTAATGACTGTAACTTCTCTGAATCTCTCTTGAAAGACAGGGGTGTATCCTGGGGTATCAACCTGCAGCAACTAATTGCAGTTAACAAAGTGATTAGAAGATGTGCTCTATTTAAAATCAAGAATCCTGAATACATAATTCAAGAGAATTCCTCTTAATAAAGAGAAGATAAAATGTAGAAAAATATATTACACTTCCAGTGGTGAGGATCTTTTTCTTGAGGATAGCTTCTGTATCATAGCTACTCTGCACATATGGCAAAAGGATTTAGGTTTTAGCTAAAAAAATAAATAAATGAAATTTAAGAATGACTAACAATTTTGTGTTTTCACAAACTTTGAATAAAAGGTTCATATAAAGACACTATATGCTTTTAATTTCTCACCAAATAAGAGTATATCCATTATATTTCTCACATTGGTAAAGAGTAGAGGTGATCTATGCCCACGCTGTTGTTCTCTTACATTTTGTATGGTGGCATGCTTTTACCTGATGGCTGTTAGGAACAGGTCAAATCTAGATGGGCAAATGGCAGATTGGTTGACATTGGATTTAAACCCCTAATCCTATCACTAATTGTGCAGTGCTCTAATAAATTTAAGCTGTGGCAGCCTGAAGCCCACATTATCCACAGAAATTTAAGGCAAGCAAATGTATATGAAACAAACCTGATTTTTAACTCTCCTGTGGTGTGGATATAGAGAGAAAAGTAACTGCTTTATTTTTACTTTATCTAATCTGTGAATATTTCTCTTGAATCCTAATATTTGAACAATGTGTGTGGGTGTAAAGGGGGAGCGGAGTGACTATTCAAATTATTCTGTCAAGAACAATCCGGTTACTTCAAGTATTGCTTAGTGTTTGTTTGTTTTGTGATAAAACTTCATTTTCTCAAATTATCTCCTCCAAAAACTAAAATAAAGTCAATAAAGACCAAAAATATATATATATATATCTCCTCATACCTTAAACCACTGTCATCCTATATGAACATGACTGTTTTTGTGTCTTTGTAAATTTGAGGATAAAGGGACTTTGTTTTGGTCTTTGGGTGTGTAAAGGGACCTACCAGTATCCAGGGCAATGACTCTTTTCTACTTGTGCAGGACATATCCTGCAGGTGAGTTCGTATTCTATTTTTTTGGTTTGGGTACTGAAAATCTCTGAATCACCTCCCATTGCTAACTCACCTTCTTCTCAGCCCTATTGGCTCCAGCCATGCTATCAGGCCATACATAGTTTGACAGATGCCATCTCACCACATCATGACAGATGCCATGGTGGGTTCTCTGGCTCTCAGTTTACTTCAATCTATACAAAAAGTAAAATCAGCCTGATAAAACTGAAATTCAAAGCTTTTTTGTCCTTGGTAACACTTTGCTCTAGATTATTTGTGAAATGCCCTGAAAAGTCACCTCCTGTCAGTGGTGAAATAGGTAGAATTTCAGGGGAGAAATTCCTTTTGTTGTTGCTCTTTTCAGCAAAGCATTTCTTTTTCTTTCTATAATTTTTTCCAGGATTAAAATGGGGTGACCTTTACTTTTACTTTTTCTAAGTCATAGCCCCCTTCTTTCTCAGTTGAGCTATGATTTAACAGTGGACATAGAAGGAGAAATTTTTAAGAATGACTCTGCAAGCCTGTTTTTGGTGTATTACATTAAAACTTTAAAAATCTGGTAAATTATCTTTTAAGGTGGGCATTAAGGAGGGCACTTGATGTAATGAGCACTGATGAATCACTAAACTCTACCTCTGAAACGAATAATACACTATATTTTAATTAATTGAATTTAAATAAATTTTTAAAAGATAGTATCTAGGCTTGCAAATTCAATGTGTATGTATAAACGCGCTTTAAAAAAAACACACACAGCAGAAAGACAAGACAGTAATGTCTCAAGATATTCAACATCTGGATGATGACATAATGAGTCACTGCATTTATGGTATATACTTTTCTTTATTTTCCATATTTTGCATTACTTTTACAATCAGAAAAAAAAAGTACTAAACGTCCCTTTATTTTTGGAAATACCACAAAAATGACTTTTCCCAGACATCACTCCCCAACCCCTGCCAAATAACATAGAATAGAGAATGAAACAAAGGAGAGAGGAGATGTGATAGGATTATTTGGTCATAGTTGAGAACTTCTTTAGGATAAAACTGTAACTTATAGATGTAATGCATGAGCACTGCTGTAAGTGAAATTTTAAACAAAAAACATGTGATTTTCTTTCTTTCCCCAACTTGATAACATCTGGTTGAAGTACAATATCAGTTAGCTTGCCTTATATAATAGTGAGATCGCTTATGTAAAGAAGACATAAGAAACTTATTTAAGTGTACCAAAAAAGGATAAACTTTAATCAGAACAAAAGAGATTTTTCAAAAGGCAGCATCTTTCTAAAATCCCTTTTTAATCTCTAAAATAAAAGGATGGGCAAATGATCTCTGAGATCCTTTACTACCATAGTGTTCTCTGATAGCATGAAATCCGACTCCCTAATGAAGGATAATGCTGCATTGAATCAGGCCAAAGAGATTTACTGATAGGAAATATGAGAAAACCCTATTAATCAACAGAGCAAAGGAGCCTAAGGCTGGCTTATGACTCTTTTTTTTCAGAATAACAAAAACAAAGTAGACTGCATCTGAGTTTAAATAATTATGTTAAAATAACATCAACATGTGAAATCAAAATTTTCAACATTTCAATTTTAACATTAAATTGCACATTTAGATAATATAGAATTTTGATCATATTCATGGAATTCCTTTTTTAAATATAATTAGTGCTAGAAGCAAAATATTTTATTCTTTTATTTATTTATTTATTTATTTATTTATTTATATCTCTTATGGCATTCATTAGGGTCAACAGGATGGGGCTTGATAATATTAATTAATTGCAGTGCAATTAATTCACTTATCAGGAAGCTCCTTTTCTGGCTGACTCACCTGTCTAAAACCCCAGAAAAATGTGGAAGGTTACCCCAAAGCTACTTAAAATCCATGTCACACTAAAATAAAAGCTTAAAATCAAAGTGAAATGATAGAAACATGAAAAGAGATGGCAGGCTGATAGGGAGAGGAGAGATAACCATGGAAAACACAAGAGCAAAAAAGCTTAGTGATTTAAGGTCATTTAATCCAAGAAAATCATTCTCTTATACCTGCCTAAGTGCTAAATGAGGCATCTTCATATTAACTCTCACTATAATACTTGAGGTTAATAATCATGCTAATTTTTTTAAAACGGTGAAGATTATAATATTTGTATAAATGTTTCATCAAAGATTATTAGAGAAATAAAACTTTGGCTCTTAAAATGGATATATTTCAATTGTATGAGAAATATACTTTTTAAAATAAGTTTACTTCATTGTAACAAATTATAAGTAAATATAATGTTTTTTGAAGTATCTTCCTTTTATTCTTCTTTTAATGGAACCATCTATTATTTTCCATAATATCAGCTAATGTTGGATTGAAATCTTGCTTTTGTGTTTTAAATTCTTTATTACATTTATTTATTAAAGAGCAGAAGATGTTAAGATTCTGCGGCTATTCCTTTGGATGGTGTTTGTATTGTGATGTATAAGATCATTTTTGAAACTCTGCTATTTATAACTCCTTGCTAGACCATAGCTATTATAGGTGTGTAATCCAAAAGTGATAGATGTAGGAGAAGTAATGACTAGTTTACTGTAGTTAATGTACATTTTGTATATGTCCTAAATGAGAAAAAAATTATGATATTTAAGCAGTAAAGGGTTATGTTTAATCCTCTTTCCCTTTTTTGTGGAGAACTCTTAGGAATAGATCTGGGGGCTGAAAAGGGGCAGGAGCACTTTTATAGGAAGTCGCATGGAGATGAATGGTAGATCCAGAGATCTTTTCTGTGAGTCTTACAGACGTTTAAAGCAGGCACAGACAACAGTAAATGATAGCTAGATAAAGCCTAAGAAACAAGGAATAGAGCTAAACATCGACAGTGGAACTAACAAAATTAAGCAGTTACAGAGAAAGTAAATGGGAAAAATGTCTGAGAAATGTCCAAAATAGAAACTGAAAAATGTTTGAGGGGCGTTCATGGGATAGTTGGCCTGTTTGTGCTAAATATATATAAAGGGGCTGGGATAGGGTGAAAAGTTTCTTCTGAGACCTGTACTTCTGAGTACAGGATATATTTGAATAAAAAGTTATGCAATATAAGTTTTAAAACTTTTACTTTGTGCACACTTTTGCAATATCTGTGAAAATGATCCTAATATGTAATATAGTTATATAATGCAATAATCCCTGGTATTATTAATAAAAATATATTAATGATGTCTTCAACTCTTTCCTGGGTATTATTACTATAAGGCAGTTTGTCACATCAAAATTAAAAAGACAAATCCTAATTGTTGCAATAAGGACCCATCTAATACCGGTTGCATTAATTATAAGTACCATTTCTTTACAGTCTGGCAAATGCAGTAATACATTTAAAAAGAGGCCATTTTAATTTAATTATACAAATTACTTTTAATCAAAGGATTGCACCCTTTCATATAGAATAATGATTCTTTCTTTTTTTAGAACATGTATAAGTTTCTATCAATTTTTCAACTTAAACTCCCAAAATTAAATTTTATACAGACTGTCGAAATAGTATTAAATTAGCTATTGCTGGGGCCAGTTCAAAATTTTCTTCTAATATCACCATTACCTAGGAATTAACCATTCATAGTCCTTTTGATTTATCTACTTTTAATTCTTCAAATAACTAGACTATAAACTCTATGAAGGCAAGGACCATGTTTAAAAATTTACCATATTGCTCAGTGTTTGGCACGTAACAGATATTCATTATATCAGATACTAAAAGAATGAATAAATTAGTGGATTTTTCCCTTCTTTCCCAATTATTTTGGTTGAAACTTATATAATCTTCCTACTCGTTGCCAATTCTACTCCTGACTGGTTCCTAAAAGTTAATATAAATTCAAAAATAATGTCTGTCCATCTTTCCATTTGTACTCCAACTTGGGGTTTCTCATCTTTATTTCCATTCTGATTATGTAACTTTCTCCTGCCCTTATTCTCCCACGCTAAACCTTGGCACTTGGTCCGCAGCCCCATTCCCCACTTCTCACCTCATTATTTCCTCACACAACAGAGTAGATTACTCCATTTTTTTAAAAAAAATTTTTAACCAGAGGTTAGAGACCTTTGTCACTGACTCTAAGTTGAATAACTACTGTAAGTTGAGTAAGTAGTACTATGCAACTACGTGATAACTGTCAGTTGAGTAACTAACATCAGTTGAGTAGACAACTTAATATTGTGGCTTAGACATCTCCCACTTATTGTTCAAAGAACATTTCTCTGGTGAGCTTAGGTACACCATAGCAGAATCTGAAACGCAACCTCATTTTACCTAAGCCCAGATATCTAACTTACCCAGCAGCTTCTTGAAGAGATTGTACCAGGGACCAAAGTTATTTTTCACAAAGCATTCCAGATACCATCAAGGGAGCATTTGACATTCATCTAATAGTTGCTGAGGCTGCTTTTGGAGAAATTTGAGACTCCAGTACAAATTGATGCTAATATTTGAGTTTTGATAACCCTTCTCCAGGTAGGAGTAGCTTTATGGTTATCATAAACATTGAGGTGTCCAGAGATTGAAGCATTTTTAAAAAAATAGCAAGTTAGCTTTTGTTTACTGTCATACTTTTATTTACTTTCTTCAAGGGCATAACTAACAGGCTCTAAAATAAACAAGATGAGCTACACGATTTTTTGAGGTCACATCTTTATGTATATTACTGTGTTCTTTGTGTCTCTGTTGTGCTTTAACTCTACACTTTAAACTCTAGAATCAACTAAATTCTGGAATATATTCCTATGAAGTGTCTACCTACCACACACTCTCAACTATTGCATAATATTTTGTACAAGGGATTGCTAAAACGAGTAGGAATATAGGCATTTGATGTTAATGCTGCTGACCTGACACTCATTCATTATCCTTTGGCATGACCCAGCCTAATTTGAAGCCTATGATTAATATGTGGACAACCTCTGTTCCTGTTGTCGCTGGCTTCCCTCTTGGACTCATCTTGCCTTTTGCTTTAGAACAACACATCCTAGTCATGACATGTAATCCCTTTCTTTTTCTGAGAACAAATTATTAATGTACTGTAAGAATAAACTACTATTTTTGACTATTTACTATGTGGGGCTGGCACCGTACTAAGAACTTCAAAAGAATATTAGTTAATATTTATTTAATGTTAACTAATTTCTGATACTGTACTAAGTCCTTTCTTTTACCTACATTATCACATTTAATCTTTATAAAACTCTGTAATGCATGTACTATTAGCCCTGTTTACATATTGTGAATGACCAGAGTATAAATAACTTGGCAAAAGTTAAGAAGCTTTAAAATACTAGAATTTGGTATTTACATATAGGTTTCTCTGATAGCAAGAACCAGAACACTATCTCTCAAAACTGTCTGCTAGTGCTACTTTCTTTATAGTGTGGCAGTTAGAACCAGAAGCCATCCCAGGAGGCATTTTCTGATAGATAAAAGGATATTGGCTTGGGGCCATCTGAGCACAATTTCTCTCTCTCTGAGTGAATTTCAGGTAGCCACACTTCTTTTCATTCTTTGGCTTTCTCTGGCTCCTTATTTTTTATACTAAGGGATTTTTGACTCCAGGGTCGTAACAAATTAATTTTTCATCTCAAAATTACTTATAATCTCTTTCCTTGTAACTAGAGTTACTTTACAATTTTCTTCATTCTTGGTTACAACATACATCTTTTATATATCAAAAATATTATACTTCTCAACTAAAAAATTATTATAGTTCTCATTGTCTTGACAAAGATTCTTTGCTGACCAAACTTTAGTCAGGCTCTTGCCTGAAACTTCTCCCAGGCCCATCTGTGTACTTCCTTATAAAATCTAGTTTTTGCAAGACCCCTGCTAAATCAGTTTAAGCAGAACAGCCTGCCATCTCTCCTTCAGTGTCTGATCAGGTTCCGCATTCTCTACCATCCCTTAGGTGCTATCTGATCACCCTGGCCTGTCTTCAGCAAGAATCCTGTTAGGTCAGTTTAGCCAGAATCCCCTTATCCTTGGTGTTTCCTTTTAGTAATTTTCCATCGACTCACCCTCACTCTGTACCATATTTATAAATTCCCACTTGTCTGTGTTGTGTTCAGAATTGAGCCCAATCTCTCTCCTCCACTGTTAAATCCCATTGCAGTGATGATCCCTATAACCTATTGCAATGGTCTTGAATAAAGTCTGCCTTACTTATCATCTCTAATAAGTGTCATTGATTTTTATTTTCCTTAACGGTGTAATTAAATCCAGGTATAGAGTACCGAGGATCATTTTGATACTTAATGTTTTCTTGCCCTCCTCCTTCTTCTTCCTCTTCATTGCCATTAATCCATTAAGATACTGTCTTATTTGAACACTTCCCATTTTTTCTTTTCCCAATTTCTTAACTAAGTCTCAGAAATCTCTAATTCAATTCTTCTTTCTCTCTGCTTTTTGAGTATATGTTAAGAATATATGTTCTATATCTTTCTTAGAATTAGTTATTTTTATTTTTATAATGAATTATCCTTTTGAAATCTTTATGAAACAATTATGTCTTGTTACATTTAATTAAAGTGCTGGTTTTCTGATTTTCACTTTGGTAGTAGTTTGTACAGAGTTATTCACTTATACTTTGAAGGACTTCAGAGCAGGTGGGAAATTATGTAAATTGGAAAATGAAGTGTTTAACCAAAATTTTCACACCCCATTGCTCTTAATCTTAGCAGGAGAAAATAGAACATTGATTTATTTCAGGAAAACATATACTTGTTAAAATAGATACTAGGATAAATTTGAAGAACTAATACTTATAGAAAAGAGGATGAAGTTGACGCACTGCTGTTTCGGTAGATTAACAAATTTCTGTATTTCAAAAGGTAGCAATATAAATTGACTTTTCTGTAATTTGTATTTCTTTATTCCTGTAGACTATTCTTTTTCTTTGATTCATGACATTAATACTGAAAGGGAACAAAATATGCCACGTTAAAATATGCCATCTTGGTGTATTGATTTTTTTGAATTAAAAATTCTTAAGAAACAGCCAGTGCAAGAAAGACACTCTGACCTCCTTTGTTCCCCTGAAAGCAGGAAATAAATCTCCCATGTGAAGGTATCCTCTCTGTACCAGGAGAGTAAAAGGCTTTATCCCCAGAGATAGGAAATTCAAAGCGAAGAAGGCTGTATAAACAAACTTTGTTACTTCTTTACTACTTTATTTTGAAATTTGATTTTGTTTTTAATGTTGATAAAATTGCAGTTTATTTAAATAAAATTTATTTTTTTATTTAAATAAAATTTTTTCTGGATCTGTTAAACTATGGCCACTTACTATTCTCTTGTAAAAGAGAATCCTTTACTTCTTTGTAAGCAGATATAAACAATATGTTATTCTGGATCTTACCTTGTTCGATCTACTTTCAAATCGTACTCTTACTGGTGACTATGCACTAAAGTGAGTGAGTTTTTTCTTTTTCTTTTCTAGCTGTCATAAGTTTTTTGTTATTGCTGTTTTTATTTATTTATTTATTTATTTGTTTATTTAACATATAATGTATTATTTGCTTCAGGGGTACAGGTCTGTGAATCATCAGTCTTACACAATTCACAGCACTAACCATAGCACATACCCTCCCCAATGTCCGTAGTTATTGCTATTTTTAATGTGTAATTGTGTTTGTACTAAGGAATGCATCCTTTGTACTAAAGAATGAGGAGGAATTAGCCCTAAGTAGGAGACCTACTTAGTATGTGAGAGTGATTAGTGTCAGCTTTCTTAATTTTCAGACCTCAGTGATTAATAAAAATTTAATAAATATTTGTAAAATGAATAAAAAAGATTAGCTTTCCCCCGAATGAGCTCAGTGTCATGGGAGAGATGAATTGCAAGACAGGCAGAAAGCAGAACCCCATGAGCCTTTGTTATTTGCCTCCTCCATCCTTCTACCTCACCTCTGTGCTGAAATTTGATCAAATGAATCTTTCTCTTCCCATTCACAGCCTTTTTGCAATAGTTGTAATTCTTTTATTTGTTGCTTTGCTTATTTTGTGTTGCCATCCCTAGTAGGGTGTAATTTCTAGGTGGCCAAGAGCCAAGATTTGAACAAATCTACCTCGTTCAAATTTTCGGCCTAGTGAATTTAAAAAAGAACCACTTAGTTAAAATGTATTGATAATTGACTTAGCTCCTGCATGGGTCCATTTTGATTCTACTAGAAAAAAGAAAAATGGAACATTGGAAAATAGTTTTCTTATCTGGTGCATCTATCTGATCTGTGCACCAAACTTGCCATAAACTCACATTGGTCATCATTTTGCATTGTGTTTTCAATGACAGTTGCTCTCAATAAAATCAGAGAATTGGTTTCCAAGATAATATTTAACTAAATATGTAGTGCTACTAGCATTTATAACTGCCACTCTGGAACTGCTGAAAATTAGTTACCTAAAAACCATTTGGACCTCAGAAATTTTATTTGGGAAATTTTGCTTGCAAGTTTGGATTCTTATTATCCTTCCCAGCAATTTAAGTATTCCTAAACTGAAAGACTCTAACTTTTTCGTCCTTATTGAAATTTTGATAGGAGACAGTATGGTAAAGGGACTTAGTCTGATTCGTACTGGCGAAAAAGAAGAGTACCACATTTGAGAGAAACAATTGAGTGGGGTTCACGATTAATTAGGGTTTCTCCAAAGACTGGAGATTGCCTCTATTATTTGGAACATCTGCTAGGTGTATGGGGTGCCCAGCAGAAATGCAAAAATGAGAATAACGGGTGGAGAATAGCAAAGGCAAATGGAAATTTCATACTGTCCAAATGGCACTGCTTTACAAGCTTATAGAGAACACATCAGGTGGCTTTTGAAAGATTTCAGCCATAGAAACACACAAAAAAAGCTGACACTTGTGTTTACCCCATCCTTGACCGGGCTGTAACTCAGGAGAGTCTTTCAGGCCTGGCTATTAAATTCTCATAATCCTTTCCTGGGGCTTCGTAACTGCTTACCCTTTGATCTACAAGGTAAAGTGCTGACTTTTTGATCTTCCTGTCTCTGGTCACTTCCCTTGTTAATCTTCTCCAAAATTACTTCCCCAGTAACAAACAAAGAAAAATCAATTCCTTACACTGGCAAAATGCCTCTTCTCAGTCTGGTGATCTTTACCTTTCCCCAGTTCCTTGCCCTTTGTCTTATCCTTTGTCTTCTCCCCTGTAAACATTATGCTCTTTACACATTTTTCACTGATTTACAAATGCTATAAATCTTTTTTCTCAGTCTGTGCCGTTTGCCATGCCATTTTTCTTTTTGGAGTCACTTCCCCTCTCTTCACTTGGCAAACTGTGCTTTTGAGTGTCATCTTAAATGCCATAGCTACTGTAGGCTGCTTCTGACTCTTGTACAGAGGTAGATACCCTGAAGCATTAAATTTATACTTCTGTCATAGTAAGCATCACTTATATTGCAACTCATCTGTTTATACGCCAGTCTTCACCACTAGCTGGAGAACTCTCATAAATTTTCACTGGCAACTACTTTATCTTTATAAACCTGGCTTATTTGGTGATCCTCATTCAAACTTTTGTTGAATGAATAAATTAACTTGAGAGGCCAGCCCCTCCTAAAACAAAGAGCCTAGCCTTGTTGGAAGGCTTCTTTTGGAAATGATGGTCTAGAGTATTTTAAACCAAATTAAATAATGAAATATTAAAAGTAAAAAATCTTACGGTAATCATGGGGAGTACACAATCCTAGAAATAGGAGTACAAAACAAGTTTAAAGCAATTACCTACTGGTTTCAGAGTTTTTTTCGGAGAATTTTAGGTAGAAACACTGAATGACATTTTTAAGAGTTTACTGAATAGCCTAGTAAAGAGATGGTAACTTACCAAGGCTTCAGTTTCTACAGAAGTAATGGCTACTAATAGATTTTCCAGAATTAGCAGGATACAAAGTAAATGTGGATTAATTGGTTACCTAGGGACATACTATAGATCATTAAATGCAGAGGGCTGACATCAGAAATCTGAATACCAGCAATATTTTTGGAATAGTCAAAAGAAAAGTGTTTCCTACACAAACCTTATTTCTGTAGAATGGATTGACGGATTGATGTACCCATTTATTTATTTATTTACATTTATTTCCTACTATTTACCTGGTTGTGCTTGGGATGGCATTATAGAGTACACTTGTGTATGACACTAGCAAATTAAGGCATTGTCATCATCATCATTTGAAACTTGTTTTGATCTACCTAGACCCAATACATCCTATTTTTTCCCCCTTGAGTTAATCCATTTCCTGCTGAGTCTAAAGCAAAATAACTAAGAGAATTGAAAAATCCCCAGGTTCTAATTCACATACAAGGGTTATTGGCAGATTGTGTCCAGGAATAATTCTGAAAAACCCATAGTTCCCAAATTTAAATTCTAATACTAAACTTTTAATACTTCAGGGTATTGATTAAGCTGTGCTTTCACACAGTACTTCCTAAGATAAATGTGTACATTTACACATGATTTGTTATTCTAGAGCATTTTGAGTTTGGTTAGCAAGTATGGTAACATATCATTAATTCACTTCTTAGTTGAGAACTAGGAAAATCTTTTTTTTTTTTTAAGATTTTATTTATTTATTTGACAGAGAAAGATAGATCACAAGTAGGCAGAGGCAGGCGGGGGTGGCGGGGGGAAGCAAGCTCCCTGCTGAGCAGAGAGCCCGATGCGGGGCTTGATCCCAGGACCCTGAGATCATGACCTGAGCCAAAGGCAGAGTCTTTAACCCACTGAGCCACTCAGGCACCCCAAGAACTAGGAAAATCTTAAAATAAGTTTTTCTGTTTGTGGTGATTCTACTCAAGTAATGAAATTCTAAAATATGAACTTTGAGAGGTTATTGATTAAGTTGTGCATATATTTATTTGGATATGTCAGAATCCACAATTCAAATTAATTTTATTATAATAATAATAGTTAATAGGACATATTTTCGCAGTTGGACTTTTTTTTTTTTTTTTTGGAATCCCAGAGGATTTAAATTATTCAAAATTAGTGAGAAGTTTGGATTTTATTAGACATAGCCTCCATAGAGTCAGGAAAATAAATCTATAATGAAGACTTTGATAAAAATGTATATCAAATCTAAACACTATTAACTGTATATAATATAACGTGAAGGAAAACAATACAATATGAATTACTGCAGCACTACAGAGAGAAAACAAAAAGTTATAATAAGAGCCAATATATTTTTATTATGCAAACAGAAAATGCAACCTTGTAACTCTGCTAAAGCCACTGTTTCCATGTGTTTGCAACAATTCTGCTTCGTTCTGTTGCAGTTACTTTGGAGGTAACTTGTTCTTTTACATGCTTCCCGGTATAATATGTATAGCAGCCAAAGCACCATAATATGATGTGACAGAAAATACACAGAAAAATCTATTCACTTATGTGTCTCTGGTGCTTACTTTCAGTTGAAATTAGAACTTTGAGTTAGAAATACAGTTGACAGTTGGAGGCAAGGGTAATGTTGCAGGCTTACAGGCTTCTGTACCTTTGGAACACTTTTTTTTCCCCTAATAAACGGTACACTTTTTTCTCTTTAATATTAATGCAATTTGAAGAACTTGCTTTCATGTATGTATTTCCTAGTAAATCACATTTCCTTTTTTTTTACACAAGGTGCAATTTTTAACATAGTTGAAAGGTTATGCTGTTGATTCATGAAAGTTCAATTTACCAGCTTCATAATTCTGTAATGTTAAATGGGTGACTGATTAGCTCACAGAATCTGACACTGGGGCTCATAGGATAGCCTGTGGTGCTGTGTCATTCAAGAATGTCTAAATGTAGTTTTAAAGATATGTAGTTTATTCCAGTGAATTTGATCTTAGTGGTTTTTTTTTAAGAGAGATGTTTTAAGGGGATTAAAATAGAAATATTTTGTATTTTTGTGTGAATTATGTTTTATGAAAGAGAAAGAATATTTATTCTGTGTCATCTTTATTTTAACATAGTAATCTTAATAACTGAAGTGATAAAGATAAATTTTTGCCTTGCTATTAATACCTGGGACACTTTCTTATCCAGTAGTGTCAACAAAAACAGCAAGTAAATCCAGTGCTAATGAAATGGAAATGATGATAATCCCATCTCAAAATAGGAACAATGTAGTAATATAATGAGGAGTGGTGGTGGTTCCTTTAGTATATGCCTTAGGGACACATTTCCACTATATCATATCCCTGCTAATCATAGGCTTGTCACATATGAATATTAGGAGAACCCTTGTTCCATTAACTCAAGTAAAGGAAAGCTCACTACTTCACGAATTCTCAATTCTGTTGACAACTCCATTAGCAGAATATAGTACTGAAATGTGTCAGATGTACCTGAGTCAGAGATCTACAAAATTAATTTTGAACACCAGCAAAATCATCTTCATCATTGTCATCATCATTTGAATTCAAACCATTCAAATTTTGTGAGAAACACGAAAATATTATAAATCGTAATTTGCATTATATGTTAATAAAAAACAAAAATAAAAAAATAAAGGGAAAAAAATAAATCGTATTTTGGGGGATGGAAAAATCTGTAATCAATAGTTTTAATCCTTTATTGCAAGTCATCGTGTCACTTACACCCTGTTGTACTAATAAAAGTCAAATGTTTTTTATGAAGGTAAAAGATCTAACAATATAAATAAGAAATGACACTCTTCATTTTGAGAGAGGGGATGAACAACGCTTCTCACTCCACTACTCAGCCCTAACTTACAGCTGTTAAAATTTATTGAGTAAGATCACTACTACATATTCCATCTGTTATGAGACGGACATGCTTTGAAGTCCTTAGGCTCTGCATCACTATTCTCTCATGCCTGTACCTTCATAAAACCAGATGGAGAATAGTATTTGCTAATTTATCATGTCAATAAGAAAGTTTAAAAAGATGTCTCCTCTAAGTATGATGACTGATTATCTGTATATTTCTGTAGATAAAAAGGACAAGTTTGTGACAGACTATGGAACTGTAAAAATAAATAAGATACAATAATGTGTTGAAAATATTTACTTATAATTTCATAAATTCTATATGTTGTGTCCTGCTTTAGGTCATTGGACTCTGAGGTAGATGACTGACAATCATGTTAGATAAAAGCTGATCGGGTTGGCATCAGTTTGCTAGTGAAGTAAAGACAAGTATTAAGAGAAGCACAAAAATATAAATCATATTTTGGGGGATGGAAAAATCTGTAATCAGGAGTTTTAAGCCTCCTGAAGATGAGTTACAAGTAAAGAAGAAAATTATTTCATGTCTGGGGGCTGAAAGTTCCTAGGGAGACCAATAATTCTATAAGGAAAAGAACTTAAACAGCTACTTCAACATTGTTTTTTTATTTACCATTTATCCCAATTACAACAAACATTGGCTATTTAATGCATTTATTTATTCATTATTTTAGTATTTACTACAGGCTAATTATGTGACTGGCACTATACTTAGGTATCTTCTGAGGTACCCAGTTTTTTCCCTCAAGAATCCTAGAATGAAGGGAAAGGAAAGGACAAGACCACAAAGAGTTACAGTAATAGTAATATGTGATAATACCTATATATATTACATATATGCATATACATGCACTATGCGTTTTAAATCTTTTAAACATGTAAATATATTGTAATAATAGTTTAATATTCATAATATTAAAATGTCCTATACATTTTAACTTTGAAGTCATGTAGCAACTCATTTTTCTATTCTGCAAAAAGGAGTCAGAAAAATAAGACCTAACTCATAGAATTATCTTGAGATTAAATGATGTAATAGAAGTTCATATTACAGTACCTGTTCAATAAACATCAGTTATTTTTTTTAAAGATTTTATTTATTTATTTGACACAGAGGGAGATCACAAGTAGGCAGAGAGGCAGGCAGAGAAAGAGGGGGAAGCAGGCTCCCCGATGAGCAGAGAGCCCGATGCGGGTCTCGATCCCAGGACCCTGAGATCATGACCTTAGCCAAAGGCAGAGGCTTTAACCCACTGAGCCACCCAGGTGCCCCTAAACATCAGTTATTATTGAAGATTTCTAATAGATTGGTTTCTATCTAATTATCTAAATGTAGTTCTCATTCTTAGGTCTTCTACAGATTTTAGTTAAAATTGTATGTAAAGTTTTTGTCTCTTAATCCCATATTTTCAATTCTCTTCCACCATCCGTTCAGCCATACTTTGCATATATACACCAAAAATGTCCTTGTTTTCTTTATTGGCATAATAGGCAGTGAAGAGTATAAAGAAAAGAGGAAGTATTTCTAATATAGAAATAATGAAAAATAGTCCCTGTCCTCAGGAAGGCAGCATTCTGCAGTAAAAAACAATATTCCTTAGAGATTAGCAAATAAGTTTTTACCAACTAGGAGAGCAGTTTTGGGTAAGCACATCATTATAAACCTTACTTTCTTCTACTGTAAAAATAAGCAATAGACTAGATGGTCTTTAAGTGTTATGATTCTAAGAATCCTACAATGGATACCTAGAATGGACAAATATATTACAAAGATTTAAGGAAAATTTGCCAAACAACTGAAAGGAAGCGTATTTAAATTATAGGAGCAAATGAGTTTATGCTTAATCTTTCATAAAATTTCACTTTTTAAAAGGGAAAAAATACAAGAGACTAAAATGGTCTTGTTTCCAAATATGAATGCATTCATTCTGCAGATGAATTATAATTTTGTAACAGCTCTGCTATCTCATCTACTTTGGGTTCAAAGCCATATTCTGGTTCTGTTTAGAGAACATGCTATTTTGGGATTTATCCCAGCTAATAATCAATGCAGGGCCCTGTGGCAAAAACTCAACACAGATGCATAGATGGATGCTGATCTCATGATATCCGCAGAATCACTACTTCTGGTTTAGCTACTAATAAATGAATGTTTGGGTAGTTTAATACACAGGGGCTGGAAGCAAGTAGAGGTGATGGCCCCAAGAGATGTCAGGAATGATAAATGCTAAAAACCTGGAAATGTGGTTGTTGATGGTCTGTGATAGTGTTCCAGCACAGTAAGTCCCAGAAACTGACAGCTAGATATCAAAGTGAGAAAGATCACTTCTAGATTTTTATGTAACTGGAGGAAAAAAGAAGCTTTTGCACAGGAACTATAGATGTATATAAGCAGCATGTTATGAGAAAGTCATTTTCAAAGACTACAGAGATTTGTGGGTTTGTGAGAACTGTTAATGCACTTTTGTGATAGATTTTATATACCAGTGAAGATGACCCTAGCTGAACATTTCTCTGAGATTGAGAATTTATAAATTTGTTATCTTCTTTTGTATAACCTAATTTTTCTCACTAAATAAATCTTCATTTTAGATGTTTGCTTGTAAGAGCCTGAACAACAGAGACCAATGCTCTATTCTTTTCTATCACTTTGCAGGCTAGGAAATGCCCAGCAGAATAATTAGTACATGATAGGTGCACAATAATAAAGGTTTATGTTAAAAATGCTCTCAAACACATTTATGCACTTTTTTTCTTACAACAGTCTTGTAATGAAAACAAAACAATATTATCCATGTTTTACATAAGAAAAAAAAATGAAGTTCTACAGAACTTAAATCCTGTTCTCCTTTTTTTTTTTTTTTTTTTAAAGATTTTATTTATTTATTTGACAGAGAGATCACAAGTAGGCAGAGAGGCAGGCAGAGAGAGAGGGGGAAGCAGGCTCCCTGCCGAGCACAGAGCCCGATGCGGGGCTCGATCCCAGGACCCTGAGATCATGACCTGAGCTGAAGGCAGAGGCTTTAACCCACTGAGCCACCCAGGCGCCCCTGTTCTCCTTTTTTTAAACTTAAAGCTTTGGCTATCATATCACCCTGATTTTTCCCCATTTCTGCATGTGTGCTAACTTATACTGAGAAACCAGTAGTTTCTTCTGTGTGACATTACTAACAAGGAGGTGAGCCAGAATGCAAGCCCACAGCTAAGTAAAAATTATATTATTATGAGGTTGGGAGTGAGACTATATTGAAAATAAAAGTGTATCCTATGGAACACATTAAATGGGAATATAGTTTGTCTCTGAGATCCTGCCCAGAGAGATGCCTGGCTTAATTTATGCCAATTCCTTTTGGCATTAAAAAAAAGGTAATCGTAGAAGGGGAATATTAGAGAGTTGAGGGAAATTAAGTGTGAGGAAGACTTGACAGCATGAGAAGAAATGTTCTGTCTTTCAGTAACAATGCCAAAGACATATTTAAAAATCAGATTATATGTAGTAGACTGAGAAATAAACTAGCTTCTGAGAGACAGGAGACAAGTGACGTTTTTCTCCTCAATAGGAATCATGTCCTCATTTGTAAAATGTATATAGTAATGCGAAATTTCTTCTTGTACTAAGTGGAAAGGTCAGAACTATTTTAGATATATTTAACCTTTTGTGTATTGACTCCATATCGTTTAAATAAGTCATTTGGAAATCTTTTTTTGCTATACCTAAAATAATCTTCTAATAGTTGAGATAACCTTAATGATAGTACACTTAGTTTATGTAACTATTTCCTCCTGGATAGAGGCTATTGCAAGCTATGTTCTCTAGGAGTGTCACTTTTCTGGCAAAGCTCCAAATACATGCACATTGCTTTGGGCCCAGAGGGTAAGCCAAAATTTCCTGGACACTCTTGAATTTAGTTACATATTTGTTTCTCTCGTCAGAGAGCGGATCTCTATAATAACTCTAAATAAGAAGTTTATTACTGAAGCATAAAGTGTGGAAAAAAATCTACAAAACCAGATGTTATGGGATTTCATTTCTAACTCTAATGATATGCAATATTATAAGAAATATCACAGCTTGTCTAAACCTTTACTCTTTTTTTTTTAAGGTTTTTATTTATTTGACAGAGAAAAAGAGATCACAAGTAGGCAGAGAGGCAGGCAGAGAGAGAGGGGGAAGCAGGCTCCCTGCTGAGCAGAGAGCCCAATGTGGGGCTCGATCCCAGGACCCTGAGGTCATGACCTGAGCTAAAGGCAGAGGCTTAACCCACTGAGCCACCCAGGAGCCCCTAAACCTTTACTCTTGATAAATCTTCCCTTTACTTACTTTACCCCCACTTAGGCATTCTTGCCACCTCTCTAGAATTCTGGAGCCTTGTCTATGCTTGAATGTCCTTGGTTCCCTTTGTTCTGTGTTTATCAGATTTATTACAATGTTAGGACCATAAATGACAGTTTAATTATGAAATTCTTATGAAAATATTAAATCTATCTTCCCTATCCAAACCTAATTGATATGTTTCCCTTTCAAATTGAAAGCTAGCAATTAACGAAAGTATTGGTAGAATAATTCATACTAAGATCTTTATCGTTTTTTCCTAAGTGAATGTATGTGTAGGTCAGTACTTGCACTTAAGCAGGATATTTTTGCCTAAACCCCAACTAATAGTGAAATACACATATTAGCACATACTGTGCTTAGATAGGGGGAGCTATCATATATTAGCATACATTCTAAGCATTTTTCAAGCACAGTGTCTTGGGTAATCACCTACTCCACTCTCCCTATAAAGCCAACCCCTCCTCCAGCTCCAAGATGTCCATTAGAAAGGCCCAGCTGCTGTCGGCCTATCAGGCATGCAGCCAGGTGGCTATGAGCCTGAAGGTTCCAGTGCCAGAATATCACAAAATCCTCTCAAAGTTATTCGGTAAAGTGTAGGCTAAGATTAACTAGAATACCTGCTTTCTTCTCTCTATAGAAATATGTTGTAAGAATAAATGAGATAACTTAGGCACTTTGAGATCCTAGGAAGAAAATGCATTCTGTTTATTCGGGTTATTATTATTTTTAGTATTATTGATAAATGCTACATTGAAGCTGGCCTGAAGGTAAGGTCTGACACTTTACTATTACTGTATTTGAATATAAAGTTTCTGTAAAATTGGTTGCAGTTTGCTTCAGGTTACCAAGATATGGTGGGATCTCTCATTTTATTGAATTCCAAGTTGTGAAATACCTTCCCTAAGTCTGTTTGTAATGTAAACAATTTGCTTTGTAAATAAACAGCATTTTTCATAGTTGACATATTTTAATTTCTAATAGAAATTTAAGCTAAATTGATGAATTCATTAGAAAACAGATAGTAAGGTGATGCTCATTTATTTCCAAGGGATGAATACTGCATGAATGCCTAGTTGTTTCTATCTTTATTGTTTTCATACTGTGCCAAACAAGGAAGGAAACAAAGAAACCCCAAATAGCCAAAGGGAGGGAAAATAGGCAAATAGGAGCTTGTGAATTGGAAGGGGGGAAAAAGAAAGAAAAACTTGCTACAGAAAAGACTATTACTTTTAATTCAATCTTCTCTTTTTTTGTGCATGAACTGAGGGCAGATTCTTTTCTGCTTTGAGGCATTCCCGTATCCCTGTTTTCTCAGATTAACTCTTCTACTTTCCCAACTGCCTAAATCCTACAGAGAGACACTAGTCAAGGCTGCTCAACTTCAGAGCATAAATGCAGGCTCTAAATAGCAGGAGGTCTGAGACATTACTTTAGCCACATGACAGGCCAACATTTTTTCCGTTTAATCATCTCCCTCTTCATTTTCATTGGATCATTTGTATCGGACAGAGAACAGCCTGCCTCCTAGAACAGGAATGTCCTTATTTATCCCTGAACCAGACCCTACCAGAAGCAGAACTTCCTCTTCAAGCACAAGGTAGGGATTTTGTTTCACAGTTGACATTTCTGGATTGACGAGAGATAGAAGTTTTCCTGCCAGGGCGCCTGGGTGGCTCAGTTGGTTAAGTGTCTGCCTTTGGCTCAGATCATGATCTCAGGGTCTTGGGATCAAACCCCACATAAGGCTCCCAGGGAGTCTTCTTCTCCCTCCCCCTTTGCTACTCCCCCTGCTTGTGCTCTCTCCCTCACTTGCTTTCTCGCTCAAATAAATACATGAATTTTGAAAAAAAAAAAGTTTTCCTCCCTTCGTAATTTTTTTTTTCCTGTGAAGAAATGGGCTGAGTTCCTTATTTGAAATGTTAATATGTTATAAAAGTATTATAACCCACCAAAATAATGTTTTAGACAAAATTCATATAATAGAACAAAAACATAAGAAGGGTCCTGATGTGATCCTTATACAGGATAAATTTCTTTGAATTCAAATGTATATATCAAATGATACTCCCTTAAATATTAGAAACTGATATGCATTATCTTTATGAATAGTTATAATGAGAATACCATTTTCATGTCTGTATTGTAATAGCACCATCAATATAATGTATTCATATCATTACAGTTGGACATGTTAATTCAAATCTGTAATATTTTACCAGAAAATATAAAAAGGATGCCATAATCTGTTTTAAGAAAGTGAACCTAAGACCAGATATATTTGTAGTTTATATTTCCAAATAGTTGGCAAAAAAAATAATAATAAAGAACATTATATATTTTGTTAAAGAGATGAATACTTTAAAATTGTGTGGGTAATTTATTATTATAAGAATGGAATTTATTTCCTTCTATGCTTGAGATATTTCTTGGCAGGAGATTACTAGGTGAGATTACTCACCTAGGAAACTATCAATTCTATACTCTCTTGTAGTTCAAGGTTCCCCAGACTTTAGGACATTTTCTTTTTCTTATAAATTACTGATTGTGGATAGATGCTCATAGTAATATTTCTGAACCTGGGAAAGGGTGGTAAGGGAAGGGTAAGTAAAGGATATCTTGTATGTTCCTTTGCATTAGAAATGACTGCATCCTGCAGAGAAAGAACTTGAGGGTAATCTCTCTCTAAGACTCCTTTATAGTATTGAGGGTTGCAGTAGTTGCTGATCTATGCTCAAAATTTATAAACTCTTTAAGTTTATTGTCAAAGGATCTTTAATTTAGCCAATTTTTTTTCTGAATGGTGGATTCATTGATACTAGAACAAAAATGTACAAATAAGTCCCTTTATTTGAATATTTGTAATTATAGAGCAATATTTTCATCTATAATTGGACCTTGATCCAAATACAGTAAACATTTTTTTTTAAGTAAGAACAATGTTTTTAAAAAATCTTCAATGATTACAAGGTCACTTCTATGACCTTTTTTTCTCAAAAATCTAGGGAGTGACTTTCACATTTTTGTCTGTAAGAATGATGCCCGTAGTGTATGTAATCAGTGGAACTAAACAAAGTTGTCTCACCCGCCATATAGAGCCCAGGGTTCTTGTAGATAAAAGAAAGAATGGAAAGTAAGGGTTAAAAACGATTTTCGCCATCGGGTAAAAAAAATATGTATATATATTTGGGTAAAATATATATATATAAATTATATATTTAGTAAGGAATTCATTGCTATAAATTAAAAAAAAGTAGAAAACAACTAAATGCTGAATACATCTTGTTCTTTTATAATAAACTTTGAAATTTAAAAAATAAAATCAATACTTGATGGACCTGAGGAAAAAAATCAAATGCCACTGGCTTGTATTTTTTCTCTGTTTGAGTTCGAACCTTTATGCCATTAGGGCTATGTTATTCTTAATGTAAATAACGAAATCTAGGTGTTTTTTTTTTAGAAACAAGGCTAATGTAAGGCCAGGGTTAGGCTATTATCAGATTTATTTCTTATGTGAAATTCCTTTAAAAGAGACAGTCATTTATTAACAGAGGATGAATGCTTCACTAAAATCTGATTTCTATAGGAAAAACATGATGTGTGCAAATATTTATAATATGCAAGCATATTTATCTTAATAATTAAGAGACCTTTGTGTAATTAGATGAGCTTTATTGTTAACCAATATAAACAGGATCCTAATTAATGAATTGCTGACATTCCAATTTTGCAGTGATTTTTCATAATTTTTCATGACATGTTTTTGATTCTTACATAAACAAAAATTAGAAAGAAGGCAGGTTCAGGAGCAGTGATAAGGACTCTTTCAGAATGAGGACTAAACTAGCATCTATCAGTTAGTGAGGGCTTACTTTATGCCAGCCATCATGGTTCGTTCTTTACATATAGTATTTGATTTTTTTAATACCTATGATATGTATATGTGTATTATATACATATGTAATATTTTAGGTTTATGAAATATTTTACCCATTTAAATTGACAAAAAATAACTTAGGGAAGGCTTAATAAATGCCCCTGGTCCCATAGTTACTAAATATCAGAGCCAGTTTCAAATCCAGGTATGAGTGATTTTCATAACCATGACCTTAACCACTTTTCTGTACTGCTTTTTGATATATGGTTCAGAATGAGGAATTTAGTTGCCTAAGAGGGTACTATCAGTGGTCACCTGGTATTTGCAACCTGAGAGACAACAAAGCAAGTGAGAACATAAAAACTGTATTGAATCATGGAAATTTAAAAGTGGGAACACTATTTTGAGTTCATGTAATCCAGACCCTCTAATTGAGAAAACTCAGACTCAAAATGACCAAATGGCATTACAGACAAATCACATCAAACATTTATCAGCTGCTTTTATAATCTAACTCTGTGGTAAAAGCCTAAAATGTCATGAGACCAGCTCCTTACTGCATTAAAGACATAATGGAGGAGGGGAAATTACGTCAGGGAACACAAAGCTGGAGATTCGAGGATCTAGTTGCCAAGTTCTTCTCCACAGCTTTTCAGAGGAAGAAAAAGAAAGCTGTTTGTAAAAACAATTAGGCAAAATTTAATTTCAAATTTAGAAAATCTTTATCAAACATCTTCCAATGCACTAGACCTTATATTGGGTATTTTCACATTTATTATCTCATTTAACCCCCGCCATCACATGTGGAGCTATTAACATATACAGTTACATAGGATTGATATTAAACTTTGTTGACAAGCATATTCATTTTAGACTCAGCCACCAATTCCACACATTCACAGTTAGAAATTATTTATTAAATCTTAATGGAAGTCTGTTGTGAATAGTAATGCTTTGCCAAACAAAATTGCTTTAGTTAAATATGCCTTGGGTATATCTAAATATTATTCTTATATATTTATATATATATTCTTATATATTTATATATTTTCTTATAGCTTATATTCTTAAGCTATAGGGTTGTTTATATTACTATGCAAGTTTTTATATCCCACAATGTCATGCTATAACTTCTGGGTGATTTATGGGAACTTCTAGAATGATTTTGATTTCACATAACTTTTTTGTGGTGATGTCATAACTTAATTGCCAAAGAAGAGGAGACTTAGCTATATATGCAGATCTTCTTCAGCTTACAATGGGGTTATATCAGGATAAACCTCACTGTTAGTTGAAAATATCATTTAATACACCTAAACCTCAGAACATCATACCTTACGTAGACAACCTCAAACATGCTTAAACAGTTACGTTAGCCTACAGTTGGGAAAAGTTATCTATCACAAGGCTTATTTTATTATAAAGTATTAAATATATCACATGATTTATTGAACACTGTGCTAATTTGTTGAATACAGAATGGTTGTAAGTATCTTAGTTGTTTACCCTCATGATTGTGTGGCTGAACTGGGAGCTGGGGTCACTCCTCCTGTCTGTCCAGCATCAGCAGAGTCTTACTACATGTCACGAGCCTGGGGAAAGATCAAAATTCAAAATCCGAAGTATGGTTTCTACTGGAATGTGCATTCATTTTGTACCATAATAAAAAAGGAAAAATTATAAATCAAAACATAATTTGTCAGGGACTGTCTGTAGTTATTAGAACAAAAATGTTAAATAAATGTATACATGAGTCAGAACCAAAGTTTCTACATTGTTTCTTTCCCACATAGTAGTCCTCAGACAACCTGCATCATAATTACCTGAGCCGCTACTGAATATGCAGATTATTAGGTCCACCTCAGACCAACTGATTCAGAATCTCTGAAGGTTTGACACATGAATCTGCATTTTTAACAAACCTTGTGGGTGATGTCCATGCACACTAGAGTTTAGAAGCTTCGTTCTGTATTTTCAGTCTAAGATTTTCCCGTATTGCCATGAGGGGGGGGGGGTTAAAATTAGCAGCTCTCTAAGATTTTCCCTTGTTTATTTCTGCTACAATATCATGTGGGAGATTACATCTCATATGGACTAGGAAGGAACTTGTCCTGAGAGGAAAAATTCTTCTTATTGGAAATGATTATGTTCTTTTTTTTGAAAATTATATGAATGTGTACATGTTTGTGCACATGTATGTGTATGTTGAATAAGGAGGAAAAAATAGAATGCTTCCCTCACCCTCACATGAAGAAAACCTTTGTACAACACAATTATGTAAATAACTTCAAGAAGAGATGTCACATTTGTCTGCATTTGTACTCATTTTTGATTCCCCTATCTACACAATCCTTCTTAGTGAATAAAGGGTGTCTTGTTCTCTTACATAATACAGTCTTTGAATTGCAGTCATGGAAATCATCTTAAAAGGTCATCTTGTCCTTCCCTTGACCTCCAAGCCTCATATATTTGAAATTCTATTTTTAAAAGATTTCCACAATTGCAATGTTCTGAAATCCCTTGGGGACCCATTTAGTGTTGAGCAGCTTTTTCAATTATCAAAAGCTCCTTTCTTTCTTCCCTTGTTTTGCTATTAAAATTCATTTTCCTCTGTTATATTTTCAACAAAAATAAAAAATAGCTGGTCACCATAATTTATGGAATAACCCTTCATTGAAGACTATTAATAATGGTCTTTCAACCAACTCTTCCTTAGCCTAAATAATATAAAGCTTTTTAACCCTTTTTGGAATTCTCATTTTCTAACCCTTCAATTATTTCTCTTCCTCTATCCTGAACTCTTCATCCTTCTTAAGTTCTGAAGTGTGAAACTAGACACAGTAGGATCTCACCAGTGCTGAATATAATAGGAGGATTACCTTGCTGTTCTTATTTACTCTACTCCTATTTATGCATCCTGTAGAACTCTGAGAGGTTCAGATAAGATATAAATGGGTGTCCTGATGCTCATGGTCTTGAATAATTTCATAGCACTTTTCATAAAGATACGGATGTTATTTCCAGGAACCTGGGTAGTTTGTATCATAGGTAATTACTTTCTGCCTATCTGTAGCATTCTAAGTTTCAATTAGATGAATTATTCTTCACTTCTACCAGTAAAGCCATTATTGCAAAAACTTGTTTGAGCAGAACAGAACAGCTCTGCATTTTAACAGAGGGAGAAAGGACCACTTTATATTCAATCTGTAAAGAGGCTAGCATTTCCTTAAGTGTACTGAAGTACGGTGATACAGAGTCCTGCTTTCCCATCCTAATGTGCACTGTCCAACATGCTCTTTATATTTTTCTTTTAAATCCTTATCTTGCTTCATTATCCTAAGTCCTGACAGGAAAATCTACCTTGATAATAGCTTTTATTCACCAATTTCAGCGAAATTTTAAGTCAAAGATGTTTAAAATAGAACATGAAATCGACATAGCTCTAAGTCAGATTTACACTTGTTTCATCAATTTATCTAAAAATGCAGAGGACTCAAACTTTTGTTTTTGCCTTTTTGTTGGTGTTGTCTAGTTCCATACTGGAAATGGTCAATGGAATTACATATTCATTGTTCTATAAAAATATATTGACTATTTACCATGGCAGTGCATGCAATCACTTCAGCTGTTGTCAGAAGGTCTAAAGCAATAAGCACAGTCTGGCTTTTTATGTATCCTGTCTTTTATTTTCTATTGAAACAGGATTTCTTTTTGCCTTTTCCTTTTAAAAAGTTGTCTTCAGTGTCATCCCATTTTGATTTCAGTCCAAGACTTTACTCCACAGTCTCTTAGATATAGGTGAAGAGGTATAGGACCTACGCAACCAGGTGTTGTTGTTTAGAAGGATGACTTCATGAGCACATCTTTATCAGCTCATTCCTCAGCTCTTTCCCTACTTATACTTGGCCAAATTCTTTTCATTCTCAGATGGGCTTATGGGAATTTAGGGAAGTTTTACAAAGGCAGTGAATGTTTATGAACTCCATCTTAAAACGCAAATGTTATCTTGTCATTCCCATGCCTTTAATAGAACCTACTGCCTATATGATAAAATCTACACTCTTTTGTATGCTATGTCAAAATATGCCCATTTTCAATTTCTCTGTCCTCTTTCAAACTGCTATTTTCTAGGTTATGCCTGCTATTTCCCTTTTGCTCTTAAATGTATCCTGATATGGATGAAAATTATATAATAATTCTTCTATTAAGATGCAGCTAATACATTTAATACATTTTAAAAGCTTCTCTAACTTCCAAACTGTTTCCTTCTTTATGTTCCTGTGGCAGTTTAAAAAAGTTTGAAAGGAGTAAGAGTACACTTATTGTGATGACCACTGAATAATGTATAGAATTGTTGAATTTACTATATTGTACACCTGAAACTAATACAGCACTGTATGTTAACTATACTGGAATTAGAAACTTTTTAAAAATCTTTGCTATAGGGGCGCCTAGGTGGCTCAGTGGGTTAAAGCCTCTGTCTTCGGCTCAGGTCATGATCTCAGGGTCCTGGGATCGAGCCCCGCATCGGGCTCTCTGCTTGGCGGGGAGCCTGCTTCCCCCTCTCTCTCTGCCTACTTGTGATCTCTCTGTGTCAAATAAATAAATAAAATCTTTAAAAAAAATCTTTGCTATAATATTTAATAATTTTATTAACATTTTTTGTTTAATTATCTGCTCTTTGCTCTAGAAAATGTACTTTTAGTTGCCAGGACTATATATAATCATTCATTCATTCATTCATTCATTCAATAAATATTTTACTAAGATGTACTAGAAGTCAGGCACTGTCATGTGATATAATGCTGATGAAGAAAAGCAGTAAGGGCTGTGTTTTCATATTGACTTAATTCTTTTTTTTTCTTTTTTTTTTTTTGAGAGGAGACAGCAATTGGACAAATAAATAAGTTTATTTCAGGCTGTGATAGAAAATAAAACAATAATATAATTAAAAAGCATTCAAATTTGGTCCTAAATTAAGGAAACTATTCAGCAAAAGCATATCTGAGGATGTGATCCTTAAGTTAGAACCTGAATAATGAGAATGTGTTAGCTATGTGGAATTCTGGGAGAAGAGAGTTTTAGACAGAGGAAGAATATGTGCTGAGCTTCATGGTTTGAAGAACTGAAAGAGGGCCATTGTGACCAAAACATAGTAAAAGTGGAAGGGCATTATCAGAAGTAACATAGGAGATGTAGTCAAAACCATACAAACTGTTTTTAATAGAAGTTCTTCAGTAATTTTTTAAGTGATTAGTAATTGGAGTTGATATTAATTTAATATTTTTATTTGTGTAATGAAGGCCATGGGATGAAAATAAAATAAAGTAATAGATTTAGTACTATAACCCTTACATATTTCATCCTATTATAAATAATATTATTATATGGATTAATCATGCATGCTTCTTTTGTGACCTAAAATAATTTGTAAAGAAGAAAATAAAAAGACTTTTGATGTCAAAGGAAGAGATTCATTGAAGATAGGGAAACAAATTGGGTGATTTGTGAATATAATTCTTTCTATGGATATATTCGAAATGAATTTGACTATAATCCTTTAAAAAATAGGAACTTTACCTGTTTTCCAGTCTAATATATACTTAACATCTTCTACACAGATATTTAATTAAACAAAAATAGATATCCTAATTTGTATTTTAAAAGTTCACCTTTGCTTAGACAATTCAAATGATTTTTTAAAACCTAAAAGATTGAAGTATAAGTTTTTTTTTCATTAGTTTCTTCATAGCAATGCTAAATAATTTTTACAACTTTTCTATAAATTGAGTTTGGATCAACTCCAAAATAATTTTGTGGGTTTTTTTTTCTTTTATACTCAATAATCATTGGGGGTGGCCTATCATAAATTAAGAAGAAAAAATCATGAAATAATTTTCTAAAGACAGAAAATTCAAAATTGCAAGTTTTTTTTCATGAAGCATGAAGCAGATGGTGGAGATCACTGTGGTTCTTGATGAGTAGGAGTAGGAACATCTCCACGTTGTACCGTGGACAAGTGTCAGCCAACAAGTACATGTTTAGTGAAAAATTTGATGGGACCTAATAATTCAACTTTAATAGTGAAGTGTTTGTGCTCAAATAATCCCGATTTTGAGATTCTCTAATGATGTCTGATCCATATTAAAGGCTGGGAATTCCTTGCAATATTTCATTAGACTTGTCAACCAGATTTATTCATAAATGAGAATAAATGAGCATGTCAGCATAAGTTATTGTGGTAATTTGTGCAACTGTTAATGAGATATTTTCAGAGCTCATAAAAGGGAAGAACTATGTCATTAAATTACTGCACAATAATTTTATTTTGATATAGTAAGTGAGCCGATATTTTATCAAAAATGACACCCTGATGGATCAGTGGACTGAAGATGAACAAGTAAATGTTCCTCTGAAAGAGGTCTAATGTTATTTAGAAGTGGTTAAGACTTACCAAGGAATGTGGAATTTTTTTTAAAAGGTGATTATTTTGAATTAATTAGTATGTTTTTAACTTTTTAGAAAGTAATTTATGAATATTAGGAAGCAAATCAATAAAAAGAATTACCTAGATTTATAAAAACATACACAGATATTTTACAGTGTAACAAGTATGTGGTGTTCTTGAAAATAGACCAAAACGATAGGTATTTACAGGATCAAAGGATAAACAAGTCTTACTAGTGAGTCCACAGGGACAGTCAGTTAATTGTGGGTGTTAAATTGGGCTCTGCTGTGCTGTGAGGAAAGGAGGAAAAGGACATAGACCCCAAAGAATGAAAAATATGTGAGTTTATCTTAATTTGGACAATGTTTAAAAATAAATTGTGTAAGCAGAAAAGGAAGAGTGATGATGTTGGCAGATACCCCAGGACATTCTACCAGAAGGGAGAAATGCGTTATTGGAATGGAAAACATTGCCTCTTGAGTGAAGAAGAGGGAGCAGTTGTGGCTTACTAGACACTGGTGTAGGCAGTGTAGGCTTTGTGGGGGAAAAAAAAGGTTCATTGAGTGTGCACTGTTCAGTTGTCTAGTATCATTTCTATGGGATCCAGAGATCCAGTACAATTTTTGTAATGCCTTTAGGAGCATTAATTAAAAACCAGATCATCAAGGGTCTGCACACCTCGAAGGCATTACACAAAATATTTACAGCCTCTGAATACAAGAACCTAGTGTCAAAACAGGAAAATACACATATAGATAGGTCTTCATGATACCTCATTATAAGTATAACTCATAAATAACTCTTTCCTTTTAGCTGTGGTTTCATTTTGTCTCCCTTAATGTATCTGGTAGATGACCACCTTTCTAAAATCTCTCCTACCTGAGGTTTTTATTTAACTCAGTAAGAAATCATTACTGGCTCTCTTCCCTAAATAAAAGCTAGGTGAAACCCATAAGGCTTGAAGTAGACTAATCTTAAACTTGACAGGTATAATCATCATTGATTTCATAAGAAAATGTCTGTTGGGTGCTTACTGAGCATAGGGCCTTAGGTAAGAAGCCGGGAATGCACTTAGGGATTCCCTGCGCCGTAGAACCTATAATTTCTGTATTGAGATAGGAGATACACATAAAAAGAAAAGAATTATTAAGTGAATCCATTAAAAAGTGCCATAATTCTTTAGGAAGGCCACAGACATAGAGGTATTTGATAGTTAAGGCATTGTGAAGAGGGATATTCAGTTGGGACATAAAGTAAAGCCAGTAATAACTTTAGGATGCTTTACAGCTGTATAAAAATTTTGTATGTGTTATTTAATTTGCTTGTTATAATTACCATGACCATTATTAATTTGCTCATTTTTTAAGCTACCAAACCTCAAGGAATGTTACAGTAGAGTTGGGAGTCAAATTTAGGCATTCTGTTTCATTGCTTGTTCTATTTGTGATACAGTGCTATTCAATAGAGGACTTAGACCATCAGGTAGACTTTTTCTGGGAAAGTTCATTATCAAAATCATGAAGGTAGTATAATGGTAAACAGCATGGGACCTGGTGTTCAGATCCTGGCTTTATTCCATAATATCTGTGTGACCTCTGACAAATTGTTTCAACTATAAAAAATTCCATTTCATCTATAAATCATGAAAATAATATTAGGTTCTCATAGGGTTGTTTTGAAACTTAACCTTCAAAATACTTAGACTAGTATCTAGCATGTATTAGACCGAGAGGTCTCAAATTTGGAGTTTTAGGACCTTTTACACACTTAAAAATTATTGTGCACCCTAAGAAAATTTTATGTACATTTATAGTTATCAATATTTACCACATAAGGATTTTAAAACATTTTTGCATAATTTAAAATTGTAATAATAAACCCATTGCAAACTAAAATAACATTTTGTAGGAAAAATACTATTTTTTCATCCAAAAGTTTTTAGTGAAAAGAGTGGCATTGTTACACTGTCACATTTTTTTCAAATCTTTATCATTTGCCTCTATGAAATAAAGCTGGATTATCATATCTTCTTCTGCATGCAATCTGTTGTGTTATGTTGTTTTTGTAGAAGTAATATGAAGAAAAACTGGTCTTATGCAAATATGTAGTTGGAAAATGGGGGACTATTTTCAAAGCTTTTTATATAATTGTGGATATTCTTCTTTAATACTATACTAAAACTGGATAAATGATCGTTTCTTAAAGGTTAATTGGAATGTGGAATCTGAAGCTGTATCAATGAATATTTTAAACTCTAATACATTGAAGTCCATTGATCTATGATGTACTTTTTTTAAAAAAGATTTTTATTTATTTGAGAGATAGAAAGCATGAGCGGAAAAAAAAAAAAGAAAGCATGAGCCGGGGGGGGGGGGGGCAGGGGGCAGAGGCAGAGGGAGAAGCAGACTCCCTGCTGAGCAGGGAGCCCAAGGCAGGGCTCAGTCCCAGGACCCTGAGAACATGACCTGAGCCAAAGGTGGATGCTTAACCGACTGAGCCACCCAGGCACCGCAATCTATGATGTACTTTGAATGGATCTTTTATTGATGCATAATTTTATAGCATCATGCATTGGTTATTTAAAAACTGTTGGTTAACTGAATTATGCTGATCTTCCAAATGTTGACACATTTCATTATACAGTATTAGAAAATCACGTTCATTAATGTCACCACCAATCACATTAGAAAAGTCTTCAATTATTGGGAATATCTTAAGCTTATGACGGTGGATGCAAGTTTTTTATATTTCTTATTTTTGTTTGAAAGCTTGAATTTTGTTATTAAAAAATGGTAATTGTTTTCCTTGATGTATAAACTCACATTGTTCATTTTTGAGAAAATTTCTACCAAAAAAATCTGAATAATGTAATTTGTCAGTTGCTCTTATAAGCAAAAATGGTTTTCCATGTAAAAAGCATCCAGTACTACTCTCAAATTGTAACTCAGTTGCACAACTGATTTTTCTAGAGATGACCACTGGAATTTCAGTCTGCAGAGGAAATGCTTAAGTGTATATTTTCCATTTTATCACATGGAAGAGTAAAAAAGACGTATTCAAGGGTTGTGATTCAATAATATTGATAATTTTAATGTTTAATGGATATTTGTAGGTGAATTTGATATATATACATATTTTTTTAACTGGAAGGTGATAAAGGATACAGTGATAATAGTACAGTTTGTTACTCCTACCTTGATTTGTGCTGAGACACTAGCAGTTTTCTCCACCGTTGGTTTTGCACCTTCAGTGAAATTGGCAAACAACATTTTAGCATTACAAATTAGTTTTTTTAAATATTTTATTTATTTATTTGACAGAGAGATATCACAAGTAGGCAGAGAGAGAGGGGAAAGCAGGCTCCCCACCGAGCAGACAGCCCGATGCGGGGCTCGATCCCAGGACCCCGAGATCATGACCTGAGCCGAAAGCAGAGGCTTTAACCCACTGAGCCACCCAGGTGCCCCTACAAATTAGTTATTGACCACATGAACCCCTGTCTTAGATGTCTTAGGGACTTCAGAATCCTTGATCACACTTTGAGAACCACTGTAGGAGGCATTCATTATTATTAGTTTTAAAAAGAAAGATTTTGTACAAGGTCTGTGCAAAGAATTAGTAGAATGGGTAAATGAGAATGGCAGATTCATATAGGAAATACAGTTGAAGACGTAAGAGATTGTATGTAGAGTTCTGTCGTTACAAGGATCTGTATTCAACAGATAGGACAAGAACTAACATTTTACTTGTTTTTCAGGCTATAATAGGATGTCCCCTTGTAGCATAGAGGAGTGATTCTATCCAAAAAAATGTACAACTGTTAAATGAATATAAACCATATAATTAAGTAGTCCACATAGTGTTTGTGGATATGAGTTCTTCACTATTGTTCAATTGTGTTACTTTTATGTATCCAGTTTTGTCAGACTAGATGTGCATGCTTTACATGATATCCTCCATGGCACCCAGCCCAAGGGAAAAGGTAATTATATATACTTACTGAACAATTATTGATTACCATGCAAGCCATATTTTATAGTCAAACTCCGTGTGTGCTTCAGTATCACAGACCTAAGAAGGGTGATTTTGTGCTTAATAGATATAATTTTGAAAGTTATATCTAGGTGGCATTCCTTTACATGCTTCTAAGAGAAGTATTGTTGTATCCCTTCTATGTGATCTCTCACAGTTATATTAATCTGGAAAGGAAAATTCATTAAGGTAATCATATCCACTAAGTTCCTTTTACTGGAACCACCATTAAAATTTAGAATTAACTTATTTATGTAGAATTTTGTATTTTACAGGAAACTTTTTGATATGTCATCCTCTCATTCAATATTCTTAAGACTCCGGTGAAACCAAAAAAAAAAAAAAAAAAGGAATCTTGTGAAATCTGAGGTCATTTCCTCAACTAACTGTCCTTCTTAAATGAGCCCACGCCACAGAGCTAAGCATTGAGAAATAAGTCTCTAAATTAAATCTGATTTTTGTTTAGTCTTAAAACAAATAATACCATAGTTACCTACATTTTGGATTAAAAATATGTAATTTATCAAACTTGTCTATACAGTAAAAATGTTAAAACTTTCCCTAAAATATACTTTGTAATTGGACACAGTCAAATGACATTGTAATGGTACAGTAAAAATGCTTGCAGCTCAGCCTCCGTTTGCCAGCAGAGGTTGCTCTTAGGTTAGTGATTACCCTGAGATTACAGTATATCAAGAATATTAAGCAGCTGAATGGAAGCTATATTATGATGTAATTATGCAGAAGTTAGATTTAAATTGAATGATAACCACTTGAGTGACTCTCACATATGTGTTAATCCCTGCATCATCAGACATTATGCTCTTTACAAAGATACCTCTGTAGCAGAGCAGAAAGTGACATTCTTGAAATGAAAACAGTTTATGGCTTGGCAGGAGCTAAGAATTGCTAATTTGGAAAATCAGAAAAAATCTGAGGCTTATCAGAATGGATTTATAAAATCATACACTTATTCTTATCATAGCATTTCTTTCGTTTGCTTAAAAAAATGCAAATCAGTTCACATCTGTTTCAACCAATGTAAAAATAAAAGTAATTGCGCATGTATGAAAAACATATTTTGTTATAAATTTTTTAAAATTAAAAAAATATTTACTTCCTTGCTAATAAGCAGAATGGATAAAATGAAGCAATGATGTAAGGTAGACTATTTTATTTTTTTAATAGTTCCATGGCTGTGCAATGTTCATTTCCCAAAGAATGATTGTAAAGTTTGAATTCTCTTGTGGTAATTCAGATATATAAAATTAATTAAACCAAATACTTTTAAAATGGTATTTTAAAAACATTTTATTTTAGAAGGTTTAGAATATCAGAATACATTATGAAATAGAGCTTTTATCTTCATTGTTAGAAATTTGAAGCTTTGAAAAAAAAAAACTTCCTATAGTAATTTTATTTTTTTTTTGGTAAATATGCATTTGAAACCAGTAAGTATTTTAAAGATTTTGTTTCTTTATTTGAGAGGGAGAGAGAGAAAAGCAGATTCCCTGCTGAGCAGGAAGCCTGACCTGGGACTCTGTCCCAGGACCCTGGGATCATGAACTGAGCTGAAGGCAGATGCTTAACTGACTGAGCCACCCAGGCACTCCCAAAATAATTTTGTATTAGACAGGTAATAGTAGAATTTTACTACTAAGATATTCTATGAAAATGTGGATAAGTAAGTTATTTTTAACTTTTTCACAAAAGAGTTTTAATTCTATATTTGTTATTTTAAAAATTTATTGTTGTATCTATGTGGCTGTGATAGGGTGAAATTTTGATTAAGCCATTCTCAACACTGCTTAACCAAATGGCAGACCTGACAATAATTGACAATATCAGACATTAACTAGAAGCCATAGCCCCAGTATTGTCTTACCAGTAGAAATAGGAATAATAATACAAATAATAAAAATTGGAAATAACTATATTAAACTTTATGATTGTCTGCTTGTATATCTTGCAAAAGAGGAAATATACTCTTAGAAAATTTGCTTATTTGTTTAGTGAATCTACCAAAACTATTGAGCTTTTTAGGTATATTAAGCAAGAACAAATTATACACTTTGCCCAAAAACTGAGATGGCATAGTTGGAATTCATAATTCTCTGTACAACTCTAAACATTCTGTGGCCAACTCACTCTGTTGGGAAATCACATGGGTCTCTACTAGGAATTTGCCTTGGTTCAAAAACATCTGGCTTCTGAATTTGTACTCAAATCCTATTATTGCTATTATGATCACAGCACTACTGCTTTAAACATATATCTACTACTTTGTTATATACATTGGTATTAAAGATGTAAATAAAATAGAAATCTACATATACATTCATAAGTACTTTTAAATGTTGAGATGTATAAAGTGCTTACTGTCTTCTAAAAGATGCTTCTTAAATTTAATATATTTAAGGATACTTTATATATAATAAATATAACTATAAAAATAAATGTTAAAAAACCAACAAAATTAAAAGTAAAGTCACCTTCTAAAGTGTTTGTACTAAATCCTCTATGTATCATGTAAGAATTTTTGTTTCTTATGAAGAGTAATTAGTTTAGAATCTAATATGTTTGAAAAAAGTACATCTATTTTTCTACCACAAGCATTAGTTTACAACAAAAATTTTAATCCAGAAGTTTTAAATTAATTTCATGTGAATTCAGTTAACTGCAGATCTGAACAGTATAAATGTAATTTTTCTTTAGTTCAAATTCAACTTCTTGAAAACTGTCCTTTGGTAAACTGAATGAAAGTTTTCTTCAAATTTTTTAAATGATTTACATAACTCTTAAAACATTTCATATCCTTAATATGTAAAAATATTTTCCTATAAGGCATTAATATTTTAATCCTGACATCAAAATGAATGTTTTTCCATTAGGAAAAAATGATATAATGTATTCTCAGAGTGTCTCTTTACTTCCATTTTTTTAGTGAAGAAAACAATGTCACAAATAATTTGAAGGAGACGTTAGATCAAAACTGGCTTTTCTGCCAAGAAATGAAAATATACTATTTAAATTTTATCTTCCTGATGTGCCATCAGAATATGCATAAAGGATATTCATATATTCAAAAATATATAATTTTAATCTAAGAGCCCCAAAAATTTGCACATTAATAAAAGACACTTTGAACAATATACCTTGATTTCAAACTATGTGTACTTAAGTACATGTGACTTGTGTCTATTGAAATGAAGCATTAGTTTTGGTCACATTCAAATACTACTAGAAATATACATGGTGTTTGGATCCATCAGAGCTGACAGTGGTTGTATGTTATCCTGGTTCATGGTGAGGTTGAGTAATACTGCATAAACTTGAGCCTAGAGCTCAACTTCCTCCATGAATGAACAGACTTAGCTGTATGCTCTAAGATTAAGTCCAGGACTTCAGACAATACTCAGTCCTTAAAAACCATCTCAAAATAAAAGTGGACTTTTGGACTGGGCTCCTCAATCTAGTCTTAAAAAAATTAAGCCCTACGATCTCTTCAGTTATTCTAAACAATATGACTAGATCAGCTTTCTAAACTATCTTTTGTGCAGTATTTTATTGAACCATTCACTAGTGAGAATTTTTTTTTAAATAAATGAAAGAAAGAGAAGAGAAAAAAGAGGGAGATAGAGACAGAGACAAAATAAGTTATTAGATTTAAAACTTAAATAGCTTGGGGAGCTTAACACTTGCCAGATGGAGATCTGTTATACTTACAGTTGCCTTAATGTATTCTGGTACAGGAGTTGGCACAATAGATGTGCAATAAATATTTGTTGAATAAACCAATAATTGAAAAATATAGAATACTGATCCTCCAAATTCTTATGGAGCAGGGGTGAAGAGTAGATGTAGTTAGAAATTGATCTCCCCATATCAGGTTCTTTCCAGGTGAAGCATACCTCCTTTTTATTCTTTCTCTATTCCGATGCAAATCTATTTTCTATATTCTAAAACATATTCTTGAGGGGCGCCTGGGTGGCTCAGCGGGTTAAGCCTCTGCCTTCGGCTCAGGTCATGATCTCAGGGTCTTGGGATCAAGCCCCACATCAGGCTCTCTGCTCAGCGGGGAGACTGCTTCCCCCTCTCTCTCTGCCTGCCTCTACCTACTTGTGATCTCTCTCTCTGTCAAATAAATAAATAAAATCTTAAAAAGTAAAAATAAAAAATAAAATATATTCTTGAATCAAATCATATATTTGGATAGCATTCAGAATTATGTTTATAATAACTCTGTATTACCTCCTCATATTGAAATATTGACAGATATTTTAGGAAACAATTATATAAAACTCAGTATTACATTTATTACAAGGAGGTTGTTGGGGATGTTGGGGATGCATTGGGGATGGATTCCTACATGGTTTAGAATCCATTTAGTTAAAGAGAGATGTTTCAATCGTAAGTGCCAACAAATTTATTGCTTTCCTCAAATAATTGATGTTTATATTTTGTAAATAATGCGAAATGTGAGGCAGATCATATTCTGTGTTTTGCTTTGACTACTATGGTATGATATTTAAAATTTGCAACCCTTTTTTAAATAACTTCATAAGCTTAATGACCTGCACAAATTTAGTCTTGCTTTTACTTGATCTATATCTACATTTTCCCTCAGTCCTTAAATTTCAGTGATTTAATTGCAGGCATTCGAAAGGTAACTTTAATTTTTTAATGATGCAGTGTAAAATAAATATATACAAAGGGTAAGAAAAAGAATGAATATAGTAACCAAAGCAGTCGTTCAATGTCAGGAAATCAAAACTAGGATAATGCTTTAATAGGCACATGAGGGGGAGTCCAAAAACAGACAATAAGTGAATGAATGTCCAAGTTAGCAGTGAGTCAGCTTTAGAATGTCCATCAGTCTACTCCTGAAAGACTGGAGTATGGGCAGTTAGTAAGATAAGTGTTTAGGTGTGTAATGGCACCCAAGTTTAAGAGCTAGCACATAAACTAACAGAGGGTCTAGATGGGAAACCCAAGAATTGTTGTTGATAACTCTCTCACCTTTAACCTCTACTTTTAAGTCATCAAGTCTAGTTGAACCTGTCTGGAAAACCTTTTCATGTGATTTTTGTTATGGCACCTATGGCACCAAACTCATCTGGAATTCTGCTATGACCTTATATTTAGTCTTTCTCTTTATCTTTTGTCTGGCCTAATAGCATCTTCATATTTCAGGGAGAGTTATCTTTAAAAAAAATTGGCAAATGTATGTCTCTACCATGCTCTATCCCTTTATGTTTCCCAATTTCCATCAGGAAAAAATCTGAGGGCTGATTTGACCGCTTGTTTTCTACTCCCTGCCTACTCTTATAGATTCTTACTTATTTCATACTATTTTCCCTTGTTCTATGAGTCAGCTACACTTACCTGCCTCAGATTTCTAGAATGAGTTATTTCTTTCTTGCCTTAGAGCTATTGCATGTAGTGCTTTTCTTCCTTCTTTTCTTTCTTTCTTCCACTCCCTCTTTCTGCACTCTCCTTCCCTTTTCTTCCTTCCTTCCTTCTTTCCTTCCTTCCTTCCTTCTTTCCTTCCTTCCTTCCTTCCTTCCTTCCTTCCTTCCTTCCTTCCTTCCTTCCTTCCTTCCTTCCTTCCTCCCTTCCTCCTTTCTCCCTCCCTCCCTCCGCCTTTTTGTACTAATTCATGAAATAAGATCAGGACTCCATTCCTTGATTGGTTCAATGAATGATGCAACCTGTTGATTTTATTTTACCATGTGGCTTTATTTGAGCTTGAAAATACAACCTCAGAAACATCAAAAGATACACAATATAAAATAAGAGATAAGGCTGTTTACAAAAAGGACCTGAGGCTGTGAACTCACCGCAGCTTGGCAGAAGCTATAAGTCAATAATACAGCTTATAGAAGAGAAGATTTGGCAGGATAGAAATGAAAATTTTGGTTTAGCTTTTGAGTGAAATTCATAAAATTTATTTTCAATTAAAAATTGAGCTACTTAGTCTGTGTGATTACTACTAAAACTGCCACTTCTGAATAGCCAAAGCAATCTTGAAAAAGAAAAAACAAAGCTGGGGGAATCACAATTCCAGACTTCAAGCTGTAGTCATCAAGACAGTATGGTACTGGCATAAAAACAGACACATTGATCAATGGAATAGAATAGAAAACCCAGAAATGGACCATAACTATATGGTTAATCTTCGTCAAAATAGGAAAGAATATCCAATGGGAAAAACACAGCCTCTTCAACAAATGGTGTTGAGAAAACTGGACAGCAACATGCAAAAGAATGAAACTGGACCACTTTCTTACAACAAACATAAAAATAAATTCAAAATGGATGAAAGACCTAAATGTGAGACAGGAAACCATCAAAATCCTAGAGGAAATCACGGGTAGTAACTTCTTTGACTTTGGCCATAGCAACTTCTTACTAGATATATCTCTGGAAGCAAGGAAAACAAAAGTAAAAATGAACTATTGAGAATTCATTAAGATAAAAAGCTTCTGCACAGCAAACAATCAATAACACTAAAAGGCAGCCTATGGAATGGGAGAAGGTATTTGCAAATTGCATGTCTGATAAAGGATCCAAAATCTATAAAGAACTTACAGTACTCAACACCAAAAAAATCAATATCCAATTAAAAATGGACAGAAGACATGAATAGACATTTTTCCAAAGGAGACATCCAAGATATCCAAGATAGCCAACAGACATATGAAAAGATGCTCAATACCACTTATCACCAGGGAAATACATATCAAAACCACGATGAGATAACACCTGACACCTGTTAGAATGGCTAAAATTAACAGCACAGGAAACAACAGATGTTGGTGAGGATGCAGAGAAAGGGAACCCTCTTACACTGTTGGTGAGAATGCTAACTGGTGCAGCCACTCTAGAAAAGAGTATGGAAGTTCCTCGAAAATTTAAAAATAGAACTACCCTATGACCCAGCAATTGCACAACTATTTACCCAAAATGTAAAAAAACTGATTCAAAGGAGCACATGCACCCCAATATTTATAACAGCATTATCAACAATACCAAATTATGGAAAAAGCCCAGATATTCATTGACTGATGAATGGATAAAGAAGAAGTGATATAAATATGTCATATATATATCTATATATATGTCATATGTGTATATAATGGAATATTACTCAGCCATAAGAAAGAATGAAATCTTGCCATTTGCAATGACATGGATAGAGCTAGAGAGTATTATGCTAAATGAACCAAGTCAGTCAAAGAAGGACGAATACCATACGATTTCACTCATATATGGTATTTAAGAAACAAAACAGATGAACATAGGTGAAAGGGAATAAAAAGAGGGAAGCAAACTGTAAGAGACTCTGGACTATAGAGAACAAACTGAGGGATACTGGAGGGAAGGTGGGAAAGGGGATGGGCTAAATGGGTGGTGGGTACTAAGGAGGGAACTTATTGTATTGAGCACTCAGTGTTATGTGTAAGTGATGAATCACTAAATTTTACTCCTAAAACCAGTATTATACTATGTGTTAACTAACTAGAATTTAAATAAAAATTGTTTTAAAAGTTTAAAAATAAAATTGATACAATAAAAAATAGGAAAAAATGAAAGTACCAATTTATCAATATATAAAAAAGTACTTTATAATTTATAAATAATATAGTTTATAGAACATATATAAAATACAAATATAGATGTATATGTATACACACACTAGATGTTTGCCATCATGGAAACAAAGTCAGCATTGAAATTTGTTTTTTGGTTGTTGTTTTTTTAAAGTAAAATTGTTTTTTAAATTTTATTTATTTATTTATTTATTTTTGCGGTGTTTCAACAGTCATTGTTTATGTACAACACCTAGTGCTCCATGCAATACGTGCCCTCCTTAATACTCACCACCAGGCTCACCCATCCCCCCACCTCCCTCCCCTCTAAAACCCTCAGATTGTTTCTCAGAGTCCACAGTCTCTCATGGTTCATTTCTCCCTCCGATTTGCCCCAATTCACTTTTCCTTTCCTTCTCCTAATGTACTCCCTGTTATTTCTAATGTTCCACAAGTAAGTGAAACCCTATGATAATTGACTTTCTCTGCTTGACTTATTTCACTCAGCATAATCTCCTCCAGTCCCATCCATGTTGATGCAAAAGTTGTGTATTCATCCTTTCCGATGGCTGAGTAATATTCCATTGTATATGTGGACCATATCTTCTTTATCCATCTGTCTGTTGAAGGGCATCTCAGCTCTTTCCACAGTTTGGCTATTGTGAACATTGCTTCTATGAACATTGGGGTACGTATGTCCCTTCTTTTCACTACATCTCTATCTTTGGGGATAATACCCAGTAGTGCAATTGCTAGGTCATAGGGTAGCTTTATTTTTAATTTTCTGAAGAATCTCCATAGTTTTCCAAAGTGGCTGCACTAATTTGCATTCCTACTAACAGTGTAAGAGGGTTCCCCTTTCTCCACAGCCTCTTCACCATTTGTTGTGTTGTTTCCTGCCTTGTTAATCTTTGCCATTCTAACTGGTGTAAGGTGGTATCTCAGTGTGGTTTCGATTTGAATTGCCCTGATGGCCAATGATGATGAACATTTTTTCATGTGTCTGCTAGCCATTTGTATGTCTTCATTGGAGAAGTGTCTGTTCATGTCTACTGCCCATTTTTTTGACATGATTATCTGTTTTTTGGGTGTTGAGTTTGAGAAGTTCTTTATAGATCTTGGATATCAGCCCTTTGGTCTGGAGTGTCATTTACGAATATCTTCTCCCATTCTATAGGTTGCCTCTCTGTTTTGTTGACTGTTTCCTTTGCTGTGCAGAGCTTTTTATTTTGATGAAGTCCCAAAAATTCATTTTCGGTTTTGTTTCCTTTGCCTTTGGAGACATGTCTTGAAAGAAGTTGCTGTGGCAGATATTGAAGAGGTTACTGCCTATGCTCTCCTCCAGGATTTTAATGGATTCCTGTCTCACATTGAGGTTTTTCATCCATTTTGAGTTTATCTTAGTGTATGGTATAAGAGAATGGGCGAATTTCTTTCTTCTATACATAGCTGTCCAATTTTCCCAGCACAATTTATTGAAGAGACTGTCTTTTTTCCACTGGATATTTTTTCCTGCTTTGTCAAAGATTATTTGACCATAGAGTTGAGGGTCCATATCTGGGCTCTTTATTCTGTTCCATTGGTCTATGTGTCTGTTTTTATGCCAGTACCGTGCTGTCTTGGTGATCACAGCTTTGTAATAAAGCTTTAAATCAGGCAACGTGATGCCCCCAGCTCTGTTTTTCTTCTTCAACATTTCCTTAGCGATTTGTGGTCTTTTCTGGTTCCATATAAATTTTAGGATTGTTCCAGCACTTTTGAAAAATGCCACTGGTATTTTGATTGGGATGGCATTGAAAGTATAGATTGCTCTGGGCAGTATAGACATTTTAACAATGTTTATTCTTCTAATCCATGAGCATGGAATATTTTTCCATCTTTTTGTGTCTTCTTCAATTTCTTTCATGAGTGTTCTGTAGTTCCCTGAGTATAGATCTTTACCTCTTTGGTTAGGTTTATTCCAAGGTATCTTATGGTTTTTGGTTCTATTGTAAATGGAATCGATTCTCTAAATGTCCTTTCTACAGTTTCATTGTTAGTGTATAAGAAAGCAACTGATTTCTGTGCATTGATTTTGTATCCTGCCTTTCAATAGCATTGAAATTTGAACTGCTAATTATTATAGTATATAGTTTAAAGTTTTTACATTATTTATTGTCTATGTGCAATATTAAATCTTGAGATTTATACCAACATTTTTGAGACTGTGCTCTGACCCACTTCGAAGAATAAGAGGAAGGGCCAGATGACACCATTTAACTTGATAATAAAACTATTTACACTTTTAGTGTTGATTAGATATTTATATAATGAGATTACAAGAATATATGAAGCAGTATTTATTTACTTTTAATTATACTTATATAATTTATAGTTTTATATAATTATTTATAATTATAATAATATTATTATTATTTATAATTATTATTTATAGTTTGTTATTTTTTCTGGCTTTGCTACCCTGAACAGTCTAAGTAATGGGAAAATGGGAGAAGCAAATTTTATATTGCCAATATTATATATATATATATATATATATATATACACACATATATATATATTCCAATAATATTAATTTATAAATTCTAGGTATTCCAAATATCTAAAAAATATATATACGCTATATTCCAATAATATGTATGTGTATAGATATATATATATATTTTTTAGATATTTGGAATACCTAGAATTTATATTATTGGAATCAGAAATGTAACCCAGTTATATGCTATTATGTTGTGTAATGATTGTTTTGGCATACATCTTTTTGCAATGAGTAACACTCTACCTAAGTAACTAGATGATTCTGAATATAACTTATACTTCTCTTTATGATTCTGAATCCTATATTTCTTCTCTTTTCTAAAGGAAGTATCTTCATATATATATTCCAAAATGTATTCTACGCCACATCCTTTGAGGTTCACTGGTATAATTCTTTCTTTCATTGGCAGCAGTAGTAATTTATTCTCATTCTTTTATTCCTAAATATGCTTGTGTCTCTTTCTAAATTAATACCTTGTTTAGGTTCTGTACTATCTTGTAACTATTAATCAACCCCTATCTTCCTCATTAAATGCTAAATATCCCCCCAGATATCATCCAATAGGTCTCATGTCTTCTTCAAACAATTCAGAAGGTCTTTTCTATTCTCCATTTGTATCTCCTCCACCTGCCTTTATGTTGAATTTTGAACGTTAGTAGCAGAACCTGGAAGTAGCTATTTTTACAAATACAGTTTATTCTATACAACAGTACAACCTCCAAATAAAAGAATTTCATTAAAAAGTATAAGCAGAAAGTGAGCAAAGCTATCACTAAATTCTCCTGTATGCTCTCACTTATTTGAAAATAGCATAAATTGTGGGCAGCTGGATGGCTCAGTTGGTTAAGCATCTGCCTTTGGCTCAGGTCATGATCTCAGAGTCCTGGGATCACGTCCCACATCGGGCTCCCAGCTCCCAGACGGGGAGCCTGCTTCTTCCTCTGACCTTCTCCCCTCTCATGCTCTCTCTCTCTCTCTCTCAAATAAATAAATAAAATCTTATAAAAAAAAAGAAAATAGCATAAATTATACATTGTGAGGATCAGGGAAGTCAGAGTACAAAGACTATGAGCCTTCAATGTGTAAAAAAAATTGATTAAGTGACATATTTCTTATTGTTTGAAGCCTTGTTTTAACTGTTTAATAACATTAAAAGATGTCTGAAATAAATATAGAGATTACATTGAATTTACATGGAAACTTTTCCCTCTTTTGCATTTAATATTATTATTATACCCCCCTTTTTTTTTTAAAAGATTTTATTTATTTATTTGACAGAGAGAGACAGGGAGAGAGGGAACACAAGCAGGGGCAGAGGGAGAGGGAGAAGCAGGCTTCCCGCTGAGCAGCGAGCCCGATGTGGGGCTCGATGTGGGGCTCGATCCCAGGACCCTGGGATCATGACCTGAGCCGAAGGCAGACACTTAACGACTGAGCCACCTGGGCGCCCTGTACCCCCTCTTCTTAACGTTAAGGTGTTTTTACCACTCTGTCCTCAGCTTCCTGCAGTTCTGATTGAGAAGAGACTTTTTGGTAGCCTATTGTTCTTTCATTCCTTGGAGAAGGATTATATGCCTATTTCATAGAATTCATATTCCAATTTAGTTATGACCCTGCCATGTACAGAGGGTCCTAGAGGATAGATATTCCAAGGTGGTGCTATAGGAAGAACAAAAAATAACAGCTGGAAAGCTAGGATGGAAGGCTCTTTAAATTAAGTTCTAGATATAAGAAATGAGATATTCGAGACCAATATTTTGAAAGATGTTGGAGATATATCACAAAAACTCAGATGAGAAGTCAGAGATAAATGTATTTTTAGCATTATAAATCTATAGCCATTAATGAGGATTAAATCAACAAGAGAAGAAATATAGAGAAAAAAACAGCACTTTTTCTTTGAGCTTCAGAGAGTACCCACATTCGTGAGTTTAGTGAGGAGAGGATGTAGAATTAAGGGTCAGAAAGATAATGACTAGCCAGGTAAAAGGGATTCTAAAAACATGCAGTTAGGCAAAAAGATCTTTTTAAAAAATGAAGAGTTGGTCAGTGGTAACAAATACTGTAATTGGATTTACGAGAATTAAGACCTACTAAGCATCTGCTTTCAGCTCAAGTCATGATCTCAGGGTCTGGGATAGAGCCCCACATTGGGCTCTCCACTCAGCAGCAAGTCTGCTTCTCCCCTCCCTCTCCTTCTGTGATCTCTCTTGCTCTCTCTCAAATAAATAAATAAAATCTATACAAAAAAATTAAAACCTAAAAGAGCACACTTGACTGGTTAATAGAAAAGTAACTTGAGATTTAAAGTACATGCACATATACTTGTGGGTGAATAAGCCAAATGGAGATTAAAAGTAAGAGGTTATAATAAAATAAAAGTAGCTGGCACAGAACACTAAATTGAGAATTTTATGAAGAAAAGTTCCTATTTTTCACTTCCAATGCTGAGTATCTCATCAGCCCCCTCACCTGAAGTTGGTCCACCCAGTACTTTTCTTTTCTTGTCTTTTTCTTCTTTCATTTCAAGAAGGTATCTGATTAGGGAACTCGGTTTGGGTGGAGTGAAAAGCTCATTTTGAGGAATAATGTAAAATTATAAAAATACAGCTGATCAATTCAGGAGAATTTTTTTTTTTTAAGTGTTAGACTCATGAATTGAGACTTTGGCAAATGATGTGCTGCCAACAAAGCAAACAATGTCGTAGTGCATTGTTTTCAAAAAACTAACTTGGAAATAATATATGAAAGACAAATAAGAGCAGAATCAAACTAATTAAGAGGTTTCTGCACCAGTGAAGTCAAGATATCACACCGGTCTTTCATTTTTAAATAATGGTGGCAGCAGTACTAAAAAGAGGTGAGGGACAGGATGATGATATATATCCTGTGCAAGCAGATTTTAAAGAACTTGACAACTGATGTGAGGGCAAATGAAACAGTGATCTAAACATTAAGACTGGTTGACTATATTAAGTAAATAAAAGAGAGGAGACCAAGGTGATGAATTAGATTTTTTGTCTTGATAGGGTTTGTAGTGGAATATTCTGGTAGACCTCAGTTTGGGGGAATAAACATTGGCAAGGAAGGGGCTAAGTGTATGGTAAGACAAGCATTTTGTTTTATTTTTTTAAGATTTCTTTTTATTTGAGGGTCTGAGGATGGGCAGAAGGAGAGAGAGAGAAGCAGATGCCTCACTGAGCACGGCGCCCCACATGGTACTCAATGCAGGAGCTAGATCTCATGACCCTGAGATCATGACCCCAAAATCAAGAGTCAGACGCTCAATTAACTGGGCCACTGAGGTGCCCCAAGGCAAGCATTTTATTTTTTTATTTTATTTTATTTTATTTTATTTTTATTTTTTTTTAAGATTTTATTTATTTGAGAGAGAGAGAAAGAGAGCGCATAAGCAGGGGGAGGAGCAGAGGGAGGAGAAGCAGACTCCCCACTGAGCAGGGAGCCTGAGGTGGGGCTTGATCCCAGGATGCTAGGATCATGAGCTGAGCCAAAGGCAGATGCTTAACCGACTGAGTCACCCAGGCACACAAAGGCAAGCATTTTCAAATATAGATTTTGGGATTGAAATTCAGAAAAGAGATTTCTCTGAGACCTCTTTCTCTGAGAAATGATAGAATAAGAGATAAATATGATAAAAGTAGTTTGCTGAGTTTGGGAGGATATTATCTGAGGAAGTTCATGCTGAGAGTTGCTATTAAAGTATGTGTGAATTGGGGATTTAAAAAGATATGGGGATGTGTAAATTTTGGTATTGCTTTCTTGGGAATATGCTAGGGAATGAAAAAAATGTGTGAATTAAATAATGTTTTGCAATAGTGAGTTCCCACTAAAAGATGAATGCCGTGCTTTTTTTAAGGAGAATTTGGCTTCATGCATTTAGATCTTTAACCAACAATAATTCATGACCTGGAAGCCGACAAAAGGCAATAAACTCTAGGGATGGGCATAGTAATGGAGACAAAAGTCATGATAAGTTCTAGTCAATTATAATTAGAGATTAAAGAACTGAATAAATTGGCAGGGTTCAGTGAGAGCAGTTCATACTGAGAATAAAAAGAAAGTTTAGTGAACCTGAAAGAAAGAAAAGGTAAATGGTTTATAATAATGGAAGGAAAGCACTTAATTTGAGATTTTGAAGGTAGAGAGGTGCTGTGTGATATTCTTGCCAGTGAGAGTATGATGTGGGGCTTAAAGAACATGACAGATGTTAAGGAAAGAAGTTACTAGGTAGAAGATAGATTAACAATAGAAAAAAATGGGATTGAAAAGATGATGGTAAACATGGAAACATGAGAAAAATGATCTAGGTGTTCATTTTGTTTTAGCTGTCAGAATCACATTTCTGTGGGATTCTAGTATTTAGTGGATAGGAAGGTTACAAAATCTCTAGAAGGATCACAACAGCTTGACCTGAATTTGAGGCCTCAGAGAGAGGCTGAGCTTTCAAAATTGCAAGCACACAAGTTTACAAGGAGTATTACAGGCTTAAATAGGATGAAACAGACAGGATGAATGTGAAGAAGTTATTGTTTTGTATTTTGGGAATTCACCTTTTCCATCTCCATCCTCTTTAGTAAAACGTCTCCTGAATGATACTGGAAGATGAGTCTTAAAAATCGTTTTACATTCCATGTTTTCTTGTTTTAAGCATGTCTGTGTATACAGTCAGGCCAATTTGCACATATTCATTGAAAAAAGGAGAAATTTTTAATTTTAGAAATATAAGACACTTATATGCATGTATGTATTTATTCAATAATAATTTACCACCTAATTATTTCTTCTGCATTCATCTCCACCTGCTTCTTTAAATATACTCTGAATTTTTAATTTTACTATTTTCTGTTCCCAGACATTTCTTTTGTGTAACGCTGAGCATAAGCAACCTGTTAAAGCTGTTTCTTTGCTTGATAGGTCTCCCCAACTTGCCTCTCCTCCATCTAAAAGGTTGAAATCATAAATGCCATTTATGAAAGGTATTTTCTCCATTCTTTTCTGAATTCTTCATCCAAACACGTGTGATGTTTCCCTCTCTCTATTTCCACTAGCACTTTTCAGTATTTTTAATACTTAACATATCCTTCATTTCTTATACTTACAATTTCCTGGTTTTTGTGTACTTTTCTTCGTTGCATACTAACTTGCAAACTTACTCATCTTGTATTCTCTGAAGTGCTTGGCATGGTATTTTATAAATAAAAGCTCCTGTATTTGTTTGAAGATTTGCTATTATACTGACTATGGTTTTTCATTTGAGCCTATGTCTCCTTTTCATTTATTCAATATATCATCTTTCAGATTATACCATATATTCTGAATCTATTAACATAATTCATTTTCTTTATATGTCTCCTTAGCTCGGGGAATGACGTTTTTAAATGCACTAAAGATAGTCTTTGCTCTTGATGTAGTTACATTAACTCACTGATGAATTTACCTTTAAATTTGTCTACTACTCGTGGTGATACTTGATAAAAAGAAATGCAGTAACAATGGTAGTAATTGCAGTTTGCGTCCCAGAATCTGGAGTGCCACTCTTTTAAATGATCTCAAAGACCTATGTGTCTCTTCCAATAAATAGAAATATTTTGTAAATCACAAACATCTAAAATTAGTTCATAGAATATTTAAAAAGGAGGATGTGTTCTTATTAAACATTTGCAATACATTATGTACTGAAATTTTAAAAGATGGAAAGCATCAATTACAGTTAAAGGTAAACAGGGGTCCTATAATAAAGTAGTTACTGGAAAATACTGCAAAAAAGAAACTCTTTTCACCTAAAAAAATGTAATTCTGGAAGAAAAACAGTAATAATTTATATCATTGTAATATAATCCTGAAAAAAATTCCTGGTTATAAATGCCAAGAAAAATAAAGAGATATTAATATTTGAGATTATTAAAACAAAATAAACACATGCATTTGATATTATATCACTATGTCATCTATGTCAAGTTAAACATTGAGCAATTTACTCATATGATATTAGACTAACTTTTATTTATGTAATTTATTTTAACACACCTTCTCAAACCTAACTAGCCTGGAGGTCTCTTTCATGGAGTTGTTAACAAAATATAAGGCCCCCAAAAAGGAGATTGGTATTGTTACCAATCTTCATTTTTCAAATGAGAAAAACTAAGCATCCCTGGGTAAGGTATATTACAGGTTAAGATTTCCAGGAAGCAGACTCTGAGACAAAATTTAGGGTGCAAGATATGTATTAGGAATGGTTCCTGAAGTTGACATTTGTGAAAGGGAGAAAAAAGAAGAAAAATCAGGCAGAAAAAGAGATTCAGCTTTGATACAGGCTGGACACTCTCAGCAGACCTCACAGGGATCTCTGGAGCTAAAACTGACCTGTTCAGAATTGTCCCAGGTTGGGCTGAAGATAAAATGGTTCCATGTTTATAGCCCTGCCTCCAACAGCTAATTCATGTGGCCTCCAGGAATGGTGTGACCTTGGGAAAAGTGGGTCTGCAGTTCAAACATCCTTTAAGTGTTGACAGCTGCAGACTTTCTGCCAACAGTACTTATATCTGGGCAGCAAATCCTTCCTTGACAGTGTATTTGGGCAGAGCACCTCTATGTCCATGACAAGGTTTCTTGACCAAGATCCCAAAGTACTGGAAGAACCTAGATTAAAACTAATCATATTTATATACAAAGCCTCTATTCTTAACCATTATGCTACAAATACCTTGTCTCTCTCTCCTCTGCAGGTCCTGAAACCCACCCAGTAGACTGAAAGCCTTTACCCTCAGTCTAGCTGTTGCTCCTGTTGGCAGTACCATAGCACATCTTTCACTGTCCTCCCCTGAGCATGTCTCAGGACTGTAGAAAGTTAATCATTCTCAGATTCAAGAGACCACCCAATGGGCTTCTTTGAACTTTGAGTTCAAGAGAACTGGTGTGTGTGTGGGGAGGGGGGGAGGAGCACATGTTAAATATTTATTAAGTAACTACAATTTTCTAGCAACTTGAAAAGCCTCGTTTGCAAATAGAATGAAAAAGAATAGAATGGTATTGATTCACAGAGCATTTTCATTTCACTGGTTCTTTAAATTGATGACAATTCCCTAGTTTCTAGGAATCTGAGTATAAGTCAGACCACAGATTTTATGCTTACCCACTTCTACTCTCAGAATCATTTGTTCTCCCTGGCACCCACCAACATTGTCAGACCATGCCTCTGGGCTCTCTATCTCAAGTGGGGTTTCTTTCCCAGTCTTTTTCTGCCACAGTAATTGAGAGTCATTGTTTTTTTCCTGCAGTTTTCTTGGTGTGATTCATCAGCTGTAGGACCTACTGCCTTTCCCACACGACTCACAGATGTTTGTGTAAATAAAATCCTCATTGGTCATGGTGCCCCATGAGTATCGGACTTGACAAGAGTTTTGATGTGTTCTATTTTTAGGACCCGCTCTGAGATCATAGATACATGGATATGGAGAAATGAATGTGGTAGAACATTATAATGATTATAAGACAGATGTCTTTATTGTGTTGCCAATTGGTTACTTGGAAATTTTCAATTCTAATTTTAGAAATTTCAAAATGGATGATATATATTGTGGATGTGATGCCGGAAGAAAGTGGCCTTGCTGTCTTTCACTGATACTTTCCTTCACCTTGGTGCATCTATCATCCATGGATTCTGGCTATTCAGCTTACAGACTCAGAACCCAAATGTGTCAATAACCCTAGAGGCAGTCTCTCTTTCATGAGTGTTACTCTGCTGGCTAACACACCATTTTCCAACTAGCTTCTATTTTCTCTTCACTACTATACACCCTATATAAATTGAAAACTATAAACCCTCATTTTTCCAATCTTTTTATTGGTAGGGATGGACATGTTAAAGAGCTCTGGCCAATGTCTGCTAAGGAATGTCTGGGAAAGCTTTCTCTTCCCTTTTAAAATTTCCAAACATTAGGGACATCTACCCTCCCTCTTAATTCTTGCCTTGAATACTGACATGATTCCTTGAGCTGAGGTTAACTATCTTGTGATCATGAGGAGAAGGCTAAATTAATCTCTGAGAGTCTGTCCTAGCATTTGCAAGCCTGAAACTAACAACAGCAGCTGGCCATCTTCACTTCTCTTATTATGAGAGAAAAATTAACTCCCATGTTGTAAGTCACTGTTGATATGGTATTCTGTTACTTTTGGATGAAAATTTGCTTATTATAAGCAATTATGTATGAATTCAAAAAGGTACTTTATAAATTTATAATGAGAAACAACTATCAAACCTATCAAAATACTTATTTCAACATAGTGAGCTATGTCCTTGTAAGTAGGAAAACCTAATTAATAACTGCCTGGAAAGTATGGATTCTGAACAAATGAATTCTACTAGAAGAAAAGAATGTCTAATGACAACAGATTCAGATAACCTGATCCACCACTGACATAGTAGGAATAGCATTGTCTAGGGAATGAAATGCTCCAAGCCCATTGCATAAGACAGTGTTACTCTGAACTATGCTAGGATGAGCCCTGAAAATTTTCCCACTGTGACTCTTTTTCTAACCTGGTTTCAGTACTTACTGACTACATGGCCTTGGGCCAGTTCCTTTTCCTCAGTGCCTCCGTTTTAATACGGTAACAGTCGCGTTTATTTCATAGAGTTTGTGTGAGGTTTAAATGAAAGCTAATCTAAAGAATTTAGAATACTTCCTAGAATGTAATAAGTGCTCAATGATTTTAGGTTTATTTCATGTGTAATTCTCCTCCTTAAAACCACCTGCTTTCTCTATATATTTAGTTGGTCAAGATAGAATCAGGTCTTGCAATCTCAGATCCTTTCTGCTTTTTAAAGATGGTTTGTATACCTTTGCTCTGATTAATTATGCATTCATATGATTAAAAATCTAATGTTTAGAGAGGAATGTTTTCTTTTTCCTCACAACTATCTTTCCATTTAAAATATGGACAAATATACTCACTTTTGAGAAAAAATGGAAAACTTACTATTCATACACACATATAAAGATATATTTCCTCATAAATTTTGGTATGATCCAGTATAAACTGTGTATCATGAAGTCAGGAGGCAGGGGCTTATGTTCAGGTCGTTCAGAAGTTCTTCTTTGTGGGAAAGGAACTTGGAAGCTCAATATTCAGTCTGTCGCAAAGTGCTCCCTACCCAGCATTCTTTCCCTGCTGTCTAGTACCGCTTAGGTATTCCGAGATTAACTTCTGTCAACTTATGAGGTTTCTGAGTGCTTTTAAAAATATCCCACAAAACTTTTAAATGAAATAATGAGGCCAGTTAAGAATTTTGAGAGGCCTCCAAATGAAAAATCCTGTGAAAAGGTGTCACAAATTGAGCCAAAAGGGTTTTCAGCTGTATTGTGAAAAAACTAACAGATTACCAACCTCATGCATCAAATTAATGAAAGCTCATTCAGGAAAATAGGTGACAATCTGCCAAGACTAAATACAGAACTAAACTGCAACCTTATTGAATGTCACAAAGGTTTCACATTTAAAAATATAAAATTTTATTTGAAGAAGACAGAGTAATGCAGGTAATGACTGATGGCTAATGCTGAGATTCCATTGGATATTAAAGTTGATGTTCTTTTGTTTAATTGTGAAATTTACATTCACCTTTTTAACATAAACTGTCTGTCTACTCTTCTTATTAATGTCGAATGAAAATAATGACACAACTGATTTTTTTTTTTTGCAATACACCAGATTTTTAAATCATTTTTAAAGCACCTTTAAAATCTTTTAGGGGCGCCTGGGTGGCTCAGGTTAAGCATCTGCCTTTGGCACAGGTCATGATCTCTGGGTACTGGGATTGAGCCCCATGTTGGGCTTCATGCTCAGCAGGGTATCTGCTTCTCTTTTTCCCTCTGCCCTTCCTCCTTCCCCTTGCTCCTGCTGGCTCTCTCATGTTCTCTCTCTCTCAAATAAATAAATAAAATCTTTAAAAAAAATAAATCCTTTAAATTCCTGAAAATCCTTTTCAGATAAATCAACTATCCCACTGAAAAAGGGGGTCATTTTATAATTGTGAGGGAAATATTTCAGTATTACACATCTGTTTCTGATAACTCCATTGTTTTAAATTTAAGGTAAGGGTCTCGTTGAGTCCATATCTGAGAACTCTTATCTTTGGTGAAAGCTATTGAGCATGTATAAAGATGGTGATGATGATCATTATAGAAGTTTTTGCTGCAATAATACAATAGCTACCAATACCTTATCACTTTTATTGATCCAGAAAGTAAACTAAGTAATTAATATGTTTTAAAAATATTAAATAATAATTGAAATGATTTTTTAATCTGCATTTTCTAGATGAAATATTGAAGCTTAATGTGGTTAAATTAGGCAGAAAACTAATTTGAATTTAGATCTTGTAGTTTCCAAAATCTGTTTTTGAACCAATAACAATATACTTTATTCTATATATATTATGAATGAGCAGTTAAGTGCATAAGATACATTTTTAAAACTTTACTTTTTCATGTTAATTATAGAAATTGCAGTTAAAATTATAATTAGAAATACTAGTTCCATTAGCTGATTTCATATTACTGAAACTTGCATATATGTTAGAAGTATCTTATATTTTCCAGAATAAAGTATATTTCATCTCACAGTTTCCTTCTCAGCATTTTCTACTTTCATTCATGTTCTTCAGGACCATCTGAATATTAACTAGTGTGAAGTGCTTTCAAACACTCTGTCATTTATCCTCCTCAACCTTGAGAAGTAACTTTTTTAATCTCCATTTTATAGGGATTATAAATACTTTTCAGAATTTAATTATATGTCTAAGTGAAAACTCCACCATAACTTCTTGTAGTGGAAATGATAGAGATGTTAGAATTTAGGAGTCTGACCTTAGAGAGCATTTGGGAAGATATGGACAGATTTTCAAGTTACCGTCTCTCTCTATTTAGCCTGTGATTCATTTGCTAAACTAATTACCACAAATTGTAGACTTTTTACTGTGGTCATGTTCCATTTCCAAAACCAATACATGTATTGCTTAGGATAGGTAAGAGTACGCTGAAGAATCAAATAAAACTCAATATACCAATGGCTTAACACTTTAAATGTTTATTCTCACTGAGGCTTTATCTGTCATGCCAGGTATCTCCGCTGGGTGTCTCTCCTCTAAGCATTGACTCATGGATTTAAGCCGTTTCCATCTTTTAGCTGTACTCGTGGAAGAACATGGCTTCCAAGGCCACCATGGCGGAAGAGTGGACCATAAGGCTTGATGGGGTAATCTAAATGGCAAGAGCAGTGAGTTTTTTATAGCTCTTCTGTCTATATTATATCAGCAGTCACATGAGCAACATAATTGTTGCTTATATCAGCAACATAATTGCAGGAGTGACTAGGAAATCTAGAGGAGCACGTAAGAATAGTTTCTTGTTGACTACCTAATTGAACTTCAAAATCTGATGAAATCCATAAAAGAACTGAACTGTTAAGATAACTGGAACAATTTTGGATCAGAAAATGTCTGAGACCCATGCCATGACACTTCACTGTATATGTCAAAGTACACAATAATTATAATAATAATCTGTGCAGGGACGCCTGGGTGGCTCAGTAGGTTAAGGCCTCTGCCTTCGGCTCAGGTCATGATCCTAGGGTCCTTGGATGGAGTCCCGCATTGGGCTCTTTGCTCAGTGGGGAGTCTGCTTCTCCCTCTGCCTGCCACTCTCCTGTGCTCTCTCTCTCTCTGACAAATAAATAAATAAAATCTTTAAAAATAATAATAATAATCTGTGCCACTTAGTCGCAATTACAAGATTAACCCATATTAAACTGGTTTTATAAAATTATGATTTTATCCTCAGAAGAGAGGGATCAAGGAGGTATATAGTAAAACAGGTATTAGGAAGTTGGGGGAGCTGGGCTATAGGTCCAGATCTAACTGTGATCTAATCTGACACATATGTCACTTCTCCATGTATCATTATCCTTGTGTATAAAATGACAAGGGCAACTGATATGATCTCTAGATGTTCTTCTAGAGCCTAGAATTCTATGGCTTTAGCTGTCCCAGAGGGTACTACAGCAATGGTCACAGGAGTAAACTCCGATGTCAGAATTTCTGGGTTTTAATCCTGGCCTAGTATTTATTGGCATTGTGAATTAAACAAAGCTTCTATGTACTTTAGTTTTCACATCCAGAAAATGCTGTGTCACATATCTCTTCAGAGCATTAAGTGATTTAATACATGTAAATGAATATGCTTAGAACATTATATTTAATACATTTTATCTATTATTTTCATCTGAGAAAATCTCTGAAAGAAAACTTGGTAACTTGTCAGAAGTCACACAACAATATGGAAGCAAAGCTGGTATATAATCCTTGATTTTAGTTCTTTCCATTTCTACTAGACAACACTATAACTAAAAGTTCTAAATATTCCTATAAAATCATTGCTTCATAAATGTTTTTTTTCTCTACAAGATACTGAAAATGAAAATATAATCATTTCCATCTATAGGAAAACGCTTACAAGTTTTTCTGCAAAATGTACTTGTAATGGGAAAAAATGTTGAAAGCCTTAGCAACTTATTGAATACTTAGCAACAGCAGCAACTTATTTCAAATTATTTTAAAAATGAGATTTAAAATGTGAAATACCCATTTCTATACATGATTGCCTATTGGGCAATTATAGAGACCAGATAACAAGGTATTTTTCTGATTGTCAACATTCCTTTGATTGTTAAAAAAACTCAGTGTTTTAGCAATATTTATTTCACTTGGTTAACTAATTTAAGATGTTACTAATAACTGTCATATTTTAAAATAAGAATGAATACAGAATTTATTTTACAGAACTTAAAGAGGAAAACATTTATTTAGTGACAGTTCCTTATCACATGTTCAAGTTTAATTTTCACAGCCGTACTCAAGGAAGGGTATTATTATCCTCTGGTTCAGATGAGGCAACAAGGCGCACACAGCTTGTGTGTGGCAGGTCCAGCATTTATTCAATCCCAGATGTCAAATCCTGAGTTTATTCTGCTGAACATCAGCATCTCATTCGCTGTCCAAAATAACTGGGGGTTCAGTTGAATAAAAGAGGCTCTCTATGATCAATCTGAAAGAGTGTCAGGTCTGGAGTTAGAGAACCTGGTTTTGAGGCTTAGGTTTTTCTCTGACTGCCCTCCAATCTGCCTGAAATTTTCCCAGGAAGATAATGATTATTCTTCAAACAAGATTATATCAATAGCTATATTTGCAAATTATAAAATAGCATGCAAGTAATGTTATTACTATTATTATTATTTTAAGCAGAAATAACTTAAATATGAATTTTCTCCATGCAGACATTTGACATAATAAACTTTCTTCAAGATAATCAAAGTTATGATTTAGTTGTTAAATCCCATAGCTTCTTTATTATCATTAGTCTGCTTAATTTCTCTGTGGCATTTGACCTTTATTTATTTATTTATTTATTTATTTTTATTTTTGGGGGGGTTGGAAGAGATAGAGGGAGGAGGTGGAGGGATGGGATAACTGGGGGATAGACATTAAGGAGGGCACAGAATGTAGTGAACACTGGGTATTATATAAGACTGATGAATCTCTGACTTCTACCTCTGAAATAATAATGCACTATATATTAATTAATTGGCTTTAAATTTAAAAAAAAAGATTCTCTTCTAAGTCGTCCTTAAGTATTATTCATTCCAACTCTATGTAGATTTGAAACCTCCCCTCTTTTCCATTCTTACATTCATTGCCTTGGTTGGGATCCTCGTTGATTCTGGTCAGATTTCCCACAGTTGCCTTCTAAATGGCCCTGTACTACCCAAGTCTTCAGGCCACAAACAGCATCATTAATTTGGTTTGTCTTCTTAAAATATTAATCTTAATTTAAATGTAATTTGCCCCCAAATACATCATAATATCTAAAAGCCCCTCTCATAAACTAGTCATATTTAAAAAGTAGACCCCTATATAGGCAGACAGACTTGAGTTAGCACCTCATGCACTATTAACTAGTTGTGTGTAAACTTAAGATATTTATTTCTTTGAAGCACAGAATCTCCATCTTTAAATGGAATCATAAAAAACATGAGAATTCGAGAAAATGTATGCAAAACACGACCACAGTGTTGGGAACACAGGGGGTGTCCAATAAATGATAATTAAGATCTGTCTAACACATCCCTTCCCATCTAACCCAGTAATCTAAGCATCAATAAAACTGAGATTTTCAGCATTTTTCAAATATGTCTAGTCCTTTATTTATTTGTTCATGTAGTTCCTTGACCTGAAATATCCTTTTCTACCTTGGTTCCTAAATAAATTTCTCCTCATCTATTGATATTATGTATCGTGTGTGTGTATATATGTGTGTGTGTGACAGAGAGAGAGAGAATCATCCTGTGACATTTAGGCAGCAGGTATTTTGCTCTTATTTGCTACTTTGCTCTTATAGTTCTTTGTCACTTGAATAAATCACTTGAGTAAGGAGGCACTCTGCCTCATCTCTCCAGCACCTGCATTAATTCTATATTCAGTTAATATTTGCTAAATGAATGCAATATAATCTTTCTAAAAATGCCTACATAATAGAATTTTTTCCAAATTTAATCGTAACTCATTTTTTCTCATAGCATTATTTCAAAATCTAGTTTTTTACCTCTGTTTTCTGCTTTTTAAAGAATTTTTCCCCAAACCTTTTACCACATTAGAAAGTTCCTCAAAAATATTACCACAAGTATAAGAGAGTTTTCATTTATTTTTAAATAGCAAAATGGCAGCAAAAAAGTAGAAAATAGTTATATTATATGTTCAAAAGCAATTATTTATCATACAGGGATAAAGTTTTATGGTAGAAAGAATAAAGGCTTTAAAGATGATCTGCTTAGGACTTTTCTTATAATAGATTTGTGATTCTCAGTAAATTTACGAAACTTCTTTATTTCAGTTACTTGAATGGGATTAAATACGTATGTCTGAGATAAGCATGAAGATTAAATGCAAAGTAAATATGTAAAATTTCTAAGCAGTAATTGGAATAGAGTAGGCATTCAATAATTGTCAAATCTCATCCATATCCTTACCACTTACTTACATGGAAGCATTTCCTTAAGATTTACATGAAATTTCAAATAAATAGACAAAGAATAAGAAGAGCCAATTTGAAGAAAATGCATTAATTAATAAATATATATATGTAATATTCATCTTCTGTAAAAACTAAAAATATAAATTAAAGTAACCTTGAGAGTGCATTTTATATTCACTAAAGTAGCAATTTTTAAACATATAACAACTAATTCTAGAATGGTTTTAGTAAACCTGGTGTACTAATTTATTACCATTAACACTACAAATGTATATAACCCTTTCATAAAGTTCATTATACTTACACATAATAATACCTATAACAATGGCATTTAGCTGGATATATTTCTGCTACTTCATTCTCATTAAATAATTTAAAAGAAATTGAAGTTTCTAAACACTAAGTTGTTTATTGTGGCATTACCAAAATTGGAAAAACTTGATGGAAGCAGCCAGAATGTTAGAATGATTAAATGCATAGTACTGCCATGACTTAATATATAGGAATATACTTGAGCATTAAAAGCAAAACACAAATACTATACAGTCTAGTGCTGTTTAAATAAAATATATATATTTTTTTAAGACTTTATTTATTTGTCAGAAATACAGAGAAAGCACAAGCTGGGGAAGCGGCAGGCAGAGGGAGAAGCAGGCTCCTTGCTGAGCAAGGCGTAGGATGCAGGACTCGATCCCAGGACCCTGGGAACATGACCTGAACCGAAGGCAGCCACTTAACTGACTGAGCCACTCAGGCATCCCTAAATAAAATATTATGTGAACTACAAATGTACTTTTAATTTTTCTAGAAACCACCTTATAAAGGTAAAAAGAAAGGTAAAATTAATTTTAGTAATATACTTTATTTAACCAAAATATCCAGAATATTTATTTCAACCTGCAATTAATATGAAAACCTTATCAATGAGAGTTTTCTCATTCTTTGTTTACTGCTAAGTCTTTGAAATCTATTGCAAATTTTACATTTACAACGTATTTCAATTTGGATTAACCATTTTTCCAATCTCAATAGCCACATGTGGCAGGCTGCTACCACTTTGGACAGAGCAGATTGTGAGCAGATATTCAAGACAAATAGAAATATTCTTAACAGCATATACACTATTATTTCAACTCCTAAGATGAAGCTTATTTATGTTTTTTTATGCAAAAGCGTAAAAAAAGTTAGGAGAGTGAGATTAAGGCTCCTTTTACATAAATTTAAATATTCTCATACTTTTATTGTTTTTCTTTTTTTTTTTTAAGATTTTATTTTATTTATTTGACAGAGAGAGAGATCACAAGTAGGCAGAGAGGCAGGCAGAGAGAGAGGGGGAAGCAGGCTCCCCACTGAGCAGAGAGCCCGATGCGGGGCTCGATCCCAGGACCCTAAGATCATGACCTGAGCCGAAGGCAGAGGCTTTAACCCACTGAGCCACCCAGGTGCCCCTATTGTTTTTCTTTTAATGAGGAAGTCTTAAACCTTCAGACCAGTGCTCAATTTGCAAACTACAGATACTCTGACTATATACCTTCATAGAAAATGATGGTGAGCTTCAATTTGTAATATGTTCACATTTTAACCCTGTTACTGTATAATTAATAAGTCTTTCCATTCATAGCTGTTTGGTATGCAAAATAGTCTGAACATTTTCATAGAGAGTAACAAATAAATGACCTTTCTGGATTAAGTCAGTCTGGCAGCCTACTATTTTTTATAGTTTCAACAGTCTATATTTGGTTGATCCTGTGAGTTAGTAAAATAAGAAAATGTATGTAGAACTTTATTAATAAGAAAAAATAGCTAGCATTGTGCCTTGCACATATTGAACACAAAATGCATACATATTGAATTTAACTGATCTGATATTTCTATAAACTGAATTATAGATGGATTTGTTGAAAGCTTTTTCTTGGTAGGATTTCCTTTTTCTTCATCTATTCCACTAGATGCTTCATAAGGAAAGAAAGCCAGAAACATGGCCAACAAAAAAGTCTTAGAACTTTTGATAGATCTGGACGTGAACAGAGTTCTTTCATGTAGCCATTTTCTACTCAGGCATTTCTAAATGAGTGAAATATGTCAAGATTTTTGCCTTTCATTTTTTTACAACCTTATTAAGGTATAATTGACATGTATTAAGATGTTCAAATTTAATGTATATAACTCGATGTGTTTATTCATAATGTACATCCAAGAAACTGTCACCACCGTAAGGCCATGGACATATCCACCCTCCCAAACTTTCCTCCTTTCCCCTTTATTATTTTTATTATTTGTGTATGTATGTGTATGTGCGTGTGGTAAGAATACAACCTAAATTCTACCCTCTCTTCAACAAAAAATACAGTATTGTCAGTTTTAGGCACTATAACATATAATAGATCTCCAAAACTTGTTTATCTTGAATAACTGAAACACTGTGCCTCCTCATTTCCTCCTCCCATGGCCCCTAGTAACCACATTCTACTCTCAGTTTCTAAGTTTGACTACTTTAGACTCCACATATAAATGATATCATATAGTACTTGTCTTTTTGTGTGTGTCTTATTTCACTTATTAGGATGTCCTCCAGGTCCATCCACACTGTTGCAAATGGCAAATTTCCCTTTATAATACTAGATGATATTCCATATAAATATATGACCATATAAATATATAAATTTAAATTCATGTAAATATAAATATGTCTAAATCTATCTATATATATATCAATTAAAAGATGCATTAAAGATTACATTTTTTCCCTTCATTCATAGGTTATTTCCATGTCTTGGCTTAAATTAAGTTGTTTCCATATCTTGGCTGTTATGAATAATGCTGCAATGAACATGGGAGTGCTCTTCAAGATTCTCTTGAAGATCAAGAATCTCTTCAAGATTCTGGCTTCAGTTCTTTTGGATAAATACCCAAAAGTGGAATTGCTAGATCATATTTATGTTTATAAACTTCTGTACTGTTTTTCCATAATGGCTGCAATGATTTACATTCCCTCCAACAGTATACCAGGGTTCCCTTTTCTCCACATTCTCACCAATACTTATCTTTTTTTTTTTTTTTTTTTCGTAGTGGCCATTCTAAAAGGTGTGAGGTAAAATCTCATTGTAGTTTCAAATTGTATCTTTGATGGTTAGTGACATTGAAAATCTTTTCCTACACTTGTTGGCCATTTGCATGTCTTTCTTTGTGATATGTTTATTCATAATTTTTATCCAGTTTTCAATCTGGTTATTTGGGTTTTCTTCCAGAGATGTATGATTTTCATATATATTTTAGATATTAACCTACTATAAGGTAATATGGTTTGCAAATATGTTTTCCCATTATGTAGGTTGTCTTCTATTTTGTTGATAGTTTCCTTTGCAGTACAGAAATTTTTTGGTTTGGTGTAATCCCACTTTATTTTTGCTTTTGTTGATGGGATTTAGTGTTATATCCAAAAAAATTATTGCAAGACTAATGTCAAGGAGCTACTTCTCTGTTTTCTTCTAAAAGTTTTACTGTTTCAGGTCTTACATTTAAGTCTTTAATCCACTGGAGTTGTTTTTTGTGTATGATAGATATGGGTCTGCTTTCATTCTTTTGCATGTTGATGTCCAGTTTTTTCAATAAAATTTATTGAAGAGATTATACTTTCTCATTTTGTATTCATGGAGCTCTTGTGAAAAATCAATTGGCTATCTATTTGTGGTTTTTTTCTGAGGTCTCCATTTTGTTCCATAGGTCTATATGTCTGTTTTTATGCCAGTGCAATACCGTTTGGATTATAATCCACTTTGTAATGTAATTTGAAATCAAGAAACATGATGTGTCTAGCTCTGTTCTTTCTCAAGATTGCTACAGCTATTTGGGGTCTTTTGCGGTTCCATATGAATTTTAAGATTGTTTTTCTATTTCTCTGAAAAATGCCATTGAAATTTTGATAGGAACTAAATAATCTGTAGATCTCATTCAATAGTATGAACATTGATACTTTTTGATGCTATTATAAATGGGGTTGTCTTCTTAATTTTTTTTTTAACATTTGTTGTCAGTGCAAAGAAATGTGACTGATTTTTGTATGCTGGTTTTGTATCCTACAAATTTATGGAAACTGTTTATTAGTTATAACAGTTTTCTAGAGTAGTTTTAAGATTTTCTATATATATAAAGCCATGTCATCTGCAAACTGATAATTTTGCATCTTAATTTCCAATTTATATAACTTCTATTTCTTTTTCTTGTCTAATTGCTTTGCCTAGGACTTTGAGTACTATGCCGAATAGGAGTGGCAAGAATGGGTATTCTTATTCTGTTTATGATCTTAGAGGAAAAGCATCTGTTTTACCCTGTCGAGTATGATGTTAGCTGTGGACTTTCAGTATATGGTCTTTACTGTGTTGAGTTATATTCCTTCTATACCAAACTTACCGAGAGTTTTTATCAAGAACAAGTGTTGAATTTTATCATATGCCCTGCATCTATTGATACGACCATATAATTTTTAACCTTCATTTTATTAATGCAATGTACCACATTTATTGATTTACAAATGATGAATCATTCTTGCATCTCAGGGATAAATCCCATTTGATCAAGGTTTATGATCGTTGATGTGCTGATGATTTCAACTTGCTAGAATTTTGTTGAGGATTTTTGGATAGCTATCAATAATATTATCTTGTAATATTCTTTCTTTCCTTTTCTTTGCTTCTCCTTTCTTTTCTTTTTCTTCCTTATCATTTTTCTTTTTTTCCTTTTCCTTGACTGGCTTTATTATCAGGATAATGCTGGTCTTATAAAATGAGTTTAGGAGTGTTCTCTCCTTTCCTCCCTGTTGCAAACTACCCCAGATAATGGAGGCATTCTGTTTCCCTCCATGTACTGGGTAGGAAAAGACGGGATTGGTATGTGCATGTGTAATAACACAATATAGCTTCTATCCTCTTTTAAGTATTAACTATGGTATTATTAATTATAGGCACTATGCTATATAGTAGAATTGTGCCTTCTGCTCAGTGCCCCACAAGGCCGGGGAAGCCAGGCACTCACTTAGCATTCACTTTCCCCTGTGGGAGAAATCACTGGTCAAAGGGGTCTCTCTTGACACTGAGCTGTGCCACATTCAGGGAGGGGTGACAGAGATAAATTGAAACTTTTTTTCTTATCTTCTTCCTGCAGCTATTCTTGGATGTTTGCTCTAGTGAAGTGCTTGAATCTCTCAAATGGACTCCTGGACTCTCATAAACTTATTCTTTTCTATGGGTAGCTATTCAAATCAGTTTTTCTGTTGGGGGTTAAAGGTTAAAACCTCCTATTCCACTATCTTGCTGAAATCACTCTGAGCCTTTCTATGCCTTTCATGTTATATTAATGATTATTTATCTTTACAAATATTTATTTAAGCAGCAATATGATTCTTACTCTGTTGGATTACATTTTCACATAATTTTATTTTATTATTTTTCCAAACCAGTTTCAAACTGCTTGAGGACAGGACCATTGTTTATTACTTCTCACAATGCCAAATAACCTTAGATAGTGCTAGGCCTAATAAAATCTTCAAAAGGTGCTAATCTGATTCAATTTATAAACACTAAAGTAAATGTAGATAGGATTAAAAAACATAAGCACAAGGATTAAATCTATGTTTTCTTTCTCAATAATAATGGTATAATATAGTGAATAATTATGCATTTCATTAAAGAGGAAAAAAGTGGTAAGAGTGAAATGGTAAAGGGGATGCGATGGTGTGTTCTTTGAAAATGTTGATAAAATTTAACAAAAGGTTTTGTTTTTTGGTTTTGGGGTTTTTTTAGTTTTTCTTTATAATTCTCTGTACAGAAAAATCTTTTCATCACAGCCCCTGATTATCAAATGAGCTATGCCTTCAGGCCAGGTCTGATCAGTTATTGATGATACTGGATCCCCTTTCCATCAACCTGCTGCAATGATTCAGATCTTTCCAGTCTCCATTTTATTACTTTTTCCTCTACTACCCTACTTTTCACCACCACCGTGTTAGGTCATTGTTCAAAAGAATGATCACAACTGAAGTTATCTAATCTAAAGCAGATTTAGGCTATAAATAAGAGTCTGCTACAATTTGTAAACAATCCTTGGTTCCAGAAATCCATTCTTCATTTGCAAATCCCCAAAGCTATGGCTGTACAGTCTGTCATCATCTATAGTGTGCAAAGCCAGAATGTGATTACACATATTTTATAAAATGGGAACTGCTGACAACCCAACCCAGTAGTTATTTCCTAGTAAAAGCATATTAGTATGAAACACATACAGCACCATAATATATACTGTTACGTATCTAGTAATTAATTTCTTAATGACTCACTAAATATTTATGATCTTTTTTCTTATGACAAAATCTTCAGTTTCCCTAAGAACTATCCTAATTTAGGCAGATATTTAAATAGAATCACTTCATTATGCTTGTTTTTCAATTGTCTTGGGAACAATGTAATAACACTAGTGGAATGTTTTCTTCAGAAATGAAAAAGAAAACATTTTGAAGATGTGTAAGCTGTTTAAAGTTCAAATTCGGAGGACAATATAGTCAATTGTGAGTAATATATCAGTGCACTAAGTGATAGAAAGACAAATACATAGACATATAGATATGTAGATGGATATTTTTATGCTGGTGAATTTCATTATTGTGGATTTACTGGATTTCAATGAAATTGTCTTAACTGCTGAAACAAATTTTCAGATTGGAATGTATTGATTACTATATGCTTTGCAATAGTAGCAGCATTTCAAAAAAAGTCCTTAAATACCTGAAGCAAGGAAGCATCTATTCTAATAGATCTCTTAGCGTAAAGTTTTGCTTAGTGAACGACCTGGATAACTTTGCTGAATTTGCTTGCCTGGATCAGTATTCATGCTGTTTCAGTTTTGTTATCAGAATATCAAGTTTTATGCCTTAATATAAATGATAATTCTTTATAGAAAATAAGCGGGCAGAAAATATCCCAGCTGTACTTCTTCAGAGTCATATGATGTTGGATCTTTGCCTTCACAGAGTTATTCCCTTTGATTGGTAACCTGATTACAAAATCTGATTTTGGGCTAATATGACAGTTTTGTTCTCTGGTTTCCCCCAGAACTGTGATCTGTAAATTCTCAGAGGATACTGAAGCTTCCTGAATATGCCCACTTCTCAAGACATAAGGTAATTTAAAAACTTATGATTTATAAACTAAAAAGTGTCAAAATATATGTATCTCCCAGGTCTTAACTCATCCCTTCTTTCCTGTCAACTTTACCCCTCTAGGTGATCTATCCAGTCCCATAACTTCTAATCTCATCTATAGCAAACACTCTCCAATCTTCAAATCTATATATATAATCTCTCTTCTTATCTTCAAATCTATATATATCAGTGTTTATTTGATTCCTCCACTTAGGTCTCAAAACATAATTTCCTCTCATCTTTCTGTTGTCCTCCCATCCTCCTCCTCCAGTCTTTCTCATATCAATAAATAGCATCACATCCACTCTGTTGATTAAACTAACCTAGGAATTATCATTAATTGTCTTTCTCTCAGCTCCCATACCATACTCATCAGCAAATCCTGTTGTTTCTTTCCAAAATACATCTCATTTGCATTGCTACTGCCCTACTCCAAGAAATCTTTGCTCATCTGGGCTAATGCAGTATTCTGTTTAATGGTTTGCCTGGTTCTACTTTTGCTCCCTAATTAGCCATTCTCCACACAGCAGACAGTGTGATCTTTTAAAATTCATGGCACCCTTCTGCTCAAAATCCTCCAATGGCTTCTCATTGCACTTAGAATAAAATCCAAGCTCCATACAAGACTCTACATGATATGGTCACTGCCTCTCTCACCAGTCTCATTGCTTATCTCTCACTCCTTTTCATTGACTTTGCTCTAACCACACTAGGATGCTCTAAGTTCCGGGAAAACACCAACTTATTTCCACTCTTGAAGCTTTGCATCTGCTTTTCCCTTTGCTCAGAGCTCTCTGCCCTCTGACTTTCATGCTGGGCTTTCTGTTTTCATTCAGGTCTCAACCCAAATGTCATCTTCTCAGAGAGACCTTCTGAAAATCAATCTAAAGAACTACCTTATTTCCTCAGTTTCATCCACTGTTTTATTTTGTGCATAGGAATCATCCTCACCTGAATTATCTAACTCGTATATTAAATTTTTCTCCCCTATTTGGAACTATGAACTTTCTATACTTTTATTACTCTATCTCCCACGCTTAGAAGAATAATTGCAACATACTAGTTATGTATCCTGGGAGGATATGGATACATGAGAGAGAAAAAGACAAAGAAACGGAGATGGTTTGTGTACAATATGATATTGAAGTGCTTGACATTTAACCCACACTCTCCCTAAACTGGTTTGGGTAAATACTGATCTATAGGATTCTTGGACACAAAAGATTCTTTGAACAAATTAATTTGGAAGAATCCATTAGAGACTTATAAAATTTTTTTGTCTATTATCCTATGAAATTTTATTGTAAAAAATCTTATTTAATCATATTTGATCAAATGAATCCTAAAGTTAATGGGCCCTAGAAAGTATTTTCCCCCCTTTTGACATATTTACCTTTGAAACTGCTGATCTAAATCAACACAGTGTCCTACTGAGAATTAAGGTAACAGTAGGGTAATATCTTCTTTTTTAAGTTGTTTGAAATAAAACCTCAATGAGAAGGAAAGATATATTTGTTTTTGAGAATTTTGTAGGATTTAAAAATGGTTACACTGAGAGAAGAGACAAAAATATGCTGAAGAGAAAATTTGGTAAATAGCAGTTAAGACTAGAAATCCGTAAAATAACAATAGCAAAAATTAAAAAGGAAAAATGGATATTTTAAAATACTTTCAGATTTAGAATAATATTGGGAAATTTTGAACAAAATGTAGTCAGATTTCTAAAAAGTATAATTACCAAACTTGTTCTTTATAAAGTCTATAAAAGATAGGATAACATAAACATGAATATCCTGGTTATAGTTAGGGAAAATGATGTAAAACCAGACGTTTGAAGTTAAATCGAGAGAGATTAGGGAGATTAAATTGAGAGGAATAAGTCTGTGAAATTTATAATTAGCAACAATGTGGAAGGATAGTTCTTAACAGCTGCTCTTCAAAAAATCCTGTTTTTAGCTACATAAAATTTTACCAACATGGCTGTAGTGCTTTGAACTTTCATCATATATTTATACTTTGCTTTAAAGCTTATGAAGAGCAACTATGAAAGTTTGTCATAGATAGGGGATGTATTATAACTCCCAAATGAAAAAAAAAAATGTGTATTTGAATTCCCAAGCCTCTATATACCTAGCCACAGAATCACTGTTGTATTTTTAAACCTCATTCGTGGAAACACTGCAGATGTCAGAGCAATTTAGAAGCCAAAGAATACCTCTGGGAATGACATGGCAGCAACTGAAATAGTGTTTGGCCGAATTAAGAGTATATGCCAAGGATGCCAAAAATCACAGTAATCTGGCAGGTAGATAGCTATTATTTAACTGTATGATCATTACTAGTTTCTCTACTGAAAAACTCTTGGCCGTTTATGCAGTGAAATGGAGCCCATGATTTAGGCAGAGTATTTCTCTGTTTTGATGTCAGTAGCAGCTGGTTGGGGATCATACCCAATCACAAAATGGAATTTCTCAAGGAAAGCACTTGGGGGGAAAAAAAGCTTTTAACAAATTATATTATGACTCACTTAGAAATAGAAATGAAACAATATCAATTTAGAGATTTTTTTTTGCTATAGGTTCTTAATATTCAGAATGTTATTCATATTCTGCACTACTTATATATTTCTTTCTTTCTAGTACAAACAAACTGGCCTGATCTTAGTTTGCTGCAGAACATTTCAGTTTTAAATTTTTTTTCTGTAAGATAACTAATAAAATCATTATTTTTAAATAACTTTCTCTGTATGTTCATGGTTCCTGGATCTCTGCTCTCTCATCTGCATCTTATGGTCATGATTTCCTGCTGTTTGGAAAGAACTTAACTTTCATAATTCCTAAAATCCCAAATTAGCTAAAATTGCCCATGTACCTTGAAATGTGTACTTAAATTTAAAAGCATGTGTTCTTAAATTTAGGAGAGTTGATGATATGTACAAATAGCTTCTTTCTCTGGACCCACATTATTGTCCTCCTAATGGATGATGCTCAATGATAACATTATTTTAAAGAGGGAATATCTGCTATTTTCAAAATGCTGGACTTTTTCTATTTCATCCTCCAAGGAAGAATTTGATATTAAAGACAATTTCAAAATTATAAATGTATATCCTCAAAAAAACTTATTAGGAAATTAATTTCATTTCTGTAATATTCAAACGTAATCAAATAGTCTCATTAATCATACCCATATGTAGTGGAAAGAATATTAAATTTGACCTGTGTATGTGACCTGCCTCTTCCAGGGAGAGTGTATTTGGTCAAGTCACTTCTCCTAAATGTACTTCTTTGGTTAATGACATGAGTACAATGGCACCTAACTATGCAATAGTGTTGTTTGTAAAGAATTACAAAGAATTATTACTATTATCATCGTTGTCATCTTCATCATCACATATTTACATCATTATGATTATTATCAAATTTAATGGAGTCCGTGAAAGATTTCAGAACTTCCACGTGCACAGATACAAATCTGAACCCACTATTTATGGGATAAAAGGCAAAATTTAGAATTAATACACAACCAAATAACAAACATAATTTTGACTATTTTTTATCTTTTCTATACTTATACTTGTCAAAATTTCTTAATTGCTGTCTGAACAAATAAGATACAGAAAGTATAAATTAGAAAATGCAAATGCTTAATTCAAGTAAAAGAAATTACTAGGTGCTTCTCAGCTGTTTCATGTCCAAGTTGAAATCACAGAAAATGCTTTGGGCAATCACAAATAAATTGATGCTACTACATTTATGTGCAAATTTAACCCCCCACATTATGTTCTAAGTGATGTGGTTATATCAGTTATAGAAACTGACAAAGACATTACATTTGCTAGAATTCTTATAAAAGAATGATACAAAATAAATTATAATATAACTTAAAAATTAGTTTCAATATGCAGAACTTTATGCCCTTTATGTCATATATGCTGGGCAATGATAGTCTTATGGAAAATTAGATTAATTAAATAATCCAGAAATTCTTTAATTAAATACACAAATTCAAGTGTTCTTCACAGATTGAATAAGCAGCACTGTTGAGGGCAAACTTCCATATCTAAGAAGCAAGACAAAGGAAAAAGCATGCACATTTGGGCAAATAAATCTGTCTGAATCTTTATCATTCTTTATCAGTTTAGTTTTTGCATTGTATCTTTTCTGAATTTTGCATTGGTTTTATGTGTTTTTGTATAACCATAAGGAACACATAACATGCTAAAATATAAATAACTTAGCTTGAGTATTCTATGAATAGGGTAATCATTCATTTATCTATCCATCCATCCATCCATCCACTGAGGAAACAAAGATATCTGAGTATCTATTTTTAATTGGCATTGTAAATGTAAAACTAAATGTCATCGCTTGACTAGCTTAAAAATAATGATTAAAATCTGGCATGATGAGTGCTGCTACACACATGCATGTGCACACACACACACACACACGCTCAGCATACATAGTGCTGGACAAAGAAAAGTGTTATTTCAAATTTGCACCATAGACAAGGAAGACTTTACAGAGGAAAAACCACTTGGACTAGGTTTTGAAGCCTACCAGGGATTTTTAAGTGCTTAAGACTGAATCGTTCACTTCAGGAGAGAGAAAAAATCATGTGCAATGGCAGAGGAGTAGCATACAGTTTGAGTTGAATGAGGTGGGGCCAGATATATGATAAAGACAAAGGAAGAAACTAAATCACAAAATACTTTGTAATTTCTTCAAAGGAATTTGGAGTTTAGACTGTGGCTAATAATGTACCCCTGCTGCTAAGAGAGCATTTGAATAACAAAATACGATTTTCTGTTTTGAAAATTCCTGTAAGCGCAGTAAGTCGAATAAATTGAAAGTGTGTAGAGGCAAAGACACGAAGTAGGAGGTTACCACATAGTTCTGTAAGACATAATGAGGACCTAAATTAAGCCAATGAAATAAAAATAAGAAAATATGGTGAAACAGTTTTGAGGACCGCTTGGAGTCGGTGCTGCAGAATGGTGTCTTGCCTCCTGTGACTCTTCCCAGCTCTCTGTCCAGCTCGCCCGTGATGCTGGTATACCTCAGCAAATGGTCCCAGCCCTTGAGTCTGCAGGAAGTGGATGAGCAGCAGCAGAATCTGCTGCAGGTCGGATATACCAGGGCAGAGGTGGACGAACTGGGCAAATGGCTGACTCCGCCTAGGTTAAGAACTGGCCCACCAGTGTTGCATGGCATGTCCTTGAACTGGGTAAATTCCACACTTGGTCATGACAGATCCAAAAGCGCCCTGCAAGAAGGACCCCAAATGCAAGGAATGGCACCCTTTTGGGGGGTCAACATGCAGGACAATGACATCAGCAGTGGCACGGTCCTCTCCCATTATGGTGGCTCTGGGCCTCCTGTGGGGATAGGCCTTCACTGCTACATCTGGCTGGTTTAAGAGCAGAATGAGTCACTGAAGCGTGACAAGACCATTCCCAGCAACCGATCTGGAGACCAATGTGGCAAATTTAAAGGGGCATCTTTCTGCAACAAGCTTGAGCTCGGGCTGCCAGTGACCAGCACATGTTGCCAGGCTGAATAGGATGACTGTGTGCCCAAACACTATGAGCGGCTGTCTGGGAAGTAGGGGAATGCTAGGAGACAGAAACCATCCTGGAGGTCTCCAGCTGTGATCTCAAGTTCAGTGATGCATGTAGATTTCTCCGCTTCCCCGTTCCCATTTTCACAGGTGAGGCCTGAGCAATCAGGTAGTGGTTTAGGGTGACTTTTCCTTCTGCCTATCCTATATAATTCTAGAGGGTCACACCCCGGTTTACGTTTTGATCAAATCTGAACTTCATTTTGGGAGATATTTTGGTACTAGGACGGGGTCATCAAATTGTAAAAAGAATAACATCCCAGAATTTAAAGAAGAAAAAATGCACATAATAAACCAAGTGTATGGTAATAGAGCAGAGCATCAACGAATCTTTAAGAGAGGTTTAAAAAAAAAAGAGAGAGGGATTCATTGACTCTGCTTTTGTGAGCCTGAGTCCAGAATTGTGCAAGATGGCATTTTGAGGACATGTTTTCATGGCCATGTCTCTCACCAAGACAGCCAGAAACTGGCCAGTCCACTAGACCCCAGTGTAGTACATCTCAGACTTGTTACTGGGGACAGGGTCCCACTCTGGCTCCTTTAAAGAGGAGTACTGGAAAAAGCAATGAGAGTCGCTTTGTGGTTAAGGCCAGGCTATCTCCCTGAGGTGCAGTACTGGGTGAGAGGCTCTCAAAAATTGCAGCTGCACCTGTTAAACTGGTTACTCTTCATCTGTGTAAGAAAACGGATCTGAAGTTGTGCAATGCTGTGTTACTTCTGCTGTTTGCTTATAGCTGAATAAAAATAAAAAAACATTGTGTGGAAAAAGAAAGGAAGGAAGGGAGGGAGGGAGGGAAGGAAGGAGGGAGAGAAGGAGGGGAAGGAAGGAAGGGAAGAAAGAAGGAAGGAAGGAAGGAAAAAGAAAGGAAGGATGAAAGAAAATGTGAAAAACTTGGTAGGGATATAGTAATCTTTTGCATGTGAGGTCAGGCTCCTGAGAGAGAAGGAAGATCTGCCAGATGGCTCTATGGTTTCAGTTTTGAATAAGAAGACTGTGTAAATTTTTGTCCAAATCAGAAAACTTAGGAAAATGAAAGAGAGTTCTAAAATAAGCAAACTTTTGGGGCACCTGGGTGGCTCAGTCAGTTAAGCAGCTGCCTTCGGCTCAGGTCATGATCTCAGGATCCTGGAATTGAGTCCTGCTCAGCGGGGAGCCTGCTTCTCCCTCTGACCCCACTCATGCTTTCTCTCGCTCACTCTCTCTCTCAAATAAATAAATTAAAATCTTTAATAAATAAATTAATCAAACTTATAATGTACCTGTGTATATTAAAGCAAAGCAAAACATTGAAAAATTACATAAGTAGAATTACTATCTTTGGTTTACATTTATATACTTTAATCAGTTTCTAAGCAGTATCTGTCTCTCAAACTATGTCATTATAGAATGTGTTTTTTAATGTGTCCAGGTGATTTTTTAAATAAAATTGCTTGCAGTGTTTTTCAAAGTTGTATTTTATGGTTAATAAATTCGAAGTAGTTGACTGCTTCTATTGTTAAAGTTCTGTAGGCCAGAAATATTTTTAATTGAGAAAAGTCTTCTGTATTTTTCCTAAGGTACATGTAAACTCAGAGTTAATTCTGCTAAATAAAAGATCTTCATTCTGTTTTTTATTGAAATACATAAAAATTTTAGCTCAAGTATTTTTACCAGCACTGTTTTTTCTTTATTCAAAGTAACATTTTTCAACAAGTATTTTTATATAACAAAATTCATCAAATAAGATGTCTCTATGATTCTTTTCAATATCTCATCAAACATAGTTGCTGCAATAAACAAAGGCTGTCTCAATTTCATTCTATCCTATTACAGAATATTAATTTAGTCAGTTAAAAAAAGAACCTTTAAAAGTTTTTCTCATGGGCGCCTGGGTGGCTCAGTCATTAAGCATCTGCCTTTGGCTCAGGTCATGATCCCAGGGTCATGGGATTGAGGCCCGCATCGGGCTCCCTGCTTGACGGGGATCCTGCTTCTCCCTCTCCCACTCCCCCTGCTTGTGTTCCCTCTTTCACTGTGTCTCTCTCTGTCAAATGAATAAATAAAATCTTTTTAAAAAAAAAAGTTTTTCTCAGATACAAGTTATTGTGTAGCTCAAGTGTAGATTTTCAGAAATAAATTATGTACCCTGTTTGAGTTCTCACCATCTGATTTTCTAGATTTTTTTATTTCTGCAGGAAAAAATTTTATTCCTTCTATTTCCAAGTTTTGTTTCAGTTTTCTGAAAGTGTTGAAGTTGACATTTTTTAAAAAGATTTCCAAGAGCGAAAGGTAACCAAAATTTAGAAAACTCTTTTACAATATGGTTCAATACCATTGCAGAACACTTAGATTGGCTTACAAGGTTGCTTTAAAGACTGAAACATCTACATAAATTTATTGATGGTGGGGAACAAAGAGAAAGTATCAAAGCCTCTGTGTAAGTGGCTTTGTGTATGTACAGAAGTTATAGTTTATGGCTTGGCATATTAGACTGACAATATACTAAAATTGTTTGGAGATAATTATTAAGTTTGTATGTATAAAACAAATTCCAAATATATTTGCTCTCTGTACATTTTTAATTCAAAAAGAATATTGCCTTTATTATGATTTCATGATCTACAAATATTTATACTTTTATCTCTGTAAAAGCTTATCATTTTAGTCTTCAAGGTTGAAGTTTTAACTATTTTAGATTTATAATCACAGTAATCTGAGATGTTTCACCATAGAATCATTAACTTCCAAAAGCTTTAGAGTCCATTGATTAGATGAAAATATAACTATTATTGGAATTAAACTGACTTTCTATTTAAAATAACTTGAGATAATTTAAACCATGTATCATTTAACCTTTTGCAAAGTTCTTCTCTGGAAAATAGAGCCAACCCATGAACAGTTGTTGCTATACTTGTTGTATATACATAAGAAAACCGGAGATTGAAAAAATGAAATTAACTTAGAATAGTCATTTAATCTAAATGAAAAGGCATATTTCACAGTCATATATATAAACCCAATTTCTGTATTAATTAAATCAAGATCTACTGGCATGATTTTCTTTTTAAAATTTTAAACTAAATGTTATTGTTTCCCCCTGAAGATTTGGTTTTCCTGTGGCATATGATATCATAGCTCCACATACAGTAGATAATTAAAGTTACAAATATTCTGTGCAACTCATAGCAACATTTGCTAATAGATTTTATACTAAACACCTATTTCTTAGATTTTAAATTTTTTGGTGCTTTGCTGCTAAAAAAGTTTATTGTAAAATGAACATTCCAGCAATCAGTGAAAAATTAGTTATAAATATTCAGCATAAAATATGTTACCCTAGATATGGGTCACTGGTTCATTAACTCGCCTAGGGAAGGAAGAGATAAGTTTGAAGTTATGATGATGAGTTCAACTTGGGCATGGTTAGTTGCTGATGACTGTGGTACATACAGTTGGCAACGACCAGGAAATATTTGTGAATATTGCTTTGAAGTACAAGAGCATAGTGAAAGATAGAAATACAAATTTGGAAGTTTTCAGCATATGGGTAGTAGTTGAAACCACCTGAGACGAAAGATTAAGTAAGACATTTTCAGCACTGATACTTGTTGAGCAGTTTCTGGGAGGTCTCTGGACACTGACAACAAAGGAGAGAATGCAATGTTATTACTTTATTCTAAATGACTTGTGTATTGGTTTCTTGTAGCTGCTGTAACAAATTACCCCCAACTTGGTGGTTTAAAACAATTGAAGTGTATTCTCTCACAGTTCTGGATACAAGAAGTCCACAATAAGTATTAATGGGCCTGAAGCAAGATGTGTGCATGGACACACTCCCTCTGGAGGCTCTGGAGGAGAATTTGTTTTTTGCGTTTTTCAGCTTCTGGAGGCTGCCAACATTTCTTGGCATATGGCCACATTACTCCCATCACTGCTTCTTCATCATATTGTTTACCTTTCTTCCTCTATGGTGAAATATCCTTCTGCTTCCCTCATAAGCTTACATGTATTTACATTTAAAGCCCCTTCAGATAATCCAGGATAATCTCTCCATCTCAAGATTTTTAATTTAATCACATCTATGAAGTCCTTTTTGCTGTGTGAGGTAACTGCTGTTCATAGGTTCCAGGGATTAGGATGTGGATATCTTTGGGAGTAGGAGGCTAATATTAGCCTACCATAACTTGTATCTATCTGATCACCATCAGTGTTGAGTTTTTCATCCTTTCTCTATTATCATTCCTGAATTTGGAAGACTTCGTACACAAAAAAGTAGTGTAATGTCTCATAATTTTTTATTAATTGAAATAACATTTTGAATATTTTGTATTAAATATATTATTAAAAGAATTTTATTTAAAACATTTTTTTCAATATGGCTACTAGAAAATTTAAAAATGCATTGCAATTCTGTTAACATTGCATTTCTATTAGCACTGGTATAGAATGTGTATGGATTTCAGTCTCTTCATCTTATGGAGAAATTGCTGTTTCCTACAAATAGTTAAAATTCTTGAAAGCTGAGCACTAAGTTAATTAAACACTCAATTTTATTCTATGAATGTACTTTGCTCTATTGTAATCCATATTCGTTCAAACTATTTATTGCTGCTTTTCTCCATTTCACAGCAACAAACCAAAAAGACTTCATGTGAAATTATTGACTACTCTGTGCCTCTCAGCCTCAATTAACCCCTAATTCTATGCATCTGGGAGCCAAAGCAAATCATAAGGAGCCACAGACACTGCCCTGATGAAGCATCTCTGGAAGTCTCACATGGTGAGTGCCAGACTGACTGGCAGTCTCTTAGAACTGAGAGGAAATAAGTTAATTTTTAGGAGTTTGACAATTTCTTTCAAAAGAGATTGTATTCTAAAGGGTGAAGGGTGGTAAAGAAATAAGGGGAAAATGTTTTTGATGGAGAGGTATCCAAGGGGAACTGGTAGGAACAAAAGAGTCTTTCAGGAAAGGTGGTTTGTGATTTGAGAGGACACTGTATATGGGCCTGGGGGAGGAGGTGAAGAAGAGTGATCAGAGGAGAAAATCTAGAAGATTCTAAGCAGTGAAGTCTGATGAGAGGGAGAAGAAAGGACACTACTTTTACCAAGCTTCTACTGTTTATAAGGTACTTTCATATATGTTATCCAAAATACACTTATTTTTTTAAAAGATTTTATTTATATATTTGAGAGAGAGACAGCAATCACAAGTAGGCAGAGAGGCAGGCAGAGAGAGAGGGGGAAGCAGGCTCCCTGCTAAGCAGGGAGCCCAATGCGGGGCTGATCCCAGGACCCTGAGATCATGACCTGAGCCGAAGGCAGAGGCTTTAACCCACTGAGCCACCCAGGTGCCCCCAAAATACACTTATAATATTCATTTTTGCAGGCCAAAAATTTGAGGTGCAGCGACAAGAAATTATTTTCCTACGGTCACACACTAATAAGTATCAAGGGCAAGTTTAGGATCCATTAATTAGTGTGTTGATATTCTTTAGAGTATTAAAGCTTCACTAAAAGGTGAATCTGTGAGCGTGGAAAACATGGCAAACGACTTGAGAAAATTTGGGAAATTTCAAGGATAGGAATCTATGTGTAATTGAAGTGGGGAAGGGGAAGAGGCAGGCCAGGAAAGTATTTGTACATGGAACTGTTTGTGGCAGCTGTGGAAACACATCACATCCAAAGACCTCAGAAGATATGGGATATTGGTTGGCCTTTTAACTAGTTAAGTTTTTAACTTGAGCAGCTCCCCAGCATTGCGCTATATTTGTAATAAGCATAGACCTTTGGATTTTTATATAAGTACCTGTAAGAAATATAAGCATATTTAAACTTGAGCCTCCCACAAACCTGAAAGAAACATAATCAAAAAACCAGTTCAAGTTTTAATTCATCTGTAAAAATGAAGGCATTAAAAGAACTACTCCAGCTCATAATGATGTGATCTAAAGGTACCATGACATCACCTCAGCTTGCAAAATTCCCAATTGTATACTTCCCAGCTTATACTAGTCTCCTTAGAATTCATTTCATTTTCATTTCACCCAGAACCATTATGGGCTCAACACCTTTTCTTCAAATATTAGCATTCCCCTCATTTCAGTGGACTCTTCCATCCAGGAGTTCTGAGATATATTATTTTATTGATGACCTTCCCTGACATACTACTGACCTCTAATTACTTAAACATCGAATGTATATGTAGATATGACAGAGCATCTGCTGGAGATGAGGGGGAGAAGATCCTACACACTACAAACTTGGCTCACTATAAATTTACAAAAACCAAATAGAACTTTCCTTCTTGCTCCTCTTTGGCAGCCTCCTTTTATTAATGACTGAGTGTTTTCCCTATTCTGATTTCTCAATATCTTTATTTATAGCTGTCAGTCTTGCATATCATTTTGCCAAAACAAGACACTTGTCTTCAGCTCCCTCATGTAGATGGATCTTTGCCTTGACATACAGAGCTTTTCATCCTTCCATGAGATCTGAGGGAAAGAAAGCACTTTAAAGCAAATATCTTTAACTAAACTCTATTTCAAATTCCTTTTTGTTTTCTTTAAAAAGGTGTTTGTCATCATTTACTTTTCTCCTGTTATCTTTAATTTTTCCTTTTCTATTGATTCTTTTTTATGTCCTGATCAATGACTAATACTTTTTTTTTTTTAAGTTTTGGTAAATCAATAGGAGAAATAACATATCATTGTTCTTTAAATTGACTTTTCTTGAATTTTTTTTTTTACTTTTCTTGAATTATGCAATTAAAATTTTAAATGTTTAGCAGCCATTTCATTCCCTAACCAGTGTATTGTCTTTTGAATATCCATGCAACTTTTTCTATTGATAAATTAGTATAAACTTTGCAATCTTTTTAAACTTTTTAATGAGTTAATATTAAACATTTGTCATATTCATGACAATTTTTTTCAGTTTGTTGCATCTGACTAATATGTAAGAAATGGTAGAAATCAAAAAGGTTTAATTTAATCTACACAGTGGTCATCATGCTCTTTCTGATATCTTCAAATGCTTCTATACTTAGAATATCTTTTGCATTATATTTTTCAAATTAATACAGACTTCTATATTTGTGTAATATATGTTTTTATTTTATTTAAAGTTTTTTTTTTAAAGATTTTGTTTATTTATTTGACAGAGAGGGAGAGATCACAAGTAGGCAGAGAGGCAGGCAGAGAGAGAGGGAAGCAGGCTCCCTGCCGAGCAGAGAGCCCGATGCGGGACTCGATCCCAGGACCCTGAGATCATGACCCGAGCCGAAGGCAGAGGCTTAACCCACTGAGCCACCCAGGTGCCCCTATTTAAAGTTTTGAATTCATGTGGAGTTATTTTATTCTTTCTCATAATATCACCAATGTATTGTAGATCATCAAAATAGCAAATCATCTCTGACTTACCCAGCTTAATTCCTATTCAGTGTCATTAACTTAGAAGGTACAATTTTCTAAAATTAAATAAAATTTTATAGACTTGATGATTCATTCTGTTAGACAATAAGCATACTAAAGATAAGAATCCTATCATATTTGTATCCTAAGCACATAGTATTAATAATTTGCTTACGAAATTGGGTTATCACACTTTATCAATGTCATGATAATTATTTTAATAATACAGTGCTTTGTAAGGTCTCCTTAAAATTATGCTTTTAACCAAGCCAACTTATATATTATTCAGTTGTCCTCATTACTCACTTCCAGATTCTTTCTTCTTTCAGTGCAGCTTTAGATGATGCTGGCATGGTCTCTTCCCTGTGTTTCTCATTCTAAAATTCAGCTGCTTGATTTCAGATAGTATGTACTAACCCAGTGTCTGTACTTCTTTCTGATCACTTTAGATGACCACCCATTTTCAGTCCTTAGGACTCCCTGTATGCATGAGCTTTTCAATGGGACTGGCCTTACCTATTCACAAATGTGGCAGTCTTCACTCCCCAGAAAGTCTCTACACTTTGGACTTTCTAATATCACCTGCAGTAAGTAGAACACAATGACATAATGGCTTATTGACCATATATTTTATGAGAATACTTTAATACTGACAGCTGACAGCTCTAGCAAAGACTAGAAGAGTTCGCAGATTTCTAATAGGAAATTATTAAGCAGATTGCATTTGCCGAGAAATGGAACTCCATAGTTGTTGATACATAGACTGTATGGAGAAAAAGAAAAAGAAAAACAGAAAGAAAAAGAAAGCAAGAAAGAAGGAAAGAAAGAAAGAAAAGAAAGCAAGCAAGAAAGAAAGAAAGCAAGCAAGAAAGAAAGAAAGAAAGAAAGAAAGAAAGGAAGGAAGAAAGGAAGAAAGGGAAGGAAGGAAGGAAGGAAGGAAGGGAGGAAGGAAGGAAGGGAGGGAGGAAGGAAGGAAGGAAAGAAAAAGAAAAGAAAGAAAAGAAAAAAGAAAAGAAAAGAAAAGAAAAGAAAAAAGAAAGGCGCCTGGGTGGCTCAGTGGGTTAAAGCCTCTGTTTTAGGCTCAGGTCATGATCTCAGGGTCCTGGGATCGAGCTCCACCATCAGGCGCTCTGTTCAGCAGGGAGCCTGCTTCTCCCTCTCCCTCTGCCTGCCTCTCCCTCTCCTTCTGCCTGCCTCTCTGCCTGCTTGTGATCTCTCTATGTCAAATAAATAAATAAAATTTAAAAAAAAAGAAAGAGGGAGGGAGGGTGGGAGGAAGAAAGGGAGAAAAAGAGAGAGAAAGGGAGAGAGAGAGAGAAAGAAAGAAAAAGAAAAAGAAAAAAGGAAAAGGAAAGAATAGCAATGAAAGAAAAGCAGACCCAAGTCCTTAACGTTGGAAAACAGCTTCCTGTGCAGTCAGACCATCGAATTTCTGTGAGGATGTAGACTGAGTTCACAGTTTAAAACTTCCTGAGGTAGATTTAGAGAATAGAGAGGAGGGACAGTCAGAGGGAACTAAATTAAAAAAAAAAAAAATAGTTTGTGAAGATCTTGATAGAATAAAATTAAGTACCTAGTAGTGCCTTCTATAATTTTTTTTTTTAGGAAATAAACTTGAAGAAGGAAAAACAGGTATACATGTTGTTTTAAGACTAGTGAGAAGAAAAATAATAAGTCAGAGACTAAAACTGTATATGTAGGCATAAACCAAGATTTGTAGAAAGAACTGGAAGTATGAGACCTCACAGTTTTGCTTAAGGCCACCTCTATTCATTTTCATCCATGTACCAGGCAAATAAGAGTAATGTAGAAGTACTTCCTGTCTTTTATAACTCCATAATTGCACATTTTTGTAGGAACTATATCGTAATTTTTATAGGAGATATATTTTTATGTTCAATAAGAAAATTACAGACTTACAATGTCTCTTTTGTTCATTAAAAATAATAGTAGCCAACACTTATTGAGCACTCACTATGTGTCAGACACTATGCTAAGTTCCTAAATCGTGTTTCATTTTATTTTCACAGAAACCCTATGAGATAATACAAATGTAATACACATTTTACAGATTAGGACACAAAGGCTTAACTGGTGAGGGTCATACAAATATAAGTGGCAGAGCTGGGAACTGAACCTAGGAATCTAATCACAGAGCTACTATAGAATAAAACCCTAACTAATATTAAGTCATACGAAATCCAATTTCCAATATTAGTAATATAAATTACTAGTTATGTTAAGAATATATGTATATATGATTACTCCAGCTTTACAAACTTAATCTTTTATCCATGAATCTAATAGTTGTATTTACAAAATATATCTTTGTTTACATTAGTAAGTGATATACTAATAACAGTTTGCATTTTTATTGATGACTCAGGGCTCTCACAATCATTTAAATTTTAATAATTTAAAATAATGGAAGAGGGGCGCCTGGGTGGCTCAGTCGTTAAGCATCTGTCTTCGGCTCAGGTCATGATCCCCAGGTCCTGGGATGGAGCCCAGCAACGGCCTCCCTGCTCAGCGGGGAGCCTGCTTCTCCCCTCTCTCACTCCTCCTGCTTGTGTTCCTGCTCTCACTGTCTCTCTCTCTGTCAAATAAATAAATAAAATCTTTAAAAAAAAAAAACTGGGAGGGAGAGATCTTTTAAAAAATAAAAAAATAAAGGAAGAGATGTGGTTCATTGGATTAAATCTAAATATGAAAGGTCATATCTTCTATCTAGATCTCATGAATAAATCCAGAACCCCATGACCTTTCAACAGCCTTCTTTATTGTAAATGCAGGAACTAATAAGCAATGTGAAATGGGTATCTCTTGAAGTACATTAAGACTGAGACAACTGTCTCCTCAGGTTTGCGTAAGTGCCAATACTTGATAATTCAAAATTTAGAGTGGTTGATTATTGAAATATAATTCTACATTTAAAAAAATTCTTTGGAGATTTTAGAAGAAAAAGAGTATTGGAGAATAAGGAATATATAAAAGGTGACGCAGGTTTATGGGGGTCATAAATTTTTAACAGAGGAGAGGGGCAGGAGATTATATCAGGAAAGTAAATTTGCATATTGCTCCAGAGGAAATGCCTGAAAAGAAAGTAGATAGTGAAAAGATAGTTTTGTTGGGTTATTTTCGTTATACTAATTTTGATATGCCAGCTGGGAGGAACATGTGTTCCCATTAACCTCTGCTCCCTTGCTGCTGTTCATAAACCCTCCAGATGGCCTTATGGCTAAAGATTGCTTCTGATCATCTGAGATTGGGGGAAAAAGGTCTTTGTAGTCCCTTCAAGAATATTGTTCAATTTGAAAAAGAAACCTTAAGAAAGCTTTACTTGATTTTTTTTCCATTTCTTTTTACTTCGGTAAAATACATAAACATAAAATTTATCATCTTAATTATTTTTAAGTGTATAGTTCATTGGTATTAAATACCTTCACAATGTTATGTAACCATCACCACCATCCAACCTATCTACAGAACTATTTTGAACTTGAAAACTGAACCTATAACTGAAACTACTCACAAAATAACTCCTCATTCCTCCTCCTAGCCCCAGGCAACCACCATGTTACTTTCTGTTTCCATGATTCTGCCTACTTCAGATACCTTATATAAGTAATCAAGCAGTGTTTATCTGTATGTGACTGGCTTATTTCACAATCATAATGTCCTCAAGTTTCATCTATGCTGTAGCTTATTTCAGAATATCCTTTCCTTCTAAAGCTAAATAATATTTCATTGTATGTATATACCACATTTTGCTTATCTGTTCATCTGTCAGTGGACACTTGGGTTGCTTCCATGTTTTCACTATTATGAATAATGTTGCTATAAACATGACTACCAATATCTCTTTAAGACCCTGCTTTCAATTCTTCTGGGTAAATAACCGAAAGTGGAATTGCTGGATCATGTTCATGTTTTTTAATTTTTAATTTTTTGAAGAACCACAATACTGTTTTCCATAGTGGCTTTACAATTTTACATTCCTATCAACAGTGCACAGGGGTTCCAACTTCACATCATTGCCAATACATCTTTTCTTTCTTTCTTCTTCTTCTTTTTTTTTTTTTTTTTTTGATAGTAGCCATCCTAATGGGTCTGAGGTAGTATCTCATTATAGTTTTGATCTGCATTTCCCTAATTATTAGTGATATTGAACATCTTTTCATGTGCTTATTGGACATTTGTGTATATCTTCTTTGGAGAAATATCTAAGTCCTTTGTCAGTTTTTTTAATCAGGTTATTGGTTTTCTGTTGTTGACTTTTAGAAATTTTCTACATATTCCGTATATCAATCCTCTATCAGATATATAGTTTGCAAATATTTTCTGTAATTTTGTGGTTTCCATTTTTATTCTGTTGGTAGTGTCTTCTGTTGTGTATTTTTTTTATTTTCATAAAGTACAATTTGTCTATTTTTTTCATATTTTGCCTATGCCTTTGGTGTTAAGAAACTATTACCAAATCCAATGTCATGCAGCTTTTCTCCTGTGTTTTTTTTCTGGGAGTTTTATAGTTTTTCACTTTATATTCATGTATTTGATCATTTTGAGTTGATTTTTGCACATGGTATTAGATAAGTGTCCTACTTCATTCTCTTGTATGTGGCTATTTAGTTTCCCCAATACCATTTGTTGAAAAGACTGTCTTTTCCCCATTGAATGGTTTTGACACCTTGTCAAAAATCACTTGACCATATATGTGAAGGTTTATTTTTGGGGTTCTTTATTCTATGCCATTACCTTTATGCTAGTATCACACTGTTTTGATTACGGTAGCTTTGTTGTAAGTTTTCCTATCAGGAAGTGAGTTCTCCAAGTTTGGTTTTCATTTCCAGAATTGTTTTGGTTATACAGAGTCCCTTAAGATTCCATATAAATTTTAGAATGGGTTTTTCTATTTCTTCACAAAATGTCATTGGGATTTTGATAGGAATTACATGAATCTGTAGATTGCTTTGGATAGTATTGGCATCGTAAGAATACTGAGTCTTTCAATTCATAAACATAAGTTGTGATTCCATTTATTTATATCTTCTTTAATATTTTTTTCTGCAGTTTTTGTACTTTTCATTTTACAGATCTCTTATCTTCTTGCTTAAGTTAGTTTCTAAGTATTTTATTCTTTTTGATGTTATTAGGAATGGAATTGTTTTTTGTAATTTCCTTTTCAGATTGTTTTTTAGCATATAGAAATGCAACTGATTTTTGTATGTTGACTTTATATTCTACTATAATATATATACACTGCTGAACTCATTTATTAGTTCTAACGGCTTGTGTGTGTGTGTATGTGTAATCTTTGGATTTTCTACATATAAAGTCATATCATCTGAGAACAAAGCTCATTTTACTTCTTCCTTTTCACGTTGGATGCCTTTTATTTCTTTTTTCTTATAAATTGCTCTTGCTAGAATGTCCAGTATTATGTGGAATAGAGGTACCAAAGTGGGCATACTTGCCTTGTTACTGATCTCTGATGAAAATCTTTCAGTGTTTCAAAATCAAGCATGAGGTTCACTGGGGCTTTTTCTATATGGCTTCTATTATATTGAGGAAGTTTACTTCTGTTCCTAAAGTGTAGATTGTTTTTATCATGAATTTGAATTTTGTCAAATGCTTTTTCTACATCAAAAATTGAGATGATCATGTCATTTTTTTCTCTCCTTCTGTTAATAGTATATTATATTGTTTGATTTTCATATATTGAAACATATTTGCATTTCAGCAATAAACCCCATTTGGCCACGTTATACAGTCCATTTAATATGCTGCTGAGTTTGTTTGTTGAAGACATTTTATTTATTTATTTTTAAGATTTTATTTATTTATTTATTTTTAGACAGAGAGAGAGCCTCACGAGTTGGGGAAGATGCAGGAGGGGAGGGTAAGGGAGGGGGAAAGAATCTCAAGCAGACTCCATGCTGAGCCTTCATGGGGCTCAATGGCATGACCCTGAGACCCTGAGATCACGACCTGAGCCAAAACCAAGAGTCAGACACTTAACCAGTTAAGCCACCCAGGCGCCTCCATTGGGAACTTTTAATCTGTGCTTGTAAGGGATGTTGGTCTGTGGTTTTCCTTTCTTGTGGTGTCTTTGTCTGGCTTTAGTGTCAGGCTAATACTTACCTCATGGAATAAGTTAGGAAGTGTTCCCTCCTCTTTAATTTTCAGGAAAAGTTAAAGATTGGTATTGATTTTCTAAATGTTGGTAGAGGGGCACCTGGGTGGCTCAGTGGGTTAAAGCTTCTGCCTTCAGCTCAGGTCGTGATCCCAGAGTCCTGGGATCGAGCCCCACATCAGGCTCTCTGCTTGCAGGGAGCCTGCTTCCCCCTCTCTCTCTCTGCCTGCCTCTCTGCCTATTGTGATCTCTTTCTCTGTCAAATAAATGGATAAAATCTTTAAAAAAATAAAAAAATATATGTTGGTAGAATTCACCACTGAATTTATCACATGCTGGGCTTTTTTTTGTCAGGAGATTTAAAAAGTTCATTCAAATTTCCTATTTATTTGTGATTTATTCTTGGTAGATTTTGTGTTTCTAGAAATTTGTCCATTTTATCTAAGTTATCCAGTTTGTTGGTATACAGTTGTTCATGGTACTCTCATAACTATTTTTTTTTATTTCTGTAGAATTGGTAATAATATCTCACATTCATTTCTGATATTATAATTTGAATGATTTCTCTCTCTTGCTCTCTCTTTCTCTCTCTAATCCACCTAAGTAAAATTTTGTCAATTTTTTTGGTCTTTTCAAAAACAAACTTTTGGTCCATTGACTCTTTTCTATTGTTTTTCTATTCTCTATTTTGTATATCCTTGTTCTAATCTTTATTATTATCTTCTTGCTATTAGCTTTGTGTTTAGTTTATCATTCCTTTTATAGTTCCTTAAGCTGTAAAGTTTTGAGATCTTTTTTTATACAATATATTTTTTATTTCTTAATATCAGCTTTATTGGGGCATAATTAACATAAAAATTGTAAGATATTTAAAGTGTACATTGTGGTGATTTGATATATATTTATCAAAAATTGTGTATGCATATATTATATATGGCATATATATAATATACTAGTGTATATATAGTGTATATATATATTATATATATATAGTATAAGGATTACCCCATCTAGTTAATGAATCTAGTTACATCCATCACTATTTATTTACTTACTTATCTATTTATTTTTGGTGAGAACATTTAGGTTCACTTTCTTACCAAATATCAGTTATATAATACTATTTATCAACTGTAATCACCTCATTTTACATTAGATCTTCAGACATTATTCATGTTATGGATGAAAATTTTTACCCTTGTAGCAACCTCTCCCTTTGGCGCAATGAGACAGAAGATAAGTAGGAAATAGAAGACTTTAAACAACACAATAAACCAACTAGATCTAATAGACAAATACAGAATACTCTACTCAACAATAATAGAATATACATTCTTCTCAGTGGTACATTTTCCAGAAGAGACCATATGTTAGGCCATAGATGAAGTGTAAATAGTTTTTAAAAGGCAGATATCATATAAAGTAACTGTGATCACACAGGATGATGTTAAAAATCAATAGTAGAAGTATAACTAGAAAATTCACAAATTTGTGGAAATTAAAAAACCTCCCACTCTTATACTATTAATCGATCAACAAAGAAATCAAAAGAAAAATTTGAAAACATTAGGGATGAGTGAAAACAAAACAAAACATACCAAGACTTATGAAACACAGTGAAATCAATGCTAAGGGGAAAATTTACAGCTATAAACACTTACAGTTTTTGTCCCTTATTTCCTGCATTACCGTCTTATTTTGTGTTCAGTTTTTGTTTGTTTTAGTGGTCTTTTTTAGCAAAATATTAAAAAAGTTTTTCTCGTTTTGTTTTGAGCATATTCTATAGCTAATCCCTGTATGGCTACCATGGGGAATACCCTTAACATCTTAAAGTTATAATACACTAATTTGAATTTATTTATACCAGCTTATCTCCAATAACATACAAAAGCGTACAGCTTTTCCCCCAACCCTTTTCGTTGTTGATGTCACAATATTACATTATGCCCCTTAAATAAACTAATAATTTTTTAAATACATTAGTCTTTTAAAATTTTTTTTAAATATTTTATTTATTTATTTCACAGAGAGAGAGATCACTAGTAGGCAGAGAGGCAGGCAGAGAGAGAGAGGAGGAAGCAGGCTCCCTGCTGAACAGAGAGCCCGATGCAGGGCTCTATCCTAGGACCCTGAGATCATGACCTGAGCCGAAAGCAGAGGCTTTAACACATTGAGCCACCCAGGTGCCCCTACATTAGTCTTTTTAATGTAGAAAATAAAACATGTTATAAACTAAAGTTATAGCAATGCTGGCTTTTTTTTTTTTTTTTTTTTTTTTTTGAGATTTTATTTATTTATTTGTCAGAGAGAGAGAGAAAGAGAGTGAGCACAAGCAGGGGAAGTGGCAAGCAGAATGAGAAGCAGGCTCCCTGCTGAGCAAGGAGCCCAAAGCAAGACTCAATCCTAGGACCCTGGGATCATGACTTGAGTCAAAGGCAGATGCTTAACCAACTCAGCCACCCTCATGTCCCGACAACACTAGCTTTTTGAGTAATAATTGTTAATTTTTTTGTTTTGTGTTGTTTGTATTAGTCTCTCCCTCAGCTTTTGTGTATCTAGGAATGTCTTAATTTCTTCTTCACTCTTGTAGGACAATTCGCCAGGTATAGGATATTTTTGGTTTACAGTTTTTCCTATTTTCCTATTAGCACTTAAATATACTAGCCCACTGGCTCCTTGCCTCTAAAGTTTCTGATGAGAAATCTGCTTATATTTGGGATAACCTGTACGTGATGAGTCACTTCCTTCTTATTGCTTTCAAGATTTTCTCTCTGGCTTTGGAAAGTTGGTCATAATGCATCTTGATATGAGTTGTTTTTTTTAGTTTGTCTTAGAGCTTCTTAGCTTCTTAAATATTTCGACTCATGTGTTCTATCAAGTCTAAGAAGTTTTCAGCCATTATTTCTCCAAATATTTTGTGTGCCCCTTTCTCTTTTCTTTTTTTGGGACTCCACAACCCATATGTTGGCCCACCTGATGGTGTCCCATAGGTCCTTTAGGCTCTGTGTACTTTTTATCAATTTTTTTTCTTCTCTTCCTCAGACTCAGTAATTTCTATAGTCTTATCTTTAAGTTCACTAATTCATTTTTCTGCTTGCTCAAATTTGTCTATGAATCCATCTAATGAATTTTTAATTTCAGTCATTTTACTGTTCAGCTTTGTAATTTCTTTTTGGTTCCTTTTTTTTTTTAGCTTTTCTGTGTATTGATACTTCCATTTTGTTCATACATCATTTTCTTGACTTTCTGTACATCTTACCTTGTTCTCCCAACATCTTTAAGATAATTGTTTCAAAGTCTTTGTCTAATAGATCTGCCATCAAGTCTTTTTCAGGGGTAGTTTCTGTTATTTATGCTTTTCCTTTGAATGAACAATACTTTTCTGTCTCTACGCATGCCATATTATTTCTTGTTGTAGAAAACTGGACATTTGAATCTAATAATGCAATAACTCTAGAAATCTGACTCTCCTCTTTCCCCAGAATTTGCTAGTTTTTGTTTTTGTTTTATTAGCATAGGCTGTGTCTGTACTGAGAATCACTTTAAGGTGGAAACATAAAGTCTTCTAAGGTGTTTTCTGACCCTGTATCTTTCCCAGGTCATACATAATCACTTTCTAATTTACCCTGTATATGCAGTTGCTTTTGCATATCTTAATCCTTATGTCTGACTTCCAAAAGGAGAAAACTAAAGGGGAAAAAAAATCCATTAGCCCTTTAGGTTCCTAGGAAGCCACTTTAGCCTGAGGTGAAGGGTCTTGCAATGATGTGGGGAAGTGCAACAACAAGGACCACATGCCTCTTTGTATCTCTGAGACTAAAAGCAAACATCAGCTATGAGAGCACAGATCCCCAGTATTTGTAGGACAGGTTTGTTTTTTCCCACACTAGCTTCTGAAAGCTGTGTATAGGCTGCTCCAGCAACACCTGCACAACTTCCTGCCATGGCGCTTGGGGTGGGGCATCCATAGCTGCTACTGTGCTAAAAGCTGAAATTTACTGAAATTAACCAATTTGACGTCTAAGCTTTTGCCTGGATGTAGCAAGCCTTCAACAGACTCTAGAGTTCCAAAATAATTATATTAGACAGATTCTGCCAGTGTCATTTTTGTCCAGATATGAAGAAAGATTCTTGGTGCTTATTACTCTTTCTACTCAGAACCCTCCTTGTTTGACATTTCAGAGTAGCTACAGACTTAGTTCAGCTACCATAGCAAAGAGAATATTTTATTTAATTATTTAATATTAATTCAAGTATGATAATTATATGTATATTACGTGCTGAGGAATATGTATCATATTAATAAATTTTTAAATCTAATTTACTTAAAAGCCATACTTCTTTTCCCAATAGTACGGGGAATTGTGCATTTTTCTAGTTAATAAAAAAGAAAACATATGTAATGGAGGAAATGTTGAGTATGAATTTCTGCCTGAAATTTGATATTTTTCCTATACAATATCATCAACTAATCACTAAAGTTGGATTAACATAGAGGAAGAAGCATTTAGACATTTGGCAATTATCTCTTTTAATCCAGTTATTTAGTTAGATCAAGCACAATCACTTCCCTCAACTTTTTTCAGGGGTAGTTTCTGTTACTTATGCTTTTCCTTTGAATGAACAATACTTTGAATGAACAATCCTCCTTCAGCTTCTGTGACTCCTTCAGTCATTTTTCTACTGATACAGAATGCTGTCATTTATCCTAATGTGCTTACAAGGTTTTACCCTAAGTCAGGAACAATGACAGTTAGCCTGTTATTATACTGACAAGTTGACAACTTTGCAAAATGCAGAAGACATTTTAAAGGAACATTTATTTTTCTATTTTTTAAAGATTTACTTATTTATGTTAGAGAGAGATAGAGCACAGAGGGAAGGGGCAGAGGCAGAGGGAGACAGAGAGAACCTTAAGCAGACTCTGTGCTGAGCAGGACTCTGAGATCACAACCTGAGCCAAAATGAAGAGTTGGATGCTCAAACAACTGTGTCACCCAGGTGCCCTGGACCATTTGTTTTTCATTCATTTGTCATCCATTGAAATCCTAAAACACTTATGAAGTGACTGTTATACATAAGGTACTGCTTGAAGTATCATAGATGTGATCAAGACATGGTATCTGCCTTCAAGGAACTTCTAGGCCAGTAGTAGTAAGAAGTAAATTTGGCTACCAAAAAAAAAAAAAGCTTATCAAAAAATCATCTGGTTTTCTGTTAGACATCATTATAAGGCACAAAAAAGGATAAAAATAAAAAATTGTTAGCTTTATCTGTAGAGTCAGGAAAGACTTCACAGAGGAAGGGACACTAAATGTCTTAAAAGATAAGATAGCCTCACTTAACAAGTGAGGATTAACAAGCAGCTGAGGAGCTAGCATTCTAAATAGAGCGACTAGAATAGGCAAAGGCAAAAAATCAAAACACATGGCATAGGGAACTGAAAGCCACTTGGCATGGCCAGAGTATAGGTTATGTGGGGAATCAGGGCAAATACAATGAAGGCAGGGCCCAAGCAATGGCAAAGTTTATACAACAAGCTAAGATATTTGGGCTTATTGTAAAGATAAATGAAAGATTTTATACATGGAAGCACAATAAACATATTTGCAGAAAACAGAAAATATCAAATTCTTATTGCACTCCAAGGACTGTGAAATACATATATGTAAGGGTTAGAGATATGTGTCAGAGAGTCAGATCATGATATTATTTACAACCTGAGGACTTGGTATGGCCCATTTGTTTCTTCCAGGTTGTGATTCAGCACTTATCTTGTAGGAAACAGATGTCTGACCCTGCTTTGGTTATGATTATTTTGGATGGCTTTTTCTACTAGAGATGCTTGTTTCTATTAGAAGAAAAAGCTCCTGTTTTGGCTTTTAAGAGTAGCCATACATTTAGCAATTGTTAGGACTTGGTTGTGCTTCTTTGTAGAATGAGAACATCTCAGTGTATTGAATTGGCTATTTTAAACTAGAAGTTGGTTCTCTGTCTTTTTTAAATATGTATTTGTGGTTTGTTTATAAAAACAACAAACAAGGTGGGATATAGCTGTCATAATATCAAATATCTTAATTTTGAAAATATTAAAAATCTTAATTGGAAAAAAAATGTAGTCTTAACCCTTACTTTTCCCCCCAATAAGTCTTTTCTCCGTAGGCATTGACTTTCTTTTCCTATTCCCCAATATTTAAATACATATGACAATGTATGATGAGTTTTATTGGCATTCTTATTTTTATTTATGAACTAATATTATTTATTAATTCACTACCTTTATGGGTGCTATCATGATGTTTTTTCTACCACATTTTCCCAATGCATATTATTAAACCAAAATGACTGACAAAATAGGCTACTTCAAATCTGAGTAGTTTAGTATAAGAATATTTCTTTTCCTATGTCTTTCTCTGTTAATTTCCACTTTTACAATATTCTCTTTACATATATATTTGATTTTTTTAAACCATTATAAGGCACAAAAAAGGATAAAAATAAAAAATAAATTAAATGTTTAATAAGATAATCTACTCATTAGTGTCCCTATTTTTCATAAACTCATTCCTTTGTTTTCCAACTATGGTCTGAGCTCTTCTATAATCATAATCTTAGTTCGTTGTTCCACTTTTTTCCCTGTTGGGATCCTTTATTTCCTGAATCCTATATCTTAATTTGATTCATTAATTGATTAGTTGATCAGAAGCTCTCTTGTTTCCTCCGAGCATATCTTTAAATACACACTTTAGAAAAAATACATAAGAGGATATTTTCATGGGTCCTTATGTGGCTGATTATGCTTTATGTTTTTATTATATGTTATATCTGTTGATTTAAATTTCATTTGGATATTGAAAATTATTTTTTCCCTCATAGCTTTGGTAGCTTTTAGTCTTTTAGTCATCAGAAAAATCTGATGCCATTCTGGATATCACTTCTTTGTTTTTGACGTGTTTTTCCTCTGAAAGACTTTAGGCTCCTCTCATTATTTCTGGTATTTTGAATCATAATGACATGCCTTGATGTATTATGTAGTCTTTCAAACCAGATACTTATGAAGTTCTTAGACAGCGGATTCTGTTATTTCTTTGACAATGTTCTTCACTTTCTGTTTTCTGTTCCTTCCCAGAACCTCATTTAGTCAGGCACTGGGCCTCCTGGATCAGTCTTCTAGATCTCTTTTCTCTCATTTATTTTTTTACTATAAAATATGTAATACATAAATTTAAAAATATACCTATACAGTTTAAATCATAATAACAAATGAATATTTTTGTACTAATCTCCCAGGTTAAGAAGAAATAGAACATTGGAGGGAATTTGGGAGCTATTGGTGTTTTACTTAAGAATTATATGCACTCTAGGTTAAAGAAGTTTGCATCTATTTATAGTTAAAGATTTCATTTTTTTGTTTGTTTTTTTTTTAATGGATATTCTCTTGGAAAGATATTGTTTTATCCTTTAGCATGCTAACATGGTTAACTACTTTTCTAATATTAAAACAAGACTACATTCAAAACAAACAAACAAACAAAAAACAAGACTACATTCATAGGACAAATCTAACATGGTATTTTTTATATATTGTCCTTTGTTTTAGTAAATATTTTGCATAGGATTCTTGCTTCAGTATTCATCGATGAGATAAATTTCCTTCCTCCTACTAAGTTTAAGTTTGAAAACAAGTTAAGGAGTAATGCCTCTTAGCCAGTTCTCTGAGAATGTTAATGTAATACTCTGAGGTAGTTTTATATTTTGTCAATTTCGTTAAGCTGGAGCTGTGTTTCTCAGAACTCTCTTCCCTTTCTAGTTCCATGAAAGACGAAGCCTGAGAAACATTTATGTGGACTTTAACAGAAGATGAATTAGCAGTCACCATTCTCTGAAAGTTGGTATAGAGTACTAGGTATCATTGCAGCTTGCACATATTTTGCTGGTTCACTTGTTCATCTCGTTGGGCTCTCAGCTCTTCCAGCTTCTGTCCTTGATCCTCCTTTAGCTTCTTTGACTCCTGAACCAAATGCATGTGAACTAAGGGCACTAGCTCCTTCTGTAGGAAATTGAGGGTGGTGAGAGGTAGACATGGATTCTAGTTTGTCCTTGTATATTCCAGCTTGTCCTCATGGGCTCTGGTTGATCCTTGTTCTTCTCTGCTTCTAGCTGTTATCTTCCAAATTGCCACCCATGTTGATTTACAATGATGTTAGGCCCACCAGAAAATGCAGAGGTAACAACTTTCTGTATATATATATTTGACTTTATTGTTTAGAGTTTTAGGTTCACAGCAAAATTTCCATAGACAGTTCCATAGACATTTTGATATTCTCCCATTTCCATAGACATTTTGATGTTCTCCCATTTTCATAGACATTTTGATGTTCTCCTATAATTGTGTTAGAGCTGATTCCAGAGTCTACTCCATGAGCTTGCACCCTATGCAGTCACTTAGGACCCCACACTTAGAAGAGTGTTCATGCCCAATTGTCGCCATTTTGAAATTCTTAATAATTTGATCTTTGAATGTGTGTTTTGTAAGTAAAGGCTGATGGAACAATAGAGCATGAACTGGGTGCTTGGGTCCTTGGCTAACATGTGAACCTGCCATTCTGAGAGGAGTTCTTGGCAGTTCATTCCCTGGCCCCTGCGTAGCAACTGCTGCTGTCTTTCGGACCCAGTAGGCTACTGGGCACAAGTGCAAGGAGGATTGAAATTGGGTACATGTACCCCAGGCATCAAGTCACAGGGCTGGCTCTAGGTGCCTGTTGGGGCCTGTACTCACCCACAGGTGTTTCTTTTGCCCAAAGGAGTATAACATTAAGTAGGAAATAAAAACATCACAACAGATATAAGAAGAGATTAAGGGAGAAAAACTTTTTTCCCCTGCTTTTTTGAATAGGAGGTTCTGTATTTTCATTTTGTACTGGATCCTCCAAATTATGTAGCTGGTCCTATCTAATTCCTATAATTAATCCCTTATTCTCTCTCACCCTTAGTTGTTCTGATTAAACCCTAACTTATCTGATTAAATCTTAACTGGCACAAAGTAGAATGAACTATTTCTTGAATGCTGATAGAACTTGTTTGTAACATATTTGGGTTTGTGTCTTCATGGTAGTAAGACATTTAGCTAATTACATTTTTAATGGTTATGATTATTCAGAATTTTGATTTCTTCTCGTCAGTATTGATATAGTAAAAAATAAAAGATTGTTAGCTTTATCTGTAGAGTCAGGAAAGACTTCACAGAGGAAGGGACACTAAATAAACAAGTTAGATGATTTCAACTAACATCACAGTTAGATGAAACTAATAAGTCCTTAGAAAAACCTACTAGGGCGCCTGGGTGGCTCAGTGGGTTAAAGCCTCAGCCTTCGGCTCAGGTCATGATCTCAAGGTCCTGGGATCAAGGCCCGCATTGGGCTCTCTGCTCGACAGGGAGCCTGCTTCCCCCTCTCTCTCTGCCTGCCTCTCTGCCTGCTTGTGATCTCTCTTTCTCTCTCTGTCAAATAAATAAATAAAATCTTAAAAAAAAAAAAAAAGAAAAATCTACTAAACATTGATGCTTCTCAAAATATTTTTTTAAAGTAATCTTATTTTTTATAAGATTTTATTTATTTATTTGACAGAGAGAGAGATCACAAGTAGGCAGAGAGCAGCCAGAGAGGGGGAAGCAGGCTCCCTGCTGAACAGAGAGCCCAATGCGGGGCTCGGTCCCAGGACTCTGAGATCATGACCTGAGCTGAAGGCAGAGGCTTAACCCACTGAGCCACCCAGGCACCCCTAGCACACAAAGATTTTTATTATGATTACCTATATTATGTTGTAATTGTTAGCATGAATGATTACCCCATTAATTAACCTGTTAGTAAAATGCTTAAAAAATATTTTTGCATTTATTTTAAATCTAGCCTCCTTAATAAAATTTCTAACCAAAGTACAATCAGTTTTCTTTTGTTTTGTAGTATAAATTATATACTCGCTGATAATTATTCACCATTTTGAAAAACTGTATACTTGGAGTGAGTATTGAACTTATCAAATGCTTATTGAGCCTTAAGATTATGGCATTATTATTTTTAAAACTTTTTCTAATTTAAAACTTATCCATGTGTTCTGAGACTAGGTCTTATATGATCAGGTTGGTGAATCTTTTAATGTATTATATAATTCATATGATAGTTTTCTATTGCTATTTTTTAAATCTATTTTAATCAGGAGTCATGATTTTCTTTTTTTATTTTTCTTGTATCTGGTAATGGATTAAATTGGTTTCTAACTTTTTAAATTGGTTTCTATGCTTTTCTTTTTTTTTTTTTTGGTTTCTATATTTTTTATACCAAAGAAACTTTAAGTAACATTTGAATTTTCAAAATTACAGCAGAATTGTATACTTTATAATTTTAAAAGTATCCTTTCTATCTCTCATGATTTTATTCTATGTCTATTTTTTAATTTTATTTAATTTTCTCATTTTCTTCTAATTATAATTGTCAAAGTATTATGTTATCGTGTCTTACTTTAAAGACCCTGTTCTTGAATATATTTATTAGTTCTGTTTTTAATACATTTTTATCCCTTCTGCAATTATTTCATTATTTATACACAAAATGTAGTACATTTTATATGTACTTTCAGCATCATTCTTAATTATTATATATTTCTATGAATATACTATATGTTGTTATTTGCTTATTTGGAATTATTTATACTATTTCTTTTTTATTAAGATTTTATTTATATATTAGAGAGAGAGACAGGGAAAACGAGTGAGGGGGAAGAGCAAAGGGAGAGGAAGAAGCAGACTCCTTGCTGAGCAGGGAGCCCAAAGAAGAAGCCAGGCTGGATCCCAAGACCCCTGGGATCATGACCTGAGGCAAAGTCAGACTCTTAACCAACTGAGCCACCCAGGTGCCCCTTATTTATACTATATCTAAATTTCCTGTTTCTTTGCTATTATATGACATTGTGATAAATACCATTATAAATATTTTCTTGTGAATTTCTCTGATTACTTAGTGATGATAAATTCCTATAAGAAAATTTGCTAGGCTAAATTCTGTCTCTGTCTCTCTGTCTCTTTCTCTGTAGTTCCTCTCTCTCTAGCTTTGTCATACATTACTAAATTAATTGCTTCTTAGAAAGTTGGCACAATATCCTTTAT
>CM052898.1:103957576-103976211 GCA_028534135.1 Potos flavus
GAGAAAAAAGGGGTTGGTGGTAGAGGGAAAGTTCTCTGGCAGCTTTTGGAAAGAAAAGCCAACCAATGAAGGCAAGAGAAAAATAAATCAGAATAGACCAAGAGAACCAGAAGTGATAAAAAATTTGCCACAATTTTTTTAAGTCAGGTTGGATATAGACACATTCCTATTAGACTAGGAAATATGAATTAACATCCGAGTGCTTGTTTCCTGAGAATTAATTAGATTAGCCAGAAGAGTTCCTGATGGACACATGCAACCAAGGGAAGCCATACATCACCACCTGAGTTATCAGAAAGGAATCCTACCCAACATACAGAAGAAGAGATGGAAAGGAGTCAGTGTTGGGCTATGGATGTAAATGAGCACTGGCTATCACTGATTGACATTTTATCCCCCTTTATGGAATACTGCAGTGATTTGACTCAGTGGAAGATGACAGGAGAAAAGGTTCTCACATGTGTACTCAATGTTTTGTTCCTTCCCATGGCCACTAAGGAAACTTACTTTCATCTACTCCAGCTTTTTATATTTCGTGTCTTTTCTCTACCACCAGGAACTCTTGTCAGCTTGCCCCACCATACAAAGGACTGGAGAGAGCTGGAGAGTTTATCTTTACTTTATTAGCTCTGATCCACGTCTACACCAGAGTAATAGCTGGACTTGCAGTAGAGGTGAAAGTGGGAGAAAATCACTGCCATAATCATATATTATTGGATAAAGGGGAAAAAGGCTAGAGAGACTAGCTAGAGTCTACACAAGGCAGGTTGGGAAATGTTCTTTTGAGGGTATTTTGAGAGAAGAGAGAAATTTGTGGAGACTTCTGTTTATGAGCACAAGAAAAAAGAGAAACAAGCAAATTTTTATGACATGTCGCCCTACATTTAAAAACATAACTCAGGGCGCCTGGGTGGCTCAGTCGTTAAGTGTCTGCCTTGGGGTCAAGTCATGATCCCTGGATCCTGGGATCAAGCCCCGCATCTGGCTCCCCACTCCACAGGAAGCCTGGTTCTCCCTCTCCCACTCCTACTGCTTGTGTTCTCTCTCTTGCTTTGTCTGTCTCTGTCAAATAAATAAATAAATAAAATCTTTAAAAAATAAAACCAACAAAAATAAAAGCATAACTCTATTGATATCTTCTTTAGAAATTGCATTAAAGAGGGGCGCCTGGGTGGTTCAGTTGGTTAAGCGTCCAACTCTTGATTTCTACTCAGGCTATGATCTCAGGGTTCTGGGATCGAACCCTGCATCGGGCTCTGTGCTCAGCAGGGAGTTTACTTGAGGATTCTCTCTTTCCCTCTCTCTCTGCCCCTCCCCCTGCCTATGTACTCATGAGTGCTTTCTCTCTCTCTCTAAAATAAAATAAACAAATCTTTTTTAAAAATTGCATTAAAGAGGGGCACCTGGGTGGCTTAGTCGGTAAGCTTCTGACTCTTGATCCCAGCTGAGGTCTTGATCTCAGGGTCATGAGTTCAAGCCCCATGTTGGGCTCCACACTGGGAATGGATCCTACTTAAAAAAAAAAAAAAAAAAATGCATTAAAGATTTAAATTGCTTTCAATCATATTTTGATTACCAAATTGTGTTCTTGATTCATATTTTTGTTGTAATAGTAGCAATAATCATCATAATAATGTGTTATGTTACTATTATTATTTTGAAAATACTGTATGCCAGGAGTTACCTATAAGCTAATAGGAGTTAAATACAAATCAAAAATTAAAAGTGTTAAAGTCTCATATAGTTAATTTTTCCAATACTATGTGATACCTGAGATTGCTCTTTAATCCAACTTTGGGTCTCGAGTCACATTTTGAAGTTATCAGCAAAGAGGAACTTAGAGTATTAATAAATCTAAATATAGCGTAAGTATAAATTCATGGAAGCTAAATTCACTTATTGAGAACACATTTTATAATGTGAGTCATTTCATTCTTCTTTTTAGTGATGTAATTCAAATTTCTAAAGGCAGTGTACAGTAGCACTCAACAATCCTTGGAAAAGATGAAAGCTCAAATATTAAAGCAACAAAGCAGATAGCCATGAGGGTTGATATATTTCAACTTTACAAAGTTTTCTTTTTAAGCTCTTAGTAATTGATGGTGCTATTAGACATATCTTACTATCTACCAGCTCCATCAAAAAGTGGACAAGACAGATAATATGAATGGAAATCACTATTTCTTGTGGATTATATTTGACATGATATACTATGGTTTTTTGAATACCCAGTTTTATATATCTGCTGAGAAATGGAAATCTTTATTTTGTCTTTTTTTATCTGATTTATAATATTATTGAATTCAGAAATTGCACTCAATTCAATATGATTCCTCATCTGTCTTTCAATTTAAAAGTAACAACCAAAACAAAATCAAAGACTGTTTAAAAAAAAAAAAAAGCGAGATTTAACCCTCCCTATCATATAAGAAAAAAACAGAAAGTCTTTTATTTATAAAAATATCAGCTGGCCAGGGAAAATCATGCTTCAGGGTACTGGTTTGATAGACAACAATGTCTAGTTTAGTATTTATATTTTGTTTTTAGTTATGACACCTTAATATTATAAAAAATTTCATGTGACACACAATCATAAACCTTCCTCTGTTACCATTTATTGAAGTGTTACCATTTATTGAAGTGAAAATATGTCAATTGTGTGTTGTTGGACTGCTTCCATCTTTAAGATATTCTGTGACAATGTTGCTCAAAGCCTGTTCCAAGGACCAACTATATAAATCATTTGTTAAAGAAAAATTCTCAATCCTATCACTAGTCCTACTGAAATAGAATCTTCAGGGGTTAGGACTCAGAATCTACATTTTTAAAAAGTACCTTTTGAATGAGAAATACTGGTCTTTGTTTCAGAATAGATCCATATTCCATAGAAATTTTTACCTTAAAGTTCTAAGTAACTAGAATTAAGAATTAAGAACACTACATTTAATAATAGCAGATAACTCACAATTAATATTAAGGAGAATTAAATTATATGTTAAATTCATTTTGAAATAACACTGTCTTAATATTTTAAGCAATGTAACAAAATACTAATCAATTCAGAAATATACATTAAATATTTCATTTATGGTAATTGGAAAGCTAGTTAAAAATTAAAAAATATTAAATATAACCTATGATACTAAATTTTGGTATTTAATAAAATTTAACACTATAGTGACATTATGTACTCCAAAATAAGTTGGTGCTTAGTGTTCTCTCCATAAGATTTATGTCAAGAAATTTATTTTTCGAAAATAGAGTTTATAGGAGATTATGGGTAGAAGGGATCCACTGGTCCATAACCTCCACCTTAATGATGAGGAAAGAGGTAGCAGAGCTAGGACTAGCACTTGGCCCCTCAGGGCATTTTTTTGTTACCTGACCTGTCGTTCTGACTTGTTATATGTGTACCTTTCAAATCAGGAAGAGGATGGTGGTTAAGAACAAAGACTTTGAAGTCAGAGAGATCTAGACCTGAACACTAATCTGTTTTTTTAACTTTAGAGAAATTACTTAATTCCCTGTATCTCAGTTCCTCAGCAGTTTAGGGGAGAATATTTACATGTATTTATATTTGTAAATGTTTATATTTTGAATTTAATATTTTTAAGGGTAATGCATTCAAACAGCTTTTTAAAAATCAAAGCAGTGTAAAAAGCTATACAGTCAAAAGTACCCCTATGAGTCTCCTTTCCTTTATCTGTAGATAACCACACTTATTTGTTTGTATATACATGCCTGCTTCTAGCTTTTCTTTATTCAACTATTATCAAGTATAAATTAATATATATTATTTTTCCCTTCATATATTAATGGTGACCACTCACAGCCTTATACATTGTTTTAACTTAATGTTATATCTTGAAGGTCACTCTATGTCAAAATACAGAGATTATCTTTATTTCTTTTCTACAATACAAGATATTTTTCTAAATGTTTTACATATAGTAAGACATATGTAATAGCATATTCTTCAGAACCACACCGGGAAATGTGCATTTATTTAATACCCATTTATATTTATAGATTTATAGATGTAGAAGATGTGTTTATGGATCTTGAGGCAAATCTTACAAACATCAAGGGGTAAAGTGGGGATTCGAAACTATAAGTCTTACAATTTGGGCTCTGAAAGTTTGCACCATAATACATCTCAGCTTCATAATATCCCATTCTGTAGATGAATCATAATTTATTTATCCAGTACTCCACTAATGTAAAATTGTGTTGTTTCCAAACTTTCTTTTTATTACAACTAATGCTGCAGTAAAAATCTTGAACAGAAAAGCATATGCAACTATACCTATAAGAAAAATTCATAGAAATCAGATTACTGGGTGAAAATGTAAATGGCTTTGTAATTTTGATAGATGCTGCCAAATTACTCTCTTTAGTGATTTTTAATGTGTAGTTCCACCAGCAATGTATTAGAGTCTTTATTTCCCTATAGCACTGCTAACAGAGTATGTTGCCAAGCATTTAGATTTTATTCCCAAATACGACAAAAATGCTGTCACTATAGTGTTAACATTAATTTTTCTTATTAGAAATTAGATTGAGCATCTTTCCATTTTTTCAAGACCAGTATGTATTTCCCTTTCTGTTCATAACCTTTACTCATTTTTAGAAATTGCACTGTTAGTTTTTTTCTTATAAATATCTAAGAATTCTTTCCATAAATTCAAGAGATTGATTCTTTGAATGCAATGTGATCTGAACATTTTTTTCAGCTTTTCATTTTTAAAAATAAACTTTACTTTTTGAAACAGTTTTAGAGTACAGAAAAATTGAGAAGATAGTACAGAGAGTTCTTGGATGTCTTGCATTCAATTTCCCTTATTAATATCATGCATTAATATGGCACATTATTACAATTAATGAACTAATAAAACATTATTATTATTAACTAAAGGCCATATATTCTTCAGATTTCCTTAGTTATTACCTAATGAGTTTTTTGTTTGTTTTGTCTTTGTTTTTCTCTTTCAGGATCCTATCCAAGCTACCATATTACATTTAGTCATCAGATCTCCTTAGGCTCTGTCTTCATTCAGGCTGCTATAAATTAATACCATAGACTGGTACTTAACCAACATACATTTATTTCTCATAGTTTGGAGGTTAGAAGCCCAAGATGAGGGTGCCAATATAGTTGAGGTTGTTGGTGAGAGCCCTATTCCTTGGTCATATTCCTACACGGGCTTTCCTTGGTATGTGCAGTCAAAGACAGAGAGCTCCTCTCTCGTCTTATTTTTTAAGGATGTTTATCCCATCATGGGGCTCTACCCTCATGACTACATCCAAAATTAATTACCTCCCAAAGGTCCTGTCTCCAAATACCATCACATTGTGGATTAAGGCTTCAACATGTGAATTTTGGGGGACATAGTCCATAGCAGGTTCTCTTGAGTATGAAAGTTTATCAGATTTTCCTTGATTTTGTTGACCTTGTCAGTTTTCAGGAGTACTATTCAGATACTTTGTAGGATGCCATTTTATTGGCATTTATCTGATTTTTTTTTTTTTTTTTTTTAATGATTAGACTGAGGTTATGAGTTTTTGGAGGAAAACCATGGATGTGAAGTACCATTTTCATCAGACATATCAACATATCATAACTGTCACATGATTAATTATTGTTGATGTTGACCTTGGTTACCTGGCCAAGGTAGTGTCTATAGGTTTTTCCATTATAAAATAACTCTCTAACCCCAGCCCCTTTCCATACCATTTCATTTGAAGAAAGCTACTATGCCTAGCCCATACTTAAGCATGGGAAGTTACAATCCCCCTACTCAGGGGAAGGAGTATCTATGTAAATTACTTAGTATTGTTCTTCATGAGAGATGTATTTATTATCTTCCCTTTATTTATTCATTTATTTATATCAATATGGAATTATAGGGTTGTTGTTGTTGTTCTTATTTGTTTTGTTTTGTTTTGTTTTGCTTGTACTTGGGTTAACCCAATACTATTTTACACATTTTGTTGCACAGGAAAGCTTTGTCCATTAGGAGTTCTTTTGGTTGATTCCTGTGATTTTTTTTGATATGACTCCAAAATGTCAAAACTTCAATGGTTTTTTTTGAGTACTTCCTCACTTTCTAGCAATAACAAAATGTTCTAAGGCTTATGTTGTATATTTACTGCCCCAGTCCTAAAGTCAACCATTTCTTCAAAGAATCTTGGTTCCTTCTCTTGTGGAATAATGTTAGAAACTAAGGTCTGGTCACTGTGTGTGCTTTTGCCAGGGTGATATTATTGTCTTCAGGCCTTCTCAGGGGACAGAACAAGAAAATATTGGCACGCATGTATACTGTCTCTCTCTCGCACACGTGTGTGTGTGTGTGTCTATGTGTGTGTGTATGATTTCTACATGTAACCATTCGTATCCATATTAATTAAACATGAGTTCATACAAGTGTCTCCAACTCTAATCCATCACCACATGGATCATTCTAGTCCCCACCCCTTGATTAACTATAAATTCCCACTCCAACAGTGAAAAGCTTGGCTTCCACAATCTGCCATCCATTTACTCTATTATTCAATTCCAATGTATGTATAGAAGTATCAAAAGTGGTCCTTAAGGACTAAAGAACATTGCTTATGCATAGTTCTTTTGCCTTTAATGTGTAGACTCATTTCCAGAGTTACTTAGGTCAACACATTTTTCCTCATCTCCTTTAGTGAGGTTATTTCACACATTTGTAATACAGTAGATTCTCTTGTCCTGGTCAGCCTTCTTTCCTGGGATTCCCCAACCTCCTAAATGATTTTGTTTTTAATTTGCAGGCATTAAGATTCACCTTTAATTTGCATATATTAAGATTCACACTTTAAAGTTTGATGGGTTTTGACAAATACATAATTTTATATCCAACATTACAATATTATACAAAATATCATTAAAAAATTTTATCACTGAAAAACTTCATGAGCTTCACCTGTTTATTCTTCTCCTCCCCAGAATTCCTAGAAACCACTGGTCTTTCTATTGTCTATATAGTTTTGCATTTTCCAGAAGGTTATATAATTGGAATCATATCGCATATAGCTTTTTTAGACTGGCTTCTTTACTTCGCAATATGCATTTAAAGTCCATCCACGTTTTTCCATAGCCTGGTGGCTCACTTCTGTTTTATTGCTGAATAATGTTCCATTGTATGGATCCATCCAGTCTGTTTCACTGTTCACCTACTGAAGGACATCTTGGTTGATTTGTTTATGGTGATTATGAATAAAGCTGTTAGAGGTTTGTGTAGAGGTTTTCATTTGTGTAGAGGTTTTCATGTAGACATAAGTTTTCAAATAATTTGTGTAACTACCTGGGAGAATGATTGCTCAATCGTATGGCAAGTATTTTGTAAGAAAATGCCAAACTATATTCCAAAGTGACTGTTATCATTTTGTGTTCCCATCAGCAATGGAAGGAGTAGCTCCAAAACTGTGCTAGTGTTTGGTGTTGTCAGTTTATTTATTTATTTATTTATTTTAGACATTCTAGTAAGTGTGTAGTTTAATATGACTGTTGTTGTAATTTGAAATTCCTTAATCATAAATGATATTGAACATTTTTTCATATGTTTGTCATTGCTATATCTTCTTTGGTGAAGTGTCTGTTTAGATCTTTTGCCTATTTTAAAAACTGGGTTGTTTTCTTATTATTGAGTTTTAAGAGTTCTTCGTATATTTGGATAATATTATAGGATATTGTTCTGCAGATATTTTCTCCCAGTTGGTGGCTTTTCTTTTCATTCCTGTAAGGATCTCTTACTGAGCAGTTTTTAATTTCATTAAAGTCTAATTTTTCAGTTTTGTGTTTGTGTTTGTGGACCTTACTTGCTATGTGTTTGTGGATCTTACTTGCTATGTTGTAGTTTAAAACGCATCACCAAACACAAGGTTACCTAGATTTTCTCCTGTTTTCTTCTAAAAGGTATATCATTTTGCATTTTACATTTATGTCTGTAATCATTTTGAGTTGATTTGATTTTTAGTGTTTCCTTTTGACTCTTTCTTAGCATTTCCATTTCCTTATTTACATTACCCATTTGTTCTTGTATGTTGCCAACTCTTTCCATTAGAGCTTTTAACATATTAATCATAATCTTTTAAATTCCGTGTCTGGGGGCGCCTGGGTAGCTCAGTTGGTTAAGCATCTGCCTTCAGCTCAGGTCATAATCTTGGGGTCCTGGGATATAGCCTTATGATAGGCATCCTGCTCAGTGGGAAGCCTGCTTCTCCTATAGCCTTATGATAGGCATCCTGCTCAGTGGGAAGCCTGCTTCTCCCTCTCCCTCTGACTTTCCCCCCTGCTTGTGCTCTCGTTTGCACTCTCTCTCTCAAATGAATAAAAAAAAAAAAAAACCTTTAAAAAATTCCTTGTCTGATAATCCCTAAATCTATGACATGTCTTTTTTTTTTTCAGGTTGTCAGGTTGTCTTTTTGCATTTCTTGCAATATTTTGTTGAAAAGCAGACATGATGTATTGAGTAACAGGAACTAAGCTAATTGGGCCTTTAGTGTAAAGTAGCATGTTAATCTGGCTAGAGGTTGCGTTGTTTTTAATGTTTGCTGTGGTTATAGTTGCCAGAAGCTTCAAATTCCTTTAGTATCCTTGTTTTCGTCTCTCCTATTTTTTGGGGTTTCCAAAAGAAATCCTCCTTAAATGTAATCTGGCCTTGTAGGTGTTTCAGTTGTAATCCACTGTCAATACAAAGAAAATATGGCAGAGAGGAAGCATTTTATGGTATTACGACTTAAATCTGTCTTTTCCTGGGCCTCTATCAATGGATTGTGGCCTTTGCAGCATTTCTTGATCTTTTCTCCCCCTTAGGCAAGACAAGAAGGCTAGAGTAGAGTAAATGCCCTTCCCTCAGATGAGATAAGGCTCTGCTAAAGTCTTTTCCCCTAAAGAGAAAGACTTTGTTATGGAAATTGCTCTGGGTATATTTTAATGTTTTCCTTCCATTCCTGTAGGAAACCTGAGGGAATTTTTCTTGGTTTTTCTTTCATAATCTTATGGAGTTCTGGAGATAAAACACACAAAAGCACTGGGGTCTTCCTAAAACTGTGCCCCCCCCCACCCCCAGAAATTTCTTGCACTCACACTAGTCCATACTCAGCCTTCAACAATTTGTCAAATTATTTGTTTTCTTATTAGTTTATTGACTCCAGCCACTTCTCTTCCATGTAAGCTATCCTCAGCTGTTTTTTTTTAAGATTTTATTTATTTATTTGACAGAGAGAGGATCACAGGTAGGCAGAGAGGCAGGCAGAGAGAGAAGGGAAAGCAGGCTGCCCACTGAGCAGAGAGCCCGATGTGGGGCTTGATCCCAGGACCCTAAAATCATGACCTGAGCCGAAGGCAAACGCTTTAACCCACTGAGCCACCAAGGTGCCCCTCAGCTATTATTCTATATATTTACCTGCTTCACCAGATTTCTGGGTGGCAATTAGTCATCAGCAACCTCTTTCTTTTATGGGTCCAAACATAGTCATCAATGTTATTTGCTTCACTTTTTCTTAATTGTAAGGATGGGGGTGACAACTTACAAAACATATCCGAGCTAAAACCAAAAGTCCTATCATTTTTTTCTTTTTGACTATTTAGTGTTTGGAGGTTTTTTGTTTGTTTTGTTTGTTGTTGTTGTTGTTCTGCCATGTAAAAATTTCAGAGGTCTATGAAATGCTGCAGCAAATTCCAAACCACTTTAATTATTGAGATTGTGTAAAATATTTGAATATATAGTAGGGCTGCCCCCACTTTTTTTTTTATCAGTTGTCTATTCCCATATACAAAATTAGCCCCCAAACATATTGACTTAAAGCAATAAACATGTTTGCTTGTCATTGTTGTTATTGTTTTTAATCTCCCATAATTTCTATGGGTCAGAAATTCTGGAGCAATTTAGTTGACTCAGAGTCTCAAAAGATTTCACTCAAGGTGTCCTCCAGTACTGCAGTCATCTTAAGGTTTGACTGAGGCTGAAGTGTCTATATTCGGGTGGGTTCTCATAGAAGTGGAAGTTAGTGCAGCTATCACTCAGTTCTTCCCCACCAGTACTTCTCTGCTGGGGCTGCTTGAGCACTCTTACAACCTGGTGGCTGACTTCCCTAGGAAATAGTGATCCAGGAGAGAGCAAGCAGGATGTAGCCGTCTTTCGTAAAAGATCCTAGGATGTGATACATCATTGTAACTGTATATTCAATTGATAGTACAGGTCAGCTGTATTCAGTGTGGTAGAGGACTTCATAACAGTGTGAATATCAAGATATAAGTGTGGTGCCTAAATGGGGTTCGTCTGATCAGATGGGGGCCTTCAAATGTGGGTCCATGACCTGGTGGAAGCCCTTGCCACAGGAAGTGAAAGAATTCGCCTGAGGCAGAACAAAGGAGAGAGAAGGAGAGAGAAGTTTATTGAATACACCACAAGGGAGCAGGGACAGGACGGCAGAGGAGAGGCTGTCTGCAACAAGATAGTGGGTGGGGGCTATTTTTAAAGGGGAAAGATGAGGTATGACACATACGGAATCTTCCCTTTTTTGGTAACTGTGCCTAGTTGTAAGTAGCCCGTTGGTCAGTTAGAGCCTGTGGGTGTTTTGAGGTAGGCTGCCCAATGGGCCTGTCTGTATCAGCCAGGTGGTCACTGTGGCCTTTTCTGCATTCCATTGCTCAAGCCTGTTTGCCTAAAAGCGGCCTCTACAATAAGGATCATTGAGAGCTGTATTGAAGGTGGCCTATGACATCCTTCTTCAGTTGTTATCTTCAGAATTTAATTGTTTTTGCTGATTTAATACTTGGTGTGAAATTTAGATTCAGATAATTCAGATTTGTGTATGTTTGGTGACTAATATTAAATTTAGAAATTAACTAAGAAAGAATTGACATCTTCATGAAGTTGGGTGGTATACAAGAATATGACTTTCAGTTTGTTCAAATGTACATTTATGCCTTGCATGTTTTAATATTTTCTTCATGGAAGTTATCTGTATATCTTATCTTGTTCAGTGTGTTTTAGGAATTTTATCTGTTTTTGTGGCTATTTTAATAGGCTTTTATCTTCCAGTATACCTTTTGATAATGATTTTGTGTGATAAGATTGCTTTTGATTTCTGTATAATTTGTTCCCTATTAATTTATCACATTATTTTGTTATTTATAGTAGTTGAGTAGTTTATTCTCTGGTACATTCCAAGCATAGTGTTAACATATGCAAATAATGAAAGTACTATGTCTCTATTCAGGTTTTTATGACTTTAATTTCTTTCTCTTCTTTAATTTTTTGTCTAATATCCCCAGTTCAGTGCTCAATTGTAGCATTGCTTATGTCCCTTGCATTGTACGAAACCCTGCCTTTGTGGCTAACATGAGGTTAAAGATATAACTATGATTCCTATTTTATTCAATATTTTTAGCAAGAGTAGCTTTGAATTTTGTCCAGTATCTTTGTACCATTTATGGAGATGATGATATGATTTTTCTCTTTATATCTGTTAATCTGATTAATTACTTTAATAGACTTTGTAATACTGAACTGATCTTGCTTTATAGAAATAAACTGCACTTAATTATGATAATAAACCTTATAGTGTGCTACTGGATAATAGTTGGGAAATTTGCATTAGTATTTATAAGTGAAATTGATTTGTCATTTTATTTTTGTGGACTCTGAAAATTTTCACTTAATAATTCATCTTTTCAAGCAAGAGTTTAAAATTGTTAAGTATTTTTAATTTATCAGCTTGTTTTTTGGTTAGTGGTTTTTGTACCTTAATAAATTTTTTTTGCCATTTTAAACTTGCAAAGATATTCTACTATGCTTATTTCTAAAAGCCTTATAGCTTTAGTTTTAACATGAAGTGTGTGCTCTATCTCAAATTAATTTTTGTGTAAAGAATAGTACATGTTGATGTGAAATAATAAGATATGTAATATGTACATATTATATATAAGAAATATAATATGTATATTATATATAAGATATATAATATGTACATTATATGTTATATAGATAGTATATATAAATCTTCCAATTTTGTTCTGTTTTCCCAAGATTGTTTTAGCTATCCTAGATCCTTTCCATTTCTTTTTCTTAAATTTTTTTTTTTTTTAATTTATTCATTTGAGAGAGATACAGAGACAGAGACAGAGCACAAGCAGGGGGAGAGGCAGAGGGAGAGGGAGAAGCAGACTCCCGCTGAGCTGGGAGCCCGACATGGGACTCAATCCCAGGACCTGGAGATCATGACCTGAGCCGAAGGCAGACACTTAACCGTCTGACCCACCCAGGTGCCCTCCTTTCCATTTCTATATAAATTTTAGAATCAGCTTGTCTTTTTCCACCAAAAAAAAAAAAAAAAAAGAAAGAAAGAAAAAAAAAGCAGCCTATTACTATTTAGAGTAGTGAGATTGCACTGAATCTGTGGATCAACCTGGGGAAAGTTACATCTGGACAATACTGAGTCTTTAAATCCAAAAGAATGGTATATCTGTTCATGTATTTAGGTCTTCTTTAATTATGCTCAGCAATCTTCATAGCTTTCATTGTTGAATCTTTGTCCAGCTTTCATTATATTTATTCCTAACTTTCTTTTGTTAATGGTTTTGATGCTAATAAATGGTATTTTTTAAATGTTTATATTCCAATTTTAACATACAAAAAATACAATTTGGTTTTTTATACTGACCTTGTATCCTTAGACTTTGCTAAATTCACTTAATTACTTTACATGCCTTAAGATTTTCTATATATAGGTCAAATCATCTCTGAATAAAAAGTTTTGCTACTTCTTTCCCAAATTTTTCCTTTTTTTTTTTTAAACTTGTTGCTTTGGCTAGCAAGTCCAGTACCATGTGGAATAGAAACAATGAGAGTGAATATTTGGTCTTGTTTCCAGTCTTCTGAAGAAGTATAAAATATATTATAGTAACTATTATGTTAGCTATAGATTTGTCAGCAATGTCCTCATAGATTAAGTAAAAAAATCTGAAGTTTTTTTTTTTAAAGATTTTATTTATTTATTTGACAGAGAGAGAGAGAGATCACAAGCAGGCAGAGAGGCAGGCAGAGAGAGAGGGAAGCAGGCTCCCTGCTGAGCAGAAAGCCTGATGCGGGGCTCGATCCCAGGACCCTGAGATCATGACCTGAGCTGAAGGCAGAGGCTTTAACCCACTGAGCCACCCAGGTACCCCTCATCATATCATTTTTTAACTTTTATTCTGATAATGTGATGAATTATACTAGTTGTTTTCCAAGTTCTAAACCAAGTTTTATTCCCTCCATTAATCTCTGTATTCTCATGATGTATTATTTACTTTATGTATTGCTGGATATGATTTACTAACATTTTGTTGAGGATTTTTACATAAATGTTTATGTGACATATTGATATATAATGTTTCTTTGTGGAAATGTCCTTCCTAGATTTTGATATCTGAGTTAGTCTGGCCTCAAAAAAACAGTTGGAAAATAGTCCTTTCTCTATTTCCTGAATTTGTGTAATATTGATTTTAATTTCTCCTTGTATGTTTGATAAAATTCATCAGTCAAGTCACCTTGGCGTAGAGTTTACTTTTGGACAGATTTTTAATTACAGTTTCAATATCTTCAGCATGTATAGGGATCTCAGATTTTCTCTTTTTCTCTCCCTTGTATTGGTTTTCAATTTCATTTTCCAAGATATTTGTCCATTTTCTTTACATTCTTGAATTTATTGGAAAAAATTTATAGAATGTCACATTATTCTTCTTTCAATATGTGTAGAATGTTACCTCTTTCCATTCTGATATTGGTAAATCTCTCCTCCTCCTCCCCCTCATTATTTCCTCCCACTCCCTTTTCTCTCACTTCTCTCCTCCCCATTTTCCTCCTGTTCCTCCTCCCCTTCCTTTTCCAGTTTTTCTATTTATTTGCCAGTTTTATTAATCTTTTAGTGGATACATTTTGACATTGTTAATTTTCTCTATGGTTTGTTTTGTGTTGCACTGATTTCTACTTTATTCTTGCCTTTTTATGTGCTGTCATGTGTTTTCATTATCATTCTGTTGAGCATAAATTCAAATTTACTTATCTTTTTTTATTTCTTCTTATTTAAAAGTACAATGCAGAAATCATACCCATTTGGGGATTTCTTTCTTGTTTTTCTTGATTTCTAATTTAATTCTGTTGTGATCAGAGAACATACTTTGTATATTTCAGAACTGTGAAATTTATCAAGATTCATTTTATGGTTCACTATATGGTTGCTCTTTGTGGGTGTTCTTTTTTTTTTTAAAAAGAAAGATTTTATTTATTTTAGAGAGCGAGAGAATGTGAGTAGGGTGAGGAGAAGATGGGAAGGGAGAGAGGGAGGAAGAGGGAGAGGCAGAGAATCTCTAGCGGACTGCTTGTTGAGCACAGAGCCCCCTGTAGGGCTTGATCTCACAACCCTGAGATCATGATCTGAGTGGAAACCAAGAGACAAATGCTTAACTGACTGAGCCATTCAGGCACCCCTCTTTGTGAATGTTCTATCTGCACTTGAAAATAGTATGTATTCTTCTGCTGTTGGGTGGGACATTTTATATATACTATCCTTATAACAAGTAAAGTGGTTTGATAGTTTTTAATCACATTTTCCATTTCTCTACTGATTTTTTGGTCTATGTTATCTACTGAGAGAGGGATGTTAAAAATATCCAAGATTATTGGGGCAACTCTTGGTTTCAGCTCAGGAAACATTGGTTTCATGATCAGGTTATGATCTCATGAGTCCTGGGATCAAGCCCAGCATCAGGCTTCATGCTCAGCGGAGGACTGCTTGAGAGATTCTCTGCCTCTGCTCCCCCAAATAAATAAATAAACCTTAAAAAATATCTTAAATTATGGATTTGTTTATTTCTGCCTTTAGTTCTGTCTTTAGTTCAATTTTTGCTGAATATATATTAAAGTTCTGTAATTAAGAGTTAAATATTCAGGATTGTTATTTATTCTTGGTGAATTGAACTTTTATTATTATGCAAAGGACTCTTCTCCATTAATATCCTTTCCTTTGAGTCTACTTTGTTTTATTATAACCAAACTAGGATATTTATGCTTATTGCTTACATAATATATCTCTTTTGCATATTCTTTTATTCTCTGTTATCTAAGTTTTAATATTGTTAGTCATATCTTGTAAACCATATATAGCTGGGTCTTACTTTTTATCTAGTTTGTCAGTCTCTGTCGTTTAGAGGTTTAGGTCATTAAAATTAATGTAATTATTGATATGGATGAGGTTGAATTTACCCTCTAGTTGTTTTCTACTTGTCTCAAATTTTTTTTCTTTTCTTCTTTATGGACTTAATTGAGTTAAGTGAGTGTCTTTTCGTATTTCATTCGTTCTACTCTACTGACTTGAGCTATTGATATTTTTCTATTGATTAAAAACATGCATCTTGGGGCACCCGGGTGGCTTAGTGAGTTAAGCTTCTGCCTTCGACTCAGGTCATGATCTCAGGGTCCTGGGATCTAGCCCTGCATCAGGCTCTCTGCTCAGCAGGGAGCCTGTTTCCCCTCTCTCTCTGCCTACTTGTGATCTCTCTCTGTCAAATAAATAAATAAAATCTTTAAAAAAAATGCATCTTTAACTTATCACAATCTACTTTGAATTGGTTATTATATACCTGCATGTATAATTTAAGAATAATACAAAAATGAGTAATTTTGCTTTCCTTCCCTGCCCACCTGCTCTTCTAATCTAAAACACACACACATACACACACACACACACACACACACACACACACACACACACCCCTTTTGTTTTGGCAAAAAGGACAACAAATTGAGAAGTCAGTGTGGGACCCAAAGCATTGAATGGGAGCTGTGTGACTAGGAATAAAGAAGTAAAAGCCTTGGTTTCCTCAGGAGGCTACTGCACAGGCAACAACTGCAAGCAACTTATGCAAATAACTTTCCTGAGCAAGCAAACAAAATGCACTTTGTCAAAGAAAAGCAATATATTTTATAATTAAAACTTTCTTCTTACTGTGAGAACTACTGAAGATAACATATTTGACTCAGGAGATTTTTTTTTAATTATTATTTTTAAAATTGTGAATATCTTAAATATATAGTAAAGCCAAAAAAAAAATTAAAAGCATGAGATTACAGTTATTAATGTGCCCGTCACTTGGATTTAACACATGGTAAGATTTTTATCATATTTATTTCTGATTACTTTTCTTTTTTTAAAAAATAAACATCAGATGTATATTAAAGTCTGACCTTCTCCACCATATTCTTCTCTCTCTCTTCTCACACATATATTCTTTCTTATAATTGGAGTACATCTTTCTGAACCATGGTTAAGAAAGAAAAAAAGGAAAGTATGTCCTGGTATTATCTACGGTATCTAATTTGGTAATAGTGTGATTCAAATAGTTTACATCCTAATTTTTCAGTGTATTGGATTCGAAATAGGGGAGTTTTTAATTTAACCTTACCACTAACTTACACATATTATTTTTTTTTAAAGAATTTATTTATTTATTTGAGTCGTTGAGGGTTCTGGATATTTTATGTACTAATTTTTTGCATGACACCCCATTACATCATAATTCTTTAAAAAAACTTTTTATTTTCGGATAAGTAAAGTCCCATAGGAAGTTGCAAAACAAGTGTACAGGGAGCTTCTGTATACTCTTCATGCTGTTTTCTCCAATGATAACATCTTGCATAACAAGTGGGGCAGGAAGGGATAGATGGAGAGGGAGAAGGAGAAACAGACTGAGCAGGGAGCCTGACCCAGGGCTCAAGCCCAGGAGGCTGGGATCATGACCTGAGCCCAAGGTAGACACTTAACCAACTGAGCCATCTAGCCCCAACTTAGAGATGTTATTTAATATCTCTGCATTGCAGTTTAATTATATATAAATGGGGGTAATTATATGACCTTTTAGTAAAATTGAAGATTAAATGAGTTCGGTTTAGTTGTAGTTTGAGGATTAAATGAGTTAATACACATAAAGTATTCAGAAAAGTGCTTGCCTTGTGATAAGTACTAATATCTATTAGGGTGACACAGGATGCTGTCCCTTTTCTATGGTCTTAGAGTTCAGACCGCAGTCCCTAGGGTCAAGAATATTATAACAGATGTCACTGGTCCCTCATTCCAAAGTAAGATGCCAACTCATCTATACAGGACATAATAAGAGTTTGTTTGACCTTTCAGCTAACTTTTGATCTTTTCTCACCTTGAAATTATATAAAAGAAAAGAAGTTGGAAAGGCCTACTGGGAATGTCTTTATAAATTTATCAGGGTGGCTCCATTTCTAATCCTGGAGGGCCTAAAACAGCAGTTAGTGAAAGGAGAATAAATTAAAACAAGAAAATAAAGAAATATAAATCACCCAAGTTTCCACATCACAGATTATTTGATCTAAGATAGGTTAGAGTTGGCAGAAGTAAGAAGCTTTAATTACATGAAAAGTTGGAGGTTTTAAATTGGAGAGAAATTTTCACTAAGTCACTGAAAAACCTATGGAAAAATCCTCATTCAGGAGGCAGAAGGAAAAGTCCACAAATTAATATTCAGCAAGAGTAGTGCAAAAGAATGAAGTTGCTTTTCTTCACCTTTGACTGAGTCCACTTATCAATAAACCACTGATTACTCTAGGTATGGCCTTGAGTACACAGTCAATTTATTTAAATATGTCCTGGAAAAATAGGACAGATTCTTACTGAACTTACACAAATGATTATATTACCTTGCAAAGTAATGAGACTCAGTTAAAGTATATATTTCTGAATTCTGAGGAGATAGAATTCAGATACCATTTAGAAATGGTTCATTTCAGTTTACAAGAGTATGCTCTATTAAATTGAAAGTTAGAGATAAATAAATAATAAAGTGACTGGGCCTTTTTATATATACATAAAGATTCTTTTTTTTGTTTTGTTTTTTTGTTTTTTTGGGTTTTTTGGGGTTTTTTTTGTTTTTTTATACATAAAGATTCTTAATTAATATAATTCTAACAATATTCCAAACAAATAACCACAATAAAATTCTCTTTGTCCATTTATTTAGTCCTATATTAATTCTTGTTTTATTGAATCTTGGGTTAGCAGTGAACTTTCATGGAGTATGTCCACTTCCAAAGTGACAAAGGTCCAGCTGATTCAGTCCATCAGTATAGTCTGAAAGTTTTCTAAGCAGTATAAGCTTAAAACTGTTTACCAAGAGTATATTCTTTGGACTATTGAAGTAACAATAGTTCAGAATATCTGGCATAATCTTTTTTATGAGGTGCTGAAATTGTCTTTATTGACGACATTAATGCTAGTTTGCAACTTACGAATAGCAGAGGCTTCTAGCAAATATCAGGAAGGAAAAACCTATTTGTTAATGAGACTCTTAACTTATTATAATAACCAATAATATGAGAATGGAGAAATGTAAAATTCTCTATTGGGGTATAGAAAATAACTATTTTATAAGAGTTTGATCAATATTTTAAATGAAGGACAAGAATATTTTATGGACAGTGAAGACATTAGCAAAACTGCAGGGCCTTCTCAAAAAGAATACAATTTCTGAAATATTAACATTAATAACAGTTTTCCTATAAACTTAGGGAAAAGTTTACTTAGGACACCTGGGA
>CM052898.1:103976711-104011472 GCA_028534135.1 Potos flavus
GAGAAGAACCGGAAGGGCTCTGAGACAAGGACTGGAGTTCCCTTGCCAGTTTGGTCAGCCAGCTTAAAGTACAGTTTTTCCCCATCACTGAAAGTAGTTTTGACTTTTAAACTGAAGTAAATAATTTATTGGTAAGGTTTGGGACATGTTTTTTAGAGCTTTTCGGTAAATCATGACATTATGACCTACGTTTAAGTATCACAAAACATAATCAGCTAAATGCTTCTTTTTTTTTAAAGATTTTATTTATTTATTTGACCGAGAGAGATCACAAGTAGGCAGAGAGGCAGACAGAGAGAGGGGGAAGCAGGCTCCCTGCTGAGCAGAGAGCCTGACTCGGGGCTCAATCGCAGGACCCTGAGATCATGACCTGAGCTGAAGGCAGAAGCTTTAACCCACTGAGCCACCCAGGTGCCCCTAAATGCTTAAGTGTGAATTCCTTTGTAACTCTCATGTAAACTAGATTAATACTTCTCTCCTCTATAGTAGTTCAGCACCAGACTTAAAGTATACACACAGATATTTATCAAATAAGCAAGCAGATGAACAAATGCATTCCCAAATGAATTATTCTGTTATAGTTGTGGCATGGAAGGCAAAAAAAAGATAAACTGATTTTTTAAGTGATAGTTTCCCTCTGAACTCTTTTAGGATTGATATGGTTTTGGAATATAGGGGAGTTTTGGTGGGGTGAGGTCCAGAGCCCTCGGCCAAGAAAGAATTCGTACGATGTCTTTGGTGCAAAATGGCGATTTTAGTAAAGCACAGGGACAGGACCGGTGGGTGTGGGCAGAAGGAGCTGATGCACTGGAGTCTTGAGGATTGGCTGATTGTATACTCAGGAGTTGGGGGAAGTAAAGAAAAGGGAAGTTTCAAAAGAACTTTCATATGCTAAAGAGGACCCACCTACAAGGGATCTGAGGCTTTGCCCTTGTTGTCAAGTTAAGGTTGTTTTCCCCTCTAGCAACGTATTAACATTAAGATAGTTGGGAGATTCCTGGAAGAAGGTCACAACTATCCCACCCAGGAGTGGGGGGTGGGGGGCGGTTGCAGGGTATCAGCTTATGCTTTGTCTTTAGCCAGCCTTCTGCTCCCTCGTCAGGATGATAGCACAGTCCACTTTATGTGGACCAGTTCTGCTTTATACTTGTTTTTCTACTGTAACGATTAATAATATCTCCTTTCACTCCCAAATGTGCCCTGGGGCAATTAAATGATATGGTTCTGCTTACATTTAAGTGTATTTGTGAGAGAGAATAAAGGTATGTCCAGCTTGCCTCACTTTGTAACTTTCCTAAACCCTGAACTAACTAGTTTCCTATATGGATATGACCAGTTTCTACCTCAAAATACTACTTTGGTTTAAAAAACCTAATGCTAAAATTTTTGTGTCATTAACTTATTTAAGGCATTGAGTACTTACTCTGTATTACATGATCAGATAAACTAGCTAATCTTCAAGGAGAACACTACTGAAATAGAAAGGGAAAAAGGTATTAAAATTATATATGGGATGTTTGCTTATTTCTGAGCCATTACCAGTTTAGCTTCTTATTGTCATCACTAATGAAATTGATGCGGGAGAGCTAGGTTCTTGTCTCTCAGAATTGAAGAATGAATCTCACCAGTAATGGAGACTGAGCAAACTGATAGAAGTTAATTAAGTGAAGATACAGAAAAAGCTCTCAAGAGTGACAGGGGTCCCAACAGGGTTGCCAACAAGGACCTTTAGGGTTGGTCTTTCATAGAAAGCTAACCAGGAAACTTAAATCCTTTTAACATCTTTACTGATATAACCATTAAGCAAGGACTAGTGATAACACCTTCAATGGCTTACTTCCTTTTTAGAGTCTGGGTATTCTTTTTTTTTTTTTTTAAAGATTTTATTTATTTATTTGCCAGAGAGAGACACAGCGAGAGAGGGAATACAAGCAGGGGGAGTGGGAGAGGGAGAAGCAAGCATCTCACGCACTGAGCAGGGAGTCTGATTGGGGGCTCGATCCCAGAACTCTGGGATCATGACCTGAGCCGAAGGCAGAGGCTTAATGACTGAGCCGCCCTGGCGCCCCGAGTCTGGTTATTCTCTGTTGGTCACAGGTGATTATCATAAAAAAGACACCCAACCCTCCATGCCTAGGGCAGGTGGTCTGGTTTATTCTCCTATCTCTGGTTTTCCGACACCTCCACATTTGGGGGATTTCTGTAATAAATAGCCCCTTTCTATCTCTCCCTACCTAGCTCCACCTGTCCCTTACTCAAAATCATGTGCAAGAAAGTGCATTGTAACTTATAAAATATTGTAAACCAGAAAGTGACAATACTATTACAGTTGAATACTGAATATGTCCAGCTCTCTGTCTTCTGGATATACAGTAGAATTGTCTTTCATTGCTCCTTGGAAGCTAAAGAAATGGCCAAAATAGAAAATTTACAAGCCAGTCCATGATTTTCCACTTTCCCCTCTGTGAAAGCTTGACTCACGATTGAGCTTTAGTTACTTGGGCTTTAGTAAGGGACAGACAGGGCTAAGTAGGGAGAGATAGATAGGGGGCTATGTGATCAGGCTTACAGAAATCCCAATATGTGGAGGTGTGGGGAAACCAGGGATAAGGGGACAAATCGGACCACCCTTCCCTAGGCTTGTGGGTGGAGGACCACCATGCCCTAGGCATTTGGGGTAGGTCATGTGGGGTGGGTGTTTTTATGATAATCACCTGTGACCAACAAAGAATAACCAGACTCCAAAAAGAAAGTAAGCCATTGAAGGTGGTATCAATAGAGATATTAAAAGGATTTAAGTTCTCTGGTTAGCTTTCTATGAAAGACCAACCCTAAAGGCCCTTGTTGGCAACCCTGTTGGGACCCCTCTCACTCTTGAAAGCTGTTTCTGTATCTTCACTTAAATAACTTCTATCACTTTACTCACTCTCCATTATCGGCGAGATTCATTCTTCGACTCTGAGAGAAAAGAACCTAGCTCTCCCGCTTCGGGCTGTGAGATATCTGAGTGGAAACCCTTCTGTTCTATATGGAGCATCAGCGAGAAATCAATTTTTCTTATATTAAGCCACTGAGATTTTAATGTACTTTGTTATCATAGCATAACCTAGCCTATATCAACTGTGACATAACCCTCTTAAGTAGCCCTAATCTGCTTTCTTTAAAAAAAAATTAACACTATTTGCTTTCAGAGCCTTATACCATTTCCCAATCGCTCCCAGAGCCTTGGCTGTTTACTCAAGTATGTTTTGACTACATGGTCTGCAAACTCTTTGTGAGGAAAAAAAGTCAGAATTTGAGAGCCGGATGATATTTTAGGGATTATGTAGTTCAACTCCACCATTTAGATAGGTCATCTGGAAAAGCATAACTTGAGTAGTCCCTGGCAATTACTTGTGTGAACTCAGTAAAGCTACCTAATCTTTCTCACTTTACTTCCTTTAACTATAAAAATGCAGATAATCAATTGTCCCAGTTAAGTTTGTTTAAAAAATTGAGTGAGTACATTTAAATGAGCCAGTCAGATATCCGTGGTCACAAGATATCTGCATATCCCTTCGTTCTTTACAAATTTCATCAGGTTAGACAGGTAAAAGAGTGTTAAATCATTTATAAAGAGTTTCACAATTTTATTTTTATATCCATTAGCTCTTTCCTATAAACTTCATAACCAACTTGTTATTCAGACAGAGCAAGCATTATTTCTATTTCACAATAATCCATTGAAACCAAACACTATGATCATCCTGTTAGTAAATAGCAGAACTAGAGCTCAAACCAGTGGCCTCTGACTTGAACATCACGTTTTTTCTGCCACCTTGAAGCATAAACTTGGGGCAATGGACCATCTAGTCAGAGCTTTTCCACTGCAAATAACCTTTGTAGAAGTGGGTATTTCTGATTTTCTCAATGCTCAATCCACAATAATAGTTGACATTATGTTGAAATTCATGTTTTAGGGTATATTCAGTGGAGAAAAAAAGATCAAAATAAACTCCTAAGTAATAAAGAATTTGTCTGGACTTCGTTCCCAATTCCTTGGAGGGTCTCTAAATTCTTGCAATTTCTTTAGTGGTAAGAATATGTTTGTTATTCATGGTGGTCCCTCATGATAAACTTATGCTAAGGAGGTCCCTTAGATAGTTTGTGCTGAGATGACTTAGGATAGGGTGTGGCCAAGGCAGCAAGACCAGTCACTTCAAATTATAAGGTTGAATGTTTTAAGCCATATGGTATCAACCCAATCTCTGAGTAAGCGAAGGGTGGCTGGAGATTGTATTTAACCTTATAGCCAATGGTGCATATGTAATGAAGCCACAATAAAGACACTGGGAACTAAAGCTCAGTCAGGTGAGTTTTCCTGGTTGGCAAAAATCTGTATATTGTCACACATGGATGTGCCAGGAGAGTGGCATGTCCTGATTCCATGGGGGGGAAGGACAGTGGAAGCTTGTTAGTACCCCGTGCATTTCTTTTTTTAGCTGGTTCTGATTTGTATCCTTTTCCTATAATAAACCTCTAATCATAAGTATAGCCCTTTCCTGAGTTTTGTGAGTCATTCTAGTGAGTTATTGAATCTGGGGGGCATAGTGGAACCCCCTGAACTTGTGGTCAGCTACTCATAAGAATGAGAGATCTGGGGACCCTTGAACCTGCAGTTGGCATCTGAATTAAGGGCACTCTTTTGCGAAGTTTAGCCCAACTCTGGGTAGTTGGTATCAGAAATTATTTCATAAACATACTTCAAAACTTGAAAACAAGAAAAAATATATGTACTTACATGCATATATCTAAAATGCAGAACATATCTTTTTTATTATCCTTTTCATTCATAGGTAAAGATAAATATCACTTGGAATTACCTTATTTTTTAAGGTTTTATTACATCATTTTTACATGAAATAATCAAGATTATTTCTAAATGTTAGATTTTTGTCTCGATTTTTAAAAAAAATGTTTGTAGGACTAATTTATGTAGGACTCAGTATTTTTTAATGAATTATTTTATTTACTTTATGAGAACATATTTTCCAAAACGTAATACATACTTAACTGAAAAAAAAAGTGACAGAAAGTTAACATTTTTCTATCTGGGACATGAACACATGAGTGTCTCATTATATAGTCTTTATCTTTCTGCATGTGTGAAATATTTTCTTAAGTATATCTACATTTCGATAATAATTTTTTTTCATTCCCTGGCAATGCTGATTAAGTAAGTCATTAGAATAATTGAACAGTACAAAATCAGAACACCACAGAAATTTGCAAACATTGTAAATCAGGGCTTTCCTTCCACCTGTGGAGAGCTGGTGGTAAGCAGCTTACTATTGCATAGTGGTCTGTCTTAGTCTCCTGGACAATACAAATAAAATTTCTATCAGAAACACATTTTCTTAATAATTTGCTCTGCAGAATTGGTATCTTACTGAATGCAATGTTATGTTGCCTGCATTGTTGCTGATTGTCGATCTCACCATGCATTCTGTCCAGTCATTATTCACCAAGTTCATAATGAGAGAGAGGCTGCCATTCACAAAGTTCTCAGTTGATAAAATGCTTTATTTTTGTATGACTTCAAAATGTTAAGATTTCATTTTTTTTTTAAGAGATTTTTTTTTTTTTTTAAAGATTTTATTCATTCGTCAGAGAGAGAAAGAGCACAAGCAGGCAGAGGCAGAAGCAGGCTCCCGGCCGAGCAGAGAGCCCGACGTAGGACTCGATCCCAGAACCCCGGGATCGTGACCCGAGCCGAAGGCAGCCGCCTAACCAACTGAGCCACCCAGGCGTCCCAAAATTTCGTTTTTGATGAATTCACTTAATATTTCCAGCTTTACACCAATAATCTTAATAACATTTGAATAAATACAATGTTAAAGGGGGCCTGGGTGGCTCAGTTGGTTAAGCAACTGTCTCCAGATCAGGTCATGATCCCAGGATCCTGGGATCGAGCCCCACATGTGGCTCCTTGCTCAGCAGGGGGCCTGCTTCTATCTCTCCCTCTACCTGCTACTCTGCCTGCTTGTTCTCTCTCTCTCTGTCAAATAAATATATTTAAAAAATACAATGTTAAATTGATGACATAAAACTATTCTTTTTTTTTTTTTTTTTTAAAGATTTTATTTATTTGACAGAGAGAAAGAGATCACAAGTAGGCAGAGAGGCAGGCAGAGAGAGAGGGGGGAAGCAGGCTCCCTGCTGAGCAGAGAGCCCGATGCGGGGCTCGATCCCAGGACCCTGAGATCATGACCTGAGCTGAAGGCAGAGGCTTCAACCCACTGAGCCACCCAGGCGCCCCATAAAACTATTCATCTTGAGTGTACATCAGTATTAATAGTAAATTTTTCTCTTGATAACAAAATATGCCTAATTTATACAAAAATTACTATTTAGTTACCATTTAATGAATATCAACTTTATGCCAGGCAATATACTACACATTTTCCTTTCTTCATATTTTTATTTTCCTATTTCTTTCTTGAAATCTTTGTCAGGGAGGTAGGATCTGTATATTTCCTGCACTGGAATATAAGACTTACCAGGGAAGGAGCATTGTCTATTTCTTCAAGGACATATCTAAGGAGCTTAGAACAGTGCTGGGAGCATAGTATACACTCAATAAATATTAATTGAATGAATGAGTGGTTTTTACTATTGTATAAACTAAAATTGAAATTTGATTTTTTCATTATCACACAACTTCTAAGCCCAAGGCAATAGTTTGAATGTGTGCTTTCTGTTAGTGAGCCAATGAACGTCTAATCTCTGAAAACTCTGTTTGGCATCCTTTTCCTTATGTGGATTTTATAAGATTTCTGACAATCAGAAACAAGAAAGGCATTATACTGTAGAATCCTACAAGATAATATTCCACAGTAATATTTGTCTATTTTGTTCCATGATCTATCTAAAGGCCTTAGAAAAGGAACTAGCACATAGTTGGCACTCAAATCAATAAATATTTGTCGAATAAGCTAATTTTATTTTCTATGTAAATGCTTAGGTTAGCAGAATTTAAAATGCTTCAAAGTGAAAACCACAATTTATTTTTTTAATTTTAATATATTTTTATCAACTTTTACTTTTTTTAATTTTAAAATACTATAGACTCATAAGGTGTTGCAAAAATACTACAGAGAAGTTCTGTCCTTGTGTAACTATAGCACATTCTCAAAACTAGGAAATTGACATTGTCACAATACAATTAACTAGACTACAGACCTTTCTGGGGCTTCACCAGCTTTTGAATGCACTCATCTTTTTGTAGGTCTTTGTGTATAATTTGGTGACATTTTATCACATGTATAAATAAATATTGCAATCAAGATAGAGAATTGTCTCCTTACCAAAAAGAAATACCTAAGGGCCACCCTTTTACAGTCACACCCTCCTTCTTCCATTACCCATGAAAACTACTATCTGTTGTCCATCTCTATAGTCATTTCAAGAATGTTATATAAGGGCGCCTGGGTGGCTCAGTGGGTTAAAGCCTCTGCCTTCGGCTCAGGTCATGATCTCAGGGTCCTGGGATTGAACCCCGCATTGGGCTGTCTGCTCAGCAGGGAGCCTGCTTCCCCCTCTCTGCCTGCCTCTCTGCCTTGTGATCTCTCTCTCTGTCAAATAAAATAAATAAAAATCTTAAAAAAAAAAAAAAAGAATGTTATATAAATGGAATTAGGTAACCTTTTGAGGTTGGCTTTTCTTCATTCAGCATGATGCCCTAAAAATCCAACCACATTGTTGTGTGCATCAGTAATTCCTCCCTTCTTAGTGTTGAATACTACTCCATTGTATAGATATGCCAACAATGGTATATTTGACCATTCACCTGTTGAAGGACATATGGATTGTTTTGAATTTGGGGTTACTACAAACTATGAAAATTAAATAATTTAGCTAGTACTAAATATTTTAATGGGCTACTAAAACTACTATGAACATTCATATTAGATTATTGTGTGGGGGTACCTGGGTGGCTCAGTTAGTTAAGCATTCGACTCTTGATCTCAGCTCATGGCATGAGTTCAAGCCTCATATTGATCTCCGTGCAGGCATGGAGCCTACTTAAAAAAAAAAAAAGTTTGCTGTGTGAAATACATATTTATATCCCTAGGATAAAAAGCCCAGGAATGTGGTTGCTGAGTCATGTGATATAAGTGTATGTTTAACATCTTTGTGTGTATATATACATATTTAACATGCACACACACACATATATATGCACATACATATAAATATATACTATACACATATACATATACATATATATATACACACATTTGTAATAACATATATATATATATAGTCACATTCCTGGTCATTTTATATATATACATACACCATGTTATATATAACATACACAATATTATATATATACACACACAATATTATATTAATTTCAAATATAAAACATTGACTCAGCAATACCATATATTGCTCAATGCTCATCACAATAAGTATAGTCATCAGGGCACCTGGGTGGCTCAGTGGGTTAAAGCTTCTGCCTTCGGCTCAGGTCATGATCTCAGGGTCCTGGGATGGAGCCCCACATAGGGCTCTCTGCTCAGCAGGGAGCCTGCTTCCCCGCCCCTCTGTCTGCCTCTCTGCCTACTTGTGATCTCTCTCTGTCAAATAAATAAAATCTTAAAAAAAAAAAATAAGTATAGTCATCATCTATAACCATACAATATAATTACAGTATTATTAACTATAATCCCTGTGTTGTACTTTTCATCTCCATGACTTATTTATTCTATAACTGGAAATCTCTGCCTCTTAAGCCTTTTGTCTATTTTGTCCATCCCCCCACCCATTTTTTTTTTCTGGCAACCACCAGTTTGTTCTCTGTATTTAGGAGTCTATTTGGTTTTTTTGTTTGTTTTATTTTTTAGATTCTTCATATAAATGAAATCATATGGTATCTTTCTCTGACTTGTTTTACTTAGCATAATACCATCCAGATCCATTCATGTTTTTGCAGATGGCAAGATATCTCTCTTTTTTATGGTTAATATTCCGTTGTGTGTGTATGTGTGCATGTATACACTATATCTTCTTTATCCATTTGTCTGTCATGAACGCTTGGTTGCTTCCATATCTTGGTTATTGTAAATAATGCTGCAATAAATGGGGGGGTGCATAAATCTTTTCAAATTAGTATTTTCATTTTCTTTAGGTAAATACTCACTGGTTAAATTACTAGACTATATGGTATTTTCATTTTTAATTTTTCAAGGAACTTCCATACTGTTTTCCACAGTGGTTGCACCAATTTATTTTCCCACCAATGGTGCATATAGGTAACTTTTCTCCCTATTCTTGCCAATACTTGTTTCTTGTATTTTTGATTTTGACCATTCTGAGAGATGTGAGGTGATGCCTAGTTGTAGTTTTGATTGGCATTTCTCTGATGATTAGTCATCGATGTTGAGCACCTTTTCATAGATTTGTTGGTCATCTGTATGTCTTTGGAAAAATGTCTAGTCAGGTCCTCTGCCCATTTTTTAATCAGATAGTTTGTTTTTTGGTGTTACGTTGTATAAGTTCTTTATATATTTTGGGTGTGAACCCCCTACCGGATATATCAGTTGCAACTTTTTCCTATTCACTAGGTTGAAAGCCACAATTTAAATAAGGTATTTTTTTTTTACATTATACCACATTTTATAATACTTTTCAGTACTATTTTCTGTATTTCATTTGATCCATCAATAATTCTGAAGGTGCATAAAATATACATGATAAATGTCCAAGATTGAGTGAATTTTCTGAAAATATATAATTAGCTGAGGAACAATGATTACATATTGGTCTTCTGCCTATTTTTTTTTTAATAAAATAGGGTTTTTAAGGCATCAGAATTTACTATTATTAAGAGATCTTCATGTTTAAATAATTATCTAAGAACCATAAATACATATACCTCATTTCATGAAAGTAATGTCTAAAAAATAGTATACTGTGTGGAATACCCAATTCTTTGAGGTAAATATGTACTGAAAGAATAAACTTTATGGCTTTACGAATTTGCCTTTCCTAGTGTTAAAACTATCTGAGAACAAGTCCTATTAAATTAGTTCTTTGAATCAAGGACATTCTAGTACTAATTATTAAACTTTCTTATTCAAAAATAAGTAGCTATACTGTAATCCTTAATTAATCACTTTTAGTTTTTTAGTGTAAAACTAAAAGTTATTACTCAATTTATTTATTACCCAAAATATGATAACCAATACTCTAGCTCTGTAAATAGATATTACTTGAAAATAATGTCCCGGGTGCATTGTTGGTAATGCTTGGTTAAATTTTTGTTGTTTGTTTTTCATTTAGTTTTTTTTTTTTAAGATTTTACTTATAGATTTTATAGATTTTATAGATTTTACTTATATATTTTACTTATATATTTTATATATTTGACACAGACAGAGTGAGCACAAGCAGGGGGAGCAGCAGGCAGAGGAAGAGGGAGAAGCAGGATCCCCACTGACTAGGGAGCCCAATGTGTGACTCATTCTCAGGACCCTGGGATCATGACCTGAGCTGAAGCCAGATGCTAAACTAACTGAGCCACCCGGATGCCCTAGTTTTTCATTTAGTTCTGATTTGCTTTGTTTTAAAACAAATTAGCTTAGAATACTTAATATGTTGGTGTATAATGTGACTTTCTAGAAGTGGAAGTACACTAAAGCAGTATTTTCCTAATCTATTTGAACCTGAAAAAAATGTTTCTTTTATAGGACTTCTTGTGGGATTCATTCTAGTGTGGGTCACACTTTGAGATATACTAGAGTGTACTGTTTAGCTAACTTCTGAATTGATAGTCTTACTGGTTTCTATAATACTGTACATTGTTCCTTCACTGTCTTTAGTTTTATTTTGTTGTGGTAAGAATACAACATGAAATGTACTCTCTTAGCAAATTTTTATGTATATAATACAGCATCATTAACTATAGGGACAATGTTGTACAGTAGATCTCTAGAATGATTTTACCTTGCATAATTGAAATTTTATGTCCACTGATTTGCAACTCTCCATTTCCCCACCTTCCAGTTCCTAGCAACCACCATTCCACTCTTAGATTCTAGAAATTTGACTATTTTAGATACCTCATATAAATGGAAACATGCAGTATTTTTCCTGTTACTGGCTTACTTTATTTCACATAATGTCCTCCAGGTTTATCCATGTTGTCATATATTGCAAGATTTCTTTCATTTTTAAAGTTGAACAATATTCCATTGTATATATACACCACATTTTCTTTTTCCATTTATCTGTTGATGGGCATTTAGGTTGTTTCTACATTTTGACTATTTTGAATGAACATTGGAGTACTAATACTCTTCTAGATACTGATTTCATTCTTTTTGGATAAGTACCCAGAAGTGGGATTGCTGGATGTTATGATAGTTCTATTTTTAATTTTTGAGGAATCACTATACTGTTTTTCATAGTGACTGCCTTCTTTTCCTTCCTTCCTTCCTTCCTTCCTTCCTTTCTTTCTTTCTTTCTTTCTTTCTTTCTTTCTTTCTTTCTTTCTTTCTTTCTTTCTTTCTTTCTTTTTTCTTTCTTTCTCTTTCTTTCTTTCTCTTTCTTTCTTTCTTTCTTCTTTCTTTCTTTCTTGCTTTCTTGCTTTCTTGCTTTCTTGCTTTCTTGCTTTCTTTCTTTCTTTCTTGCTTTCTCCTTTCTTGCTTTCTTGCTTTCTTGCTTTCTTTCAATAGCTATCTTAACATGGGGAAAATCATTGTGGTTTCGGTTTGATTTTATATTTCTCTGATGATTAATGATGTTATCTTTTCATATACCTGCTGGTCATTTGTACATCATCTTTGAAGAAATGTCTATTTTAAGTCTTTAGCCCACTTTAAAGTCAAGTTATGTGTTTTTTTACTGCTGAGTTGTATGATTTTCTTATACATTTGGGATATTAATCTTTATGTGATATATGGTTTGTAAAAATTTTCTCCTATTCAGGGGCACCTGGGTGGCTCAGTGGGTTAAAGCCTCTGCCTTCGGCTCAGGTCATGATTCCAGAGTCCTGGGATTGAGCCTCGCATCGGGCTCTCTGCTCTGTGGGGAGCTTGCTTCCCCTTCTCTCTCTGCCTGCCTCTCTGCCTACTTGTGATCTTTCTCTCTGTGGCAAATAAATTAAAAAAAATCTTAAAAAAAAAATTTTTTTTCCCATTCTGTAAGTTGTCTTTTCACTCTGTTGATTATTTCCTTTGCTGAACGGTAGTTTTTTTAGTTTGATGTACTCTTTTTTATCTATTTTTTCTTTTGTTGCCCATGGTTTTGGTGTCATATTGATGAAATAATTGCCAAGACCAATGTCATGAAGGTTTTTCTCCACGTTTCCTTCTAGGAGTTCTACAGTTTTAGGTCTTATGTTTAAGTCTTTAAACCATTTTTGAGTTTATGTTTGTGTGTGGTTTAAGGTAGGGGTCAATTTCATTCTTTTATGTGTGGATATCTAGTTTCCATAACACCATTTGTTGAAGAGACTATCCTTTCTTGATGTATGTTCCTGATATCCTTGTTGAAGGTCGGTTGACCTTGTATACTTGGATTTATTTCTGGGCCTTATTTTGTTCTATTGCTTTATATAACTGTCTTTATGCCAGTACCATGCTATTTTAATAGGAAGTATGATGCCTCCAGCTTCGTTCTTTTCAAGATTGTTTTGGCTATTAAGGGTCTTTCCTGGTTCTATATAAATTTTTATATTTTTTCTATTTTTGTAAAAACTGTTACTGGGAATTTGATAGGAATTGTACTGAATCTGTATATTGCTTTGGGTAGTATGGACATTTTAATAACAAGTCTTCCAATCCATGAATACATGATGTCTTTCCATTTGTTTTTATCTTCTTTAATTTTTTCATCAATTTTTTTTGTTTTTATCATATAAACAATTCACCTTTGTTAAGTTTGTTCCTAAGTACTTTATTCTTTTTAGTGCTATTGTAAATGCGGTATTTTCCTTAATTTCCTTTTCAGATAGTTCAGTATTAGTCTATAGAAATGCAACTTGTTTTTGTATATTGACTGCATATTCCTGCAACTTTACAGAATTTGTTTATTGTGTTTAACAGTTTGTGTGTGTGTGTGTTTGTGTGTCCTAAGGAATCCTTAGGGTTTTCTTTATATAAGACCATGTGATATGAAAACAGGGAAATTTTACTTCTTCCTTTCTGATTCGTATGCTTTTTATCTCTCTTTCTTGCCTAATTGTTCTGGCTAGACTTCCAGTACTATGTTGAATAGAAATGGTGAAAGCAAGCATCTTTGCCTTGATCCCAGTCAAGGGACTGTTGTGTATGATATTTGCTGTGTGGTTTTTATATATGCCATTATTATGTTGAGATAATTTCCTTTTATTTGTAGTTTGTTGAGAGTTTTTATTATGAAAGGATACTGCTTTTTGTGCTTTTGAGATGATCATGTGATTTTTATCCATTCCATTAATGTGACATCACATTAATTGACTTTCATATGTTGAGCCATGCTTGTGTCCCAGGGATAAATTTTTTTTTTCCCCCCACAGGGATAAATCTTACTTGTTTATATTGTATGATCCTTTTAATGTGCTGTTGAATGTGGTTGGCTAGTATTGTGTTGACTTCAGTATCAGGGAAATGCTGGCCTTATAAAATGAGTTTGAAAGTGTTGCTCTTTCCACTCTGAAGGGACATGGTTGTGGAATGTTAAATAACTAAGGACATTATTAGGGAAAAAAGTTACTTCAGCAAAATGTAAAAAGGAAATAAAGCAGATGACATTGGATATGAGAGGCAGCATGAGCTAACCATGGCACAGGAGAAGATAGGAGATGGCAAAGATCTGATGACTTTAGACTTGGAAGATTCTTCTTTAAATGATAATGTTTAAAGAATGTCAGATTATTATGTTATATTATATTATATTATATTATATTATATATCTTTCCCTATTGATCCAATCCCTAGTCTTAGATTTTAAGGGCTGTTTAATGGTCTTCTACTTTTAGAAAATCTATAAGTAAAGGATAGAATAGAAGTATAGCTACAAAATAGTACATTAATACTAGATATTAAGGTTGCCCTGGATGGCTCAGTTAAGCATCCAATGCTTGGTTTTGACTCAGGTCATGATCTCATGGGTTATGGGATCAAAGCCCCGTATCATCAAGCTCCCCATTCAGTGTGGAGTCTGCTTGAAAAATTCTCTCCCTCTACCCCTCCCCTCACACATGCTCTCTTTCTCTCTAAAATATATAAATAAATCTTTAAAAAAATACTAGATATTAATTTATATAAGTAATTGACATACTTCAGTAAACATTAATTTGTTTTCCTGTAATATATTTTCATAATTGAGGTTTATAAATACAAAAATTGGGAGGTGAAGATTGGGTGAAAAGAGGTTGAAAAAGTGTCAATATTCCATCTACATTCTGTTTTTCCTCAAGGTTTCCCTAAAGACCGCAAAGCTATTATTAATGTTTGGTTCTCTAAAAGCTGACCTGCAATGGGAAATTTTATGTTTGTGATTTATTAAGGAAGTGTTCTTAGGAGAAATCAGTAAGGGAATGAGAGAAGCAGGCTAGGAAAGGAGAAGGAACTATATAGAAGATGTGGTTTCATATAAAGTCTAGGTTCTCTAATCTCGTAGGAACTTGGGGAATAAATGTCAAGATGATATGTCATCACTTGGGATTAGGAAGCAGGGCTTTTGTACACCTCCAACACCTTAGTTTATCATCAACTGTGACTTGGAAGGCAGAGGGTGGAGTGGGGTGCCCCAGTTAACTCCTAGTTATTTTTAGGAAGGTGAATGTGATGGTTTATTGTGTATGTCAACTTGACTGAGCCACAGGGTCCCAGACATTTGGTCAAACATTATTCTGGATCTTTGTGGGTGAGATTAACATTTGTATCAATAGAGTAAAGCAGATTGCCCTCCTCATCATGAGTGAGCCTCATCCAATCAGCTGAAGGCCTGAATAGAATAAAAAGACTCACCTTTCCATGAGTAAGGAGGAACTCCTCCAATATGACTTCCTTCTAGCAGGGACATTCAGTTTTTTCCTACTTTCAGACTTCAACTGAAACATTGAGTCTTCCTGGATCTCAAGCCTGCTAGTCCTCGGACTAAACTACATTATTGGCTTTCCTGGTTTTCAGGGCTTCAGACTCAGACTGGAACTACACCATGGACATACTTGGATCTTCAGCTTGCCAACCTCAAGGCTTGGGAGGTGTCAGCCTCCATAATTGCTTGAGCCAATTCCTTATGAAATCTTAGTCTGTATGTGTCTCTCTCTTTTATTCTCTCTCTTTCTCCCTTATTTGTTCTGTTTCTCTATAGAACCCTAGCTAATACAGTGACAGATGGATTCTACAACCTAAGTGAAATCCTCCAGAAAATGTCAGTCAATGTGAGGCCTCGGCAGAAGCACCCTTGGGAAGTAGTAAAAGCAATCTCAAGGGATTTGGGTAGGGCAACATTTGCTACAACTTTATATTTAGGTTCTCATTTATATATTCTAGGAAACTGCCTACATACAAATAGCATCTCCATCTAGTCTTTCTTTCCCAACCAACATTTCAGTCATTTGTTGTGAAAGTTGCTGTATATGTACTAAAAAAAATCTTGATGCTTTTAACTCATCTTATGGTAAACATTGTTTCCTATGAATTTTGTACCCGTATTTAGTCCATAATCTATTCTAAAACAAGTTTTAGGATTCTAAATTTATGCAATTTTTATGCAGGTTCCCTATGTTTTACTTTCAACAGAGCTATTCCTTATGGCAAATCACTTCAGTGTTCTTTTTGGAGATTTAGGTCTCCAAAACTTTCAGAAAGATATAAAAATATCACAGATAATCCAAAAGATGATCAGTCTATTATTTGAAGCTAAATACTTCTTAGCAAAAATTGGGGTACTTGGTTATTTAGTACTGAGATTACAAGACCTCCCTTTGAAAATGATAGAATCAAAAACTACAATCATAAACCTTTAGGACTAAAAGATTTTTAGAGGTCATTTTGTCCAAAACACTGTTTCTCCATAAAGTAAACTGAGGAAGAGAATATGAAATCGATTGAGGAATAGAGGATATATATGAGATAACTTTAACTTTACATTTTTAACACCTTAATCTGCAATTAGTTTTGGTTGGAACTCAGTATAAAGTCATTTATATACAATACATTTTTAATGTTGAAATCTTATTGCTCGTGGACCTAAATTCAATTCAGAAAATGCCTCGGAAGAAATTTTCTAGTAAGTGTTTTATTAAAAGGAATTTATCCTTTATAGATAATGGACTATTATGAACAAAATATAGCCATGATTTTTAAAATAATTTATTATTACAAATCTTTGAAGAAAATAATAATAATGAAGGCGATGACAGCAATGTCAAGAGCATAGGCATAGTAACATATGTTTTATTAATACAGGCATATTAAACGTATGTTTAATCCCCAAACAATCCAACAAGGTCAGTATTTTTATTACTCCATTTCACGTATGAGGAAACTGTGAAACCTGATGTCCCAGTCGCTCTGGCTTCCATAATTGACTTCTCAACCATTATATTCTTCTGTAGAGCAAATATATTTTGAACACCTAACTACTTACTATTTAAAACAGCTCAATACACATTTAAACTATTTTCATGCACAGTTGCCAGAGACTTATGAATGTATGAATACTGTTTCACTACTTTTCTCATTTTGTTGTGGACATAAAACAGTGGATGGTTATTAGATGTAATTTAGTGATCAAGTAAAAAATCATGTGTTTCAGCATGACTCTTGATCAGTTTTCGAAGAATGCAGTTTGGTATTTAAATATGAAGATGATGGTATTGATCTACTGTTAAAGGACATTTTGGTGGGGTTGATTTTGCAGTATGAGGGATTGCAGAGGCTATAATAATCATTCTTGGAAGAAAGTACAGTGTCACAGAAGTCAGGGTGCCTAGGGTTTAATTTCTGCGTTGTAAGTAGCCATTTTGCTTTAGACAAGTCGCTTTACTCTATGAGAATCATTTTCCTGTCCTTTAAAGTGAGAAAGTTGGGATTTCGACCTAGATCAGTTTGAAGGTTCCCTCTAGGTCTATTTAAACATCCTAAGATTCTATGACCTAGGCCTCATTAGTGGTGTGTTAATAGTCAAAATTAGGCCCAAATGAAATACATTAGGTTACTTTTTATATAGGACAAATACTGTTGGATTTGAAATACCAATTTTTAGTTCTCTTTTGAAATTCCCTTCTTCCTGCTCTGTGCTCTTCCAGAAACCTTTGCTCTTAGAAAAGAACTCAAGTGCAAAGAGTGAATAGAGATAGGTTTTCGAGTATTTTAAAATTATTTAACAAGCTAAATTACAAGGATTTAATAAAAAATTAAATGTCTGAATTTCAAAAACAAACATTAAGTCAACCAGTTTATCGACTTTTCCCTCTCTAAACTGAAATAACAAATAAAATACATGATCATACCTTATCCATGTAGATAAGTTATGTAATGTGTCAAGAGAGAAGAGTGACTTTGGACCTGCCCTCTGAAAAAGATGCCCTTACTGGGCATTCTTCACTGATCCTTGAACAGTGTGCCTGAGCAGTTGGAAGCAGACTGGAGCAATTGGAAAATACTGAGTTAGTAGGAGGTGAGGGATGTATCTGCAACAGCTGAAGCAAAATGAACTTTTCTGCCGAGAAAAGCAGCTTAGTTACAACCCTCTGAGCTTAGACGTCAATCCATCCGCAAGCAGGACAAGTGTGGGTGATATATGGAAAGGATATTTTAAAATCTGCTTGAGTTTGCCAATCTGGAGATTCGCCCAGGAAAGAGAGCCTCAGAAAAATCACGATGGAAACAAGCAAATTTTATCATATTTATGCAGAACTTGAGAGAGACAGAAACTAATTGGATAGACTCCCATTGCTAAGCAGATGAAGATTTCATCATTAATGATTGTTATGACAGAAAAGTCTTTTAACCATTTTTCTCTAATATCTGCAGCAATTAAATAAGTATATGTATTAGCTTTGTATAAATCATGATGGAAAAAATACTTTCCTCACATGTCCTTATAAAGCTAACCCTGTTCTCTTTAGCTTGCTGAATCTTAAATCAGTTTTCAAACATGGCTATGCTGTCAAATAGAAGTGTACTACGAACATTTCTTTCTGAAGTCAGAAGCATTTAGTTTTGAATGCTTAAGAAAATCGCAAATGCCAAGTGGTTCGTTCCTTTAAAATAAAGGTGTGTTTAATATCTTGAATTATGCAAAATATTTGTGACACCAAATAATAATGCACCTTTTCTTTAATATAAATGGAATCTTTTTGTCAGCAAAGTAAAACACCCTGCATTAAAAATAATATTAATGCTCATTGGCTGTGTGCATTATTGCCTTTTGCAGTCATCAGCTGAATCACTATGATTTATTTCAAATGAGATATTTTTAATGAAAATGTATCACATAGGGAAGCTAAGTCATTTCCAGTAATATTGTAACAGCTTCAAAAGGAGACACTGTGGTGTTAAAGAGAAGCATATGATTCTTGGTGTCAGTACCAGAGAACTATAGTTTTAATGTGTTGAATCAGTACAAGTGATGACATGAATGATTAGATTTTTATAATAGCAACTTAATTTGAAAGAAGCAGACATTCTTACTCAGGGACTTAGCTAAAATTTCATAATAAAATTAAAAGAATTAAAATTTGCCTAAAGGTTTTCAGATAACTTATTTTTTTAATAAATACAAACTTTGGGGTATACTGATTAATCCTATGGGCTATAAAATAGTTTTGAGTTAGTGGAAGTACTCTAGATGGAGTGTAAGTAATCATATTTACTTTTGCAAAAGTATGTAATATTTAGCTATTGAGATGTCATCCTAAACCTTATTTACTTAAGGGTGTTAAATTCTAGCATCTTGAGCTTCAGTGTTGTTTTAAGACAGGTTGATAAAAATGGTAGGTTATATATATATTAACGATTGAGAAATTAAAATAATGGAATCCAAGTAAGCAGAACCAGTGCTGGGGATCTTATGGGAGTATGTGTAGCCACCTCACACAGAGACTTCTATGGTGTCAGGAAAGCATGAACCCTTGGAGACATGTCCTACTCGTCATTCAGGGCTCTTTCATGGGCTGCTGTGTGCTCTCAGCATGTGGGGGTCAAATCATCACACGTCTTATCAGCCAGCTGAGAGCAAGGTCTCAGAGTGTAGCACGGAGGTACAGGATGATGGGAAGAGAAGGATCAGGGAAAAGGGCAGCCCTGAATAGGGAAGGGAGAAAGAAGCAAAGACGAGAGATTTTTTGTGGTTTTGCTCTGGGCTGACCCTGATTTAAGGCACTGGAAAAAAAAAAAAATGGAATCCACAGCACACAAATAGGATAAAATTCACCAAAGATTTAATTGGCTTGTGCTCTTTGGAATACATCCAGTATTGGTGCACTCCTTTAAAAGACCAGCAATAACACCATGAGTCCAACTATCATAGATCACTGCTGATCAGATAGCAATTTTCACTGAACATTCACAATGAAGCCATTGTTTTAGGTCAGATAGTGATACAGTATGGAATAAATTCTGACCTAGCTAGGAGAAATTGAAATAATCTACATTCAAAATAAAAGTGATATTTAAGAAAATGACTCACTAGCAAAATGTTAGAAAGCAACTTCTTTTACTATTATTGGCATCCTTAAACCACCTCTGAATTTAATATACTAAGTATACTTTGAAACTATAGTTTCTACTTTATCCTTTTTACAATGAGTTGCATAGGACATGATTTCCTTTGGGGGAAATATATTTTTGAGATTTTACAGTTAGGAATAGATTTGTTGTAGAGAATATATTATTTAATTTTGGTAGTTCTAATTCAAACTATAATTGAATAATTGTGTAATTAGTTGTTGAATGGCTGCATCCCTGAGATGATATACTCTGTGAAGACTGGGATGGTGTCTGCTTGTGAACGATAGTCCCAGCCCCTAGTTAGGGCCTTAACACAGTAGGCAGTCACTCAATAAGAAATTGCTCATTAATTGAAGGATGATGTGGGCCCACAGCTAGTGACTGGGAAAGAAGAGAATTCAAGGCTTATATTGCTAACTCCATACTCAGTGCTTTAGGGACTATTTTGAATTTGTAAATGACAGGTTGCAAGCGTCCAATTCACAGATATATTTCTTAGTGAATTCAAACATTACCATTGAATGAGCTCTGTGTGTAGTGAGTAGCTTGACCAAATCACTTGATCTGTTCTTGTGAGATGATTTCATGGTTTGCTTTTTATGGAAATGCCTTTAAGTAACAGTTTATATTGCATATCATGATTCCAGACAGTTCATGGCAAGGGCCACTGATTCAGTTCTCAGAGGGAAAATTAGATTTTCCAGGGCAACTTTCTTTTCCCACAGAGTTTGTAATTCCAACTCTAGTGAAAAATACCTGTCTTGTCTGAAGGAAAAATTCTGCACTAAATGTGAGCTAACATCAGCCCTTCCTTTTCTCCAACCCTGATTCATCAGTTGATTAGTTGATCCACAATTAATGAGTTATCTCAGATATTTTCTAAACTCCTTCCTGGCTCAGAATTCATATTAAATTAATAGTACTCAAATTATATACATATTATCTTTTTTTAATTCTGAAAACAATTTTATGAAATAGATACTAACTTCCTAATATATGATGAGGAAAATAAGTCACAAAGGGAATTCAAAACTAGGTTCTGCAGTAAAATAAAGATGATAATAAGTATATGTTCATAGTGTTTTATGAACATCAAATATGGTAGAAAATATTACTGTGATTAATGTGATTTGTAAGCTAAAAAGTAGTGTATGCAATACAAGCTAATGTTAGTGCCATTTAATCCAGGCTTTAGAGTACTGCAACTGGGGAAAAACATCCTGAGTTGATATGAAATTGTATAAATATCAAAAATATCAGAATTATCCCTGGTGCAGAATTATAGGAGCTCTTAAATATTTAAGACTTAACTTTTATGATTCTATGATTTTTTTTTTTTTTTGATTCCTTAAGTGGTGTAATCTTTTCAAAATACAACCATGAATTTTTTTTTTTTTTTTTTTACCATGAATATTATTAACACAGTGTAGATGGAACTCTCCTTGGGCATTTTGGGAGGCCTGGATAAGCATTTTCATTTTACCTTGGAGGTGTCAGTATTATCCCTCTTAGAGCTTCATCTGAGAAAAAGGATCATTATAGTATGTAGGGTAGGGTCATATTTGTGGCCCAGCTTTTTTTTTTCTTTTAATATTTTCCCTTTATGTTTGCCAAGACTGATACCAAAGACTAGAAGATTGAATTTCCCCACCGTCTTGTCAGCTAGGAGACAGACATTTGACCAAGATGCCCCCAGTGAAATGTGTCTCCACAGTGCTTCAGTTCAGCAGGGAAAATGTAGAAGAAGATTTTCTTAGGAAGTCATACCTGGTGAATATGGCAGGATTTGGAATAGACAACTGAGGCTGAGAAGCAACTGTGACAGAATTGCCAAGGATAAGATCTCATGTTCATTGTTTACAATGCCTGTGTTAGAATCAGGCCTAGGAGTAGTTTAGTGATGTGGTTTGGGTATTATTTCTGGTGGCATAATCTATAAACTCCATTGTCTGGTCCTCCTGGGACTTCTGAGGGCTAGTTTATATCATTTAATAAATTCTTATTCCTGTGTACCTAATTTGTTCCCTTTTTGCAACTAATAAACCTGACTAAAATAAGCCTGTTTCACATAGCAGGCTTGTGTTAGCATAATCGTTTCCCAAAGATGTTCATGTCCTAATTCTTGCAACCTAAGAATATATGAAGTTGCACAGTAAAAAGGGATTTTTGCCAATGTGATTAAGATTATAGACCTTGGAATGGAGAGGTTATCCTGGATTACCCAGGTGGGCCCAGTCTAATCACATAAATCCTTAAAAGCAAACACTTTTTTCTTGGCAAAGTCCAGGTATATAGAGAGACAGATAGGACAAAAGAATAGGCATGAGAATGATTCTATCTGGTGTCACTGGCCTTGAAGATGGAAGAAAGGGGCTATGAGCCAAGGAATGCAGGTGATCTCCAGAAGCTTGGAATGGCCCTCAGCTGACAAACAGAAAGAAATTGATACCTTAATTCTACAACTGAATGGAACTGAATTCTGCTAACAACCTGAATAAGCAAGAAAAAGGAATCTACTCTAGAGCCCACGAGTTCTCACCTATAAAACTGTGAAGTAATAAATTTGTGTTTAAAGCCACTAAATTTGTGATTATAGACAGCTAATACAAAGCTAGAACAAACTTAGTTAGTAGTTCATGGAGCAGTGTCTGGGAACACTGACGAGCATTTGTATAAAGCCAGAAAGTCAAGCCAGTCCCTGGGATGGGAATACTAATAGGATGGAGAGCCAGATTCATAGTCACAAAGTACCAAGTTTATAATTATCTATTCTTGCACAGTCTGTTATCAATCATTAGGTGTACTGTGGGGTTACAGAGCCAGCACCCAGTTCACATGGGCCGCCAATGCCCTATTATTTATGTCTTGATTCTTATTATAACCAGCTTCATGTACTTGACCTTTCTGTGCTCTGGATCTTGCTGTATTCTGTTCCTGTCACTCATTCTTTTATTTTTATTTTCGTTTTTGCTTCCTTGAACCTTGACAAGGTATTCTTTTTTTTTTTTTTTTTGACAAGGTATTCTTAGCTGTCAGTTTAGATATGACGTAATCCGCGCCTGACCATGACTTTGATTCCGCTCCTGCAGAATACTAGATCTATCCTTTGCTAGAGCCCATAATATAAGACTCTCACCTTGACCCCTGAGACCGGATACTAGTTCAGAAAGATCTCTATACTTAATATCAGGAGGTAGATACAATAAAGTACAGAGCAGGAATAAACAGTGAGAGTGGTATATAGCAAAATTCAGAGAGAAATGACATGAAATGCAAAATAATGATTGAATCAGAAAACACTGAAATTAGTTGGGCTAGCAACATTGGGCAGTTAAACTGTTAATGCTTCTATTCTTCTGTATATAAAATTTGGATAATAATAGCAGTTCATAGGTAACTTATAGTACCGAATACAGTTATATACTTAAAGCTCTTATAATGGTCTGTGGCACATAGTAGATGTTTTATAAATGACCATTTTTATTGACATAGGGTATATTTGCCAGTGTACTTATTTACAAAGAAAGCATACTGAGGGAAAGGGAAAAGAAGGTATGTCTTCTTAAATTTTTCTGTCTACATTGAACTGTCATCTTTATGAAAATGGTTTTTTGATTTATGAGTATATCTGGTCATCAACATTTATTTAATAAACTAAATATTAATACTCAGTTAATTTTCAACTATCATAAAGTCAGCCCTTTATGTATGAGACTTAGTTTGATGGAAAAGTCAGTAATCTAAAAAGCTTTGTTTTTCAAAGTGTAATCTGGGGAATTGTGTTTGAATACAGCATCTCAGATTCCACCTGATAATTAGAACCTGAATTTTAATAAGATCCCCAGATGATTCATGGGTACCCTAAGGTTTTAGAAGCACTGATCTAAAGCACAAACAATAAAAATTCAAAAGGTAGCCAAATTAAAATTTTAAACTACTCAAAGTTATTACAACAGGAAAACTATTCTTATGCCTTCACCATTTTGTTTCATCATTTATAAAATGAGGATGCTAAACTACCTATTTCTTGAAATTAAGGTAAAGATTTAAGGGCCCATATCATTACTAATTAGATAATACACATAAAGCTCTCTGTAAATTGCCTGGCCAATAATCAAACGTATCAAATGTAAATATGATCAGTATTCTTACTTATCAGCTCATTCCTCTACACAAGACTTCCTCTTTAATTGTCCAACAATCCTATTTAAATAACATCTATACAACAACTTGGGTATGCTGGTGCACGTAATCATTTGAAATGACGGCCACAGTGGATCAAAAGGAGAATCAAGCTATTTTTATTCTTTTTATAGCTAGAGGAAGGGAATAAGATAAGAAAAAAGGGTCCTAACTTAACCCAATTTAAATAACTAATATTTACTGAACTTTTTATAGATTAATTAATTGCCTATGAAAAAAATTTATCTTCAGTTATTTGGGCCTATAGAAAATTACTTTAGTCTGTGAGAAGGAAGCCATATATAACATCTAAAATAAGAAAAGACAAAGATTACAACATGTGGATTTTTATATCTCCTACAGAAGTATAAGAATGAAATAGAAGAAAGAGACCTTGCTTAGAAGCCAGCAGGACCGGGGCTTAAAATCTGACTGTTTTTCTTACTTTACTACATGACATTTGGCAAATTAATGAATTGCTCTGAAGTTTATTTCCTCATCTATAAATATCCACCTTAAAGGGCTATGGTTCTTGTTAAATGTGAATACCTTTCCTATGTTGTCTGGTACATAGTAGGCATAAAATAAGGCTATTTTTTTGTCTTTTTGATTTTTAGAAACATAAATATGATAAGGTACACGACAGGATTATATCTCTAAATATTAATATGCGTTTTCTGTGTATTTTCCTCACCCTCTTCATATTATTTTCCAAGGCGATTATATTCCCTCCCAACGTGTTTGTAGATAAGTAGAAACAAAGACTTACATTTAAGTATGTGACAGGGGCGCCTGGGTGGCTCAGTCGTTAAGCCTCTGCCTTCGGCTCAGGTCATGATCTCAGGGTCCTGGGATCGAGCCCCGCATCGGGCGCTCTGCTCAGCAGAGAGCCTGCTTCTCCATCTCCCCCTGTCTCACTGTGTCTCTCTCTGTCAAATAAATAAATAAAATCTTAAGAAAAAAAAAAAACTCCATTTATAAAAAAAAAAAAAAGTATGTGACAGAAAGATTCAACCATATGCTTACAGAGCAAGATAAGAGTAGACCTGTGTATGGAAGAGAATGTGGAGGGACTGATCAGAAAAAAAGGAAAAAGGGACCCTAGACATTGAAAGAAAAAGAGGAAATAGTATCTTTCTTTTCAAGGGCTAGAGCCACAAACAAAAGAGGCTGAGCATCATCTCTCCAGCTATGGACTTTTTACCAATCCATAGCCTAGGGACTAAACTCTGTCCAATAGTCCTGGTCCACTGAGTAGAGCTTAAACATAGCTTTAAAGACTCATACAGTATATTGGTGACCAAGATGGAATTGAACACAACCAGAGGTGATTTTTCTATGAGCCATAATAAGACTGTATGCATTGCCAAGGATAATCGCTGTCTAGTTATTGACTCAAAGACCGAAGAGATACACCAGGTATCTTGAAAAGGATAATGATTGAGGTTACACCATCACATGATTCTGATACTTGAATGTGAAAAATCTCAGATTTTTTAGTTCATGAATTTTAGTGACTACTTGAGCTTTAGGTAGTCACAGAAAGATTAGGAAATTATTAATACATATTTTATAGTATTTCAAATGTGTGTATTATCAAAGAAATTATGTTTACTGATACATTTGGACATATAAATACAATATTTTTAGTGTATGCAATTTATATTAAAATTTTCTTGGGGTGCCTGGGTGGCAGTTAAGCATCCAACTCTTGATCTTAGCATAGGTCTTGATCTCAGGGTCATGAGTTCAAGCCCCATGCTGGGCTCCACACTGAGCATGAAGCTTACTTAAAAAAAAAAAAAAGTTTCTTTATTGTGCTGTTGTTACATTGACAATTTAGGCCTCAAGGCCTAATAAAGCAAAGAGATACAACTTTACATTGATATTTAGTTGAATTTTTATATGTATCTTTGTCAATAGGGTAAAAGCAGTCACTTTAAAGTAGCCCCTGAGTTATCTGATGAAAATTCTTTTAATTTTATCAAATACATTCAATTTTGCAAGATTTATTGAATGTTTATCAGGTACTATCCAATGTGCCAAGACAATTAACAATGATACGCTTTTATAAGTGCTGTGTTTAATATTATAGGAAGATACATACAAAATTGCAATAGAAAATTCTATAAAAATGAGTAATTCTGTCCTCATGTATTATAATGTTTTTTCAAAAAACTAATTCATGATTTTTCCACTCTGCAGAAATATTTTTTCATGTATTAGACATGTATCATCTGAAAATTATAAAGACTTATAAACATCTTTTGTCTTGATGTTATTCCTTAGAGAGTTTTAAACTGATTGCTCACATTTACAGTTTTGTTTATAACAGCTTAGGTAATTTGAGCATATTTTCACACTTGAAGACAACTTTAAAATGCTGGATGAAGTTAAAAACAAATTGCTTAAAAACATGGAGAGCTAACAAGGCTGTGAAAAGTTACAAGGTCAAGATTTGAAAGGTGGAAATCTAAAGAGGATTGGTGTTTGTTGCCACTCTCTCTGGAGGAGTATTGGCTTATTCTGAAAGAGGTAGCTCAATGTTTTAGAATCTAAGCAGTCATGTTGAAAGGCTAGAGGGAAAACTTGGGTGAGCAACATGTAGTTTAGCTCTTCCACGAATTGATGCTTAATTTCAAATCATCTCAAATTTGAAACTGAATTAAAGTAACACCAGATTCCTAGTACCTTTAACTGTGTTTGAGTTTAAACAACCGTTTTTATTATATTCAGGGAGATAATTGATAAGATTAAACATTTTAGAAGACTGCAAGAATAAAATTTTGATAGTTAAATGATTATTCTAGAACTTAAAAAAAATTAAAGCTAGAAATTTAACAGATTGGTTCACTAATATAATAGACATATTAAGGAAATTAGTGAACTTGAAATAGCTTAGAAGGAAATTTCCAGAATGAAGCGAAGGGAAACAAAATATGTTAAAGACAGAAGAGTATTTAAGAGATCATGATCTCATGAATCATGAGACTGAGCCTTGTGTCAAGCAAGGCTGTGCACTGGGTGGGGAGTCAGCTTGACAGTCTCTCTCTTTCTCCCTCTGACCCTCCCCCCAGTCATGTGCTCTCCCGCCCAATAAATAAATAAATCTTTAAAATTCAGACAAAATGGACAGACCTAGAAAAATACAACAATGGAATATTATTCAGCCTTAAAAGGGAAATCCTGCCATTTGCAACAGTTTGATAAACTTGGGGGACATTATGCTAAATGAAATGAGCTAGACACTGTAAGAAAAAAAACTGTATGATCTTGCTATTATGGTGAAGCTTAAAAAGTTGAATACATGGAAGCAGAGAGTAGAACAGTAGTTACAGTGGAGGGAAGGAAGGGGAAAGGGGGAGATGTTTCTCAAAGAGTACAAAGTAGCAGTTATGTAAGATGAATAAGTCTAGAGACCTAAAGTGCAGCATGATGATTATAGTTAATAATACTGTAGTGAATACTGGAAATTTGCTGAAAGAGGATATTTCAGGAACTCCCATGACACACACATGAAAATGGTAATATGTGAGATGTCTGTGTATTAGTTAGCTTGGCAACAGTAATCATTTTCTGTGTATATGTATGTTAAATTATCATGTTGTACTCCTTAAATATATATACATTTTTATTAAATTAAATTTAAAGATTTGCATTATTCTATTTGGGACATAGTAAGTATAAAGGTTTTACTAACTGTGCTGGATCAAATATCACTTTGTCTAGAAATTTGTAAATATATGAAATTGTAATCCATTCTAAATATCACAAAAACTGCTGTGGAGTTTCCCAAAAACGGATTTTTTTTGTTTAAAACCAAAACTTTACTGATGCAAATAGATAAATGTTTAACATGTCAAATTTTTATTTTAGTTTGAAACAAAAAAATTTAAAATTATGATTTTTAATCACATTCCTGAAATAGATTTCACTGGAGAAAATATAGCCAGAAAAACAAAAATAGTGAAATAAGCAAAGTCATTATTTGAATAATACAGAATAGCTGGACTACAATGGTATTATAGATATTTGAAAATCTTTTCTGTTAGCTAAAGACTCAGTAACATTACAATTAATAAACATAATAAAAATAATTGGAATAGAAAAAAAGAGTATATCTACATGCCAAATACAAATGGCCAAATAAGATATCTTTTAAAAGAAACTATTTTTAATGTATAAAATATAACAAATACTTAGGAAGTTAATTAGTCAAACCCAGATGTGATAGTTAATTTTGAGAACCTTGACTAACATGCCAGTTGGGAACTCAGATAGCTTGAAGTATTACTGAAAGATAAATATTTACTCTTTTCATAGTTTGGAAGATTGCACATGGTAAAGATGTCAAATTCCCCACATATTTTTATATAGATAAACTACAATCTGAAGAATGAAAACTCCAATGGACATTTTTGTGAAAACTAACAAGCTGATTCTAAAATTCATAGAGAAATGCCACGGGCCAAGATTAGAAAAGACATTTTTGATGAATAAAACATTATTGGAGGACTTTCAGCAAGTCTTCTTATAACACTATGGTAAGGAAAGATAGTATTAAGGCAAAGTTAAAGATAAGGATCAGTGAAATAGGATAGAAAGACTGCATACACATGGACACTCGATTTATGATATTACTAAAGAGTAGTAGAGGAAGGGCAATCTCTTTTATAAGTCAATTGACTATCAAGTTGATAAAAATAATTAGTTAAACCTGACCCCTATATCACAGTATTATATTTACATATTTATATATATTAATTTATTTATTGTTTCTATCACCATACCCCCAAATCATTACATGCAAGAGGGATGGCCAGAAAATAATAGAGTAGAATATCTTCTTGATATTTAGAGAAGGAAAATTTATTAAGTAGTCTTTCATACGTTACCATATTTTAATCCATCAGAATGGGTAAAATTTATAAAACTATAATACAAAGTATTAGCAAGGATATGGAGTATCAGGAGTTATCAAATGCTCCTGGTGGGAGGGTGGCACAAACATTTTGGGACAAAAATTATCATCATTTACTAGTGTTGCAGGTCCGCATACTAACAATTTCACTCCTGGGTATAAAGTAAAGTAAAGAGAAAGGCATGTACAGAAAAACCATGAAAATATTAGTAGCTGCTCTCATACAACAGAATCAATGCAGCAATGAAAATGAACGAAATATGGCTACAAAAAAAGTATGAATCTTAAGTAGACAAGTTAGATACCAAAGAATATATACTATATATATATATACCAAAGAATATATACCAAAGAATATATACTATTATTCCATTTATTTAAAAAAATCTGAAACTGGAAAATTTAGCTAAAATATCAGGTATCAGGGTAGTGATTACTTTTGGGGAAGAGGAAAGTGCTAAAAGTAGAGAAAATACATAAATGGACTTACCTAGTTGTGGTCTATTTCTTGATCTGGATGATTGTTACATAGATTTCCTTCGAGGATTTGTTACACTATAGGTTTGTTTTGTGCATTTTTCTGTATGTGATACTTTATAATGCAGGCAGTTTAAAATCCTTATTGTTTTTGTACTAGAACTGTTTTAAAATTAATATTCCGGTTACAAAGATTGAGAAGCCTACAAATTTAGGTTTTATGCTTGTTTGTATACATAGAAATGTGTAATAAGGATCTCATGTATGTCCTTGTGCCAGTGAGAAAGGACTAAACCACCCAGCTGGCAGAACCTTAACTCTTTCAGGCCAACAAAGGGTATTTAGAAAATTACCTTTTGAAGTGAATTAAATCAGCCAAATAGATTTGTGTAGAGCCTTACATGCCAAATGTTGGTGATAAAGCTGCCCCTACATTTAGGATTAGATAATGGACACTGACTTGTTTGAAAAATTGAGTTTCATCTGCCAAAAAAAAAAAAAGGAAAACAGGGCCATTATAAAAACATAATTATGATCACTTTATTTCAAAGAAACCGTGTATGAGGTTTGGAGTGAATCCCCTATCCCTTTTACGAACTCCTCTTGGCAGAGGACATCTACTATTACACAACTACATAAATGTTATATTGAAAACAAGTTCCTCAGAAAAATGTAAAATCTGTTGCTTTGATCAGGAACTGGATGCTATAGTAAGATATATGAAGCCCATGTAGATTTATTGTTCTCTTGCCAATTAAATTAGCAGCCTGTATCTAACCCCATGAACTTTCTACAGATTCTTTCTGTCCTAGCTTTACTACTGATTGAAGTTTGATCAGGGATTGAGCAATCATCTGGTTGCGTAACTGACCACAAAGATCTACAACGAAGGTAACTATGTACTACTCTCCTGACTGAAATAAACACAAAGTCTTTGCATTTAGAATGTAAAAATCAACCAAACAATCAAACAAATATTTGTTTAGAATTTTTATTTCTTTGCCTATTATTTAAAAATAGACTTGGGCTTTAAATCGTTTTTAATTAAAAAAAATCTTTAACATCTTCTAGGGAGAATTTATTTTTTCTATCAAAAATATACATAAGCCAACACTAGTATGATTTATTATTTAATATACTAGGATATGATTTTACTTCAGAAATTATGAAAAATGAAACAATGAAGACATAAAGTTTCAGGCCAGGATTCCAAATGTTTAGGTGTATAATTAAGTATTTAAGAATTCAGTAAATGCTAAAAAGACCTTCTTGAAGCCACATATAAAGAATATTTTTCAAGGAATTCTAACAGTTTTTTAGAGTCTTTATCACAACAGTTGATCAAGGTGGGGAGGGTTGTCAATCACATCCAGAGAAGTCCAAAATATCAGGGAAAGAAACTTGTAGCAATACTGGTATTGCCAAGAGTTTAAACCATTGTAGTTATCCCCAGATGATGTACCTAAGTAAGAAGGACAAAGGCAAAAATAAAAATGGATGAAAATTTTCCTGTAGTGATTATTTGAGAAAGTGATCATAAAAGTTCTAGACTGTAAAGAAGCAAAGCAATTTTAGACTTTTAAAAAATACAAAGACAAACAAACACTTTCCTTCCAGAGACATGTTGCCTTACCTTACACCAAAATCTTCTGAATAAGTATATATTTAATTGTGAGCATATGAACTACAAAACTGGAAGGGAAAAGAACTAGTATCACAATTTGCAGACATCTTTATTGTTCATGGGGTATTGAAAATTGAAATTTTTTCAAATACTTTGTTCTTCTGGTCCTTTGGTGTACTGACATGCACTTAGGCTTCCATAGTAATTAATTACCTGAACCTAATTTTGGTTAATACCTTTGCCTGAAATTGAAGGAGGCTATTTGTCTTTGAGCAATGGGTAAATTGCCATCACTTTCTGAATTTGCTCCCACCACACTCACTTTGGGTTGCTATGTTGCCTTAATTAAGTCATTTGTTCCAAAAGTGAGAAACAAGATTTGACTATGGAGATGGAGTGATATTTTGAGTAACAATACAAGAAGTTGACTGACAAAAAGCAGATACAAATAGGGGAATTCTGGAAGTTGTATATCTGGGAAATTAGGATATTTGGGACAACTGATCGAGTGTGGATCACCCAGACTTTTTATTTTTATTTTTATTTATTTATTTATTTATTTTTTAAAGATTTTATTTATTTATTTGGCAGAAGAGAGATCACAAGTAGGCAGAGAGGCAGGCGGGGGGGGGGGGTGGAGGGGAGGGGGAGGGTCTGGGGTAGCAGGCTCTCTGCGGAGCAGAGAGCCCGATGCGGGGCTCGATCCCAGGACCCTGAGATCATGACCTGAGCCGAAGACAGAGGCTTTAACTAACACTGAGCCACCCAGGCGCCCTCACCCAGGCTTTTTAATAAGGTAGAGCTCAACCTCTAAATATCTGTGATATTACTTTTTGGAGTAAGAGTAGTAGTAGGTGATAAAGGTGGTTTATCACTTCTCAGAAAGATATGAAGCAAAAGGAAACTGGCACTAATGGTTCATTTGTTCTTACACTAAAAGCTTTTTATTTACGTAACTGCAATCACATACTAATCCATTTCTTTGTATGCGTCTTTTTTCAGTTTTCAGTTGGGTCAGATATTCTGTTAATAAACAGTACAGGAATTAGTTTCTTTAGTTTTGTTATATTTTGTTTTATTGTGGTAAAAAAACATTACAAAATGTCTCATCTTAACCATTTTTAAGTGTATGATGTTAACTGTATGCACATTGTTATGCAACAGAACTCTAGAACTTTTTCGTCTTGCAGAACTGAAGCTTTCTACTCATGGTACAACTCGCTCTTCCCACCTCCCATCTGGCCTTGGCAACTTTAATTCTACTTTCTGTTTCTAAGAGTCTGACTATGTTAGATACCTCATATATGTAGAATTATGCAGTATTTGTTTTTTTATGACTGGCTTATTTCACTGAGCATAGTGTCCTCAAATTTCATCCATGTTTTAACATATGACAGAATTTTCCTCCTTTTTAAGGCTGAATAATATTCTGTTGTATGTATATGTCATATTCTGTTTATCCATTAATTCATTAATACATATTTATTTGCGTCCACCTCTTGGCTAGTGTGAATAATGCTGCAATGAACATAGTGTGCAATGTTTGTTGAAATGAGTTTTCTCTTGCTAATTATGTACTTTTTTAAAGTAAGTCCGTCATGTTAGGACATTGTTTTTGACTAAGAGACTTCAGTGAAGTAATGTAGGGGATAGACAAGTAAGAATAGCCAGTTATTCAAATTTTAGTAGAAAAACAGATTATCAGGGGGAAAAAAAACCAGAACATGAAATGGTATAGTCAAGGAAGCAAAATTATATAAAAGATGAAAGCATAGATAATGTAAGACAAAGTTTGGGATTTAGGCTTGGATTGAAAGAGAAAAATGAACTTCCTCTGAAACTTGGAGCAAAGAAGTGCAGTTGAGTATAAAAGTGTATCTTTTTAAGTAAAGGATGTTATGTGTAAAGTCCTCCATTTTCTTTGTGAAATAGAAGACTAAATTATCTGTTTAAAATAAGGGTCACAGACTGTTGAGGAACATAAGAGAAATGGAGCAAATTTTCACTGAGCAGATTTGGAGAGGGAGCAGTCAAGAGACAGTTAAATATTTTTCAAGAAATTTTATGACCCCTTTGAAGTTAGAGACTGTGTGTGTGTGTGTGTGTGTGTGTGTGTGTGTATGTGTTTGCAGTGATAGTGACCTATATGATTTTCTCCAAAGTTTCTCAGTGGTCAAGTTGTTGGCGGAAGTCTTCACTGTTCCAAAATTGATTTTTTTTTTCATTTTTACTCATTTAAAAGTGTACCAAGTGCATATTATTAGTCAGGCGTTGCATTTTGCACAAGGCATACATAGCAACAAAAGGTAGTACCTATGTTTATCAGTTAGGGTTCAATCAGAGAAGCCGAACCAGTAGGAAATATCACAAGTATGGTTAAACTCCCCGGGCATAGGTTGAAGCTTTTGTCCATAGGGAAATTTCTTCTCTTTCAGGGAAACCTCAGACCTAATTTATTTATTTATTTATTTATTAAAAGATTTTATTTATTTATTTGACAGAGAGAGATCACAAGTAGGCAGAGAGGCAGGCAGAGAGAGAGGAGGAAGCAGACCCCCTGCGGAGCAGAGAGCCCAATGCGGGCCTCAATCCCAGGACCCTGAGACCATGACCCGAGCCGAAGGCAGAGGCTTTAACCCACTGAGCCACCCAGGCACCCTTTCAGACCTACTTTAAAGGCCTTCCAACTGATTCAGCCAAGCTTACCTAGTTTATCTAGGATAACCTCCCTTATTTAAATTCAAGTGATTGGAAATTGCTTCATAGCAACACCTAGATTAGTGTTAACTGAATCACTAGAGACTGTAGCCTTGCCAGGTTGACATACAAAAAAGCCATTATACCACTCATTTATTTCCTACTTCAGAGTAAGATCGGTAGATAGATGATAATATTAAAGTATTTCATGTGGCCGTTGAACACAGACCATGGACATCAGGAAAGGAGGGGTCTATCCTGATTAGGAGCTAGCTAGGAGAGGTTGGAAAGGAGGTACAGGCAGAGGAAGCTGCTTATACAAAGATCCACAGAGCATCTCTCACTCATAGAGCAACAAGTAATTCAAGTCATTTTAATTGTGACATGTGGAATAGGAAGAGATGAGGCAGTCAGTAAGAAAGAGCTGAAGTCATATTATAAAGAACAATATATACTACAATGAGACCTTTGGGTATTACCTCGAAAGCTATGCAAAGCATTCTGGGTTGTTAACTGATATAATGCACTTGAATTATCTATCACAATGCTCATTATAGGTTATATCCTCCATGGAACAGGTATTTTCTTTATAAATGATTTTAGAAACAAATTTGACATGATCAAATTAGCAGTACCTTGGAGAAAAGAAAATAAATATGGACAAGAATAAGGCCATGGAAGTTATTATAATATTTTCAGTTTGAAATGATGTGGGAGTTTATTTATTTATTTATTTGTTATTAACATATAATGTATTATTTGCCCCAGGGTACATGTCTGTGAATTATCAGGCTTACACATTTCACAGCACTTACCATAGCACGTGCCTTCCCCAATGTCCATAACCCTGCCACCCTACCCCTACCTGCCCCTACCCCCCAGCCACCCTCAGTTTGTTTCGTGAGCTTAGGAATCTCTTATGGTTTGTCTTCTTCCTGATCCCATCTTGTTTCATTCCCCCCCACCCCCCACAACCTCCCACCCTGCCTCTCAAATTCTTCATATCAGAGAGATAATATAATTGTCTTTCTCTGATTGACTTATTTCGCTTAGCATAATACACTCTAGTTCCATCCACGTCATTGCAAATGGCAACATTTCGTTTCTCTTGATGGGTGCATAGTATTCCATTGTATATATATGCC
>CM052898.1:104011972-104130752 GCA_028534135.1 Potos flavus
CCACGTCATTGCAAATGGCAACATTTCGTTTCTCTTGATGGGTGCATAGTATTCCATTGTATATATATGCCACATCTTCTTCATCTATTCATCTGTTGATGAACATCTAGGTTCTTTCCATAGTTTGGCTATTGTGGACATTGCTGCTATAAACATTCAGGTGCACGTGCCCCTTCGGATCACTACATTTGTATCTTTAGGGTAAATGCCCAGTAGTGCGATTGCTGGGTCATAGGGTAGCTCTATTTTCAACTTTTTGAGGAACCTCCGTACTGTTTTCCAGAGTGGCTGTACCAGCTTGCATTCCCACCAACAGTGTAGGAGGGTTCCCCTTTCTCTGCATCCTTGCCAACATCTGTCATTTCCTGACTTGTTAATTTTAGCTATTCTGACTGGCTTGAGGTCATATCTCACTGTGGTTTTGATTTGTTTTTCTTTCATGCCGAGTGACGTTGAGCACTTTTTCATGTGTCTGTTGGCCATTTGGATGTCTTCTTTGCAGAAATGTCTGTTTTAAACACTATGAGCATATAGAACACAAAAGGGTTGGTGAATGATTGTATGTGGAGGTGAAAGAAAGAAAGAGGATGATAATTATATCCTGATTTCTGGCTAAGTTCAGTAGGTAGGTAACTATACCACTCATCAAGATAAGGATTTAGCAGGAGGGAATTGAGGAGTTGGGGAAAGGTAGATGAGATGATAAGTTTAGCATTGGGCATGTAGAATTTGAGCTACTTTAGATATATCCAAATGTCAGGAATAGTCAGTTGAATATGTGAGTGTGAAGCTCAGAAAGGAGGTCAGATACGAAGACATAGATTAGTAGTTCTTAAATGCTAGTGTGCATAAAAGCACTAGATCTTGTTAAAATGGATCTTTCAGAGTCATATTGCCTAAATCATTGAATCTAGAGACCCATGTCCAAGAATTGAGAAACATTTCATAAATTAAATAAAGGTTATGAAAGAAAACCATCAAGAATAATTCCAAGTATGTAGGCCTAAACAACTGAAATGATTGAATGATTATTTACTTAAATAATGGGGAAGAAGATGATAGAAGATGCAGCTCGTTCAGCAGTTATCCAGAATGGGGGTGCATCTGGTGTTCAGGAAAACATACTATGTTTGAGGTGTTTGTTTATACATCTAAGTAGTAGTGTTGAAAACAAAATTGTGTATATGAGTCTAGGATTCAGGGAAGAGATTGAGCTGGAGATATCAGTTTGGGAGCCATCATCATATAGAGAACGTGAGTCTGGATAGATCATCTAGAAAGTTAGTGACAGAGGAAAGAAAAAAGCTTTGGGCCACTCCAATATTTAGAAATCATAGTGTTGAAACAGGAAACAGAAAAGGGGACTGAAAAGACAAGGGTGGAGATGTAGGAAGAAGACCTTGATCTACTGGGTCATTTCTATTGCATACAAATATTGGTATTTCTTCCATTAAAAACTTACCCTCATTCCTCATTTTCCTCCAGCTCTCACCACAATTTTTTCCCATCCCTGTAAGCACTACTTCTTGAAAGAGTTATTTTCTCTCAATGTTTCTCTCAATGTTTCCAGTTTTTCTCTTCCAGTTCTCTATTGAACTCACTCCCGTCAGGCTTTTGTTCCTAAAACCAACACAAATGTTCAAGATCACCACCAATGGCATCCTTCATTGCTAAAATCAATGATCAGTTTTCAGTTCTCATTTAACTTAGTGCATCAGACATAATTACATACTTTTTTTTTTTGAAGTGTTGGCTTTCCTTGGCCCCCTGTCCACTCGTCCTACACAACTGACCAAACCTTTACTTGGTTTCCAGAATATCACTCTCTCCTCATTTCCCTCCTACTTCTCTGATAACTCCTTTTCAGTCTCATTTGCTGATTCTTCTTCATTTTCTTGATATATATGTTCAATTACACAGAACTTAAGCTTTGGAATCCGTTTTAATATCTGCACTCACTGCCTTATAGATCCAATTTCACAGATCTCTCCACTAATGGCTCAAAAATGTCTATCCTGGACATTTTCTTTGGACTATAGAATTCTTTATAGAACTGCCTAAGCTCATGACTTTTGTCCCAAGTGAATCATCCTTCAATCTTCCGTATCTCAGTAAGCGACAGGCTCCATTCTTCTGGTACTCAGTGAAAAACCCATACATCATACTGGACTCCTTTTCTTTCAGAGCCTAAATCTGATACATTAGCAACTCTCAAAATATCTTAAAATTATGCTATTCTTCTGTTTAACATCCTCTAATGGTTTCCCTTCCATTCTGAACAGAAACTAAAATCTTTAAATGATCTTACTTAAGCCTGTAAGATCTGGCTTCCTACTATTTCTCTGATGTTTTCTCCTTGCTCTCATTTACTCAACCAACTCCATTCACCTTCTTGCTCTTCATTAAATATATAAAGCATGCTCTTGAATTAGGACCTTTGTACTTGTTGCTCTAAAAAGTTCTTCCTTCAGATATCTACATAAAGTAGTTCCTTTTTTCAGAACTTTACTCAAATATCTTCTTAGTGAGACCCTACCTGGCCACCCTATCTAAAATTGCCTGCATTATTTTTCTCTTTAGTAAACTGATACATCATGTATTTTACTTAATACTCCTTGTTTATTACTTTTTAAATCCAAACTGGAAAGTAAGTTTCATATCTCCTGGAACTGGAGCAGTACATGATGTGTATAGTCAATGAATAGTTGCTGAAAGGGGTGCCTGGGTGAGTCAGTTGGTTGAGCATCCAACCCTTGATTTTGGCTCAGGTCATAATCTCAGGGTGGTGAGGTGCAGCCCTGTTTTGGGCTCTGTGCTCAGTGGGGAGTCCGCTGGAGATTCTCTCTCTCTTTCTCTCTGCCATTCCCCCCACCCTTGTGCTCTTTCTCTCCCTAAAATAAATAAATAAATATTTTTTAAAAAACAGTTGCTGAAAAATGAATAATGAACTTGACTTCTTTTGCATTATCAGCATCTTCCTCCTTTTTTAGATCATTCCTATCAGCATATAAGCATGATTTTAATATTCTCATCTCAGAAAATATCTCTCACCTTAAATCTCTAACTTCCCCTAGTTACCACCCACTTTCTCTGGTCCTTTAATAGCAAAACTTAACAAAAAAAAATCTCTTCGTAGTTACTATTTTCTCTTCCTAACATCTCGTCTATGCTGTATCTTGCTCAAATAAGTCTTCCAATTACACCTGTCCCCTTGCCTCTGATGACTTTTTTGTTGCCAAAAGAACATTCACATCTTTGTTCCCTTTGTATTCAAAACTCCTAGCAGCATTCAATATAGCTGAACATTCCCTACATCTGGATACACATTCTTCTCTGGATTTTTTGGGTGACATATTTGTACCTTTTATCTCAGATTTTGCTCTTCTGTACCAGTCTGTTCTTTGTATGCCTAATTTGCAAAACATACTTCACATGCCTGATCTTCACCTCTAAAGAGTTCCCTTCTAACCATTCGGTTCCCATCTCAAATGTACTTCCTCAGATAAATTTTCCTGACTAATTAAAATATTAGCCAATCATTCTATTAGCCAGGTTTTTTTTTTTTTCTATTACTCTATTTTATTTTATTTTTTCTTTATGGTATTTATATTTTTGGCTTCTGATTTTTTTGTTGTTGTTGTTCTCACCTCTCTAGAATGAAAGTTATACCTATCTCTACCATTTTACTACAGCCTAAACATGGCACGTAGTAGATACTCAATAAATTAGGTAAATTTTCTACTTCGACTCTAAGATAATATTTAATTGAGGAGTGGAATAAGAACTCACTTTTTGGAACATGGGTTTGATTGGCAACCTCTAAGGTGACCCCCAATGATACCTACCTCCTGGTGTTTGTGCTCTGTGTAGTTCACTTTGCTTGAGTGTGGCTGATTTATTGACTTGCTTCTAATGAATAGGATAAGGTACAAGTGGAGAGCTGTCACTTCTGAGATTAGGTTACAAACAGACTATGACTTCTGTTTTGTATGTCTTCTTTTTTGTTGTTGTTTGTTTTGCATGTCTTCTATTGCACATTCACTCACTTGCTCTGAGGGAATCCAGCTGCCATGTGTGAGAAGCCAATATGGCCTAGAGCTGATATTTTCAACCAAGAGTCACTTAGGATGTGAAGCCTGACAACAGCCACGTGAATGAGCTTGGAAAGGATCTTGCCCCCATTGAGCTTTTGTTATTATTTTTTTTAAAGATTTTATTTATTTATTTATTTGACAGAGAGGAGAGAGATCACAAGTAGGCAGAGAGGCAGGCAGAGAGAGAGGGGGAAGCAGGCTTCCTGCTGAGCAGAGAGCCCGATGCGGGGCTCAATCCCAGGACCCTGAGATCATGACCTGAGCCGAAAGCAGAGGCTTTAACCCACTGAGCCACCCAGGCGCCCTGCCCCATTGAGCTCTGAGATGACTGTAGCTGTGGAGTGCAATTTCTTGAGATATGCTGATCCAGAACCACTGAGCCAAGTAGTGCACAAATTTCTGACCCTGAAGAACTGTGAGGTAAAAAATAGGTGTTGTTTTAAACAATGAAGTTTTGAGAAATTTATTATATAATTGTAGTTAATAAATACAATGGGAAACACCTTAAGTATGGTGGCTTTGGTAGATTTTTTAGTAGGAGATTTTCTCTGATAAGCAACCAGAATAAGGGAAGGAAATTAAAAACCCACAATTCAAAGAGGGTCACAGGATAAAAAATTGTTAAGGAAACACTGTGTCTATTTTATTTACTTCTAAATGTTTTCACCATTTTTTAGATGCCACAGTATTTTTTAAAATACCTTTCAGGTTCTCCTTCTGAAGCCACTTATCTGTAAGTGGGATAGAAGAACAAGGACACTGGGAATGGTGCATCAATCTGAAGAAACAACAAACATTGATCAGAGTAGCCAATAAATAATATCGTACTTATTTTTAATATTTTTTATTGAAGTATAATTGACATACAATATCCTGTTAGTTCCAGATGTACATCATAACAATTTGATATTTTTATACATCACAAACTGATCCCCATGACAAGCCTAGTAACCATCTGTCACTATACAAGATTAATTAGTAATGCACTTTAACAAAAACTAAGGAGAAAGCATGTCTTGTATAATCCAGCTTGTCCATAATGCAGGGTTCTGGTTGCGATATGTAATTCTGATTCACAAAGAGATACTATCATGGGATCTGAGCTAATTATAGTTTTTGATTTCTGGTCAGAATAGTTGAGACGTTTCAACTGGTCTTCCAATTTCATATAAACTTCATATTTATGTAGGAAAGTATGCAGTTTGATTATATTTTGCCAAGATCATTGTTTGAAAAGTTACCTTTCTGAAAGTATTGATATGTGTATATTTCAAGAGTGCTAAATTACAAAAGTGAAAATTACATGACTTGTCAGTTCATTATGCTAGGAGGATTTGAAGGGTGAATTAGATTTTATAAAACATATTGAATGCACTACATATATATATATATATATACATATATATGTGTATATATATATTTTCAACATATTTTTAAGATACTTCCTATATATTAAGAGAAAAAATCATTTTAATTTTCTGTCTCCAAAATGCAATTTTATTCTTAGGCTGATTCAGCAGAGTAGAAATAATTTTGACATTTGTAGTTTCTAGATGTAGCTTAATATAAGAATAAAAGTCCTTGTGGAAAATTTATGTCTGAATTTCAAAATTTATGTTGAACAGTTTGAAAGTATGAGGACTATTTTACAACTAGAAAAAAGGCAGACATTTGGAACTGAACTGAAAGACTGAATCAACAGAATAGGAAACCTCTGTTCACATGACTAATAAATACCAGTCTGTGATATTACTCTTAAAGTAGAAATAACATCACATCATACGATCTAAGAAACTTCCATGTCCAGGGTCGATGCCAACGAAGACTGGGTTATTTGTGTGGTGGCAGTGGTCCTTGTGAGGCTGACAGAATTGTGAGATATGCTCTTTTTCAGCAACTTTTCAAGGGGCAACTCCTATAAATGTCAAACATAATTAAATTGTTTATATTTAAAATAGAAGTTTAGTCGATAGTGGTAATCATGCAGGTATCTTGATTTAAAAAAATTATATAAACTTTTATTGTGAAATGTGTAAGTTGGTTTCATGATTGTGTTAGATATTAACATTCATAGTAGAGTAGATCAATTCAGTTGAGGATTACATTATAATTGATGCTATATAATAAACATTTGACTCAATCATTCTTTAGGACTAATGACCAGAAAGGTTATGCCTATGGGTATAAATTTAAGACATTCGATTACTAGTGTGAAAATCTTAGGATAAGCATGGTAGGACAAATGCGAAAATCAATCTTGTTAATGTGAATTAGTTATTGTAAATTAACTGATGTTAAGAACATATTAAGGTTTAAAAAACTAAAAATATTACATAAGAAGAAATAATGTTCATTTCTTTCTCTTGTGGACTTTAAAGTACTTAGAACTTATTTTGACGATGGTGATGAAAATTTTACATATTTTCAGTATTAGGATATATCTAGAAGTTAACAATAATCCTATAACAATGGTTATAGGATTAAAAATGTAACTTAATGTAGTGTATATATTGTGTTTCACAGTTGATGCTTTATAATTGTATTTGCTTTTAAAGTACCTCTGACTTTTCTTTGTAATTTTCATTGTTATTGATGCTTGGGTAGAATTTTCTGTAGATCTGAGTTAAATTCACCGTTTGGGAATAGAATGTTACTTAGAAAGATTAAAGCAGCCCTTTGAGCCATTGAGAGATACTCTAATATTATTAAGACAAAATATTTTAAGAGATGAAAGGTTTATATAAAGTAAAATTGTGTCTATAGTTAGGATAGAGGAGAACTGTGTTTCCAGGGATTGCTGCATAAACTTTAGTTGAAAAGGAATTTCCCTTTGGTTTAGCATTATTAAATTGTATGAGTTATGGAGCTTCTGCATTTTCTTTGGAGTCATCCATCACTGGCCTTGTCACATAAGGAATATGATGATACTGTGAACCAAGGGGCGTTGTGTGTTCCTTGGGCCCACTTTTCTATACTACGGGACTCATTGAGGATCAGATTATACTTAGAGAGATTCCTAAATGTAAAAATAATAACAATTTTAAAGGCATTGCTTTTAAATACATAAGGTGTTTTTTTTTTTTGGTATCCTTAATTATGTGAAATATTGTCCTATTTGAACTGCCACTAATTTCAAGGGTGAGTCAATCTACTCTGAAGATTCACTTTTAATAATTTCTTATAACCCTGCACTGACTGAACCCAGAATATTTAATAGAAGACATTTAATCTAGAATTTTATGGCTTTGGACTGAGGCATTAATTACTGAATATATTTAGTATAATATGCACTAAAGAATACAATTTAAAAAAGCAAGATATGTATAGATAATACATCAGAATTCTATCAGAATTTGCTACCTATCTATAATTTTGCCTCACAGAGTAGTAAAGACCTCCATCTGGCTTCTGCAGTGCTCTTTTTCTTTCTTATTGAAACATCACAAATAACAATTCATTTTATAATTATTTCTGTGTTCATATTTATTAAACAAGTATTATTTTTCAAAAGTCCTAGGGACAATCAACAATGGATATAGAGTTTCAGTTTTTAGGGGCCCATTATATAAATCTCATCCTTAACTGCATCCTCACAAACATATATTCAGTACAGATTTCCCCCAGGTCGATGAGTTTACCAGAAGGTTCAACTATTAGAGATAACTTTAGTTGTGTTTTGATAGAATGTTTCTGGAAAATTGCCATATTTATAGATCATTTTACCAGGTGTAGGGATACCTGTATAAGGTGATCATTTCTATTTTGGTCTGAAAATTGTGCTTATCTGGTTGGCATTTTCTGATGTTGCCCGATCAGTCCTTGATGCACGGTCTCATAATAGCTCTAATCCCTCAGGTTCGAGATATCTTGCTATTGTTCTCTGATCTGGTGACAGCAGCTACATAGTATTTCTTTGCATAAGAATACACTTGTATAATAGGTTTTGTTGAAATTTTTTGACAGAAATATTTTGCATGTATCTGTCTTACAAACTTTATTATTTACACTTTCTTTCTTCATAATCTGTTTCCATAAAGCGATTTTCTGTTACAATTGAAATCATTATTGCAATTATTGCTATTTTGAATCATAATAATTTATCCTACAGCTACAAAATATGTAAAATATGTAACACATGATTATTCAATCACAAATTAATATAAACATTATAGCATTTTATCTACTACCAGATTAGTAATTAACTACCAGTGTGACTCGAAGCTAGGCACTTCATTCTGCTTTTTGTTTTCTGGCTCCTGTTACCAGCTTCCTTCTCTTTTTCCAGTCAGCTTTTCAAGAAAGTACCTTGCTCTGCAATGCTGCCCTATCAAATATGTGATATATTTTCCTTAGAGAGAGTTTATAAATGGAAATATCTGAATTAGTTTTTCTCATTATTATATTTTAATTACTGTTGAGAACTATAACATACTGAGAATCCATTAAATGCTTTCCTATTCTATATTTTAGCAACTGAGTAAGAATATGTATCATATTTTGTTTCTTTTATTATATTTTCTATATCCTATTGTTATTATATTAAGACTTTTTTTTTTTGCTATATTTGTATTAATTCTACTCTTAATAGACAACTCAGAGGGACAGCCACACACAAATACAGAAACAAAATTTCTGAAATCTAAATAAAAAATGTAGTTTATCTTAATAGTCATTTTTATTGCTAAATAGTATCTGAAGAAAATTGTTTTTTACATTTGGGTTGTATGACTATAATTCTGACTGGGAAAGGAAAACTTTTTTTCTAAAGATTTATTTATTTATTTGAGAGAGGGATTAAGAGCATGAGCAGAGGGAGGGCAGAGGGAGAGGGGAAGCCAACTCCCCGCTGAGCACAGAGCCCCCTGCCAATGCAGTGGATTCCACATCCCTGAGATCATGACCTGAGCCAAAACCAAGACTCAGATGCTTAACCAACGCAGCCACCCAGGCACCCTTGGAAAAGGAAAATTCTTAAAATATTCTGTGAATATGTTGACCTATCTGCAAAAGTTGTGGGAAATAACTTATATAATGAGAGATTACCATCTATTAGTATGAATAACTACTAAAACATTTTGTATAAAACTTCTTTGTGTGCCAAAACAATAGTATTATATATACTTTCCCAAAGGATATCATGTTTATTTTCACTTAAATTTAACAAGAAATATGACTCAGAAGTATAAGCTGACTTTAAGTTTACAGCAAATAAAAGCATCTCTCTTGTTGTGAAAAATCTGAATCTTTGATTTTTTCCAATTTTAACTTATTGTAGCTCCAAATAAATTTACTATGAACTATATATGAACAGGGCAAAAGAAGTTCAATATTACATAATATTGAAATATCAGCTTGCTAAAGATAAACTTTTTTATATATAAACATTTAATTAAAAATGAACTAAAATATTCTAGGGATAAAAAGGGTCTTTAGAAGTCATTATCTAGTTTCCAGAAATTACTGCGGTTAAATCATCCCTAACAGATTGGTATTTTTTTCTGCTTTTACAGACCTCTAGAAAGAGAGGTTCTATATATTTGACAGTTCTCACTGTGAGAAATGTTCAATTATTCTTAGCCTAAAATGCTCATGTTCCAGTTTCAGATGATGGTGATGATGATAATTAAAAAATTTTTTTAAAGATTTTATTTATTTATTTATTTGACAGAGAGAGAGAGCAAGATAGAACAAGCAGAGGATGTGACTGAGGTAGAGGGAGACTGAGGTATTGGGCAGGGAGCCTGTTGCAGGGCTGGATCCAAGGACCCTGGGATCATGACCTGAGCCGAAGGCAGATGCTTAACTGACTGAGCCACCCAGGTACCCTGACTTTAAATCCTTTTTTTTATCTTATTACCATCTTTAACTTTCCTATGAGAAATTGTTATCCTTTGCAGATTGACTTCTATTTTACAGATAGTATAGATATGATAAAATTAGTATATATCTTGTTTGTAAATTTCAACTTGCTTATATGTTATCACCTGATTAGAAATCAGCTAGATATATTGTGTGTTTTTTTTAAAGATTTTATTTATTTCTTTGACAGAGAGATAGAGAGCACAAGTAGGCAGAGCAGTAGGCAGAGGGAGAAGGAGAAGCAAGCTCTCCACGGAGCAGGGAGCCTAATGCGGGACTCCATCCCAGGACCCTGGGATCATGACCTGAGCCGAAGGCAGCTGCTTAACCAACTGAACTACCCAGGTGCCCAGCTAGATATATTGTTAATGAGTTTGAAGAGTATGTGTTGGATGGGCTATTCTCAAAACTGGCTGGTGGTGTACGCAATTTTGTTTTTAAGAGCTCAAGGCCACCCTTAAAAGAGAGAGAGACAGTCATCTTCCAATAGCATTGAAAAATGAAGCTAAATTTTCATCAGATTTAATGAATATTTTTAGAGTACTGTGAATGAAATTATGTTATGTGAAGTATACAAAATTTATTTGAAGTGTGAGTCTTGAAGCACCTCAGAATGCAGTCATTCATTCACCTGAACATCCAAACATGAGGCAAAGAAACCTTTCATACTTATGGAGAGAGATAGCATGTATTAAAATGGCATGCCCATTATCTCAAGAGTGAGGTGGTGTTATTGATTGGGAAAGAGTGTGAGGGAACCTGCAGGGAAGCTGGAAATATTAAAAAAATGTGGTTTGTGATTAATAAGGACATATTAATAAATATGTAAAAATTCATGTAAATGTTCACTTATAGTAAACTTTCTACTTTTAAAGACCTCTAGAAAGAGAGACATTCCTTTTTTTAATAAAATTTTTTTTTTGAAGATTTTATTTATTTGACAGAGAGAGACACAGTGAGAGAGGGAACCTCTTCACTGCTTTCCAGTGAAGCAGGGGAAGTGGGAGAGGGAGAAGCAGGCTTCCCACAGAGCAGGGAGCTCAATGTGGGGCTCAATGTGGGGCTCGATCCCAGGACCCTGGGACCATGACCTGAGCTGAAAGCAGACACTTAATGACTGAGCCACCCAGGCACCTCTAGAAAGAGAGATTCTATATATTTCACAGTTCTCACTGTGAGAAATATTTAGTTTTTCCTAACCTAAAATGCTCATGTTGTGCATTTTGCTAAAAATCGTATCTCAAATACAAAAAGAACTTAGGGACAGAAAAAACAAATAGGTGTTTGAATTCTGAGCCCCCCCAACCAAAGACACAAAGGCAGATGATCAAAATTGCAGATGCTGATTTCCAACTGTACTGTTTGCAGTAGGGGCAGCTCCTAGTACCACATTTTAAAGAGCCTTGGAGATTTGTTCATGTAATAATAGCTAATGATTTTTTAGAGCAATAGCAACTAAGCTAATGATGTGTGTGTGTGTGTGTGTGTGTGTGTGTGTGCCCGCATGTGTATGTGTCAAGAGTTTTGATATGTATATGTCTGTTTTTACTGTAAAAATTATTGTTTTTATTGCAAACCAAAAACACAGAAAAGTATAAAGTTAAAATGATTAAATTCAGTTCAAACTTATACTCAACAAAGTAGTACGCCAATGTATTTCATCTTAATCTATTTGCTCAAAAGCATCAATATTTGCTCCAAATATCTTCACAGCTTCCACTTGGGAAATATTTAATATATTGGATTATGAAATAAATTATCTTTTTAATCTATGATCATTAATAAAGTCTTACAGTATACAGCCTGTTACTTTCTTAGTGACCAGAGTTTGTGTTTGCATTATTAAAATCAAAAGGTAATGTGGGATTATATTTTATATTATATTAATTAATAATATAATTATAATATATAATTATAATATATAATAGGATTATATTTTATGGGTGAAATTTAGGGAATTTAGAGCACCTTATTAATATTTCTTTCAGCTTTATTGAGGTATATTTGACAAAATTTAAAAGTGTACAATGTGATGATTAGATGTAAGTATGCATTGTGAAAGGATTCCCACCATGGAGTTAATGAACACATCTAGCACCTTATCTATTTACCTTTTTTTTCCTTTTGGTGAGAACATTTCAGTTCTACTCTCTTCACAAATTTCAGTTATACAATACAGTTTTATCAATGAGTCATTGTGTTATATATTCAATCCTCAGACCTTATTTATCTTATAACTGAAAGTTTGTAACCTTTTACTAACCTCTCACAATTTTCCCCATGCTTCACCATTCTACTCTGTTTTTCTATGAGTTTGACTTTTTTTTTTTTTTTAAGATTCCACATATAAGTGATATAATGCAGTATTTTTATTTATCTGGCTAATTTCACTTAACATACTGCCTTCCAGGTTCATCCCTGTTGTATCAAATGCAAGATTTCCTTCTTTTTTAAGGCTGACTAATATTACATTATATGTATGCACCACATTGGGGCTCCTGGGTCTCTCAGTCAGTTAAGTGTTCAACTTTTGGTTTCCACTCAGGTCATGATCTCGGGGTTGTGAGATTGAGGCTGTGTGGGGCTCCATGCTCAGCAATGAGTCTACTTGACATTCACTCTCTCCTTCTGCCCCACCCCACCACTTGCATGCTCTCACTCTCTCTCTAAAATAAATAAATGCATCTTTATATATGCACCACATTTTCTTTATTAATTCATCTGTTGGTGGACACTTGGCTTGTTTCCATACAGTAGCTATTGTGAATAATGTTGTAATGAACACAAGAGTATACATATCTCTTCAAGATAATGATTTTGTTTCCTTTGGATATATTCCCAGAAGTATAATTGCAGGGCCATATGTTAATTCTATTTTTAATTTCTTGGTGAACCTCCATACGGTTTCCTATTTTGACTATACCAGTCTACATGCCCACCAAGAATGTACAAGTGTTCCCTTTTCTCCACATCCTTGCTAGCATTTGTTAATTCTTGTCTTTTTGATGATAGATTTTCTCACAGATATGAGGTGATATCTCACTGTAGTTGAATTGCATTCCCTAGATAATTAGTGATATTGACCACCATTTCTGTACCTGTTGGCCATTTGTGTTTCTTCTTTGGAAAAATGGAATTAAGGCCCTTTGCCTATTCTTTAATTGGTATTTATTTATTTATTTATTGCTATCGAGTTATATAGTTCTTTATATCTTTTGGATATTAATCCCATAATGGATACGTGGTTTGCAAATGTTTCCCCAACTCCAGAGGTTGCAATTTCATTTTGTTGATGGTTTCCTTTGCTGTGCAGATGCTTTTTAGTTTGATGTTTTCTCACTTGTTTATTTTTGTTTTTGTTGCCTTTGCCACAAGCCTTCAATTTAAGAAGGAAGGAAGGAAGGAAGGAAGGAAGGGAGGAAGGAAGGGAGGAAGGAAGGAAAGAGAGAAAGAAAGAAAGAGAGAAAGAAAGAAAGAAAGAAAGAAAGAAAGAAAGAAAGAAAGAAAGAAAAAATTTATGATGAACAATAAAGCAAAGTACAATAAAAAGAGGTATGCCTATATTTATAAACTACACTGTTATAAAATCATATATTATTTTACAAATCCTCCAATATGCATAGTGCCAGGCTAATATATGGAATAAATTAACATTAAATTATCTAGCTTCTGGCTGAGATCCATGTGCAAAGTAATTAAATAGAACCGCATCCCTTTTCTCTTCCAACAGTTCTGAGATGTGGGCATAAATTAGACAAATACAAGATATTAGGAAAAGAATTAGAATAAAAACAAGAGCTATTTATATTGCTCCACTATTCTCAATGTTTAATTTTGGATATACTATTATTCCTTGTAAACTCTCCTGGGGTTCTCTATACTGCTGAAATAAGCTGTAGCTATGTTTGTAGGGAGTTATAAAAAAGTTGATAATTCAAATAAGATTGTATCACTGCACCTGACAGAATGTCTATGTTTAAGAAGAGGATTTTAGCCAAGGACTTTCTTCTAGAATTGGGCAGATATTTGTCTCATTCATAGTGGATGCCCTATTACAGTCTTTATCTCCCTGTTATAAAACACTGACACTCTTTTTAGCTTGGCAACTTTCTTCCCTATTTGTATTTAGTTTCAGTAATTGTGCTCATCTCTACTCGTAAAGCAAATCTCATTTGATTACTAGACCAAATCAGCCTATTTGTGTACAGAACCCCAAGGGACTAGAATTTAATCCCTTGAGTATTTAATGTTCTTGTGAGTCAGGAGCATAGCTAAAGTAAATTGATGATCAGAGACACCAATTCCTAAAATTGTGGGTAGAGCTGACAGACTCTTTGTTCTACTGAGAGCTTGTAGACACATTGTTTTTCTTCAGTAATCTACAAGAGGTACTAAAAGTGAACACAACTCAAAATGCCAGTAGAAGCATCTTAACCATTAGCAAGAGTGCATTATTGGTCTCTTATTAATTTTTAAAAATTCTAAATTTAAACAAACAGTGATCAGCTGCAATTTCTACTCACTTTGCTTATTTTGAAATAAAAAGAGCATGAATTGTCTCTATGGCTGTCTTTACTGCATAGTCTCATTTGTGTGCTTTTGATTTTTATTTCTCAGATTCTCTAGCTATTATCTGAAAGAGGGAAAAAATGCCTTTCTTGCTACTCTTCAGTTTTAATTCCAGTTTTCATAATGTACTTAGTTTTTTGTAAGTCTGTATTCATATTTACTTAATCTTCTTCCTCTTGACTTGGTAAGGAATCAGGACTAATGATGACCCAATAGAAAGAGCATGGTAGTGAGCTGACATTTACTATACACGTGAAAGGGAAAATAAACACTGGCTACGAAATCCAATAGAGCCAAGCAAGAAAAGGGAGTTAAGAGGCAAAATCAGGTTTTTAGGAGACTTATGGGTGATTGGGGTTAAAGTACATGAAAAAAAGGTAACTTGGAGGCGTTCCATCAGCTTTGAGGTAAGTGCGTGTAGATTCTTTATATGCATATAAAATACCATGTGTATATATATGTATATGCGATATATATATACCATGTCCACAGTCAATGGGTTTGCCAAAATGAGACTAGTTCGGGGCATTTGATATCTATTTTCAACTGGCTTTTATAATATTCTTGAGAATTTTTTAAAAATCTCAAGCTGGAGGTCAAAGATGGTTGCTTTTTTTTAATGATATGCAATCATTAATATATGTTAATAAATAACAGGCTGTTACTATTTCAACTATTTCCCAGAAGTATGTACAGGTGTTTACTGACAGCGCTACCTCTTTTTCACAGAGATGTGAATCACAGTAGCTTAGTACAATTCCAGATTCTCTTCTATTCTCTGCAGATAGATTTGCTGTGTCATCACTAGGTAGATATGAAGACAGCCTCCTGCCACTCGCATTTTAAAGATTTGTGGGCTTTTCCTTTTACGTCCTGGTAAATAATGTCTCAGGGAAGTGATAACTGTGATCTCTTAATGCTGTAACCTCTTGCCATAATGCCTAGAATTCAGTATGTGTGTGGTCCCCACTTTGAATTCCTGGATCCAAGTCCTAGTTCTAGTCCTAGTCCTAGTCCTAGTTCTGAATCTCCTGAACTAGATCTTTCTAGGTCTTGGCATTTGGCTAGTAATTAGATTTTTTCAGTTTTATACCAGTTTAACTTTAGGACTGTCAGCTGCTTTCCCGGGAGTCTCAGCTTGTCTGATTTCATACTGTATTAATCAGGACTATGGCAATGATAAATGGCCAAATTCCAAAATAAATTAGCACAAGCAAAATTAAAGGGAAAAACAGTGGTTTCTCATATTGTTGTCAGCATGAAATAGCCTAATGTATTTAAAATACTTAAAAGAGTACTGGATATAAACAAAGTGATATCACCATTATCAAAAATGAAACTCTGTGTATTGACACATCGCCTTCATTGCCCTCACTAAGCATATATTATACATCTGCTGTGGGCTTTCAGGACTTTACAGGAATAAAAGAGTGAGAGAGGAAGCAAGCTTTTCTAGTTTTATGAGACTTGCAACCTAAGGATGAATATCAAACACTTGCAGAGTCACACAGGAAGCACAAGATTAATTACAAAGTAATATTGTATAAAATATATTGCATGAGGTCAAAATATAAAGTATTAAGAAATATGAATTTACTCTTATCTTAAATTATACCTTCTCTTAGAGCATAATAATTTAGAGCAAACGAAATATTTCTTAAAATGTTGAAAGTTTCCATTGTTTTATAAAGTGCAAGATATTTTTATCACTATTAAAATGTAGCCTAAACATCCCATTTCAAAAGAAGAAACTTAAGATCAAAATTGAGTTGTCAACACTAACTAAATCAGTAGCAGGCTGAAGACCAAAATCTAATTTGGCTAACTCCCAAATAGTATTCCTTCAGCTAAAATTTTGCAGAAATGCAGGAACTAAAGAGTTAGTGGAGGGAAGATGAGTTAAATGGGAGAAAAATAGAGTTTTGTTTCAGATCATTAAAAACAGACATGATTAAGATGAAGGAACAAAGTATGATTTTACCTATGATGGCTCTTAAAAATTTTAAACTTGAAAATACATGAATAAAAAATGGTGTTGCTAATTTCTTGGGGTGGGTTTTCTTCCACTGTATTCACAAAACCATAATTTGTTTTCACTGAACTCATAAATAGTAGATCTTTACTTATATCCTCTGTCTTACCTCAAGAGGTTATGGATAGAGTCTATTGTCCAGTAAAAGTCTAATTCCTTAAACTGTACTCTGAACCTTTGATTTGCTTTCCTTTTCAAAGACTTTGTGTCCACCTTTCTTTTTTTTTTTTTTTGCATCATCAGTGTCTCTTCAAATCATTTGAATCAGCATACAAATACACTCTGTCTTTTAGTAAGACTTCCCTTGAACTTATGTGTCTTTCTAATTTCTGCTGTATTTTGTCACTTCCCTCAAGGAGAACTTTCTCAAACATGTCATCTGTAGTCATTATTCTCACTTTCTCTCTTGTCCCTCCTTTTCTACCTTTTCCTAGTCTGATTTTCATCCCTTTACCTCCTCTGCCATTGCTCATGCCAAGGTTATCAGTGAAGTGACCTCTAACAGTTGCCACATCCAGGGTTCACTCTTGTAGACCCTATTTACTAGATACCTTAATGAAATTGATTATAGATGATCTTACTTGATACACATTACTTATTGTGGCAGATTATATTTTCCAAAGATGGCTGCATTAATATTTCCCATATGCTATTCCAACAAAGTGGTACATTGGAGATATAGTCTACATTTCCTCACTTCCATCAAGAAATAGGATCTTTGTTTCCTCTCCTTGAACTTCAATGCATCTTTGAAAGAGTATTGACCAATCAAATGTGGTGGATTAGATGTGGTAGGGCTTGCAAGGCTACATAATAAAAGGTGATGTGGCTCTCACCTTGCTCTCTCTGTTGTGACATACACACTGGGACTCCTGAGCTGAAAAGTAAGAAGTGCAGCTGCCCATTCTTTTCTATATACACTATCTAAATTACTTTATTTCATCATAGTCTATGGCATATATATGTGGATGACCTCTTTTTCCCCACCACATTGCATTTCGATCTCGGATGCTTCCTCTAGATTCTCTAAATTCTATGGAAATATATGAAATGGCCTACTTAACATCATCACTGGGATATTTAATAAGAATTCAAACTTAACACATACAAAGCCGAGCCCTTGATCTTTCCTCCCTGTAAAACAGAACATAAAACTTGTTCATTCTCTAGTCTTCCCTATCTCAGTAAATATGATTACAATTTATACAATTTTTCAAGCACAAAATTCAAAAGTAAATTTTGATTCCTCTCTCTTAATGGCTGCATCTAGTCTATTTCCATTGATTATACCTCTATGATGTATCTCCAAACTTCTTCATTTCCGCTTTTTCCTAGTGCAAGCTGCTCTCATATCTTTTCTAAACTATGGAAATAACTTCCTTAATAGTCTCCCTTTGTCCAGAGTTAACACACAATAGCCTATCTTCATAATAATAGCCAGAGTGATCTTTTTCAACCAAAATCAGATCACATTACTAAAGTGGCCCAAAAGCCATCAGTGTCTTCTCGTATGGGCAAATTTTATTTTCTAAAGATGGCTTCCACATTTTGCTCCTCTTTATATTATTACTATTTTTTTTACAGAGAGGGACAACATGACTGGAGGTGGAGAGAGCAGAGAGAGAGAATCCCAAACAGGTGCTATACCCAGCATGGAGCCTGATGTGGGGCTCTATTTCATGACACTGAGATCATGATCTGAACCAAAATCAAGATCTGATGCTTAGCTGACTGAACCACCCAGGTGCTACTCCCCACATTTTGCTCTTCTAATGTGACTTGATATTTCTGCTACTTAAAGGTGAGAGTCTATGTCCCCTCCCTTTAAATCTGGATGGCCCTGTGATTCCAGTGGAAGTGACATTATAGGTGAAAAAGTCAGATAAAACTATGCCTAGTTCTCTTTGGACACTTGCTTTTGAAACCAGTCCTTATGCCTGAATAAGCCAAAGCAGCCTATGGAGAGGCCCATATGGAGAGGAACAGTGGCCCCTCCTAGGGTCAACTAAGTTTCTAATCAACCGTTATTTACTAATTTGCCAGCTATGTGAGTGAGTCACCTTGACATCTAGAACAGAGAGGGACTATCCTGCTGAGATTACAGAATTATGAACAAAGGAAATTATTCTTATTGTTTTAAATCATAAAGTTTTGGGATAGATTTTTTTGTTTGTCTTTTAATACTATAATAGAAAATTAACACAGATTTTGGTACCTAAAAAAGGGATACTACTGTAAAAACCCTAAACCATGTAGCACTGGCTTTGAGACGGGCCATATGAGGAAGCAAGAATCCTTGGAAAAATGTTAGAAAATGTCTAAAGAATATTGAGGAATTTGTCTCTGATAGCTCAAAGGAAAATAAAGAAAATGTGATTGGGAGATATTTATAGTAACTGAAATTTTGGCAACAGTATTACCTGAAGTAAATGGAAGATAGGAAATGTTCCAATGAGTTCAATGATCAAGCTAAAGGAATTTTCAGGCAGACTATTCAAAGTGTCATCTGGATTTTATTCATTGTCTATGATATAATGTGAGAAAAGAGGAATGAGCTAAAAATGAACTCTTAAATATAAAAGATCCAGAACTTTCTTAGTTACAAAAAAATCCTGTTTCTCTTCCCAAATCTCTCTTGGTAGCAAATGATGCTCATATTAAGGACTGGCTTAAGGAGAAGGTCAAATGTACTAATAAAATCCATTATTAAGATCTTAGATCTGAGGTAGTTCCTCATAGAGCCTTTCAAATAGACAAAAGCCCTTCTAAGTATCATAGTAGTGTAATTTATAGTCCTGTCCATTTTATAGTAAAGCTTATGAGGATCTTAAGGATGTTATTCCACAGCAGTGCCATGGTGAGTTCAAGGAAGAGAATGGCTTATCTGGAAAAGACTGATGGTTAATTTGTGGTTATAGTGTTTTGTCTGATGGAGCGAATTGTAAATCAATACACAGAAAGCACACCAAAATTGTTAAATGAATTGTATTAGCTTGTAATAAAAGGAAAAGAAACAGTACAACTGAAGAAGGGCCTCGAACCTTCAAGCCTTTAGAAAAAGGAAATAAGCTTAAGAAGGCTTAGGAGAAAAGGAAGGTAGATTCAGAGTGAAGGACCAAGAGCTCACTGAATTGGTCCAAGAATCATGAAATCTAATTTCCAGAGAGTAGGACTATACTCTAATCAAGGAACTAGCAACATATGCCTGGCTGGATTTCAGAATTGATATAGACCAGTGACTACTGTGTTCCTTCCATTTCCTTGCCATTTTCTGCTATCGTAGTTATCCAGTGACTGTCCTACCATATTATTTTGAGTATTTGGAGACCTAGAAAAATTATCTCTTTAGGTCATTGTGTCACATGTCATCACATCATAAGAAAGAGTGCTCAAAGAGCTGTATTTGAGGAACTGCACACAAAGAATATCACTTATACCTAGACTGATTTGGGTGTAAGATTCTTGACTTTGAGCTGATGCAATTATGGAATGAGACTTTTCAGTCATGGGAAAGGAAATGAACATATTTTGCATGTAGAAGGAATATAAATTATTGTAGCCTGAAGACAAAATGTGGCAGATTATATTTTTCAAATATAAGAAGACCTGCTTTCTCACTTTTTCTTCTTACAATATGACTTTAATACTCTTTCTATCAAGAGCTATGCCTTTCTCTTGAATCTGGGCAAGACTGTGATAATGAACACTATATGACTTTTGAGAATAGGTCATAAAATATGGTACATCTTTCTTGATCCCTGTAATGTTTGCTCCTAAAACCTAGCCACCATGTTTGCATAGTCCTAAGAGAACTGAGAGGGCCAAGTGAAGAACTGAGGCCCCTAGTCTGTAGTCCTGACTGTGCTCCTATCTGATAGTCAGTACCAACTCAGCAATCATGTGAGTAAGCCCTCTTGACTCTTTCAGCAACCCCCTGTTGAATCACTTGCAGCTAATGCTGATGTTGCATGGAAGAATGCAGATTTTTGAGCAAAATATATTAGCGTTTTGGTTCAAGTCCTAAGTTTTAGAGGGCTTTGTTATACAGATTAGACAACTGATTCATAATATAGAATGAAATCAAACTCCTACCCTGTTCTGTGAGACCCTATACAATCTAGTTTCTGTCTATTCCCCGACCTCACATATTACTATTCTTGCAATTCAGGTTGAAGTTTATGGATTACCAAGATCTCCAGCCCATTTGCCAATTTACTTTTCTCGTGACATCTGTATCTACCAATTATCTATCTATCTATCTATCTATCTATCTATCTATCTATCTATCTATCTATCATCTATCTATCTTCTGTCATCTTACCCTGCCCAGTATTAAAACAAGTTCTGTGAAAACAGAGACATTGTTCTTGTTTTATTCTCTATCTGAATTACTTGAAACTGTGCTTGGCACATAGTACTCCACAAATACTTGTTGAGTGAATAAACTAATAGAAATAAATACTAATTCAGTTTTATACTATAGAGCGAAATAGAAATCTAAGATTTAATATAATATATATTTCCTAGAAACAAACGATGCTTTCTTTTTTTAAATTAAATCTGCCAAATTGACTTAGAAAAATGTTCATAATCTTGTGATATTGTGAAAAATAAGTTGATTTCTATACTACCTGCATCATCTCTGTAAGTTCCTCCATATCAATAAATATTATAAAATAAAATTTTCGGATAAAAGCACATATTTAGTTACTCGATTTTTTTCTTTTGATATGAATCTTTTACTTTCTGCAAAACAAACAAAAATATTCTGAAATTTTCCTTTTTTAATATTATGTTTGGGGGCGCCTGGGTGGCTCAGTGGTTTAAGCCTCTGCCTTCGGCTCAGGTCATGATCTCAGGGTCCTGGGATCGAGCTCCGCATCGGGCTCTCTGCTCAGCGGGGAGCCTGCTTCCCCCTCTCTCTCTGCCTGCCTCTCTGCCTACTTGTGATCTCTCTCTCTCTGTCAAATAAATAAATAAAATCTTTAAAAAAAAAAAATTATGTTTGGAGTTTAGTGTTCAACTGTCTAAAAGTCCTTTTCCAGGGAGGAAAACATGTATAGGTAATAGTGAATAAAACAGAAGGACTCCAATTTTCAGGAATTTGGGATGTACATCCTTGGCAAATAGTGCTATAGCTTTCCATCTAATCAAAGTGTAAAATAGAAAAATGGTTTTAATTTATTTACTTGGAATTTGCTTCTTTGCACTCTGAAGCCTGGATAACTGAGTGCACAAATATAGTTAGAATAATCCTTCTCAACAAGAATTAGCCACCTCTGCCGAGTCCCAAAATAGTAAGAGGAAATACCCTAGCGATATTTTTCCCTTTGGGGGGCCACTAGTATGAAGTCTCATTGGTGCCTAATTCTAAAAGAATCAGAGGATCTGCTAAATCATAACATGATGTTTTCAGCTTTTCTCAATTCTTCTTGGAATTTCCTTCAGATACAGCCTACTGAAAGCAGCATACCAGGCCCTTCAGGTTTGAGAAGTAGGAAGAACAAGTCATAGCGTTAGGCCAAAAGATAGTCTTCTACTTCCATCATTCATGTCCTTGTTCTGAACCACCTCTACTGTTGCTCTTATGTAGAATCTCTTGGGATTAATAAGTAGTTGGTAGACTCTAATTTGCTCTTATTTCTTGCTCATTTTCTTACTCCTTTGATAAAAGGCTGAACTTTCAATAGATTTTATAGTTATATCTTAGTCTACTAGCCTAATCATAATGCAATTCCACTTAAGCACAAACATAGCAAGAATAATCATTATTTAATTCTAATTCCTAACTCACTGTAAATAAGCCAGCCCGCACTTGTACATTGGAAATTTAATCAATTTCCAATGCACGCAAATAATAACATATGTTTAGTTTATCACAGTGCCTAACTCTCTTTGAGGAGCAAGAAGATTATATTCACTTGTGCTTATTTTACAGTTTCACATGATGTCTTGTTAATTTCCATATTGTTTCCTTAAGCTATTGTGTATAGTCACTTTCCCTATCGCCTACTTCCCACTGTTGATTCCATATCTTTTTCTTTAGATTGCTGTTTTGCCTTGTTCCTCTGTTAGTGAGAGCTCCTCTGGTGATCTAGCTTCCTCCACTTTCCCTACCTTCAGATACTCTCAGCATCTTCCATCATTCTCCACATATATTATTTGGTTTATGCCATACTATATTTGTAAAATACATAAAAGATTGGTAGTATTTTTATTTTATAGTTGATGAAACTGAAGTACAGAAGATAAATGACTCCCCAGAGGCCATGATTTGTGGGCCTTGCAGTGGGTTTAATGGGAGGAAAGCAGAGGTGAAATGCCAGAATAGAGAGGTTGGAGAGAGCAGACATGAGTGATAGAAACCTAAGAAAGAGGGAGTTAAATGGTCCAGGGCATAAAATGACCTGAAGAACAGTAGATATAAAAAGAAGGAAGACCTTAAAATTGATGACTCCTCTGTCCTGATAACTTCAAGGTACATTTCAATTTGAAATCTCTATCACCTCATTGCATGGGGATGGATGAAAAAAAACACATACAGAGCATTTATCTTTTCCTGAAGCTTCTCAAATTCATAAAATTTCTAAGATATTAAGGAAAAAAATACTACAAGCATGTTTAATTTTTTATCAGTTATTGCCATTTCTCTTTATCTCTCAAGTAGATTTTATTAATTTGATTTCATGTATTATTTAATCTTATCTACTTAACATGATATTGTTCAGCTGACACAATCTATTTATTAAATATTCATCACACACAATTTAGTGGCTTAAAATTATGCATTTGATACTTTACATATTTGGGGGGGGAAGTGACTTCAATAGAATCACTTCTGTAAAAACTCCATCCCTACTATTATTACCTGCATGATAATATCATCAACAGTGGACTTAAGGATGATATTACTCCATTTGGGTAAAATTTATCAATTTCTCCTGGCCCTCTTTGTTAGAAGGTTAGGTCTCTGTCCAGTCACTTCTTTCATATTTACAGAGCCAATGTGAAAAGCTACAGAGTTTCTTTTTTTCTTTTCTTTTCTTTTCTTTTCTTTTCTTTTCTTTTCTTTTCTTTTCTTTTCTTTTCTTTTCTTTTCTTTTCCTTTCCTTTCCTTTCCTTCTTTCCTTTCCTTCTTTCCTTTCCTTTCCTTTCTTCTTTCCTTTCTTCTTTCCTCCCTCCCTCCCTTCCTTCCTTCCTTCCTTTCAAGATTTTATTTATTTTAGAGAGAGAGTGTGTGTGAGCAGGGGAAGGGGGAGGGACAAGCAGACTCAGTGCTAAGTGCAGAGCCTGACTTGGGGCTCAATCTCATTACCCTGAGATCATGACCTGAGCCCAAATCAAGAGTTGGATGCTTAACTGACTGAGCTACCCAGGAGCCCTGAACTACAGAGTTTCTATGTGATGCAAATCAAGGGATGCTTCTGGCATTTCAAAGAGCACGAGCTGCAAAAATATATCTAATGATTCTGAATCAGTTCCATGTAGCAGAGTTTCTATTAGGGTCTTCAGCAGAACAAATTCTAATTACTACAAAGAGAAAATAAACCTATACCTGCTAAGACACAGAAGATTTATTTGGGGAGTGTCTTCTGTGTTATAGACAAGGTAATGAGGCAAGCTGTGTTATAAATGTTGGGAACTCGAAAATGAATAGTACAGCTTGAAGCTCACTCTCATAGAGCTTATATTCTATTATGAGGAGGAACACAAAATAATAAAATAAAAATAGACAGGACAAAACACTGGGGAGTAATAAATCCTTTATGAAGGAAAATAGAGCAGGATAACAGGATAGACAGAGAAGGATGCTGTTTTAGAAAAAAATCCTCTTAGGAGTGGAAATATAAGAAGAAAAGCCAGTCTATTAGAAGATATATATAAACAGAAATCTGAATGAAGTGATTAAGTTTGCTTGCCATGCAAATATGCAGAGCGATAGTATTATTTTGGGGTGGGGGAATAGCAAGTACAAATGCCCTGAGATAAGAATGTGCTAGATTACTTAAGGAATATCAAGGGAACCATTGTGACTAGGGTGAAATAGGCAACTAGTAGAATGGTAGGAAATGGAGACACAGAGAAACTAGAGATAAGGCCAAGCAGTCACTTATAAGTAATAATAGGAAGTGAGGAACTCATTGTAAGGAAATCATTGAAAGCTTTTGAGTAGAAGAGTAATATTATCTGATTTATTACTTAGAAATATCATTCTTGCTACTGTGTGAATCAAAAGAGAGATGGAAGGCAGTAAACAATGGTGCAAGTAAGAAGCTACAGAAGTTGTCCGTGTTAGAAATGATGATGCCTTCAATGGGTTATTGGTGGTGGTGGTAGAGGTGGTGAGAGGAGTGAAAATAAGAACATATGCTAAGGTAGCTCTGATTACCTTTGGTCTGATTACTACTCACTGAGGGCTTAGATATGAGGTTTAAGAAAACAAGAAGGATGAAGTGTGATTGTAGTGTTTTAATCCTGAACAACTAGGTAAGTGGTGGCACCATTTTCTTTCATAGGGATTACTGGAAGACAATAATGTTGAGAGCAGAAAAATAATAGGAATCAAGAAATTGTGTTTTGAAATATTGAATTGAGATGCCCAAAGACATCCAATTAGAGGTTATTGTAGTTTGTATTCGGTTACTTGAGCTGTTCTGAATTGTGTTTCCCCAGATTCCCTTCTCAGAATTGCTCTAGAAGGGTCATAAAAAACATTTTGCATTAGATTTGGAAAGCAGAAGTAAAGCAGCAGCCATATTCTTTTTATTGTTAGAAGGATAATGTAGGGAATGAGGTACTTTTGCAGGGCACACATGTGGTCACTGATCTGCTGACTCACCTTGCTGGTGTGAGGCAGCAGTCAGCTCTCAGAAAGTTAAGAAGCATGGAAAAGAAAATGAATATCTAGTACTAATGATAAATTGTTCATTGTTTGTTTTATAATGGATAGATGGATAGTGGAAATGAAGCATATTATTAAATAATGTGATGAGGGATTTAAGTCATAATTAAAGACGGTCTGGCCAGAAAGGATAGCAAATACCTTTATGCAAAGCTCTCATTGGTCTCAGAGCCTGGCAGCTTTAGAGCTGGCAGCACCTTTAAAAGGCCACAGAGTAAAATCTGCTACAGTTTTCCTGGGTTTGTTAAAAATAGACCTAGGTCAGATACATGCCATCCATCAGAATTAAGTGGATCACTCAGCACCTGCTTCCTGTACCTGTCTTCTGTTATTCCATGTGCTTTCCCAGATACTGACAGGTCCTTGGCCCTTGCTTCTAGGTGTTACACTGATCTCTGCCCAAGGGATGGGTAATAATCCCTGGAACAAGCTATGCAAGCCAGGCATATATTTATCATCTCAGGATTGAGCTTCCATTACTAATGATAGCTATTTTGTATCGAGTCCTCATTCTATGCCAAGCTCTTTCAAAACACATTCCGTATCTTATCTCATTTGATCCTGGCAACAGTGGTTTAAGGCAATTTCTGGTATTATCCCCATTCTGCATTTAAATAAATTTAGTTGTAAAGAAATTAAGAAAAAGATCTGACAGTGACTGGCAGAACAATAAGGACTTGACCAAGTGCCACCTGTCTGTAATGACTGAACTCACTGTATTAAATTGCTCTCATGGGCTTAAGGAGAAGTTTGGGGCAAGCTTCTTTCCTGGAGAGACCTCTGGGAGTATATGACTGGTTGCTTTGAAATTGAACTCTGAGTGGCCCCTAGATTCTTTGAAACCTTAAAGGAGGGAGAACCTGCGATAACTCCTGTGATGTTTCAAAGGAAATAGCTAGTTTCTATTTTGAAATAAAGGCTACGTATACATCTTTATGAAACTTTTATTATAGAAAAATCATTCAAATGAGCCATATAATTAGATAAATAAAAAAAGTAGAGTCCCCTATTAGAAAAGATATTCTGGATTCTTCATTATAAGCAGTAAAAAATGTTCTGTGTAATAATGGAAAATATGGTCACTGTGATACTTCTTTGCAGACTGACATTTTCTGGGGTTTTTGTTGTTGCTGCTGTTGTTAATAGGATAAGACTTGACTGTTCTAGAAAACAACAGCTTGTCCTGTGGAGAATTCTAAGGACTCGCTGATGGAAAATTAGAGGCTGAATACCAAAAGGCAAAGAAGTTGTTTTTGAGAGAGTCCTTCTGGGACACTGGGTGTAAGCCATGGTAAGCTGGGTGGCAAAGGTGATGTATGGAGCTGGAAGAGCCATAGCTGGAAGAAAAAGGCAAAAGATATATCAACCAGGAGTATGTAGCCATCATAAGCATGTATATACTGAAAAACATAGCTACAAATCATATAAAGCAAAGCTATTAGAAATAGAACCTCATAAAATAATAGATTGCAACATTTCCAGTAAATAAATAACATAGAGTTTTTCTCCCAAAATATTCATACAGTATGTTAGCTTGAAAATCAATAAAATGCAAGCAAAATTGATATAAGTTATAGTACTGGAAGACAATAAAACAAAAATAGAAATTAAAAGCAAAATGGCCAAAATTAATGTTTTAAAAATAAATACACTTTTCTCTATTATTCGAGTTAAAAAGGAAATCACAACTGAAATTGTAGCTTATTTAGAACTGAACCTCACTACATATCAAATCATATGTTAAAATCACACTCAAAATAAATTTTATAGCATTAAATACTTTTTAAAAAGTCTGATAATAGCTAAAATTTACATTCACCTCAAGAATCCAGCAAAACAACAAAATAAACTGAGAAAAAAAAGGGAACCAAAACCAGTATAATGTGTTGTCATTATGTTAAATAAAACTGAATCTAAGCATACTTTCTTGTTTCTCCGTTAAACAATATAGAGCACAAGCAAAAATAAGTCAGTCACTTGCTCTAGGAAATACTTGCTCTTAGAAGATAAGACTGTGAACTAACTAAAATAGCCTTTTAATGGAGACTAATAGCTTGTTCATCAATACTCATTTCAAGACTCCCACTTCATGGTGGCCATCAATCCAAAATTATAATTTCTTAAACCTGCCGAATTCCAGCCAGTTTCCCTCCAGGCAAGACTCACTTTAAAATCCCAGTCCAGGAGCTAAAACCTAATAAACATATCTCTTTCCTTCTTACTTCTCCTTTCTGAGACACTACACTAGTATTCTGTCAAGGTAGTATTCTTCTTTACTGTGTTAGGTCTAATAAACTTAGCTTTTCTTGATTGATGATATTTCTGGAGGCATTTTAGAAAGTTAACATTCAATGAAGGTGGAAAAAGAAAATACATAAAATTTTTTAAAAAATTAAATGCGGTAGAAATGACAAACTTTTTCATAGAATTTTTCAAATAATATATGGAGACACCCTTCAGGAAGTGGGGCTTAATTCTTGTCCCTTCCTTATATCTCCCCATTAAAGATGTGCTAGACTTGTTGATATCTTTCAAAGAAGTATATAGGAAAAGGGAAAAATGGTAAATTTACAGTGGAGGAATCTAAACCAAATGATGAAAGCTAATATCACCAGTGATGCCATGTGGACATCATTGCCCCGTGATATGATATGATAAAAAGAGTACTTTCTTCTGTGATATTCTTTCCCCAAGCCCAGAACCCCAGTTCAATTATGAGAATAGCAGACACATCTATATTTGGGATGTTCAACAGGGTACCTGCCCAGTATGCCTCAAGGCTTTCAAGGCCATGAAAATTAGGAAAAACTGGGAAATTCGCACAGATCAGAGGATCCTGTGGAAATAGAACAGTTTTAAATCTGTGGATTTAAGTGAATGAATCCCTGTAAAAAAACCAACAGCATTTTTCACAGAATTAGAACCAACAATCCTAAAATTTATATGGAACTGCAAAGGACCCTGAATAGCCAAAGCAATTTTGAAGAAAAGCAAAGCTGGAGGTACCACAATTTCAGACTTCAAGTTAAATTACAATGCTGTGTTATTGAAACAGTATGGTACCAGCACAAAGATAGACACATAGATCAACGGAACAGAATAGAAAACCCAGAAATTAAGTCACAATTAATTTATATTAATTAAGTAATATATTAATTAATATATTAATAAATTAATATATTAATTAATAAATATATTAATTTATTAACAATGAATAAATATATGGTCAGTTAATCTTCAACAAAACAGGAAAGAATATCCAAAGGGAAAAAGACATTCTCTTCAACAAATAGTGTTGGGAAAACTGGTCAGCTACTTGCAAAAGAATGAAACTGGACCACTTTCTTACACTGTACACAAAAATAAATTCAAAATGATTAAAAGACCTGAATATGAGGCCTGAAACCATAAAAGCTTTAGAAGAGAACACAGGCAGAAATGTCTCTGACATCAGCCATAGCAACAGTTTTCTAGATAAATCTCCTGAAGCAAAGGAAATAAAGGCGAAAATAAACTATTGAGATTACATCAAAATGAAAAGCTATTGGACAGTGAAAGTAACAACCAACAAAACTAAAAGACAACCTACAGAATGGGAGAAGATATTTGCAAATAACTTATTTGATAAAGGGTTAATATCCAAAATATAAAGAACTTACACAATTCAACACCAAAAAAAACAAATAATCCAATTAAAAATGAGCAGAAGACACGAGCAGACATTTCTCCAAAGAAGGTAGAACAGACATTTCTCCAAAGAAGGTATCCAGATAACGTCACTTATCATCAGGGTAATGCAAATCAAAACTACAGTGAGATCTCACCTCACATCTATCAGAATGGCTAAAATCAAACACACAAGAAACAAGTGTTGGCAAGGATGTGGAGAAAAAGGAACCCTCTTGCACTGTTAGTAGGAATGCAAACTTGTGTAGCCACTATGGAAAACAGTATGGAGGAACCTCAAAAACTTAATATTAGAGCTACTCAATGATCCAGGAATCATACTACTGGGTATTTACCCCAAAATTGCAAAAACACTAATTCAAAGGGATATATGCACCCTTATGTTTATAGCAGCACTGTTTACAATAGTCAAGGTATGGAAGAACTCAAGTAACCATCGATAGATGAATGGATAAAGACGACGTGGTATATATCATAGAATATTATCCAGCCATAAAAAAGAATGAAATCTTGCCATTTACAATGACATGGCTGGAGCTAGACAGTATATGCTAAATGAAATAAGTCAGTCAGAGAAAGACAAATACCATATGTTTTCACTCATACGTGGAGTTTAAGAAACAAAACAAACAAGCAAAGGGAAAAAAAAGAGAATGACAAAACTAAAAAACCAGACTCCTCTAACTATTGAGAATAGATCGATGGCTACCAGAGGGGAGGTAGGTGACAGGAAGGGTGAAATAGGTGATGGGGATTAAGGAGGGCACTTGTGATGAGCACCTGGTGTTATATGTATGGAATTATTGAATCACTATTCTACATCCTGAAACTAATATGACACTGTATGTGATATACTGGAATTAAAATTTGAAAAAACAAAAAAGAATAATAACAATACTGATATGTTATTTAAAAAGAAACAGAACAGTTTCATGCAACAGGGTAGCTTGGTTTGAAACCTGGAACAAAAAGAAGGCAATAAAAGAAGAACTGATAAACTCCAAATAAGTCTGGAGTTTAGTTATAGCAAAGTTCAAATAAAAGTATTGAAAGTGAAAGCAAAAGACAAGTTCCTTGATAAATAGAAAAAATCATCCAATAATTCTCATTAAAAACAAAGAGAAAAAATTAATTGCTACTTGCAAAAGGACATCACCAAAGATCAGAATTGATTTTGAAATGACTTAGTTTGGAATTTTATTCTACATGTTGAAAACTTAAATGAAAATTTAAAATTTCCTGAAACATAATCTAAAATACCAAAACTTAATCAATTATATTTTAAAGGCTATGTAATCAGTAACTAGATATAGAGGAAGGGGAAGAAAAACCTACCATCAGTAAAGGGTAGGTTATATGATTTTTACATAGGAAATAGAAGACATTCAAATAAACTATTAGAACTAGTTGGAGTACTAACACATACCCATAGGTTTTTTTGTGGGTGTTGTGTGTGTGTGATACTCAGTAAAACAGTATTAGGAGAAAAAAAGTCCAATTAATGAAAAAGCAACTACGAAAATATGTGGGACTATTCTAAATATTGAAATGCTTAAGATTTTTGTGAAAAATAAAAACCTTTATTAAAGAACTAAAGTAAAATATGCAAAAATTCAAGGTTACCTGGTATATGCCAAATGAATCTGTACATCCAATACAACTCTAATCACAGTCATAAACAATGAACATGGAAATTGATTAGCTATTTCCAGAGTTTATCTGGAAGAGTGAATGTGTAAGGAAAACCATGAGTATATTGAAATGCTGGTAATGAATTACTCAGAATGGTGGGATGTCTCTGGCAGATAGCAAACATGGTATACAGTTAGATTAATTAAAACAGTACAGAGGAAGAGTCTTATTTATGGATAACTACAGCCATGCTTAGTTGCTAAATGGCAAAAATCATAGTAAAAAGTATGGAATAATGGCCATTACGTATTAGCAAGTCATCAAATCCGTGAGAAAATATTTAAACTACATACCCCAGCAATGAACAAAGAAAGTGAAAGTAATTCAGAGAATAAGAAGTAAGAGCAACGATTATGAAAAAAGTGAAATTGTTGATAAGGAAATATATTTGAAAACAACGAAATTCAAAATTTCTCTCTTAGGTTAACTTTTTTTTTCTGATAAAAAGCAATGATTAGTGAATGTGACAATGTGGGGAAACACACAGTTGATGAAAAGTAAGTTGGAGGACAAAGTACCTTCTTTGTCCTACCAACATTTGAAATGTGTGGATGCTTTGTCTCAAAAATTCCACTTACAGAATTTAATCCTATAGAAATTCTCCCAATTAGCTGTTCATTATTGCATCATTTTTGGGAAAGAAAGAAATGAAGTCCTCTTATGTTTTATTAACATGAAGATGGTTTAGTAAAGGGAGGTACAGTTACAAGTTGGGAATAATTGGCTGCTGTAAGAATGAGATGTTCTGGTGTGCAAGGACACCCATGGCATTTTGTTTGTGGGGAATGAGAAAAAAGCTGCCGAACAGTATACGGAGTCAAGTTTCATTTTATAAAAGTAAATATATTCTCGTGTCTTTTTCCTATACACACATATATGTATACATATACATACATATATACACTTGCATGTACAAATTCTAAATTGTACACCACAGTGCATTCACAGATTATAGCTAGTGTGGAAGCGCTTCGAGGGGTGGGTATGACAAATTTACTTTTACTTTATACATGTCATATTTTCAAGGAGCAGTCAGTCTCTTTAAGGTTACTTATTCTAAGCTGTAGGCTAGTGTTACCGGAAGCCTGATACTCTCCACACCCTGCCCCAGTAAGATTGGATGCTCCTGCTGTTATTGTATCATTTATCACTCAATACATGAATGCTTTCTATGTAAGCTGCCAGCAGCAGCACAGGAGGGATGTTATGACCACAAAACACTCTTAATGCTTAATTCAATGTAAAATGATTAATAAATGTTAGACAATGAAATGAATCAAAAAAGAATGAGTGAATAAATGATTCAACAGGAGAAAGAATGAATTAAAAACTAAAATAAGGTAACAGGAAATAAAGAAAAAGGAGTATGACATAATTAGAAAGCCACAGTCTCCTGTGAAGGACAAAGAAATGAAATAAAATAAAAAGAGTAAGCTAAGCATCCAAAATTTCATTGGGCAGGAGTAATAGCTCTTTGATATTGGTGAAAATTATTTGAATTTTTGTCTATTTTGCATACAAAGTAGAACATGATCATGTACATTACCAAACACAACAAATTAACTTTGCTATGAAATTGATTAAATTGTAATAACACATTTTATTCACTGGATTTCTTCGAAGCGTTAGGATTTTCTTATAATTACATAGATGTATCATGAGTAGAAAAATTACTAGTGGCTGAAATAATTGAATTATCAGTTTTTCATAACATCTAGACTAAAACTTATTTTTAAAAATTATGCACTTCCTTTAGTTATTTGTGTATTGCTTTTCAATTAATAGCTTTCAGTTGGCAAGAACGGTCAGTACCCGATATGTTACATTTATTCTTTCTCAAAATAATCATTGTTCAAAAGATATGAAATGTGTGGTCCAGAACCCAGGATTCTTCGATACATCCATGCTGACATGAGAAAGCTGGTTCACTCCCATTACTAAAATATGCTACCTTACCATGTTTTTTCTTCCAGGAAAAGTAAGCACATTCATAAAAACATAGCCTTGAAACTCTGTGAATATTTATGTTTAAGAGAGGAAATGAAATTCTGTCTTTTGGAATAGTGATTATTTCTTTTTAAATATTTAATAAGCTGGGTTAATGTATGCCACTGTGAGTTTGTTTGTTTGTTTGTTTTTTGAGCTGTACAAAGCTTATCTTTTTTAATTCAGGTAGATTTTGTTCAACTTCTTTAAATACTAAACTCTTTCTAAGTTGTGGTAAGAAAGAACTGGAAACTTTTATGTGGTTTTTCAGGGTTTTGTTTGTTTGAGTACTATGCCAGTGGTACTAGGTTCCCCTTTTAAGAGGCTAGGGTCATAGGTAACATATTCTTGAAATATTTTATTAATAACATATCCTGAGTCCACTCAGTTCAGAGGTCAATAAATTACAACTCATAAACTCAGTCTGGCCCACTGCCTATTTTTGTAAATAAAGTTTTATTGGGACATATTGGCCTTTATTTGCATATTGTTTGTGACTTCTTTTTTGCTGTAACAGTAGAGTTGAGTAGCTGCAACAAAGATTGTGTGGACTGCCAAGCCTAAAATATCGATTATCTGGACCTTTACAGAAAACATTTGCTCATTCCTGATCTTAATTAATTAATTAATTGTGTCTGCCCAGTCACTGTATAAATACCTAGAAACCATAGAGAGTACATGTAGATTACAGTGGCATTTCTTATACTTGAAATATGTAAATAATCTCTTTCAGTCATGAAAAATATTCTCCTAGGCCATGAATAATGACTTAAATTAATTTTTTAAAATCTTTTTTTAAAGGTTTTATTTATTTATTTGACAGAGAGACAGAGAGAGAGCACAAGCAGGGGGAGTGGCAGGCAGAGGGAGAAACAGACTCCCTGCTGAGCAAGGAGCCTGATGTAGACTTGATCCTAGGATCCTGGGATCATGACCTGAGCCGAAGGTGAACGCTTAACCAACTGAGCCGCCCAGGTGTCCCTGACTTAAATTACTTTTATTGTATATCTGACTAAGCATATAAGTATACATATCATTATGTATTATATTTTTATATTATACGTATTACTGAAGAGGAAAATTAAACTATTCTCTTTGAGAACTTGTAGATTGCCAAAATATGTATGCACACTTTTATTCTGTTTAAGAAATACTCCCCCACACCATGGTGAAAATATTTCAAAAGAGAGAAAGTACAGGTTATTGGTTATTCAGAAAAAGCACAGATGGAAGATGCTATAATGTTACTTAGTGCTGGAGCAGCTTTTATTTCAGGTGTCTAAAATTTGAGTAGAGAATCAAAAACAAGTCTATTTCAACAAAATCCACTCTTCTATAAGCAACCTAAAAATTTAATAAGATAAGAACATTAGTAGTCAATTCTGCATCATACAGAATTATGAGGGAATTGAACAGAATATGGAAGATATATTTCCTGTACTATAAGCCAACCTAAAAAATATACAAAAATTACTACATTAAATGGCTGTGTAGTACAGGATTTCAAGTTTATATATGAATAACTGCCAAAACACCTGGCAAAAATAATCAATACTTTAAAAGTTCTGAAGGAGTCTGATTAATTAGAAGAAATGATATAAAGTAAAGGAATTTGCTATAGCAAAAATTCTTATAATAATGAACCACAGTAAAATTCCAATTAATATAATACCATAACCATGTACAAAAATAAACCTGGTCAAATTATTGTATTTCATCAAAAATAGGTCAATATAAAATTTTAACTTACACTGAGATGTATTTTGATGCTGCTTAACATCTTTAGAGATATTTAACTTAGATAATTATTTATAAGATTATAGAATTTTATTTTATTTTTATTTATTTATTTTTTAATTTTATTGATTTATTTGACAGAGATAGACACAGCGAGAGAGGAACACAAGCAGAGGGAGTGGGAGAGGGAGAAGCAGGCCTCCCGCCAATCAGGGAGCCCGACGCGGGGCTTGATCCCAGGACCCTGGGATCGTGAACTGAGCCAAAGGCAGACACTTAACGACTGAGCCACCCAGGCGCCCCAAGATTATAGAATTTTAAAACAATTAGGATATTATGATTCTTCTGGATGATGCATTTCTGATTTGAACATTTTCCAAGTATCAACAATCTCTACTTTTTGACCAACTGTTCTAGAATAGGTCATAGAATTTGTCTGACGTGAGGATGACTAAAAATGATGACTTGGACTCAATTATAGGTTACTTTTACTTTTATTTTCTCTGAAAGTAGCAAATAAACAGAGCAGCTAATGTAAATGAGATAAGAAGGTAGATGGAAATGATGACATACTTTGCCTCTTGCAACTCACAAAGGTGCTTCAAAGTTTGGTGGTTTTGGTAAACCACCAGAAATGAGATTTTGCCAAGTCAGAGTGGAGATCTATGGGCTCACTGCCTTTTATGTCCCCATCAATCATGTCAGTACCCAGAAGCAAATTACAGTATTCTAAAAGACAGTAATTCCATTATTCAGGAAGTTGCATTCCCCAAGTCATCTCTGCAGGGCCTAGGAGGTTCTCTCTCTTTTTTTTTTTTTTAGATTTATTTATTTATTTTTGGAGAGAGAGAGAGAGACAGAGAGAGAGAGAGAGAGAGAGAGAGAGAACGAGGTGGGGGGAGGGGCAGAGGGATAAAGAGAGTGGGAATCTTCAAGCAGACTCTTCAAGCAGAGCGTGGAGCCTGACACAGGGCTCTATCTCAATACCCTGAGATTAAGACCTGAGCCAAAAATCAAGAGCTGGACATTAAACTGAGTGAGCCACCTGGGCACCCCTATGACGTTCACTTTTATGTACATTTAGGCATTAGGCTGGGCCTATCATACCAATAAAACTAGGCTTCCCTGATTACCAGTACATGAAAAAATTACTTAACTGAAACAAAGGGAAAATGCAGGTGCAAGGAATAAGGACAATGAGTAGAAAAACATGATACATTTTTAGATAAAGAGACTCCTAATTTTTTTGACAAAAAGTATGCTTTGATTATCCTATCATAGATTACTCTGCAAGATTTTATGATTTTGAAATTTTCTTAATAGTCCCCATAATAGACTCAGGAAATTTAGTAAGCAAATAAATTTTGTTATCACAAATGCAATAATGACCACATTCATATCAAGAAATGATATATGAACTCCATCTGATAGGGTAGCATCTTTTTCATTTCCCTTTCCTTTCAGAATAGACTGTGGCACATTATAAAATAGATTCCCCTTAGTTCATGACTAGTTCAGTTGCAAATTCATGTAAACTACAGGACCAGTTTGGCACCTGCTGTGATCATGAGTCTACTGCTGTTTCTCTAATCAGAAAACATTCCTATTAGATAAACCATCTGGCTTGAAAATCATCCCCTTTGCATTCAAAATGGTTTTGTTAGAATTCAGCCAAAGTATGTTTTAAAAGGAAAGATGTGTCAGCAACACTAGTCTATTTACTAATGGAATAGTCCTCTATTAAAATACCATTTGTGGAATAAAAACCATAGAATGAAAATATTACACAACATGAATATGTTCTAGTTACATGTGAAAATGCGGGTGGTGACAACTTTTCCCTAAGGCCATCCACTGAAATCTGTCGAAATTTAGTCAGTCATAGTCATCATCTGGTCAGAGCCAGCTAAATTGCATATTATTTTGATTGCAATCATTTTCATTGAAGTGTGACTTATGAACATTGCTTCATTATCTGTGGGAACTAGGTTACTACTTGGTTTTCAACTGAATCATGTTTATTCTTGTAGATATGAGTCATTTTTATTTATGCTCCTATTCTTCAGACTATATGTATTTTATATCATTTGGTAAAATAGTAACAATATAATTCTCCTTTGGAAATAATTCATAGGGACCCAAAATATCTAATCTTAATATTTTGAGTGAATTTTGGGCACTACTAACAGGAGAAATAAAATATTGCAACATGAGACTCTTAAAGTTAATTTAAAGCTTAACAGTTATGCCAACAGAAGTGCTGTTCTTTGATTTTTTCAATTAATGTATTTATCAAAATTTTATTGTATGCCCACACTTGGTAAGATGTTCTTAGTTTTATTTCAAAGAACAGAGACCTGGGTCTGCCTTCAAGAAGTTTGCATATCCTTGAAGAAGAAAAACTAATATATAAAGTAACTGCCTAGTCATGAGAGAGTGCCTGTGGATTTTTGAGATTCAACTGAAAATATAAAGATCAGAAAAGGAAAAATCAGAATGGTGGAAGTAGAATTTAGAATTGTTTTGATGCTCAAGTTGGTGATGGAAGGATAGAAGGCAAAAAGAAGACAACTTGGAGGGAACACAAATGGAAGAGCAGAAATGTAGACTACAGGGAGAGTGATCTTTTATACAGCATGCAATGGGATTTGCATTTGGATATGTCAAACTTAAGGTATTGATAGCCATCTAGGGTCCTTGAAATGTGAGTCAAATAATTTAGTATTTGTCCACATAAGTCAGTAATTTCATTTTTTGCTTTTATTTTCTCAATTGGACTGTAAGTTCCTTGCCCATGGGGCATAGATTATATTCTGGAACACATAATTACTTATGATGCCTTGAACATTGTGGCATTCACATGGTATTTTTTCAAAGAATGAATGTTTGAATGGGAACATAATAAATACTGGTGGTGGTGGTGGTGGTGTGTGTGTGTGTGTGTGTGTGTGTGATTAAAAGCACTTCTGTCATTTTCTGCTAAAGATCTAACAACTTTTTATATTAACAATGCCTGAAGTGAGTATAATATAACTTTATTACATTAATGTAAAGATATGATTATTGCTAAAATGAAAGAAATTGTAAAGATGAAATTGAAGGATCCCTGAGAATCACCTTTTTCATCCTACCTTGTTATCAGTTCCTCTTTCTGCTGGCTTTAAATTCCCACCATTAAAATCACTCTTTTGGAAACTACAACAGATGTGAAACCATTGTCTCCGGAAGGCTACCAAGTACATGCTATGTATTTTTGGAACTGTTATGTATTATCTGGATCTAGAAATAGGTGCTGGAATCCATTGCCATCACACTATTAATGGGGACATTTTCATCAGATTTAGTTAGGTACTGACATTGAAAGCAGAGAGAAGAGTTCTGCTTTGGAAGAAAATGATGAAATATAGTTAAATTTCTGTAGGCAGGAAAAAAGTTATTAATTCTAGGACCTAGGAGGGAGCACCATAAGTAACTAAGCATAAGGAGAGGCAAACTGTCAAAACAGGTCTACCTGCATATGCAGTGTGTGTGTGTGTGTGTGTGTGTGTGTGTGTGTATGTACATAGACACTGGTGTGTGTTATGTAAAAGTTCTGTCACTTATAAATGATCTAGAAAAATACAAAAATAATAAATGAAATAACTAACACGTTTATAATAATACATAATTATTTTAAATAATTGATGTTTATATTTAGTCTCAACATAAGAATCTTTTGTTTTCTATTAAAGAATACCTTAAGAGCTGGTACTCAATAAAATTAGCCAATGGGTGCCTGGGTGGATCAGTTGGTTAAGCATCTGACTCTTGATCTCAGCTCAGGCTTGTTTGTTTTTTAAGATTTTATTTATTTATTTGAGAGAGAGAGCATGAGAGGGCGGAGGGTCGGAGAGAGAAGCAGACTCCCGCACTGAGCAGGGAGCCCGATGCGGGACTCCAGGATCATGATCTGAGCTTCAGGCAGTCACTTAATCAAACAAACCACGCAATGGCCCCTCAGCTCAGGGTTGATCTCAGCATTTTGAGTTCAAGCCTACTTAAAATAAAAGTTAGCCAAAAAACTAATTCTGATTAGATATATAGCTTAATAAAACTGACATAAGCCATTTATGGATTATTTACATATGTTAGGTACTGTGCCAAGTGTTTATATTCATATTTTATAATTATTTTTAAAAAAATATTTTGTTTATTTACTTGAGAGAGAGCGAGCACAAATAGTGGGGGAGGCACAGAGGGAGAAGCAGACTCCCCACTGAGCAGGGAGCCCAATGCAAGGCTCAATGCCAGGACTCAGAGATCATGACCCGAGCTGAAGGCAGACGCTTAACTGACTGAGCCACCCAGGGGCCCTGATTTTATAATTCGTTTCTAATTTATAATAATATTTATAATTTATTTATAATTAATTTATTTTACTTAAGTATAAAATTTATTTTGTACTCCTGTGGTTTTTTATAGGTGAGGAAACTGTCACAGAGAAGAGCAGGAGCCTCTGTGACGCCACACAATGGGGCATATGAATTTAATCACCCTGTTTCCCAGATGCTTATGGAGACAAGTCTAGAAACGAAGGAGGAAGAGGTGACTCCTAGGGTTGTTTCTATTGTTATGGTTGATGTTTTTCAGATCTAGTGGACTTCTTCCTATTTAGTAAAATACAATCAGTAAAGTTGCTGGAGTGAGCTTAAGTGTTGCCAAGTGTTAAGGCAAGACTTCTTGAAAGTGATCAGTAAACCCAGAAGTGCGGACCTAACTCACAGTATCCACATCAGAGTTAGTATAGTTTCAGGGCCTTATTCAATACTCACAAGCACATAACACTGAGTTCTTCTGATCTCACCAAAAAGAAATGGACAAAATATGAAAGTGTTCATGAATGAGCAATCAAATAATGATAGGTTTAACCATGGTTGAATATTTCTTTGTTTCTTTGTTTGTTTGTTTATTTATTTATTTATTTGAGAGGGAGAGAAAGAGCCAGCAGGGGAGGAGCAGAGGAAGTGGGAGAAGAAAGAGAAAGAAAGAGAATCTGAAGCAGATTCCTCGCTGAATATGGAGCCCCACTATGGGGCTCTATCTCACAACTGCAAGATCATGACCTGAGCCGAAACCAAAAGTCAGATGTTGTGTATTTGTATTTTTAAATCATTGTGGATTTCTGTGCAATCTCGAGCAGAATAATGTAGAGGTTAACATCATGGTCTCTTGCACTAGTGTTGATTTTGAATTCCAGATCTATCAATTTCTAGCTGTGATCCAGGATAAGCCACTTAACCTCTTTGTGCCTTAGTTTTCTCATCAAGGGTCAGTTTGAGGGTTACATGAGTTAAGTACTTAAACACTTAGAGTTGTGCCTGACACATGGTAAGCATTAAATATTGTTAGTCACTATTATTTTGGTTTTTATGTAGGTACTCTTAGGTGAGATAGATGAATACATTGATTATTTTAAGTCACTGACTCTTACCTGCAAAAAAGTGACATCAAAGAGGTGACATATCAAAGGAAGAAGGAAGAAAAGATTTTTCTCTATCTAAACCTCCCTGGAAATTCTGGTAAGTCCTTTCCTTCCCCACCCCTACCCTGCCCCATGCCTTGAGCCCTATCCTACATCCAGCTGAGAATCATATGTTCTAATGAGAGATCTTACAGGACTTTCTGGCAAATGTGAATGGTATGGAGACAGAAGATTAGAATCATTGCTATAACTAGGGTTGGATCATATGAACTTAGCTGCCCAAATAATAGCTTTTTTCACTCAGGTTTTTTACTTGCTTTATTAAACAAGCATTGAACCTTGCTGTGAAATGTAATCCTCAACAGTGAGTATAATATCCACTTTAAGTGCCCTCAGTATGAATCTCCAAATGAGAAGCTGCTTACATAGCAGCTCTGGGAGTGGAAAATGTGTCTCTTGAAGAACAGGAATATTATCTCTTTGTTGGTAAGAGCTTCATATAACTGATTGTCTCCTTGTCTTTGTAAAAATAATGAATATGCATGTTTTTAAATTTGATAGATCAGATACATAAGTTACCAAAAAGTTGTAGGGAGCACAGTCTCCTGTAATAGGAGTAAGGCACCATGAGATGACAATTACAGTATGACTTTGTGATCACTCTTTTCACTTAGAGAAAAATATTTTTTATAGTATCACAAAAGAAAACTGTGAATATGTTTACACTTGCATAGTTGATGTGATAGTTTAGTATTTAGTTTGTAAGAGATTTTTATTAGTATCTGTTGTTGGTTAAATTGTGTTCCCCAGAAAGGTAAGGTGAAGTTCTAACCCCTGGTACTTATGAATGTGACCTTATTTGAAAATAGGGCTTTTGCAGATGTGATCAATTCAAGATATGGTCATAGTGGGTTAGGGTGTCCACTAAATCCATGAGTAGTGTTCTTATATGCAGAGGCATGTTTGGACACAGACACACACACAGAGGGAAGATGGCCATGGGAAGTGGAGGCAGAAGTTGAAATGATGCAGCTATAGCCAAAGATGCCAAGGATTGCCTGCAACCATCACAAGCTAGGTAGAGGCAAGAAAAGATTCTTTTCTGGAACCTTTAGAGACAACATGACCTGGATGACATCTGGATTTCAGATTTTTTAGTCTCCAGAACTGTTGGAGAATGAGTTTCTTTTGCTTTAACCATCAGTTTGTGGTGATTTGCGTGGCAGCCCTAGGAAACTAATAATGGTTTGCATCATCCGCGACACTTCAACAACAATGGGCTTCTTTCAAATCCTCAAACACATGAAGTATTGTCCTGCTTTGAGGTGTACAGGCTGTTCGCTCTACCTAGAATGCTTCCCAGGTACCTTCATGTCTTGCTTTTGCTTTTCATTAAGGAATTACATACCAGAGACCTTCCCTGAGGACCTTAATGAAAGCAGCAATTTACTCTCTACCACATCAGCTTAATTTAATTACCACATAGAAATTATATTGGATATTTTTTCTTTTATTTTCATTGTGGGTTTACTTATTTTTTTGTTCATACACCATCAGAATATAAATTATAAGGGCGCCTTCGTGGCTCGGTCATTAAGAGTCTGCCTTCGGCTCAGGTCATGATCCCAGGGTCCTAGGATCGAGCCCCACATCCCTGCTGAGCAGGGAGCCTGCTTCTCTCTCTCCCTCTGCCTGCTGCTCCCCCTACTTGTGTTCAGTTTCCCTCTGTCAAATAAATAAATAAAATCTTAAAAAAATGCATATAAATTATATGAGAACAATTTTATGTATTTGTTTAGTACCCAGAATAGAATCTGTAGGATGTAGGCATTCAATAAATATTCACTGAAAGAATGAATGAAGTCATAAGTTTTTAACCCCTTGAAACAGAATATTTTGATGTCATGGTACAAAGCCCTGAAATATATTAATTGTTTCAGTTTGTAAACAGCTATTGTACACCTCTGACATGACATTTGTGGTATTTTATTTTTTCAGTTAGTGAAAATGGGCTTGCAAAAAATTATTTCATAGATACTATTTTACATCTGTATGACTAGCAGATATTGCTACTATATTGGGAACTAAAAAGTACATTTTCCACTGTGTGGTTACTCTTAATTTTTTCAAGTAACCTAGTAACAGGAAAATAAGCTTTTAGTAAATTTTCCTTCTTTTAGCCAACAAATTCCTAGAGGCAGAGGTCGATATATTCTGCAGTGTTCACTTGTCAAGAAAATAGAATACAATCTGATTTGCTCTTTCTTAATAATCTTAGTGTAGTTAGGCATAATGCATGAATATGGAATAGGGTGCTTATGATGGGAAGATGATGGGTTGGACGGAACTGAGAACTTCTCTGATTTCTTCTCCAGGCAATGTTTTTCATAAATATTTCCAACACAAATGACCTCCTCTATTTGATAATTTTGGATGAATTCTTGACTACAACTTTATACAGTATGATATTAACAACCTCCCTAAAATGTGGTGGACTTTTTAGATACTCTTTAGTCTTGAAACAACTAATACAAGTTGTTGTTATCTTTGACATTCATCATAATTTGTTTTGGGATTGTTTTTATTTATTTATTTATTTATTTATTTATTTAAAGATTTTATTTATTCATTTGACAGAGAGATAGAGAGAGAGCACAAGTAAGCAGAGAGGCAGGCAGAGGGAGAGGGAAAAGCAGGCTCCCCGCTGAGCAGGGAACACAACGTGGGGCTCTATCCCAGGACCCTGAGATAATGACCTGAGCCAAAGGCAGCTGCTTAACTGCCTGAGCCACCCAGGCGCCCCTGGGATTGTTTGTAAAAAAATAATTTAGATTTGTAGTAACCTAGAGACTTGTGTGTTGCTTTGTCATGTTGCAAGTTTGATTTACATGCATTATGTTTGTTATTTGTTTTAAATGATAGCTTGAGAGCTTTCTCCAACATTTTCTTTTTTCTTTTTTTTTAAGTTATTTTTTTTCTAATTAAAAAATGGGCAGAAGACATGAACAGATCTTTCTCCAAAGAAGGTATCCAGATAGCCAAAAGACACATGAAAAAATGGTCAACATCACTCATCATCAGGGAAATGCAAATCAAAACTACAATGAGATATCATCTCACACCTTATCAGAATGGCTAAAATAAAAAACACAAGAAACAACAAGTGTTAGTGAGGGAGAAAAGGGAACCCTCTTGCACTATTGGGAGGAATGCAAACTGGTACAGTGACTATGAAAAACAGTATGGAGGTTCCTCAAAAAAATTGAAAATAGGGGCACCTGGGTGGCTCAGTCATTAAGTGTCTGTCTTTGGCTCAGATCATGATCCTGGAGTCCTGGGATCGAGCCCTGCATCGGGCTCCCTCCTCAGCAGGAAGCTTGCTTCTTCTTCTATCACTCCCCCTGTTTGTATTCCCTCTCTCACAGTCTCGCTCTCTATCAAATAAATAAATAAAATCTTAAAAAAAATTAAAAATAGTCATTGTAGAGCCCTCAGTTCTTCCTGCTTTGCCCTGATCTGGCTAGTTGCCTTCTCATCATTAGGTTACAGCTCAAATATCACATCTACAGAAATACTAGTCTTGAACTTCTTATCTAAAGTATTCTCCTTCACTATCATTCTCTGTAACAGACAACTCTTCACCCTATTCATTTTAAAAAACACCCTGAGTTTTTAGACCCACCTTGGATAGCCACATGTTTCAGAGGATGTGGGCTCCAGCCCCACTAGACTAATTTTGATGGGTTTAAATCTGTATAAGTCAAACTCAATGGTTTTCAACCAGGACAGAGTCCCACACACAGAAATGTTAATATCATTGTTCTGAGGTTAAAAACTGTTTTTCTAAATCAGTTATGGTATTTTGAGTACATTTGGAATGATTTGGTGTAGCAATGGGCATAGGTTGCAGTTTGCTAAATGAGAAATGAAAGAAAAATTATTTGTGAGACTCTGAGAAATGTTCTTTGTCCTAAAAGGGGGATGAAAGAAGATGTAACTTCTCAACAATCAGCTGGGCATTGTTGTATAAGAATGTGAAGTATGGTACTATTGCAGCTATCTTATGCCTAGAAAGGTGAAAGCCTGAGGATAAAAGCCAACATCAGGATGGCAGAGAAAAAAGACAGACAGAATCAGAATCTAAATGGCATTGCTGAGTTAGGTAACTCTTGTACCACATGAAGTCTAATTTTTGTTTGTTCTGTTTTTTTTTTTTTTTTTAATGTGAGATAATAAATCTCACTCTTACTTAAGCCATATAAAGATTTAAAGTTGGGTTTCATGTTAATTGCAGACCAAAGTAGCTTAATTGATATGTTTTCTGGTTCATTACCCTGACCAGTTGTCTTAATGCAGGCAATAAAATCTGAAATTACTTTGCTTATTTATGTATTTCCTTTTTTTGTCTTTATTTTCCTGCACTTTAGGAAAAAAGAACCTTGTTTTATGTTCATTTCTGACCCAATGCCTGGAATGTTGTTTGGCATATTGAATGAATATGTAAAAATATAGGATGAATACATTCAATATATCAAATGTATTTCCTAAATGTCTAAAGGTAAGATTCTCTGTGCTCATTTACTATCACAGCTTTAGTTTCTCAGCTTTTTCCAGGAATACTTTAATACTCTATTAAAATATCTTTTTCTACAGTTCATACTCTATCAATTCATCTTCCACATTGCTATTAAAGCAGAAAAGATCTTACCTGCTTAAAATCTGTCTATGGTGCTCAAATACCTACTGAGGCAAATTAATACTCTATTATATGTAGACATCAGGCCTCTACCTACTTATCCAGCTTGTCTGCCTCTACTTGTATTATAGTCACAACTAAGATCTCAGATATCTTCCAAAAAACCGGGTGTAGTAGGCAGAGTTCTAAGATGGTTCGTAAGATATTTACTTCCTGGTATGCACACTTTGTGTAATACTTCCCTTTGAGTGTGGGTAGACCTAACTCAATCAGGTGAGCTCTTTGAAAAGAGGATGTGGAGGTTAGAGATGGAAGAATCTAGAGATAGTCAAAGCCGAATCAGATGCCTTCCTGGCCACAGGAGACTTCAGTCCTATCACCACAAGTGATTGAGTTCAGCCAACAACCTGAATAAATTTAGAAGCAGACCTAAAACTCCAGAAAACCCCAGCCAGGTTGACATTTTGATTGCTGCTTTGTGAGACACTAAGCAGATAATTCAGCCAAGACATACCCAGAATTCTGACCTACACAACTGTGAGATACTATATGGGTGGTGTTTTTTTGAGCTGCTAAATTTGTGGTAATTTATTATGCAGCAATAAAACATTGATACATCATGCTTGCTTAATTCTCCTTACCTTTCATTCATTGTTCTCTCTAATTTCAGTCCATGTCTGCCTGGTAGGAACTTAACTTATATCCTTCAAGATCCAATCCATCCATTACTTTATTTAGAAATCCTTCTGCAAAATCTTTCTGCAAAACACTTTTCTCCTAACTCCAGCTTGTTTTGCCATGCCTCATTCTCCCCCTCTCTGGTTTTCATTGTTCTAACATTTCCTGTCTCACATGTCTATTATGTTAGAACAGTAGCGTTCTCATTTTGAACCAAAGCTATGACCTCCTGTCTTGGCAAGACCAATGCCATACTGGAACCAGGTTATCAGGAGTGTTCTGATAGAAGCATACCCCAGGTATGCTGAAGATATTTGATTAATTCAACAGAAATACCTCAAGTTTTTGTGAGGGTGTGATATCAGTGTTACTGTCACTCAGATTTCTCCCCACATTAACCCTCAGCAGACTAATGACTGACTGAGCCCTCAGATGACAGTGGACATAGAAGGTAACAACAAAATTTTAAGAACTGACTTGTGATTTACAAAGCATAATAATAACATCTCTGTTGCCTTCACCTCTTCTCTCTGAAATTATTCTAAGACAATGAGAATTACAAGAAAGAGATGAGAAACACAGCTCCATCTTTGATGACACTAAATCTGTCTGTCGCCCTAAAAATATATGAAAAATGCCTACCAAGTCCAGTGGCAATAATAACAGAATGCAAAAAAAGGCTGAGAAAAGAATCCTACAGCTGCACCATCAGTTAATGCTGGCATACAGAACCCTCCAATGTAGGTGGTCATCCTGAGGAGTAAAATATCACTAACAATTGTACTTTTTCAATGGTTTGATGGGCTGTGGGAACTTCTCTAGACTTTGTTTATCATCGCAGAGAAATAAAGAGAGGAGGTTGAAGAAGAAAGCACACAAATATGGCAAATGTACAGAAAACAGTCTGCCAGGGAGACCAGATAAAGGAAAGCCTTTCAGCTGTAAGCAGCCCTGCAACTGCTGATTTATTTCAGCTGGGAGAAGTAAAAGCTAAATAATCCCTTTCTGTCTCTGTATATTTCTCTCTATGTGTGTATATGTGCACACGTGTTTGTATAAATCATAATCACACACAAAAGCTCAAAATCTTGTGTTATAAGAAATTTCTCCATGGGCTGGGGAGATATCCTGGTAATCTATAAACTTTTTCCTCTTATATCACATAAACCATCTCCTACCAAGAGATGGTGGTATAGACAGAATTCACTTTATTCACAGTTACTTAATACTTTTAAAATATTCAACTAAGCATCCACGAATATTTCTATAAGTTCAAAATTAAGGAACAGACAAGAATGCAAGTGGCAAATTAGGAAGACATAACAGAAAAATGTCACCTTGGAGGAGATACAAAAAAAATTTTTTTTTTAAAGATTTTATTCATTCACTTGACAGAGAGAGAGAGAGATCACAAGTAGGCAGAGAGGCAGGCAGAGAGAGAAGGGGAAGCTGGCTCCCGGCCGAGCAGAGAGCCCGATGCGGGGCTTGATCCCAGGACCCTGAGATCATGACCTGAGCCGAAGGCAGAGGCCTCAACCCACCGAGCCACCCAGGTGCCCCAGAGATACAAAATTTTTAACAAACTATATGAAAATACACAATTTAAAGTAGGAGCTCAAAGCAGAGAAATAAGAGAATGAGGAAGACATTGGATATAGGCATACATACGTACATACACCAATCTCCAGAGCTCAAGAGGCAAGAAGAGAAAATGAACTCTTCAGAGAATGGAAATCTTTGCAGAAAATATCTAAGAGAAATAAATAGACTGCTGGAAAGAGAGTGGAAAGTCAGATTGGGATCGTAGACCAAAATGGAATTAAAAAGAGAATGAAAAGAATTAAAGGAATTAGCACTGGTTGATAAATAAGAAACCCAAAGCATATGCAAAATAGATATAATTGGTATACTTGAATAATAAAACTGAAAGGAAATAAGAATTTCAATATATAATTAAAAGAGTTTCTAAAATTATAAAAAAAACTTTGTGGATTGATAAGAAAAACTTTATTGTATACACTGAATGAGAAAACTATGTCAAGGTAAAACTGCAACAATGCCTATTATACTTCCTGGAGTTCAAAGTTAAAGAATAATCTTTCAGGCTTTGAGGAAAAGATAAAGATGCCTAGAGTGGGTAAACAGAAGACTTCACATATCTCCCGCTTTTTTCAATTTCTCTCTCTCTTGCTTTTTTTTTTAAAGATTTTAATTATTTACTTGACAGAGAGAAAACACACAAGCAGGGAGAGCAGCAGGCCGAAGAAGGAGAAGCAGGCCCTCCACAGAGCAGGGAGCCCGATATGGGGCTCGATTCCAGGGCCCCAGGATCATGACCTGAATCGAAGGCAGGTGCTTAACCGACTGAGCCACCCAGGCTGTTTCAGTTTCTCAAGCAAAGAAAACCTGAGTCTTTTTCACTCAGTCAAAATTTCATTCCTGATAGACAATTTCCAACACACAAGAGTTCTGAGGGAGAAATTTCTAGATGACAAATTGACCAATATAGTAGTAAATATAGACACTAAGGCAAAAGATTGGCAATGATCCTTGGGTTCATTTAATTGTAGGACTAAAACTAATCCAATTATGGAAATTATATGTACAAACAGACTATCATAAACCATCACTGTATCAAACCATCACTATTATCAAAAAATAAATAGGAGACAAGGGAGAAGTATTATACCTAATCAAAAAGCAGCAAATAGCAACGATAGCAACAACAAAAAAAAGGCAAGAATATGGTATTAATACATTAATTCAAGGCAAAAACACTATAATAATAAGAGTTTCTTTTTTTTAAGTTTTTATTTATTTATTTGACAGAGAGAGAGAGATCACAAGTAGGCAGAAAGACAGGCAGAGAGAGAGGGGGAAGCAGGCTCCCTGCTGAGCAGAGAGCCCGATGCGGGGCTCGATCCCAGGACCCTGAGATCATGACCTGAGCCGAAAGCAGAGGCTTTAACCCACTGAGCCACCCAGGCACCCCAATAATAAGAGTTTCAACTCATAAACATTTCACAGTCACGTATAACAGTGTATGAATAAATATAAAACCCAAATTCATGAAATAAAAGCTACAAGGAAATTTTCAGTAACATTTTGGGAGTTAGATATTTAAATTAATTTATCTCTTTTGCCGGTGGCATTTCAAGTAGACCAAAAATAAATACAGCTATAGGAGTCCAAAATTATGTAATATATACAGTGTATCTAGTTGATATATATCTTCAGAAATAGACCTCAGATCTTTACAGAGGATCATTTTCCTAGGAAATTGAGGTTCCATAATCCAAGCTTCTCATAAGTACCTAGAAATGTAGGCATGGGATATTGTCAGTTAAATGTGCATTATAAGCAGAGATATTCATATCACAGTCTCCAGAAGAGTTTGAAGGATGTAGGAAGTTATAAAGTCCTACTTGAGAATTTAGGGAGGAAATATTTTTGAAGGACCTGACAACATCCTCACTTTGAGTAGGCAATATTTTTAGCAACCTGCTCTTCTGACAAAATGTACTGCTCCATGTGGACACGAATAGATAAATTGCCTCCTTTTTTGGAGTTTCTTGGTTAATCCTGCTACTTTGTCTTTACGAAAACTATGCAATTATGTGTTTTTTAGTTTAATTCCAAATAATTGAAAGGATAACACCAAAAACCAACTAGAATTCATATCAGTAGTTCAAAGATGACTAATTCAATATTAAGACTCAATAAGCACAATTTACTATCGCTATGGAGAAAAGATTATTGATACTGAAAACTAATTTGATCAAAGGCTACATTCATACTAGATAGGATTGCTAAGGGACTGAGGGTTGTTGGAGGGGAGCGGGATGAGGAGATGGAGCAACTGGGTGATGGACATTAAGGAGGACACATGATGTGATGAGCACTGGGTATTATGTAAGACTCATGAATAACTGACCTCTATCTCTGAAACCAATAATACATTACATATTAATTAATTGATTATAAATTAAAAATAAAAAGAAAAATAAAACAAAGGAGGCATTTAAAAAATGACATAATTTAAATCTCCATCAATATCATGGTAATACAATAGACAGTATATGTTATTCAAAAAACAAACAAAAAATTGTTAAGGGATATACTTTTTTTTTAAGGAATTTATTTATTTATTTATTTATTTATTTATTTATTTATTTATTTGTCAGAGAGCAATAGCAAGCACAAGCAGGGGAGTGGCAGGCAGAAGGAGAAGCAGGCTCTCCACTAAGCACAGAACCTGATGCGGAACTTGATTCTAGGACCCTGGGATCATGACCTGAGCCAAAGGCACTTAAACAATTGAGCCACTCAGGTGTCCCAGGGATATACTTTCTTAATATGTTATATAAACAAATGCAGTTCCTCCTTATGTGTGTGTACTTTGCATGTGTATATAAATGTTGATATATATGTAATATATAAACATATCTATATGTGCATACATATGTCTTATGCAAAAAACCAAAATTTGTATTAAAGCTGAGAATAAGAAAATTGACTATGGTCACTTATATTTAATGTTTTTGCGAATGTACTAGTTATTGGAATTTACATGAGAAAGCAAGTATAAAAATTGGAAAGGAAGAGACAAAGTTGAAATTGTTTATAATAATATAGTAGAAAAACTCAAAAGAACCGCATGAAAAATTATCACAAGTAATGAGATTTCAATATGGTGGTTGGTGCTAAATCAATATACCAAAATAATATATACATCATATATATTACATTTGTAAAATGCTTGTTAGGAAGAATAATGAAGAAATGTTTTATTTACAGTAGCCACACAATCATACCTGTGAATAACCTAAACAAGAAATATAGTAGCTTTTTATGAAGAGATATTCATGTTACCAAAGATCCGAAATGATACTTGAATTTTTAGAAAGGGATGCCTTGTTGTTGGATATACCGACTTAATATTAGAAGAATCTCAACAAATCCTAAATCAATGTGCAAGTAGTGATTCCTGCAGTATACCAGTAGGATATTCTTCATTAGTGCTAGACAAACTGATTTTAAAATTCATGTGGATAAATGAATGTTTAAAATCAGCTAGGAAATTTTTGAGAAGAAACTAATCAGGTGGACTTGAATACCTAATGATACTCAAGCATATTATGAAATATTATAAATCTTAATAATTATAATAATGCAGTACTGATTTAAAACTAGAATTAATAACAAATAAAAAGGAGTCCTGAAATAAATGCAAATATGTATGGGTATTTAGTACATAATAAAAATGTCATTTTATATCAGTCAAGGAAAAGTAGATTAATAATGGTGCTGGACAATTGGTTAGGTACATTAAAAAAATAAAATTCTATAACATCCTCATTTCTTACACCATAATTTTGACTGAAGCAAATAATTAAATTAGGAATATGAAAGAAAAGGAGAAAGGGGAGAGGAAGAGAAAGAAAAAAACTTATAAAATTATTAGAAGAAATTTGATTTTCTTTTTTTATATTAAAAAAATTTTTTAAATGGAAAAGACCTCTATAAATATTAAATAAAAATCACAAGAACTGAGACCACCTGCCTCAATATAATTAATTGTTAGGGTTGAAAACTAAGACCACCTATGTCAACATAATTTAACTGTTTCATGAAATTCTCACTTAAGAAGATAAGAGTAGGGGCGCCTGTGTGGCTCAGTGGGTTGGGGCCTCTGCCTTCGGCTCAGGTCATGATCTCAGGGTCCTGGGATCGAGCCCCGCATCGGGCTCTCTGCTCGGCAGGGAGCCTGTTTCCCCCTCTTTCTCTGCCTGCCTCCCTTCCTGCTTGTGATTTCTCTCTCTCTCTCTCTCTGTCAAATAAATAAATAAAATAAAATATTAAAAAAAAAAAAAGATAAGAATAAAAATCAATAAATAACTTCACTGTTTGCTTTTGGAAATTCTTGCAAATCAGTTCATCCGGACAAACAGTTTACTCACCTACATGAGCAGCTTAGTGGAGCAATAATTTGCTCACCAAGACCTGCTACAATAATACTCTAGCTTTGCTGTATATCATTATGAATTTTGCCCAATTCTGACCAGTGCTCCTCCTTGAAAAAATACAACTTAAATCATTTGAGTATAGACCAAAATAACCTCTGAATACCATTTCCTGACATCTCCTTTTGAGAGACCACCAAGTTTTCCCAAGGTCATGTTTTCCTTTGCTATAGTAAGTTTATTAAATTCGGGTTTGCTTGATCAAGAAGTTTTTCTGGTAGTCCAGTGTGGACAGTCGATGACCCAAAGCCATTTAAAAACTTGAAGTGGAAAACAATAGACAAAATCAAAAGAAAACTGATAAAGTGGGGCAATGTTTTGAATGCTCGTCATAGACAAATGCTATTTACCTAAATATTGAATCCCTAACAAATTGATGAGTAAAGAAAAAGAATTAGAAAGGGTTACATACATAAAAAAAGTTCCAATGAAAAAAACTTTAAAATACATGAAAATAAGCTCAACATAAATTATATTACCATAAATGCATATTGAAACTATAAGGAAATTCTATTTTTCGCTTTTCAGATTGGCAAAGATTAAAAAGTCATGTAGCTGTGGGGAGACAACATTGTTGCAGCTTCTATGGAGTGCAACATGGCAATATTTATTATGATTTTAAATGCATATGGGCTTTGACCAAGGAATTCTACTTCTAGGAATCTGTCTTCCAGATATATTCCTATAAGTGGAAAAATATATATGTATGAAGTTATTCATTTTGGCTATTTCTAGAAATAGCAAATGATTAAAACCTTTAAAATATCCATTATATGGTACAATAAAAAGTGACATTTGAATACAGCTATTGTAAATAGTAAGATATGTCCTAATGTTCAAGATATGTTAAATTAAAAAATGATTACAGGAGTATGATTTTTATGCAATGATTTTAGCAAGAAAGCACATAGGTATGTTACAGAGGTAAAAGCTGTTGCTACTGAAGTTAACTAAATGGTTTGAAGACAGAAGTAGCTTCCACTGCTAACTCTTTTGAACCCTTTGTCCAGAGATATGCATTTATCATTAATCATTCCTTCATCCTAATGAATTAGCAAAAGGGAACTTTTTCACTAATAACTCTGTAAGTCATTGTAACAATGAATAGTTTCACTTTGAAACTTTAATGGAATACAATAAATTTAAAGGGAACAAGAGATCTTTTTTCTACTTCTGCATGGTGGACAGAAGGCACAGGCACGCTGAGAATGCAGAGAAGGGAGGCTACTCCCATCGAGCACATTTGCCGCAGGGTGTCAGTGCCCAGATGGAGACTGGTGGACTCATGGGGCTGGATGCACTGGTAGGGTAGCTTTATATAGGCATTCAAAAATTTATCGGTGGATCCCAGAAAAGACAGATCTCAGCAGAATGGTAAGAAGGTGAATTCACCTTGATGCTATCAAGACTGTTTAAGAAAGGGTAGAATCTCTCTACCCTACCCGTGGGTAACCCCTGAAACTGGGGAGACATTGCAGGAGACTGGAGGTTTTGCAAAAGCAAGTTGAAGTCTAGTGTTAATTCTTTTTTTTTTTTTTTTTGAAAGTGTCTTTTTTTTTTTTAAATTTTATTTATTTATCTGACAGAGAGAGAGATCACAAGTTGGCAGAGAGGCAGGCAGAGAGGCAGGCAGAGAGAGAGGGGGAAGCAGGCTCCCTGCTGAGCAAGGAGCCCGATGCGGGGCTCGATCCCAGGACCTGGAGATCATGACCTGAGCCGAAGGCAGAGGCTTTAACCCACTGAGACACCCAGGCGCCCCGTCTAGTGTTAATTCTTGTGTTACTTGAGCATTAGTGTGGTCTGGGGTTAGAGGGTCATGGTAGGGCACATAGAGTAATAAATTATAATTATTTTCAAGTAGTTTTTAACGATAGAAAAATATATGTCCAGAATTATCTAGGAGCTCATGCTTGGGGCCAAATCCTCAGATATTAAGGCATTTTAAAACAATTAATAAAAAAATGTCTTCTACAGGCAAAAGAAGCACACGATATACTTAAGAATATTGTTGTTTCTAAACCAAATGCTCAGGATTGAGTTCCACAAAAGTTGTTTTTGAATAACTCCCCTTCACTGAAGAAGGAATGGCTAGTAGTAGGAGTTATAGGAAACAAACAGATGGCATTTAAATATTTCATCAGTTTCCTACTCCCGCCTACTTATTCAACTTTATTTTACTTTTATCTTCATTGTTCTACCAACCCCAATGCTCCTTGCTTCAGTCATACTATTCTTTCGAGTCCTTGTTCAAAGTCACTTTGCCCTAGGAGTGTGGCTGCCAGTAGCCACTGGAGCCCTTCCTCCCAGTAAGCTCTGCTCCCTGGAGATCCAGAACAAGCAGCTGGAGGAGTGTCTACAAAGCTGCCCAGCACCACAGGAGCAGCACATTCCTTCACTGTCCCTTTGCACCTCAAGTCTGCATAATATTAGGGCTTAAAACGAACAGTACCCTATGAAGATTATTAGTTTGGAAAATCAAACAATAAACAACGTGAAATTAATTAATTCCCTATCAGGTAAGCACTACATTAAGGTTGAAGCATAACATGAAGAATTAGATGGAGTGATAATTTCAGCCTATAGTCAATTTTATTTTTGTAAATTACTTCAGCATTTATTGCCTCTACCACTCTTGAAATTAAAGGCAAACAAGTGCTTTTAATTTTTCGTTGTTTTGTATTTGCTCAATTTATATTTGGACTTATTTCACATGCTAGTTTTCTGTGGAAAACCTTTTGAACTAACAAGATTAAATTTTTCTATTAAAGCATATTAAATTGAAAAAAATGCTTTTATGCAGAAAGTATAAGGAGAATAATACTTCTTATTGGTAAATTCTGACCTAATCAATGCTTTATTAAGTGGTCTCCATTCATCATAGATAGCACATGAACTGTGGATCTGTGTCCTGATTTGAAACACATATCCCCTGAACTGGGGTGAATAGTGTTCTCCAAAATGCATCACTCGGAACCACAGAATATGTCCTTATTTGGAAATGAGAAGGCCATGGGAAGATATACAGACAAGAAAGTCATGTGAACACGGAGGCAGAGACTGGCGATAGGTATATAAGACAAGGAACACCAACAACCACCACATGCAAGGACAGAAGCATGAGACGGTTTCTGTCTCACAGTCTTTAAATCAGACTTCTGGTGTCCAGAACTGTGAAAGAATCAATTTCTGTTTTAAGTGACCTGATTTGCGGTGCTTTGTTATAGCAGCCCTAAGAAACTAAGACAGATTTTGGTCCCAGGGAGTTGGGTGCTGCTGTAACAAAATACCTAAAATTATGGAAGTGACTTTGGATTAGGGTAATGGGTAGAGGAACCTTTAGAAAAAGCCTATATTATCTTGAATAGAAGATTGGTAGAAATATGGATGTTAAAGGTGATTCTGGTGAAGGTGCAGATGAAAGTGAAGACAATGGTAGAGAAAGTTTCTATCATCTTAGAGAATACATGAACAGAATGCTCATCATAAAGAGAATGCTGGTTGACGTATGGATATTACAGGTGCTTTAGTGAGTTTTCTGAAGGAAATGAGAAACATGTTAGTGGACCCTGGAGGAAAGGTGATTCTTGATTCTTGTTACAAAGTGGCAGAAAGCTTAGTTGAATTGTGTTCTAGTGTTAGATGGAAAGTAGAACTTGGGGGTGATGAACTTGAATACTTAGCTGAGGAGATTTCTAAGCAAAATATGGAAAGCGTGGCTTGATTTCTCCTCATTGTATATTGTACAATGCAAGAGGAAAGAGGTAAATTGAGAAACAAACTATGAAGCAAAAAGGAACCAGAGCTTGATTTGGAAAATCCTCAGGCTATTCATATTGTAAAAATGTAAAGCTTTCACTGGAGAGAACTTGAAGACTGAACAACATTTTGTTGAAGAAATTAGGTGTGTGACTCATGGATCCAGTGGACTTTCTCAGCAGAAGCCAGAAATAGAGACAGGATTATCCAGGAAGAACCTGTAGAAAATTATCCAAGAAAAGAACCTGTGGAATAACCCATGGAAAATCCTGCTAATGGTGTGGATCCTTTTGACATATATGGAAGATGGACAGCATTTTCGAGATTTTTTTTTTTTTTTCCTACCAACAGAAATACTAATAGCCTGGACTGAAAGAGGCAGAAGGAAGAATGACTCTGAGTGTGGCCCAGAGACCATGCCAGTGAGAGACTTCGACAGGCCCAGAGAGTAAAGCATCCAGCCACAGAGGATTATTCTCAGGCCCTGAAACCTAATGGAACTTCCCCTGCTGAGTTGTAAACTTGCTTTGCACCAGTGAACACTTTATTCCTTCCATGTTCTTCCTTTCAGAATGAGAATGTCTGTTGTAGGCTTGTCCCACCTTATTTTGGAAGCAGACAACTTGTCTTGCAGTTTTACATGTCCACAACCAAAGAGGAATTTTGCTCCAGGATAGATCATACCCAGGGTCTCAACCACACTTGATCCCAAATGATGGAATTTGGAACTCTTTGAGTTGCTAATTTGGGATGCAGTGTTAATATAGGAATGGATTAAGAATTTCAGGGATGTTGGGATGGGATGGATGCTTACATGTGGGATAGATATGAATTTGGGGGAGACAGAGAGCACGCTATATGTGGATGAGTAGTATCCACCTCCAAAATTGACGTCTACCTGGAACCTAAGAATATGACCATATTTGGAAAGAGGATTTTTGCAGATGTAATTTGTTAACACAAAATGAGGCCATATAGGATTAGGGTAGGCCCTAAATCCAATGACTGTAGTATTTACAAGAAGGCCATGTGAAGGTAGAGGCAGAGATTAGAGCGGTACACCTAGAAACAAAGAACATCAAGGATTGCCAGTAATCACCAGAAGCTAGACGAGAAGCATGAGACGGTTCCTCTGTCATCAGTACTTCCAGAAGGAATCAACCTTGTCAACACCTTGAATTAATACTTCCAGCATCTAGAACTGTGAGAGAATGATTTTCTGTTGTCTTAAGCCACCCAGTCTGTGGTACTCTGTTCTGGCATCCCCAGGAAACTGTCATACCCTCTCAAAGAAAATATGCCATATATGCATTTTTTATATTCAATTTAATTTTATTGTAATTTTTGTCTCTGCTGACTACCATTATTGAAAGCAACTAACATTTATTGAACATTTCTTAATTTCCAGGGACTATGCATTAATGATCTTCACAACTACTGTGAAACGGGCATTATTATCCCTAATTTACCGATTAGGACATTCTAATCTGTGTTGGGGGAGTCTTATAGTATTAAGTAGGAGAATAAATATTTAAATACATATTTGTTTAAGTCCCATGTTTATAATCTACCTATTAATTTATAAGGAGAAAAAATGAATTATTTTAACATATAACAAGATTTTAACTCACACAGAGCAAAGAAAAGAGCACTCATCCTTTATTAGTGTGCAATCTATATGTATTTAATTTTCCCCTCCAAGCCTGCAAGATGTTGCCCAATGTGTCATCAATCAGGATGAGCTTACAAATTCACTTAGAAGTGCGAGCACATTCGAGTGTGCCATATAGTCAATTCCTTTTTCAATGAGCCTTCTCTCTGACACCGCAAAGCTTGTATGTTTAAGTGAGTCTAATGACAAGACCATTACTTCAGATATTGACCAAACCTTGCAAATAGAAGAGCAATAAGGAGGTTTTCCTAAACATGTTATTACAAAGTGGAGGCAGTTGAACAAATGCATTACTCTCTTTTAAGTAGAATTTGCCTTTTGCTCTATATTAGTTCATATTTGTGAACTTTAATGAGACTGATTTATAACAAAGTAATTCTTACATTTTAAAAAGTGTTTCTATTATAATGATGCTACCAACTATAGTGCTGTCACAAGTCATTAAAAGTAAAATAGAAGTATTTGGGTTATGAAGGAGGATGGTGTGACTCACCTCAAGCTTCAACTGTATCCAGCACTGGGATTCAGACCTGCTGGGTATGGTAGAGGAACAGAAGACTGGAGAGGCTTCTGAGGGAGAATTTATTTTAAGGAATAATGGGGACACCAAAATAAGAATCCTCTATTAATAAAACTTTAGTTTGAGATAGGAGATGTTTAGTATGCTAAGGCTTCCGTAACAAAGTAACCCATATTGGGTGGCTTAGCGCAACAGAAATTTATTTTCTCAAACTTTTGGAGGCTGAAAATTTGAAATCAATATGCCTGCAAGATTGATTTCTTCTAAGGCCTCTCTCCTTGGCTTGCGAATGGCTATCTTCTCTCTGTGTCTTCACATGGTCTTCTGTCTGTATGTGTTTGTGTCCAGATTTCCTCTTCCTACAAAGATATCCATCATATTGGGATAAGGCCCACACCAATGACTTCATTTTACCTTAAGCCTTTAAACAGTCACATCTGAAGTACTTGGGGTTAGAACTTCAACATATAAATTTTGGGGAGATTCAATGTGACTCATAATAGGAGAGATGATTCTAAGTACTATACTGTACTTGTCAAAAAATTAGTCCCTGACCCGGATGCCCATAGATTTATGTGTAATTCTTCTGGAGGGTTTGAGAGATGAAGACTATGAGGCATTGTAATAGCCCTGTAATAAAACATAATAGCAAAAGTGAGTAAAGCATTCTTTACTTAGTCCTTGACCGTAGTGCCTGTGGAAAATGCACTGGGTTCAGAATGTTAGAAATGCTGAAGGAATAAAAATTTCCACTGACTCTAGCAAGACTTAGCTTTCAGTGGTACTTCCCCTACCTATTGTTAAATCCAGTTAGTTGATGAATATCTGATAAACCACGGATTCAGTCCTGTGGGCCCTGCATCATGTTTTATGATTAACACAACTTCAATTTTTCATATTTTTCAAGAATTTGGACAGTGAAAATTCTCTGAAAAAACTAGATTGTGCTTGGCCATCCTCAAATTTTTTGTAAAGTATCTAAGCATCTTGCTGTCCACAAAACCATTATGGCTGGTTTTATATTTCAATAAAAGACTTGAGCTAATGGCTCTTTTTTTCTTCTTCCACAAAGAACCACATTGGCTCTCTGAGGTATCCATTTCAGCAGGGATGCAAGTTTCTGGCAAAGGAAGAAGTAGCAATTATGCCCACAAAAGTGCTAGCGGCAGCAAGAGAGATTGGTAAAGTGATGCCAATGCCTGATGGAGACAGTTCAGCCATGGGGAACAGAGTGTGAGTCAAAGTGCCTTCCTACAATTTTCAAACAGAGTGGTCTTGGCAATAGATATTCCTCTGGGAAGCTGAATCTGAAGATGAAAAAGACAGTAGAATCCATGTGGTTGGTTGTAGGCGTTATTGATGAGTACGTATAAAGTAAACTTCAGGAATAAAGGTATGTTTTAGGATACTTTAACAGGGACTGAAATTTCACTAACAGCAAGATGAGGGGACAATTGATATAAATAGGCTATTATTACTAGCATGGCCTAGGGCAGCAACTTTGTGTGATTACTGTGAATGATGCTTTCTAGAGTTGTGTTCTAGGGGTACCATTCTGCCAAGATCTACATTCTACGATATTCTATATTCATAGTATATTCTACAGATATGGTTCTGTCTGGAACAGTGCAACTGCTCATGTCCATGAATATGATCTAATTTTAAGTACTAATTTGGGTTGCCCTTAAGAAACACCTTAGATGTACATATCAATTTTTCTAATTTACAATATATTTTCACATGTGTAATTACATTTTTATCTTTTTATCCTCACAAACTCTATTAGGTAAACATTATCTCATTTATATCTAATGGAAAAGAAATTCAAAAATTATTTTTCTATTTCTACCATAATATATTGCAATAGCCCAATTTCTAGGCTGTAGTAAGTGCTCAATAAACATCTGATAACCATGGAATTATTATTATTATTTTTTAAAGATTTTATTTATTTATTTGTCAGAGAGAGAGCACAAGCAGGCAGAGAGGCAGGCAGAGGCAGAGGGAGAAGCAGGCTTCCTGCCGAGCAAGAAGCCCGATGCAGGACTCGATCCCAGGACCCTGGGATCACAACCCGAACCGAAGGCAGCTGCCTAACCAACTGAGCCACCCAGGTGTCCCAACCATGGAATTATTTATGTACATATAAACCTATGAAAAATATATGTACAAACAGAGATTTAATTATGATAAAATAGATGTTTTAGATCTTCATGTATCTGATTCATGGTCAGCCACACAAGTAAGAAGAGTGGAGAGCACCTGTGTTTTTCAATTTCATGAAGATAAAAAAGATCCCCAGGGTTTCCAAATTGCACCACACTCAATTGCAAGTAAATGACATTGTACTTTTTTTCTTCTAGTAGGACTGATAAGGGAGACAGAATTAGAAAATAGCTTTCCCATTTTAAGATTAAAATCCATTCATTCATTCAACAAATATATATCGAATGTTTACTATGTTCAAGTGTTGTTCTTGATACTGATGAATTGTCATTGGAAAAAAGATCCCTGCATCTAGAGACCTTAGATTCTGTATTTAATTACTTCCTCTTAGGGTTTGCATTATAGTGACTTAACTTTGGAAATCATCATGTAGTTACTTATTTAATTTTATAGTTAAAGATAATATATGAGTCATACTTGTCTTCTTGCAAATGGCAGAATTCCAACTTGAACTGACTCTAAAGGAAAAAAAAAAGAATTTATCGTATAAACATGGCTGAATACATGAACTCATGTTGAATGAAGAGGTCTCTGTTTTTCCCAGTATTTTTTCTATTTTCCCTCACATTGACCTTGTCTGCTAGAAGGGTGTCTACACAGGAACTTCTACACTCCAGGCTTACATTCTACCAGTTTAGTAATCCCAAGGGAAAGGACATCTTTTTTTCTAATGAAAGTCTCAGGAATTACTGTTGCTGGTCATAATTGGTCTCTAAGTACTTTCATGGATAAATCACTGACATCTAGGCAATGGCATCATCTCTTATGCCAATGGAGGGACTTGTCTCATCTGAACAACATAAACTCCTAATAGATTGAAAAAATGGTGATTTGTTACCAAAAAAGTGGAATTTAATGATGCATACTGAAATTAAGTGACTTTACAGTGAAATTAAATGACTTTGGAAACAGAGCCAAATTGGGTCTTAGATTTCTGAGTCCTAGGCCAGAATTTTTCAATTGTACTTCACTGTCAGTTTTTATTATGGAGAGTAAATAAGATCATGAGCTTAATTGTTCTTTGAAAAAGTAATAATGTGCTGAATAAATAGCTATTATACATAATCCCTAGGCAGTAATCTTGAAAGTTCCAGATGTCCTGATTTAATTTGTACATTTAAAGTGCATTCAATCTGAGTGAATGTATTAGTAAAGTTATTTGGAAAATATGCTATAATTAGTGAATTTTTTATTCAATAGGTCTTGATAATGACTACTTGAAGATGGTGATAATCTTCTGGACTAAGACAATGAAAAGTTCTCTCTAAAGTAAAGACTGAGAAGTGTTTGGGCAATGTTTCCATTCCAGTGGGGCTCCAGGGCTCTCCCATAAAGCTCTTTAAAATGACTCTTTACGTGGTCCCTTCACTCAACTCCTGCCAGGCTGAGTACTATCGAACTTCACCATGATCAACTGCGTGGTTTGGAAGCTTTCTTCTCAATTCTCTGACCTACTTTTCTCCTAGGGGAAAGTATTACTCTTTTATTGCTTCCCCAAGAAGAACTATATATCTTATCTTTTCTAAAAATACATTTCTTCTTATCTGGCAAGAGACATATATAGCCTAGTAAATCCAGATTTGGAAATATCACAAACCTAAAACCAGTTATTCTTTCCTTGAGGAAAAGGGAAAGCTAAATATTAAACATTTCTGTAGAAGTGAGAAGAAATTCTGTGTTCCTTTCTTTTAATATAACAAAGCAAAGAGAAAATATAATTGTGTTCTCATATTAAGGTGGTCTGAATCATTTATAATAATAAGTATATGTTATAATTTTTGAAAATATAAGTAATTTTTCCACTATAAATTAAGAGATTTTTAAGAAATCTCTTGGAAGTTTAACTTTCTTAACATAAACATGTCCCTTACAAAATATTTATATAATCCAAATTCATTAATCTAAAGGGAGTGTTTACTTGAAAAATTGGTCTTACTATAATTAAACTTTGGCAAGCCAGAACTTGGATGAAGTTTGTAACCGAGTCTTAAATATTTAGAACAGAAAGTGACCTTAGAAATTGTCAGGTCTCTCCAAAACATTTTATAGGTCAAGAAACTATTCAGAGTAATGATTTATCTAAGTATGTAATTACAAATATCAATTTTCAAGTACACCATAATATATATACTGTTCAAGTTTGTTTCAAGAATACAATTTCCTATTGATTGTTTTATTTGTTAGCATGTTGAACTTTTTCCTATAAATTATTCAAGATGAAATCACTTCCTAAAAAGTGCATATTGTGTATAATGAAAAAATTTCAGTGTTCCAGAAATTGTTTCCTTCATTATTTTCTAAGAAATCATCCCATAGCCACATCATTTATGAGAAACAAACACGTAAACTCTGTATTCTGTGAAAGCTGGAGGAGCTAACACTCAAAATCCAAAATGAATGGAAAGAACGTCCATAGAAGTGGCTATTCATCAGGGAAGTCATGCAAACATGGGGAAGTAGTTAAAAGATATCTAGCAGATAATGCCACACCTGCAGCCCAAGAGGTCCAGCAAAAAGTTACTCTTTGAAGAAAAAGCAAAATACTTCAGGTAAGGTGCAAAAACTGAATACTTCACTGCTACAATGGCATCAAGAGGGAATTGGCTAGAAGCAGATGACACAGGAATAAATGAGAAATTATATCTATAACTATAGTCATAGGAAACCATTTGTTTTGTGAGAATAAGAAGAAAAAAATCATTGCTTGGAGGGGTAGGGAAAGTACTATACTGTTTCCTATTATCACTGGCAAAGAATAGGGTCAAAAAACTCAAAATTAAACTCCTGGATCATAGGGACAACTGGGTGGCTCAGTTGATTAAGTGGTCAACTCTTGGTTTCAGCTCAGGTCATGATTTCAGGGTTGTGAAATTGAGCCCCAGGTCAGAGTCGGCTTCAGATTCTCTCTCCCTCTCCCTCCAACTCACATGTGTGCTCAATATCTATCTATCTATCTATCTATCTATCTATCTATCTATCTATCTATCTATCATCTACCTATCTATCTCAAATAGACAAATAAATAAATGAATCTTTAAAAAAGTCCTGGATCATAGGAAAATCTCTAGTTAGCCTTAAACACATCCTTACACCAATTGAAATATAAACTTTCTGCAAAGAAGGAATTCCACAAGAGGGGAGAGAGGATAAGATAGCATCACCATTGGGCAGACAAAACATAGTAGCCTAAATATTTCTTCTTGGATTGTAATAACTAAATAATAATGATCGCGATCCAGTAATAGTGAGCCCTCCTTACTGACAGGTTTTTAAGCAAAGTGTTGAAGGTGTGGCCTGGTTTCTCCTTACTGCTTATAGTAAAATGCAAGCTGAAAGAGACAAGTTGAAGGAAATGTAACTTGAAGATTTGGGAAATTCTATCCATATTGCAAAAAATAGAAAGCATATTCTGGAGAGAATACCAAAAATGTGGCTGGAAAATCCTTTGTTAAAGAGATCATGGGTGGAGCAGAATGGGTGGTTAGAGAGATTCTAAGCAAAAGAAGGACTCAATATGCCGTTGCTAACTTGAAGATGCAAGGAGTTGGGAGAGCAGCCTTTAGGAATTGAAAATGACCTGTGACTAACAGCCAGAGAGAACATGGGGATCTCAGATCTCAGTCTTACAACCATGAGGAACTGAATTCTGCCAATAAGAATGAACTTGCAAGCAGATTCTTCCCCAGAATCTTCAGATAAGAACCCAGTCAAGCTGATATTTTTTTGAAAGATTATTTATTTATTTATTTATTTATTTATTTGATGTAGAGAGAGACAGCAAGAGAGGGAACACAAGCAGGGGGAGTGGGAGAGGGAGAAGCAGTCTCCCCCCCAAGCAGGGAGCCTGATGTGGGGATCACAGGACTCTGGGATCATGACAGGAGCAGAAGGCAGAAGCTTAACGACTGAGCCACCCAGGCGCCTCCACGCTGACATTTTTTAACAACATATTAATTATTCAATCAGAAAATATGGGGAACATAAAAAAAGAAAATATCAGGAACATTGAAAAAAAGAAAATATTAGGAACATCAAAATATAGTTTGGGATAACAAAAAAATTTAAAAAAACACAATAGAAACACCTATGGGTATGCAAACATAAATTAGATTTTTAAAAATCTTTAATGTAACTATATTTGCCATGTTTAAGAAAATAAACATACAATATAAATATAATAAAAAGACAAACTGGAAAATTTTATTTAAAAACCATAGACAATTAAAATCAGTTAAAATTCTAGACTTGAGAAATAAAATATGTAAAATCAGAAACCATTGTTATTTTGGTTTAACAGCAAACTACAAACAACAGAAAACAAAATTAAGAATTGACAGAAAAATAATAGAAAATATACAAACTGAAGTACAGATAAGTAAACTCTAAGGACAAATTTAAAGTGTTAGATTAAGGTAGAATAAAGTGAAAAGTCTTACAGAAGTTTAGTTGGAAAATCAGAAGGACAAAAGGAAGAGAATGGGACAGAAATAAAAGCTAATGAGCATATATTTTAATAAAACTTTAATAAATCTAGATTCAAAAACCTATGAAACCCTTAGCAAGATAAATATAAAGAATAATAAATCTAGACACACCATAAAACTGCTAAAAATCAAATCAGAGGCAAAACTTTTTTCTCAACTTTATTGAGGTATAATTGACAAAATTTGCATGTATCTTAGCTATACAAAGTGATGATTTGATATATGTATACATTGTGAAATGTTACCACAATCAAGCTAATCATCAATATGTCATTTTACATTGTGTGTGTGTGTGTGTGTGTGTGTATCAAGAATATTTAAGATCTACTCTCTTAGCAAATTTCAAGTATACCATACAGTATTATTAGCTATAGTCACTATGCTGTACATTAAATACCCAGAATTTATTCATGTTATAACTGGAAGTTTGTACCATTTGGCCAACATTTTCCCATTTCTTCCACCCACCAGACCCTGGCAACCACCATTCTATTCTCTGTTTCTGTGTTTTTGACTTTCTTGGATTCACACATAAATGAGATAATATAGTATTTGCCTTTCTAAATCTGACTTATTTCACTTAGCATAATGTTCTCCAGGGTCATCTGTGTTGTCACAAGTGAAAAGATTTCCATTTTTTTATGGCAGAATAACATTCAATTGTATATATATACCACATTTTCTTTGCTCATTTATTCATCAATGAACACAGGTCGTTTTCCTCTCTTGGCAAGAAACATGGGAGTGCAGGTATCTCTTTGAGGTACAGATTTCATTTCCTTTGCGTATAATATCTAGAAGTGGGATTGCTGGATCATATGGTAGTTCTAGTTTTAATCTTTTGAGAAACCTCTATATTGTTTTCTGTGATGGCTATACCAATTTACATTTTCACCAACAGTGTACAAGGGCTCCCTTTTCTGCATATCCTTCCCTACACTTGTTATCTTTTGTTTTTTATAATAGCCCTTCTCACAGGTATGGTAATATCTCATTGTGATTTTGATTTATATTTCCCTCATAATTAATGATCTTGATTAGTGATAGTATTGGCTCCAGTGGTGGGCTTCTGTTTCCAGTAAGCTGTCATTTTCTACATGCTTCTCTCACCAGTTCTGGGGCAACAGTTTGTCCTGTGACCTCAGTTCTCTGACAGATTTAAGAAACTTTGTCGTTTTTCAATTTCTTCAGCTTTTTTCTTGTTATAGGGATAGAAATGATGGGTTCCAAGTTCTTTACTCATCAAAGCTAACTTTGAAAGTCTTCATCTCTATTTTTGAAGGATATCTTTGTTGGCTATAGAATTTTGCATTAGAATTTTGTATCATTTTCCTTCAATCTTTTAAAGAGATTATAGATTATTGTCTAGTGTTTGAACATTTTTACTGAAAAATAAGTGTCAGTCTTTCTTTTGAAGGTAATGTATCTTCTTCTGTCTGTGTTTAAGATTTTGCCTCTGGCAAATCCACCAACCTCAATCTAACTGTAGCAGTCCTGAGACCCAGCTACAGCCCTGCTCAATGATGGTCCAGGGAACAATCCTGCGTGTTCAGGAACCCAGCAATTAGCATACCCATTCACACCCTGGAGTCAATAACATGGGAACGCTTTCCTGCAATTGAGGATTTGCAGGATGCTCAGTGTGGACTAGCTTGAGAATTAAAAACTCCAGAGGTCTCAGTCTTCTATATGTTTTGCCTCCAGAAACCCCACTAGATTCTCATTTTGAAGAATACAGAAAACCTTCATGCTTCCAACAGGGGATGGAAAGAAACCATTTTGAAATAAGAATACTCTAGTATTCTTTCCCTCATTATGTTCCTATAACAAAGACGAGGCCTCAAAGTGAACTACTTTCCTGAAGTATTATCTGGCATGAGGAAGGGCAACCCCTGTAGCCTTCTTGTTTTTCCTAAGGGGGATGAGAAGGCAAAGAAACTTTTGTGAAAATCATATCTCAGGGATATAAGCACACTAAAAGACCAAGGTCTAATAATAGATTTAGAGATTCGTTGCCTCTCCCAACACCTATATCCACGTCAATGGGGCATCTGTACAATAATAGATGATTAAAACCAAAAAAAACTGCAAATCTTAGACCTTACTTAAGAAGTCACTAGAGAAACCCAAAGATAACAGAGGAGACAAACACAGATACACCAGAGGAGATTTTAGTCTCTGACATAGCTACAACAAACAGTAAACACAGCCTAACTTCTAGCCAGATAAATAAAGCCTCACATCAAAAGCCTATTTACCTCAGTTCCTTTTACCTGGAACATCGTACCAGCTTTAAACAAAAAATTAGAAGGCATACTAAAAGGCAAAAAGGAAAATAAAAAGGCAAAACAGAACAAAACCCACCACTATTTGAAGATACAGAAAAGCACTAGAATCCCACATATGGCAAAGATTTAGAAGTTATTTCATCTGGAATTTAAAATAACTATGATTAACGTCTAAGATCTCTAATGAAAAAAGTGGACAGTATGCAAGAATAGATGGCTAACATAAGCAGAGAGATGAAAACTCTATAAAAGAATCAAAAGGAATTCTAGAAATCAAAAAACTAAAGCAAAAATATAAATTGTAAAATTTCTGGAATATAACATAGGAAAAATCTAGGTGACCTTGAGTTTGACAGAATTTATTTTATTTTAAAGATTTTATTTATTTATTTGAGAGAGAGAGAGAGAGAGAGAACACAGGGCGTGGGAGAAAGGGGCAGAGGAAGAGGGAGAAGCATGGTCCCCTCTGACTACCTCAGAAGTTACTGAATGAATACTAAAAGTGGCACATTATATTGGTGTGGTTAATGTTGCTATAAACAATGAATCAAACCAAAAAGAAGTAGTATCGATATTTATTTCTTGAGGACTCAGTTTTGTCATCAGTAGAATAATTCCAAGGAAAACACTTTTGTTTCTCTAAAAACAATTCTTATAAATAATATTTAATTTAATTCAGCCTAGTATTCCCATGACATATCCATTAGAACCAGAAGCCACTGAAAATTCAGAAATTGGGTAACTATGTTAAAATAACCCCTGCAGCATTTGTATGTGCTTCAAAGACATTACCCTTAATTACTCTGTTAACTAATACCCTTATATATAGGTCTTAAGACATGACTTCAACACTATTAATGCTGTAGTTACTGGCTTAGAGAATTTGGTATTTTCTGCCTGACACTCTATCATCTTTGTCTAGCTGGCTTTTAAGTTTTGATAAATTTGTAAAAACATATAATGAACACAACATAAAATTCAAATTCTACACTAAGAAAACTCACACTGGTAGCTATATTGATCATCTATAGCAAATTACCCTAAACCTTTGCAGCCTAAACCAACAAATGTTTATTAAATTACAGTTCTCTGTGGGTCAAGTATCTGAATGTGACTTATCCAAAAAATCTATCACAAGGTTGTTCTCAAGCTGTCGACTGTGTCTGTGATCTTATCTGAAAGATCCATCACAGGGAGGGAGTTCTGCCTCCAAGCTCACTCATGTAGTTGTTGGCAGGATTTGAGCCCTCACCCCATAGGTTTATCTACAGTGTTGTCATATAATACGGTGGCCGACTTTCTTGAGGGTAAGCAATCCAACAGAAAGTGTGAGAGATTATGTCTAAGACAGAAACCACAGTCTTTTTATAAGCTAATCTCAGAAGTGACATTCCAGCACTTCTACAACATTTTATTTAATACAAGTGACACAGTTAAGCCTACACGCAAGAAGGACTTACACAGAGCATAGGTACTAGGAAGCAAAGATTACTGGGGACTATCTTAGAAGCTCTTTACCCTAGTGCTTGTCACATCCTCTTAGATGAGACTTAAAATAACAACATACTAAGTCACACTGGGATATTGTGGATGTCCTAATTGGACAAAATAAGAATATAAACATTATAAACTCTTTTAAATATTATATCCAAGCTTACTGAAAGGTTTATAGAGACAAGTAAAAATTATTTCTGTTAATCTTTAAGAAATAGAAATTAAAATGAGAGGTTCTGGAGGCAGGCTATAAGAAAATGTTCTATATTTTAAAGGTATGCAATGAATATAGAAGTTTCCTAGAAACAAGATTCTGAAAAGCATGACATTGATGCTTCTCAAAATATTTTTTTAAAGTAATCTTTTTTTTTAAGATTTTATTTATTTATTTGACAGAGAGAGAGATCACAAGTAGGCAGAGAGGCAGGCAGAGAGGGGGAAGCAGGCTCCCTGCTGAGCAGACAGCCCGATGCAGGGCTCTCTCCCAGGACCCTGAGATCATGACCTGAGCCGAAGGCAGAGGCTTAACCCACTGAGCCACCCAGGCGCCCTATGCTTCTCAAAATATTAAAAGAATTCTGGAATTATAAAAGGGATCACAAGGAAACCATGGGTTCTCTAAATAGGAGCAGAGAAATCTGCCTCTTCTCTTCCTCCCCCTACCCATTCTTCTCCCCAACCCCCCTTATTCTTTTTCTTCTTCCTAAGATGATTGAATATGCAATTAATAATAGTATTGTTATTGGTTCTATTACGATTAAAAATATACCAATAACATTGATTAATTACTGATAATCTCTCAGACTCTAATAAAGTGAAAAAAGTTTGCTCTCATCAGTACTCAAATACTTTTTATTAATAAACATTAGGAGTCCAAAATTAAATTTTCAGGTGATACAGAGTTATGTTATAATAGAAAAATCAGTTATAAAATGTTAATGGATTTGAATAACAAATCAAATCAAAGGTAGATATTAATAGACATGAAAACAAGATTTTTAAAAACTAACAATTTTATTACAGGAATGTGGCTGAAAAATTTTAATGAATAAGGTGTTTTAGTGAGCCAGGCTCTTTTTTTTTTTTTTTTTTTTTTTTAAAGATTTTATTTGACAGATATCACAAGTAGGCAGAGAGGCAGGCAGAGAGAGAAGAGGGGGAAGCATGCTCCCTGCTGAGCAGAGAGCCCGATGCGGGGCTCGATCCCAGGACCCTGAGATCATGACCTGAGCCGAAGGCAGAGGCTTTAACCCACTGAGCCACCCAGGCGCCCCAGTGAGCCAGGCTCTTTATGAAAGAAAAAACAGAAAAGTTTTGAGAAGATAATTTTGGCGAATTATAACTTAGACATTAGGAAGCACTGTTGTCGCAGGTTATAGAGCAACCTGCCTTCCCTAATATTGCTGCAGAGAAGGAGTGAAATGTCTTGCCCCCGGAGAAGAAATCCAGATGTTAGGGCTGAAAAAGGCACTGATCCTTGATCTGATCAATGTTTCTCAAAGTTTTTGATCTTGGGATTCCTTCACTCTTAGAAATCATTAAGGACGCTGGGGCGCCTGGGTGGCTCAGTCGGTTAAAACCTCGGTCTTCGGCTCAGGCCCTGATCTCAGGGTCCTGGGACCGAGCCCTGCACAGGGCTTTCTGCTCAGCAGGGAGCCTGCTTCCCTTTCTCTCTCTGCCTACCTCTCTGCCTACTTGTGGTCTCTCTCCTCTCTGTCAAATAAAAAGAAAAAAAAAATCATTAAGGACGCCAAAAAGTTTTTGTTTGCAAAGGTTACATCTATTGATATTTATGCTATAAGAATTTTTAAAAATTTATTATTTCATTTAAAAAGAACAATAATGAACCTACCATATGTTAACATAGAGAAACTTTTTAAATGAAAAATAACCATTTTTCCAAAACAGGAGAAAACATTAGAATATTGATATTATTTTATAGTTTTGCAAATCAGCTTAATATCTGGGTTAATAGAAAACACCTGGATTCTCAATATCTGCTCTACATTCAATCTGTTGCTGAGCATGTTATTTTGGTTTAAATATATGAGGAAAATCCAGCCTCAAACACATATGTTGTAGAAAAATGAAGAGTATTTTAATAGCATTTTTATATAAGTAAGAATATTTTTCTTTGTTACTATGCTGAAACTAGACAAATGGTAATTTCTTAAAGGTTAATCATAATGTGGATACTGAAACCACATCTTTGAGCTCTATTACACTAAAACCCATTGGTCCTCCATGCATTTTGAATGTATCCTTTTATGAATGGATTAATATTTGGAAGATGTTGTTTCATTGAATTATGCAGATTTGCCAATAATGACATATTTCTTTTCAAAAATACTAAAAGTTAAATTACTTTTGTCACTACTAATCTCATTAGAAAAGTCTCTGTGTTGGGAAGCCATCAAGCTCATGACGATAGTTATCTGTTTTCCAAATTTCTAATGTTTTCCTTAAAAGCTCAAATTTTATCATTAACTATTAAGTTCAATTGTTGTCTTTGAAACGGTAGATTTGTTTAATTCACATTGAAGAAAACATTTGTTGAGTATTGGAGACTGAACAAACATAATTTGGTCTTTCTATAGTTCCTTCAAGGAAAATGGTGTAACACACACACGCACAAAGGCTAGATCAGCTCAGAACTCAAACAACTACACAACTGCTTCTCCTCCAGCTAACCACAATGATTCAAATTTGAATGAAAAAGCTTTATGCATACTTTCCATTTCATCACATAGAATATTGAAAAAATATTGCTAGATGGTTGATATTTAATATGCTTTTTACTGCTCAAAGTTATTCTTAAATCGTATTTTTTTCTCTTTTTTTCTTTTCACTTCAGGTTTGTTGCTGTGAAGAGTTTAATGATTTCTAGCACTGTTAGGTGCCATTACTTTGACTCATGCTTAAGGGTGTGGAGCTTTATGTACCATTGCTTTTAAACTGTTTGCCATCACATCAAAAAAGGCAAATAGCATCTTAGTACCATTAGGAAAATTGTCTTATTGTCCTGGATGCCCCTGGAACAGTATTGAGGTCACCTAGATGTCTATAGACTACACTTTGAGAAGTGTTAATTATTATTTTAAAATTATGAAGACTTGGAGACTTATGCTGCTATTGTACTGTTGGATAGAGTACTTTTTATTAAAGTAGTCAGTGACGAAGCTCAGACCATCAGGCTGCAAATTTGGACTTTGACAAAACAAATGTGACACATCACATTGGTTCAACTTAATTTTTTATGTTTTGGGAGTGATCGTGGAATTAGTGCCAGTTCAGGACTGTAGTAAGCCTGGAATTCTTGCTTGAGGAATTAAGGAAAGTTGTGTAAGTATCTTAACTTTATAATGATTTGAATGTGTACTTTATCTTCATGGTATCATTCAAGGGGGAACAAGCAAGAAAGATTTAGACCAAGCTACTTATCTTAATAAACATGTTTTTCAACTTTTATTAAAGTTTTTGAAATTTGTGGTAGAGAATAAATTTGTAGATATAATCTCTAGAGCTATAATTATATTTTCATTGGTTTTGGTCTTTATTCTGATTTAGTAGGCTCTGGGGAGCCCACCATAATTGTTCAGTATGCTATAACTCCCATGAGAGGAGATTCTATCCTGTTGACTAAAATGTAAATTAATTCTCTGGAGCAATGGGGTGTGTTCACCTGTAGTGCAATGCATCTAGGTCTGCATTATAATATAGACCCTTTTTATTAATAGATAATAAGAAATGAGAATTTACTTTTTCTCATGTTTTGTTTCACGTATTTTTCTTGATTCTTTTTGATTGGATACATCTGAAAATTAATAGCTATATAGTTTAAACTATTATTTTATGAGTTTTTTTTTTCTTAGTTCACCTACTTATACCCAACCAGCATTTTTATGTTTGCATGTCCTTTTTAAAATTTAGGAGGGAACCACTATCAACCATCTATTAAATATGGCGTAGATAAGCTTACAAGTAGTCTGAAATCATCTCATAAGAGAATACATGAAATAAATGACTAGAATTCTCCACAGAGAAAACTAAAGGGAAACATCAGAATTTTATCTAAAAATATTGAAATTTCTGGACGGCTGGGTGGCTCACTTGGTTGGGCAGCTGCCTTTGGCTCAGGTCATGATCCCAGGGTCCTGGGATCGAGTCCCACATCGGGCTCCTTGCTCAGCGGGGAGCCTGCTTCTTCCTCTACCTCTGCCTGCTACTTCCCTGCTTGTGCTCTCTCTCTCTCTGACAAATAAATGAATAAAATCTTAAAAAAAATATTGAAATATTTGAGATTTTGTGCTACTGCAGAGATTATATGTGAAACCAATAGTGGGAATTAAAAGATATAGTTTGGATTTTTCTAGAAAACATTATAGTAATGAATGTATGTGGGGAAAAAAATTGTAATCAGCTTTGTTTCAAAACTACTTTCTATGTGCTTTTTGTATTAATTGATTTAATTCTCACAAGTCTAGAAGTTAAGCATTTTTTTAATCACTAATTTTTAAATGAGGACATTGAGATACAGAAGGAATTACTAATTTCCCAAGATCAAATAGCTATAGACATAGTGGAGCCCAACTTCAGGATCAGGCAGTCTGATCTCAGAAGTCTTTAAGCTTAACCTTTGTGCTTTTTTTTTAAGGAAAAATTGCCTGGAAGTGATAATGAAATACTAAGAGAATACTAACAAGATTATCTCCTTGTCCAGAGATACATAAAGTATAGGAGAATGAACATCCTCTTTCCCTTAAGAAAGCTTCAGGGAGAAAAGAAAAAACAATCAGGTCTTAGCCTCAGGAAAGGACAAGAAAGGAGAATTCTGTGAAGAGTATCAGGTTAAAGGAGGATCTCTTTATAATGAATGGGGTTTTTAAAGATCACTGTCGAGGTGGTTGAGAGGAAGCACAGGCCAGCATATAAAATATCAGATGTGTAAAATTTACAAGGCTGTGAAGCATGGTACTATTAACTGGCCTTCTAGTATCAGGTTGCGTGGAGATCTGCTGACACCTAGCAGTATACAGCACTTGCTTAGGATTCTAAGTAGAATTTTTGAAGAGCTGGGTTGTTGACCCTGAAAGGTTCCTCCTCTGAATACCCCTCTTGGATAAATCAATGCCTAATACATAGTTGTATGTTCTATTGCTAGTGGTTTATTTGTTTGCTTATTTGGTTTTATTATGTTTCTCTTTTAAAGTCCTGCATTGCTGTATTTCTTTTTTAATTATATGGAAAATTAAATAAAGATAATATAAAAAGATAATATACTTATAAGGATATAATTAATACACATATGTCCACTATTAAAAAGTTAAAAAAAAAGTTTAAAAAAGTTTTATATTTAGTTCAGATTATTTGTTCTCTTGTTTCAAAGAAATAATAAATTACAGATGAAGCTATAATCCTCTATGTTCTCCTTATTTATCTCATTTTTTTTTTCTTCCCATCTCTAGAGGAAACCACTGTTAGGTATTTTTTTATTTGATCTGAGTGCACACTGTTTTTACATTAACTCTATATAAAGGTACTATACACTTCATTAAAAAAATGCTAAATCATTCATTAAAATTTCTGCATATTTTATGTACTTTTACTTTATATCAAATAGAAAAATTAATTAGATAAGTACTGTAATAAATTGTGGTTAAAATTGTTAAATTAAGTGGAAGAGCTCTAGGAAGAAAATTATAAAATATTATTGAAAGTCATCAAAGAAGTTTTGAATAAATGAAAAAATATTCGTGTTTGTGAATAATCATTTGATAATAATTATCAAAATATTAATGCCCAATATTGAAAGCACTAAACTTTCCCCAATTGAAATATAATGATAATATAATTACAATCCCAATAGCTTTTTTAAAGGAGGAATCTTGATAAAGTGATTCTAAAATTCTTACAAAAGTGTAAAATTCATATCATGATTGCCTAATACAGTTCTGAAAATAGAAAAGATACTGAAGGCAGTGAGATGTTCTCATAACAAATCATTGACTATGATAATTTTTCACTGTGGTAAACATGGTCAGTTATTTTTCAAAGAAATACATGGCAACTTGGTAAAAAAAAAGAAAAATCAGTGAGGAAGGATGTACTATTTAATAAACTGCATTGAAGTAAGCCTTCTGTAGGAAAAAAAGAATAGATTCCTTTCTCATATTAGGCATAAAATAAATTTCAATTGAGATAAATATCTAAAATGATATACAGATACTTACTAGTGTTGAAATAATATATATATCTTAGGACACTTAGGATAAAGAATGGTATCTAGGCAAGATACAAAATAGAAATCAGAAAGAAACAATTAATATATTTGATTATTAAATATTAAACATTTTTACCATAAAATATTACCTACATAAATATAAATAAAAGGAAAAGTTAGATAAGCTATCTTCCACAAATCTAATAGAGAAAATATTAGTGTCGATAACATTAACAATAATAAAAAAAGTAAGGAAATAGGCAAGAATATGTATAAATATTATTTATATAAATATAAATAAAAGGCTGATAAAAACCACTATTTTCATGCATTTTTATTTTTCTAACTTGTGATCCAGAGGAACCTAAAGCAAATATTTATAAAAAATGAATTTTGAAAGCATTGAGTTTGCTAATCAGGCCATTTCTGAAATGACTGTGTATTTGGTATCATGTCTTTTTTGCAAATAACAACAAAAAAAGGTTGCCTATCACTTTTATTCTTTGGAACCATACATACTAGCAACTTATGTATAGAGCACTTGTCTTTTCTTTATTAAGAAAACAGTCTGTTAATATTGCTGCAAGTTATTAATTCATAAGCGATCTCTTTTTGTGCTTAACATTGTGTGCATCATACATAATAAATAAAGCAAGAGTAGACAATTTATAAATGGAGAGAGACATACAAAATTATCAAATGATTATTCAAAAAAAGACAAAATTAAAATGATAAAAAAATACAGAATCTATGGTGAAGAGTGAAAGAAAAATGAGACCACAGAAAGGTCTTCTCCAAGGTTATTAGCCTTCTTGAAAATTACTGTTAATTTATGACTCTACTTTTAAAGTGATGGTATCTTTGAATAACTGTAGAAAAATAAACTTAATAATAAGAAGAAGCTTTTTTCATTAAGCTAGACTATTCTTTTACATTGTTTTATTTATTCTGGGGTTTGTGCAACTTTTCCGGCTATTGCAGATTAAATGTAAAATTGTGATTTTCTACTAAAAGCAATTTCCTTGGGGGACACCTAGGTGGATCAGTCAGGTAAGCATCTGCCTTCGGCTCAGATCATGATCTCAGGGTTCTGGGATGGAGTCAGGCACTTGGCTCCTTGCTCAGCAAGGAACCTGCTTCTCTCTCTGCCTACCGTTCCTCCTGCTTGTGCTGTCTCTCTGGCAAATAAATAAATAAAATCTATATATTAAAAACAAAAAGCTACTTCCTTGGAGCATCCTAAAAATCTACAGTGTAGACCCATGGTTATCCCCAAAGTGGGCTTCATTTTCCACATTATTTCTATATTTCCCCCAAAGTCACTTCAAATTAAAAAAAAAAATTCTTAGCATGGGCATTTGACACTTTCTCAATGTAAAATACGAATAAAATAGTCTTTATAAAAACATTGCCATCTAATTAATAACGGTGAAGTTACTATGCAAATGACACTTCAAGACAAGCTACCTACTTTTCTAATGCAGCGATTTTCAGAGTGACTTCTAGACCAGCAGCATAAAATCACTTGGAAACTTGTCAGAAATACAGATTATTTCCTTGCCTCTCCCAAACATACTGACTTAGAACCTCTGGGAGTGAGGCCCAGGATCCTGTGTTTTAATAAGCTTTCTAGATGATTCTGATGCAAGTTAAAATTTGGAAAGTACTGCCTCTTATGCTTCTTAACCAGAGTAGAATTTTGTGCTTAGTCTTATAATTTTGGAGTGAACTAAAGTAGAAACTTCAACATCAGGTGACAAAAGAAACATATTTTTAAAAAAGTGCTGTGATAATAAATCCCAGAGGAAAAGACATTTTGATGGCTTATAAAATGTATGAGCTTGGGTGCCTGAGTGGCTCAGTGGGTTAAAACTTCTGCCTTTGGCTCAGGTCATGATCTCAGGGTCCTGGGATCGAGTCCTGCCTCAGGCTCTCTGCTCAGCAGGAAGCCTGCTTCCCCCTCTCTCTCTGCCTGCCTCTCTGCTTACTTGTGATCTTTCTCTGTCAAATAGATAAATAAAATCTTTAATAAATAAATAAATAAGTAAAATGTATGAGCTTTTACTGTGAGGTATCATGTTAAGGGTCTTGAATAATATGGGAATTTTCCATTATGTAATTTTAATCTTATTATTTAGTGTCTACCCTTTCTGCCTAACTTGTAGCCTCTGAATATGGGGGGAAAAACACTCCATAGAAAACCATGTTAATAATGGCTAATGCCCTTAGGCAATTTATTGATGCCTTTAATTAAGATAATCTATAATCTTTTCTGAAATATTGCTTCAGAGAGTTGATATTCTGTTTTGTTTTGTCTTGGATTATGCTACTATTTTATTTCAGGAAAGCCAAGGGTTTGAAAATTTACAAGTACTTGAAGAAGCCTAAGCTGATTTGAAACTGCTTTTTTTTTTTTTTTTGAGAGAACTGGAGAAAGAGTGTGAGCAGACAGAGGCAGGGAGGGGTAGAAGGAGAGGGAGAGGGAGAATCTTAAGCAGGCTCTATACCCAGCTGAGAGCCTGACCAGGGCTTGATCTCATGACCTCGAGAACATGACCTGGCTAAAATCAAGTGTCCAACACTTAACTGACTGAGCCACCCAGGAGCCCTAAGACTTGCTATTTTTTAAATTATGTTTTGACATGATGTTTTTATAAGTAACTGAATCTTCTTATAAATTACTCAAGAATTCTAGGATTTACTGCTTATAAATATCTGAGTTTCTAACCTACTTTAAAAAGTTTTGAATGCTACTTTGTAATTCCTAAAGAAGAATGATTGCAACTAGTTCCACTGTTACTTTAATAGTGGCAATCCCACCCAACTGGATTCCTTCTAGTAAAATAAATAACTTTAGGTACTAATTTTCCCCATAATTAAATAAACAAATGCAATTAAGTAATAAACAAAAATTGATAATCACACAAAGAACATGGAATCCAATCAAATCTCTGAATGAAGTAATAATGAAAGCCCAAACTGTGGCAATATAGTACAAAGCAGATAGGATTTTGAAAACTCTCGAGACTACTGTAAAATAACGTATGGAAAACACACTATCTTTAAATATTTAAATGGTAGATTGGGAGAGTGTGATAGGGAGAAAAGAGAGGAAAAGAGGTGAGATGTGAAAAAGGAGGGAGACTGTAAAGCAAAATTTAACTTATGAGTGGACATTTGAATATAATAGTATCAAATGGAGACTCTAAATTATATAAATCAATCCATTTATCAAAAAAAAAATAATTAACCCCAAGCTATAGTAAAAAGAGTGTCTTAAAAAATATGCCAATGCCAGGATTGTCTATATCCTGCAGGACTTGAGAGAAGAAATTAAGGGCTCACAATACATGCATTGTCAGAATCAGAATGTTCTTTGTAGTGAGTGATTTTACATCAGATGTTCTAAATTTATCTAGAAGTAGCATTGGCACTGACTGTTAATTGTCACTGAAAAATATACTTTCACTAAAGGAAAAAGGAAACTGAAAAGAGCAAATGTTAAACTGTTCTCAGTTAAACTATCTCTCAGTTCAGACAAATGAACTCTTGTACAATAAGTGTGTTACTAAGGTGATGTTAGTTATTCAAAAATTCTTTAAGAGATCATTTGTTTAGGTTCTTAATGTTAAAATAGACTTTTCATGTATGTATGACTTAAAAAAATCTATTTCAAACTTCAGAATAATTGTATGATACCTCAAACAACAATGATATGAAGTATATCGTGCCTATACAATACTTTGCACAAAGAAATGCTCCAATTATCATTTGTTGAACAGAAATTTCAAAAAAATAAAAATATGCTTATAAAGTGCATTTACATATATAAAATGTCACTAAGTATATCAATAGGTTTTTCTTTAGGATGAACACATCTAAAAGGCAAAGAAAAATGTCAGAAAAGAGATCACAAGCAGCTAGTACCAAATAGATCCTTGTGGTGTGTGTTCATGTGTAGGCACACACATGTAGGTGTGTATGGCAAATCTTGTTAAAGTCATCTGCATGAGTTCAGCAATATTTCTTTGGCAAGAACCATATATAACAGCCCAAGGGTGTTGTAAGGGTAAATAGAAATCGGAAAAAAAAAAAATTCTCTGGTACCAAAAGGGAAAGTTTCTTTTTCTTACTCCCTTTCTTTCAGAGCATTTCATTAAAAAATTTATAATTGCAAATTCTTTCTCTGTCCCTCGGAGATGTACATAATCTTTCTGAAACCTGAATAAGCCTCTTGTCAGCTTTACAAACCAGAAATGTCTTTCTCAAAGGTCCTGGGAGCCATCTCTTTGAAATACGATCATCCCCTATCTCTCAGTTTCTGCGGGAGGGTAGAAGCCCAACTCCTTGCTCCAAAATTACCTCCTGCCATAATGATATGAGTTTATTTTTCCCTTGGATAAAACCAATTAGGTAACACAGATCATCATCCCATTTACAGTTGAATTTAGGATAAATTATGCATGACAAATGGTGCTGTTAATTCCTCTTACTTGAGGACTAGTGACTGTTTATCTTGAAAACATGTATGCAATGGGTTGTCTCTGCCTGGCTATATAAAGGGCAAGATTTCTTTTAACTTGACAGTCTATTAGTTGATTGCCCATGATGTGGATAGCGTTTATTTAAATGCTTATTAAAAAAAAAAAAAAAGCTGCTTTCTTTCTCTTCTACTTTTGTGGAGCATTTTCCTGCAGTTGGGAAGAAATGTTTTTAGTTATATTTCCTCAACAGTGTGTAACAGAGGACTTGACATGCAAATACTTAATAATTAGCTGAAGATATTTTATTAATGCAAACAAAGCAACTCAACCAATATTTAAAGAAAACATTTTCTTCTGCACAACAATTGTAGTGTATGTTTTTCTGGTAAATATTAACTTTTTATCTCTTCACTTAATATCAAATTCAACTCAATCTCAAGGAGGAAAAACAAAGCAGCAGTATATGGGGGAACTTCTGTTCAGGGTAGAGTGCTTAGAGGGAAAAAAAAAAAGTGATGGAAACAAAAGTACCATTGAGATTGTGAACCACTGAGGAAATGCCTAAAGGGTAATGGAAAAATTGGTAAATAAAGCAGCAGTGGTTTAGAACCATTAGATACAAGAGACTATTCATGGTACTGGAATTTTTAAAACTTACTCTGCAAGAAAGAAACTCATAAATGTAAAATAAGGGCATAGGGGCCAAAGGATAATGGGATAGTAAAATAAATAGTGCAAGTAAAAATAGGACAAAATAAATAAATTCAGTAGGAACCTTTCTGAGGACCCTGAACTTATATATAAAAAAAAAGTGAACAAATGTAGATGGTTGCATAGCTGAACAGAATATTATATGTTATGGATTATATAATGGTTCAGATTAAATCAATAAAAATCAGTATTCACAAATTATTACACATTCTATGAATTTTCCTACACTTATTTAATATATTGGTTCAAGGCACAGGAAAAGCTAATTGTGAAAAAATATGAAATATGAAAAGAATGAAATATATTTTAACAAATTTTCTTGAGTATCTACAGAAGGTGAAGTATTACAGAGGATAAAAATATAATCTCTACTTTCAAGTGTACTAGCCTATATAAGACAGTCATTAGCTAGATATTCATTCAAAATTTATTAATTGCTTATACTAGAAAAAGAAACTATTGTAAGCTATGGCCATCATGTGTAATTTTGGAAAATTTTAACAGCAGCACAACTAAAGACATAACTTAGCAATGCATCCAATAACAAAAGCATAGTCACTAACAAGAATAATTCTCAAGCAAAAGAACTGTAAGTGGACATCTAACTTTGAGCAAACCTACTCCTCTATGAAATCTTAAAGATGAGTCACTAGAAATGTACAATAAAGATTGATAAACTATAGTAACTTAAATAGAATATTAATAAGCTAATATTAATGAATTTTTTTGCTTCATTTGTTAAAATATTTTATCTGTGGTTATTCCTTCTTTCAATGATATTTAATAAGTCAACCTCCAACTAGGAGACTAAACTATGTATTAAAGAATCTTGACCCTATTTTCTTTAAAAAGGCATATGCAGGGACTCCTGGATGGCTCAGAGGGTTAAGCGTCTGCCTTTGGCTCAGCTCATGATCCCAGGGTCCTGGGATTGGGCTCCCTGCTCAGTGGGGAGTCTGCTTCTCCCTCTGCCTCTGCCTGTTGCTCCCCTTGCTTGTGCTCTCTCTCTCTGACACATAAATAAATAAAATCTTTAAAAATAAATAAAAATAAAAAGACATATGCAGTGTTGAAGGTACATGCATTCAAGAAACATGTAATGTATTGCTGAATGGAATGGGGGAGGGCATTACAGACAGTTGTGAAAAGAGGTTATATGAGTTTTGTAAATAAGATACAAAATATGTGGAGTTTTCTACTTTACGAAGTATGCCAGTATCCATATTTCCTAGGGTAAAATGAACCTTGTGTTTCCATCATATTAGGTAATTACAGGAAATAATGTATAATATTCTATTGCATTAAATTGATAAATTTCCATCTCCCTTCCCTAGGCTGTATTATACTTGAGGACAGAGACCATGCTGATGTCATTTCTGAATTAATTCATTAAATAGTGAAGGAATAATTATTAATATCATACCAGATATTTGAAAATCAAATATGATGTTATAGCTATTGATTAACATGTTACAGAATACTTACTGACTTTCAAAGATTTAATTTATGCTTGCTATCCCTGAAGTGTTTAATTGATTGTCTCCATCCTCCCTATTCACCCCTCCACGTGGTCATGACTATGTGTTGAGCATGGCCAACATGTGCTTACAAAAACATAATCAAAAATATTTCCACAGAATATATTGATCACTATAATCACAGAGTTCTTTCCACTGAGCAGAATACTCCAAGGGGACCGTAATCTTCAACAAATGTGGAAGGAGTAGAAGGTACACTAGCTAGTGCCAGATCAAAAAAAGAACAACAGAGGAAGTTGAAAAACTGAGTTTTGTTTTGTTTTTTTTTCTTAGCATTCAGACTTTTGAGAAACTATACTCTTTGCTTAAGAAAATTCTTGAGTTTCATCAATCATTATGGGATATAGTGTTTTAAAGTGATTAATCTGCTCTATTTTTTCTTTTAGTTAACATCATCTGCCTTTCCAAATTGAACTACTTAGGAAAAAAGCTATGACAGACATTGGAAATTTCCAGAGAGGAATAAACTAAAATCCAGGTCATATGGAAAAAAAAATTTTAACCAGGATCCCATAACATTTCTGAAGAAACAAGTTAAGAGAGAAGCTGTTTTCTCAGTTGAAATAAATGATTTCTTCCAAGTTTGTTTTACATATGGATCAGATTTACATATGGATCAGATTCTATCAATTTTTTTTAAAGATTTTATTTATTTATTTGACAGAGAGAGACAGCGAGAGAGAGAACACAAGCAGAGGGAGTGGGAGAGGGAGAAGTAGGTTTCCTGCTGAGAAGGAAGCGGGACTCCATTCCAGGACCCCGGGATCATGACCTGAGCCGAAGGCGGACGCTTAACAACTGAACCACCCAGGCACCCCAAATTCTATCAATTGTTTATGCTAGGAAAGAGGTGTTACAGATTTATTCTGAAAACTACACGTTCTAAGAGGTTTGTTTTCTCCTATGGAAAAAGAAAGAAGATTGTAGATATAGGAATTTCTACATGAAAATCAAGGCTTCATCACTTTCTGCTTGTTGGGACTAGATGATTAACCTTCCTGAAGCTCAATTATTCAACCTAAATAAATGGGAATATAATGACATATTTTCTGAAATTGTAAGGGAAATTAAATCAGGTAGTATTTATAAAATAGTAAGCATTGAACAAATGCATGGTAGCTGCTCAATTCTCTAATCTGATAAATGAAACAATCTGGAGAGTGTGTCATTAATTCATATACTGTTTCATTTATAAATCACAAACCCAACTTGCCGGTTTAACTGGCATCTATAGAATACATACCCAAGAAGGTAAATTTACAATAGTAGTATATGATGGTGGCACATACAAAAGAATCTTTGGAATTGTTTGGAATTGTTTGGAATCCATGACTTCAGAATGTTATTGAAAAAGGTTAAATAGTTATTAATTTTCAGGGATTACTAAAAGGAATAAAACAAATATACAAGTAGAAAACAAAATATCATATTGTTCATATAACAAAAAATTTTAATACATTTCCTGGGATTTTCCTAAAGGTGATTTTGGAGTTAGAATTTTATTTTATTTTTAAAAAATATTTTATTTATTCTGGGGAGAGAGAAAGAGAAAGCATGAGCTGGGGGGAGGGGTAGAGAGAAAGGGAGAAGCAGACTCCCTACTGAGTAGGATGCCTGACACAGAGCTCGATCCCAGGACCCTGGGATCATGACCTGAGCCAAAGGCAGACTTTTAAACAACTGAGCAACCCAGGGGCCCCTGAAGTTATAATTTTAATAAGAGTGACTATAAAAGAAACTGTTTTATTAAACCAATGTTGAGTGAAAAAGTTCATATTCATAGCTAGTCTAATAGTATGCCTCATCATTTATCTCTGTGATGTTACTTAACTGAAAATGTAAAATTATGTTTCCTAAATCTGTGAAGGTATCATTAAGGTAATATCAATCTATATATTTCATGCATGTCTTATCTGAACACTTGACCCACAAAAATTCTCCCATGACTTGGTGAGATAAAATTATTTTCATCCTGGGGCACTTGGGTGGCTCAGTTGGTTAAGCGACTGCCTTTGGCTCAGGTCATGATCCTGGAGTCCCAGGATGGAGTGCTGCATCAGGCTCCCTGCTCAGCGGGGAGTCTGCTTCTCCCTCTGGCCCTCCCCACTCTCTTGCTCTCTCTCTCTCTCTCTCAAATAAATAAATAAAATCTTTAAAAAAATTATTTTTATCTCTACTCTCCAAGAGATCTACAAAGTCTCTGGTTACTCTATAATTACTTTCTTGAAGAAATATAACAAAGGATTAAGGAGTGTATTTATTTGTCGGTTATATACAACACTGCGAAATTAATCTTCCAATATGTGAAGCTAAAGAATCCTTCACCTGCGTGGCACAGTTGGTTAAGCATCTAACTCTTGGTTTCAGCTCAGGTCATGATATCAGGATATTGGGATGGAGCCCAGAGCTCAGTGTGGATTCTGCTTGAGATCTCTCTCCCTTTCCCTCTGCTCCTCCTGCTTGTGCTTGCTCTCTTTAAAATAAATAAATAAATCTTAAAAAAAAAAAAAAAGCCCTTCAGTATTTTATATACCTTTAAAATATTTTAATTCAAAAATTCTTGAGCAATTATTTTGTGAATCACTCAATCACAGTTCTCCTAACCCCCACCAAATGAGCTAAACACCTACTTCCCCACAGTCTCATGGCAGTCTTTGCACTGTACATAAACTTTGACTTTAACTATTGGCTAGTGATTATGGAACCGGAACAGAAAGAATCCTTAGCACTTACTCACTTCATTTCTATATCTACAACGTTTAGCCAAGATTTTCATCGGTGTAAAGAAAATAATCTGGTGCAGCTGAGATCTGAGTTGTCTTTTATCTGTATATCATGACAAATGCTTAAATTTTTGTTTTGTTTTCTCATGTATCCATTTCTGCATGCTGTCCTTGTACCTCTTATAACAGTCACCTATTTTAAAATGAGTACTCAGTGTACTTTTGACATAATTGAGCAGCAGTCTGATGGGAATGATTTTCTCTGCTGGTTAATGAAATGATCACATGGGGTTCTTTTAAATTGGGTGAAAACAAAGTCTGGAAATTCAGATTTTAGTCCTCTGTGGTCCTCTCCATCTCTTTTTGCACTTTTTAATATATATAAAGCCAATCAGTGGCTATTATTACAAATGTTTAAAGGTATTTTATTAAACTTTACTGAAGTAGTCAACTTTTTCTTTATTTTCCCTTTTCTTAAAAAAAAAGATTTGTTTATTTTATGCTGAGTGTGGAGCCTGATGTGGGACTTGACTTCACAATCCTGAGATCACTATCTGAGCTGAAACCAAGTGCAGGGTGCTTAACCGATTATGCCACCCAGGTGCCCCTCTATTTTCCCCTTTTAAAAAACAAAGAACAAAACAAAACAAAACAAAACACCATGAATTTAGATGGTCTGGAAAAACAAAGAAAAAAAGTGACTTAAACAGTACGGTCTATTTTTTCTTTCTTTTTTAAATCTTAAGTAACAGTGACCCACAATGACTCACAATTAATTATTAATCCTGGATGGTAGATTAATTTTATTATTCTCTGCACCTTTCTCTGCTTTTTAAACTTGAAATAACTAGTAGTCACAGATCTTGTTTTATCAGTTAAATTCTAGAACAGTTGATGCTGTCCCTTAGGTTTTTAATTTTTAAGGTATTTTCAGGATCAATGCATATGATATATTTGTTCCTTTTGATTTTCCAGAGAGTGGTATGTTTCTTATAATAACATTTTGAAAAAATAATCTTTCAATATGTTTATATTGAACAACCTAAGACACTGTGAGATGACTTGCTATGACACAAATAATGATTCACACTAAGACATCCGAATCTTTATACTCCTTTAATTAGAAAAAAAATCATATTTTAAAGAAACTCTGAACTACCCCATTCATATATTTCTATGTGATAAAATAGGTATACTTAAAAGAGCTTCACTTGCTGTCAGTAGACTGAAAACATAGGCACAGGGCTGCTATAATTTTGGCTCTATGAATTTAGCTAAGTCTTTTAAGAGCTTGACTTGGCCTGTTTTTTTGTTTTTGTTTTTTGGTTTTTTTTCTAGATACAAAATAACGGGGATATAATTGTTTTTGAGGTGACTTCCAAAATGATCATTCTGTATTTCTGTAATTTGTACTTTTAAAAATTATTATTAAATAAATCAGTTTCTATCTGGTAATAATCATGGCAAGATTTAGGTAATCTCCTTTAGCTCGAGGTTCCTAAATATTTTACTTAATGATTTTCAGATTTCCAAGATATTTAATTTAATTAAATTAATTAATTTATTTAAAAGTTGCTCACAGATTTATTTTTTTTAAAGCTTTTTTATTTAAGATTTTATTTATTTATTTGACAGAGAGTGAGAGATCACAAGTAGGCAGAGAGGTAGACAGAGAGACAGGGGGAAGCAGGCTCCCTGCTGAGCAGAGAGCCCGATGTGGGGCTTGATCCCAGGACCCTGAGATCATGACCTGAGCTAAAGGCAGAGGCTTTAACCCACTAAGACACCCAGGCGCCCCCAGCTTTCCAGGATATTTTACCATCAAATTTCCCTTTCTGGGCTGAACAGCTTTTTAAATTCTTTTTTATCACGTTAAGATACAGATTTGAATGGTTAAAGAAAATGGTCAGGGTTTTACATTTCTTTTAAGCCATATGCATTAAATTCTCAAATAACTCAAACATATCCTGAGGCCCTATGAATTAAACTCAAAGTGACTGTTTTAAGTCCCTATGAATTAAAGCTCAAACAACTCAAAGGTATCAAGACATCTTTAGACCAGAGTTGGCATTGTTTGCAGCCATTGAAGACAAATGATAGAGGTTTGCTTTTAGGACATTGGTGGACATCCACAGGAAATTTCAGGGCTATAGCTCTTTCACAGAGAAGGATGTTCTAATCATTTCTCCTAGCATTTCCTAGTTTCTGATATGTGTGGTAAAATTATAATGTTCACTCATAATGTAATTATATTAAACCCCTGACCAAGGCAAAGACTAATTAGAGCTAGTTTAAAAAGCTCTCTAAATAGGACAGGAAATCATATAGTCAAATTAGAATTGGAATAAGTTATCCATTCATTCTCAGTGCAAACAATTAAGGTATTTTATATTATTTAAGTTAGGATTTTACACGTTATAGATTTAATCTACCTTGATTGAAAATACTTGTTACATTATTAATTTTTTTTCTCATTTTGCAGGAAAATCAGCAAATGGCTGAAATTAATAGGATTTCTGGTCTTATTTCTGGGAGATCATGAGGATACTTTATCACTTATTATCACAAATAAAATATCAGGAATTTATTGATCTTTCCAAGACTCAGTTTATTTATGCTATGGCAAAGATTCTTATATTCACAGAACAATGAAGCTAAGATGCGAAAGAAATTGCTGAAAATATGAAAAATATGAAAAAGTTTTAAAAAAACTATTGGAGGCAATAAGTTGTAAAAGTGACACTCAGCAAAGCAAATTAAAAGAAGAAATTATGAAAAATTCAAAGAAATAAAAATGGCAGGAAGGAATATAATTGCTATGGATGACAAAATATAGAGATTCAGATTTAAGTAATTATAGTTTCTAAAGGAGGCAAGCCCCAATGCACATGAATATACATGACACATTAACAAAATACAAATAATAAAGATTATTTGCTAACCGAATCAGATTACATCTAAGTGAAAAAAAGAAATAAAAAATTCCCTGATATTAGGGGAAAAAAAGTCGTTCAAAGACCAAAATTCTGACACAACTAACAAAAATAAACTTATAAAAGCCATATTCTTAAAAATTTTAAAAATTAAAAATAGCCTCTGGGCATTTGGATGGCTCAATCAGTTAGTCGTCTGCCTTCCACTCAGGTCATGATCTCAGGGTTCTGGTGTCAGGCTTCTTGCTCAGTGGGGAGTCTGCTTCTCCCTCTCCCTTTCCTTTTGCCCCTCCCCACTACTTGTACTCTCTCTCTCTCTCCCTCTTCTCCATCAAATGAATAAATAAAATCTTTAAAAAAAAAATAGCCTTTAAGCTTCTAAGAAAAAAAATGCAGCTTAATTACCGAGACAAAAATCATATAAATGCCTAAATTAAAACAAAACAAAACACTTAAATACCAGAACACTAATGGAGGAACATCTATAGAAAATTTGGTAGTAAGTATGATAATTTCCAAAAGTTTATATTGTATCACTTCATGTTAAAGAGTACATGAAAAAGATAATCATCTATTTGAAGTTTAAAAAATATAAGCATGTATATGACTTCCTAAAATGATATTATTTAAAGATATAATTAAAATTATTCAAAATTGGGGTACCTGGGTGTCTCAGTCTGTTAAATGCCTGACTCTTGAATTTGGCTCAGGGCATGACCTCAAGGTTGGGCTCCACACTGGTCAGGGAGCCTGCTTGGGATTCTCTCTCTCCCTCTCCCTCTGCCCTTCCCCCTGCTCACTCACAGGCTCTCCCTCTCTCTCTCTATAAAAATAATAATAATAATAATTAATTAATTATTCAAAATTGAGGAAGCCAGAAGTCAAACATCTGAAGATAGATGTGCATTCTTAAAGGACTAAGTCAATATCTTACATTTCTTTTTTCAATATATTTGCCATTCTCCACTGATAGCTGGAGTCTATGTCACTTCTCCTTGAAGTGAGCAAATCTTTGTGATTGTCACAACTGTTCCAGGTTGAATCATGTTCCCTTGCCCCACTCCAACCCCCCCTAAAAAAGAGATGTTAAAGTCTTAACCTGCAGTACCTCAGAACCTGATTTGAAACAGAATCACTGTGGATGTAACTGGTTAAGATGAGATCATACTGGAGTGGTGTAGGCCCCTAATCCAATGTGACTGGTGTCCTTATAAGAAGATGGCCATATGAAAGCAGAGACACAGGGAAAATACCATGTGAAGAAAGAGGGTTGAAGAGATATATCTGTAAGTCAAGGAACATCAAAGAGTGTGAGAAGAACAACAAAAGCTAGAAAGAGGCAAGGAAGAATTCAGATTTCAGAGAAAGGATTTCACTGTTAACACCTTGATTTGGGACTTCTGGCCTCCAGAACTGTCAGACAACAAATTTCTATTATTTTAAGCTACCCAGTTTATGCTGCTTTGATATGGCAGCCTTAGGAAACTGCTGTAAGTACCAACAAATTATGGTAAGAGTGATGCCATATGCCTAATCAGATAGGACAGACAGACTATAGATTGTCTACCTGGATCTCTCTCCTATGAAAAGTGTCTAAAGAACCCTGAGCTGACACGTAAAAAGTTTAGGGCCCTAAATCTAGCATGCTAAGGAGACTACGTTCATTGTTTTGTTTTGTTTTGTTTTTTTCAGCTTAAAAAAGAAGGAAATCCTGTCATATATAATAATATGGATGACCCTTGAGAACTTAATGTTAAGTGAATATTCATTTATCCCAACACATTTTATTGAAGAGACTATCCATTGCCCATTGTGTATTCTTTTCTTTTTTTAAAGATTTATTTATTTATTTATTTGACAGAGAGAGAGAGATCACAAGTAGGCAGAGAGGCAGGCAGAGAGAGAGGAGGAAGCAGGCTCCCTGCCAAGCAGAGAGCCCGATGAGGGGCTTAATCCCAGGACCCTGAGATCATGACCTGAGCCGAAGGCAGAGGCTTTAACTCACTGACCCACCCAGGCGCCCCGCCCATTGTGAATTCTTATATGAGGTATTTAAATTAGTCAAACTCATAGAATCAAGCAGTAGAATGATGGTTGCCAGGGTCTGAGGGAAATGGAGCATAAAGTCTCAATAACACAAGATAAATAAGTTCTAGAGACCTACTGTACAACATGGTATCTACAGTTACCAATATATTGTACGCATAAAAAATTGTTAAGAGGGGCACCTGGGTGGCTCCGTTGTTAAGTGTGTACCTTCAGCTCAGGTTATGATCCCAGGGTCCTGGGATTGAGCCCCACATCAGGCTCCCTGCTCAGTGGGAAGCCTGCTTCTCCCTCTCCCACTCCTCTTGCTTGTGTTCCCTCTCTCGCTGTGTCTCTCTCTGTCAAATAAATAAATAAAATCTTAAAAAAATTGTTAAGATAGTAGATCTCATTTATATGTTCTTACCATAAAAAAGTGGGGAGTATGGGAAAAGTTTTGAAGGTGATGGATATTTATCACTTTGATTGTTACTACAGTTTCACATATGTATGCATATAACCAAATTTATCCAATTGTACACATTAAATATGTGCAGTTATTTCTATATTATTATACTATAATAGACCTGTTTTCTTTAAAAAAGAATATTCCAGTTTTACAATTGCATGAGATTTTCCCCCTTTTCATAGGTAGAAATTGTGGGTAGATGAGTGGTCACTTCCTTGGAAGTGTGACTAGAGTTTTTTTCCGGCTAAGAGATGGGCAATATATTATCTATCAAATTCTTAGCAGTTTTAACAGAAATTTATTTATTTAATTTATTTATCTTTTTTAGAGAGACAGCATGCATGGGAGCGGGGGGCAGGGCAGAAGGAGAAGGTGAGAGAGAATCTTAAGCAGGCTCCACACTCAGCACCGAGCCTGACATGGGGCTCAATCTCACGGCCCTGAGATCATGACCTGAGCCGAAATCAAGATTTGGACACTTAACTGAGTGTGCCACCCAGGTGCTCCATTTAACAGAAATTTAAAAACTGAATCTAAAATTTTTGTGGAAATATAGAGTCAAGATGATCTTAATGAAGAAAAAAGCTGAAGAACTTGAATAGATATCACATCTTTCTATAAGCCCACAGCAATTATGAGTGTAATATTGATGTAAAAATAGACAAATGGACCAATGGAACATGAACCGAGAGTCAGGCCCATACATAGGTGGTCACCTGATTTATAACATAGATACCATAATGTCACAACATAGTGAATTGCATACATCAGAATTGCAATGGGAGTAGAATGGTCTTTTAATAAATGATGCTGTATTTTTTTTTAAAGATTTTTTATGTATTTATTTGGCAGAGAGAGAGAGAGACCACAAGTAAGCAGAGAGGCAGGCAGAGAGAGAGGGGGAAGCAGGATCCCTGCTGAGCAGAGAGCCTGTTGCGGGGCTTGATCCCAGGACTCTGAGATCATGACCTGAGCTGAAGGCAGAGGCTTTAACCCACTGAGCCACCCAGGCGCCCCTAAATGATGCTGTATTATTTGGACATCAGTATAGAACAAAATAAATTTTATCTCTATCTCATCCTATATAACATATTAATTCCTAATAAATTACACTTCTATTTTTTTTTTAAAGATTTTATTTATTTGACAGAGAGAGAGAGACCACAAGTAGGCAGAGAGGCAGGCAGAGAGAGAGGGGGAAGCAGGCTCCCTGCTGAGCAGAGAGCCTGATGCGGGCGATCCCAGGACCCTGAGATCATGACCTGAGCCAAAGGCAGAGGCTTTAACCCACTGAGCCATCCAGGCGCCCCTAAATTACACTTCTAAATAAGAAAGTTAAAACAATAGATGTCCTAGAAGAAAACATATGACAATATCTATAGTAAACAAAATACATCTACTGGGACATGAAAAATACTAATCTATAAAGGAAAAAAAATCAATTGAATTGCATTAAGATTAAACATTTCTGGTAATCTTAAAAACCACTATTTAGAAAGTGAAAAGGTAAGCCACACACTAGCAGAAGATATTTGCCATAAGTATACTCAACAATGGATTTGTATCTAGCATATATACAATTCTCACATATTTGTAAGGAAGAGATGGTCAAACCAATTAAAAAAAATACCTGCAGAAGTCTTAAATGTGCACTTCACAAAAGAAGATATCCAAATATCTGTTCAACATATGAAAAAGTACTCCATTTATTTACTGACAGGAAACTGCAAAAGAAAAACACAACACTTCATATCTACCAGAAATGCTCATTAGGCCAAGAATTCCAAATGTTGTGTAACAACTGTGACCCTCACATACTTTTGAGAGAATACATTGGCACAACCACTCTGGAAAGCTAACATATCTACTAAAGTATGTGTGTTGACCCAGTAATTCCACCCCTATGTGTATACCGAACAGATTTGTACCTGGTTACTGTAAGTCATGTACCAGAATGTTTATAACAACAAATAAACAACTCAAACATCAATCAATGATAAAAGAATTAACTCTTTCTGGTATATTCAGTTGAATCCTATAAGGCAGTGGTTCTCATATGGAGGCAATTTGATTTTCGGGATATTTGACAACGTCTAGAGACATTTTCAGTGGTCACACATAAGGGAGTCCTATTAGCATCTAGTGGTTAGATGTCAAGATGATGTTAAATAATGTACCTTGCACAGGACATTCCCCCCTAACAAAGTATTATCTGGTCCAAAATGTGAAGAGTTCAAGATTGAGAAACCCTGCTATGGGACTATTAAGTAAACTACACATAAACACATAGACGAAGGAAATGAGACACAGAGGAATTTTCTACTGACTGATACCATTTATGAAAACTTCAAGATCAAAATAATCAAATCCATTATAATGCTAGAACTCAGCTCGATGGTCATTTTTGATGGGGAACAGTGATTAGAAGGGGCAGGACAGGGGTCAATGAAAATGGCAATTGTTCTAACCAACATGAGTTTGGGTTACATTTTTTTCCCTTGAAAATTAACTTAGCTGTACATTTTCATTTCTATAGTTTTTTTCCTATATTTTTTGCTGAAAAATTTATTAAAAAGTTGATTAGATTAGATATTCCTTCTCTTAACACCCTTCTGACTACTACTCCATCAATAGTAAAGGTTTTCAGATTCAATAGATCTTGTTCCTAGGAACTATAAAGAGTACAAATTCTTTTTACTTTGTTGGTGGAGTGATTCAGCTCTCTCTAATCACTACACCCAAGCTTAGCATCATATCAACTTTTTACATATCAAAGAGAAGGACCATCTCTTCATTTAGCATTACAAAAAGCCAGACTTAGAGATTTTTTTTAAAGGATACTCACTTTGTTTTTATAAGGCAATTATGATTTGACACAGTAATTTGGAGCTTTTTTGTGTGTTTTAGATATACATATAAAGAACCATCCACTTTCAAATATATATAACATGGATTTTTAAAATTTGCTGAACAAATCTAGTCAAAGCAAAATGCAATTATTTCTGGGAAGTGGCAGATGTTTAAATAATTATTATTTTATCTCAGAATACAGATATAGATTTAATCACACTTGATATGGTAGAAATTGAAGCCAAAAAAATCATGCGTGTATGTTCATATATTCTAAAATCTATTTTATTTCAAATACAGCACAAAAATAAAACAATATAACCCTTAGTCTCATTCCAAAGAAAAATCATTACACATTTACAAAAGTTATCTTTAAGTAATCATTAATTCAGGCCAGAAAGTAAGTCTTTTATATTACTTTAGGGCAAAATATACATATGATGTGATATTTTTAAAAACTTATGAAGATTAGGAGAGCAAAATTAGATCATATTTTACAGTAAAGTTTAGGTATCATTTTATATTTATAAAACCAACACTACCATGTGCAATACCATGGCATTTTTATTATTTAACAAGTAAAACCTGATCTCCGATTTTTTATTTTCACCTCTATAACATTGGCCAATATTGTCATCCCTTGTTGTCTTTTTGAAGTGCCACCTGGGCACTCTCCAATGCCAAATCAATTCAACCTGCTAATAAACCAATAACCAGGTTACCTTTCACTTCAAGGTAAAGAAAGGAAAGAAAAACCCTATCAACTGTGTAGATATAAATCCATTCTATCTAACCTTAGTTGTGTCTGCTATGCAGTCTAGAAATTCCTCTGTTTGACTTAGCTCCCTCTCCTTTTCTTCTTCACATCTCTTAAATATCAGATTCCACCAGGACCCTTACTCAAACTCTGGAGATGACTTCATTGTTTACTTGTTTATCACAAGGATTGTCAAATGTGCTCTCCTCCACAATTCAAGTACTAAACCTGAACACTTATCTATAATTTCACTCATCTTGTTCTTTTTACAACTCTCCTCTAAAATAGAACAGAAATAGATTTTCCAACTCTAAAGGTAATCCTTCCATGGGCCACCAAAATTGAGTACCTTCTGCTCCTAAGGGATCACACTATTACCCATATAGCCTCTGTATCTTCAAGTTCTCTATTAATAGTCTTCTTGTAAATGTTTCCACATGCTCATATCCCTGATAGTCACCATTTTGTTTGGTCTCATCTTCCCCCTCCAGTGTCTCTTCTAGCCCTCTCCAAACCACTTCAAAATTTTTACTTCCTTTGTGTCCTTACACTGGCATTTATGCCACAGTTCACTGTTTTTTAGCTTCAGTTCTCATTCTTTTCCCCTGAAAATTGTACTATGATATTATAAATATCTTTATTTTGGGGAAATACAATGGACACTTTTAATTTTATCAAATCCCTTGTGCATTTTACTTGTATCCTTCTTTCTTGAAATACACTTAACAGAATTTCCCTATCACCAGACACCCAGAGTTCCCCTCTTTCTATCTTACCGCAGTTTGTCAGGTTTCTTGTAGAATACTCTTTTGTCTCTCATTTCTTATTATTTTAGAGCTTATGCATCTTCTCATGGCATCCTCCCAATTTCCGTCAATTCTGATGATTCTTTCATCTGGATAGCCAAACACCATTTCTTTAATGAGCTTCTGACTTCTATCTAACTGAATACTAAACATCACATTTAGCTCAGGACCAACACAATTAAAACTGCTAACGGTTTGTCCCTTCTTCTTGTTCTGTACATCCTGTCCTAAAAAATACCCTTATCATCTAGGCTGCTGTCAAAGAAATTCCGCACCATCCTTGTGTCTCTCTTTCCCTCACTTTGCACAACAGAAATTCCTGAATTCCTGTTGATCCTACTTCATAATTATATTTTAAAACCTTCCACTTATCTCCATTTTCTCTGATACATGGTTAAATCCTATAACAATATTCTCTCCCTGTGATGACTTAAAAATTTCCTAACTAACATTTCTCCATGTTTTTAGGCCTATTCCTTCTCTATATGACTCAGAGTAATTTTTCCAATGCACTAAATATGTTATGACACTCCTTAGCTTAATACTCATAAATAACTTTCTAACAGTGTTAGGAGTAAGTTCAAACTTCTTAATAAAACTGAAAAGTTATGCAACCAAGTTGATATATCGCTAATGAGAAGTCATAATCTGTAGGAAAGTGTGATTCCAAAGAGAATCCAAAGAGCATATTTCATAGCAGTTACCTGAAAAATAATCTTGCCAAGTTGGAATTCTTCAATTAAACCAATAATAAGGTTTGTTTTGTGTGTGCGTGTGTGTGTGTGTGTGTGTGTGTATGTGTGTGTGTATACATCAGAAAATCATAGCCTAAGGTGATAATCAACTTTAAATATGAGAGAGTAAATGGAGCTGGAGGCCAAAATCACAGCTATGTTTATAGCAGTGAGACTAGTGATACAGGGGTACCTGTGTGGCTCAGTCATTAAGTGTCTGCCTTTGGCTCGGGTCATGATCTCAGGGTCCTGGAATGGAGCCCAGCACCGGGCTCCCCCTCTTCTCCTCCCCCCACTCCGACTTATTCTCTCTCTCTCTCCCTCTCTCTCTCAAATAAATAAATAAAATCTTAAAAAATAAAAAACTAGTGACTTTAAAGGAGGAATAAGTATAATTTGCTTACTAGAGTGATTATTATAGCTAGTAAATAATAATTAATAATAATAAATTAATGACATAAAATTTTGAACGGAGATCTATTGAAAGATATTTCCTTTTTCTAAAAACAAAAGAATAAACCCAGTATATTCTATAACCAATATTTTCCTCCTCTTACAGATTCTTGAATAGTACAGAGTTTACAATATAGCAAGCATCATGTGGAAAACAAAATTATTAAATTCACCAAGGCTGATTTCTCAAAATGAGAGTACCAGTTTCTTCTCAGGTGTGAGGGTGACCAAATTGGTTTGATAATTGGTGAGAGAAAGAAGTCACCTTTTATCAAAAAAAACTTTGTGAAGGAGATATCATTCCCTATAGAGGTGTAAAGAAGGGAAGCACATGGCTGACCTCACTACACAGATCAGAAGTAAGGGATTTCTGAGAAGTTTGGCCAGTATCTTTTTATGTGTTGCAATATATATGGAGAAAAGGTGCATGCTGACCTGTCTCATTGCTAGTATAGGAATGGTATTGAGACTGAACAGAGACGGATTGTTTGAATGGTCAGAAGAATGGCAGAGAAGGTGTAAGAACTAGTCCACTTCAGTTCCTACCTCATGAGAGGTAACAAGACAGACCCATTCAAGTCCATAACCCCCTAAATATGGAAAACCTCTATGCAGAAAAACATTCATTACAGCATTTTTTTAAATATATAAGAGATAGTTCTTGTGTGCCTTGGACGAACAGGCCTACAGATTCTTGATTGCTGTTCCTGTCCTCCTTCTTAGTAAGTAGCAACACCATTCATTCACTTGGTAAAATCAAAACCTTATAGTAATTTTTTTACTTTTCCTCTTAAACTCTTCTAGTCCATCAGCAGAGCTGGTCAGTGTTAACTTTAAATAGATTATAAGCCTGATTGTTTCTCTCCTTTTCCCCACAGATACACTAAGTCAGGTTACCCTGATCTCTTTCCATTGCATATGGAACATAGTCAGTGTTCAGTGAAGAGCTGGTGTTTTTCTTGAAGAATTGCTTGAAACATATGTATGCATGTATTCATAGAAAGAGTATATGAAGATGCTTCCATTTAATTTTGTCAAAAAATAATTGAAAGAACCATAGAATACCATAGAACCATAAAAGAACCAAAAAATAATTTAAAGTCCATTGTTCAATGAACTTTTTCAATATGAACTTAATTCTATACTCTTCCTCTCTCCACAACTCTTCTCTTTAAGAAATTTTACTTATCCTTCATGGTTAATTTAAAATATTCTTTTCTTTAGGAACTTTCTCTTTTTCCAGAGAAGTGCTACTTCTCACTCCCTTAAATCGCCATGTATACATTTGAGCTCTCTCTCTGTGGAGCTTAAAAGTTTTTTCCTGACATTTGAGTTATTGTTCTGAATATGTTTCTTTCCCCTATCAGATTATAAACTCCTTGAAGACATCTCCTTTTAAATATTAAGACACAGGAACCTAGGTTATTGTTACATTAGAATCCCCTCCTCCCAAATCCCCCGTGAGTTAATGTGGTTATAATGTAACTTTTTAAAACAAAACAATCATAAGACACATATATAGCATGTATCATATTTTAATCCCCTATACAGCCTTAATTGGTAAGCATTTTATATAGGTGAATGAAAAGATAAACATATGAATGAAAGAATTAAAAATTCAATGAACAGTGAAACATTTTTAGCTGGGTAAGCTATAAAACAGTAAAATAGGAACGTTTATATTTTATAGTGATGTATTTTAAATTTTTATATATGTAAACAGAAATGTGAGGTTAAGCTTCATATACTAATACTGATAATGATTTATTACCGGTGCATGCTATAATTGTTTGTTTAAAGAAGCCACATTATAATCACATTAACTCACTTCAGGGTGTTTAATGTAACAATACCATACCCTGCTGTTTCTTATTACTTAAATGGAGTTGCAATTTGGTTTTCCTGCTGACTATTCAATTGTATTTCCTAGACAAAGACAGATAGTAACTTATATCAAATTATTCTTGTTTATCTAAGGAGAACATTAATCAATACCATGTGATCTGAGGCCAGGTACCTCTTTTTCCCTAATCACACTGCATTTAAACAAGAGCAAAGATATCTGGCATTTTCAAATATTGGTTCAGTTCAATTTAGCACACATTGGACATATCTGATGTGCTGTACTATGCATGCTGATATATGAGATTTTAGTATAGAATCTAGTTTCGCAGCATAATATTTGCCTAACGCTTTGCCTATTAGGTAAGACGCTTTCATTACTGCATTTAATGCTCAAGAGAAATAGTAATCATCAGGAATAATGACTAGTTAAGTAGGTAGGACAGATAGTATTAATCACAATATATAGTTTTAGACACTAAATTCTAGAGATCTAAGATTCTATCAGTGACGTCTCAACAATTAACTCTGTGCATTTTGCACCATAGAATTTTATGCTCCAAAATTAAAACACTGTGTTTGATCTCTTGGTCATCTCAACACCTAACTCAAGTTCTACATGTGAATAAAGTGCCCAACATCCTATTTTAATCCCATAATTTTTTTGACCATAACTTAATGTCATACACTAAACTTTGTTATCACTCTGAATGACAGAACCTCTGAATTCAAAAGTTTGAAACTATATGTATATACAGTATCTTTTCTTATGAGTCTCTCATGCCATTAGTTCTACTCTGGCTAATGAAGCCATCAACACCCTATACTCTCCCTATTCTTCAGCCCTCTCTTGTCTTCTGTTTCTTTGAAAGATGATGCCATATAGTAATTCACTTTAATCACTCTCAGGCCAAAAGCATGAATCCCTTTTCACTCTTACATTGTCACATGCAACACATTGCAATACACTTCTGCTCAACAGCCCCAGATATGCTCAGTGTAAGGGGGAACAATGTGGGTTGATTCATTTCAGACTCATGATCTGGGTCCTCATTTAGCCCTCATTGTTGCCATATGCACTTCATCATAAACCTAAGGACACTCCCTTCAGTATTTATTTCAAACTCACCATTACTCCCAGGTTTCTTCTTCCCCTTCTACTCTTGCAAGGAGATGACTTGGTGATTTGATTTCCAACAGAACGGGGAGGCCAACACTTAAGCTCTTCCTTACTTCTCCAGCCCATGCCTGCAGGTTTATTTGCATTCCCAATCAGTCTTATTGATATTTTTTTTTCACATTTAAGTAAGTGGTTTCTCTCTGCCTTGCTGAAAACGAAATTTTCACTTACCAGTTGATTTTATTCTCTTGTGTTTCCTAGAAAACTTTGTCTCATCTATTATCTCTTATAACCCACATCTTCAAACTCACCTTCCATATATATATATTTTTCATATTTTCATATCAAATTTTCATATTTTCAAGGACATTTATTGTAAAAAAAAAAAAAAACCAATGAAACTTCTTCCCTCTTTAACCTGTGCTTTTTTCCCCATCTTTCTTCTTTATTCTCCTTTTTTCATCTCTTCTTCCCTTCTCCATTCCACTGCCCCTTGGAAACAGCTAGTCATCCAAAAATGTTTCTCTAAGAAAGCTTCAGTTCTATGTCTTTCTATTTTGTCTCTCATTTCATTGTGGTTGTGATTAGTGTCATTCACTGACTTGTCAGTTCTTTCTCCTTCTGCTAATATGGTAGGATTGCACTTCTTTGCCTCCTTAAGCTTAGGTGTGTGGTGCCTTGCCATTGAAATGCATATCAGAGCTGTCAGTGCCTTCCGATCCTCTAGGATCCCTTCCTTTTTTAGTGCACAAAGACTCATGTGTTTTCACTGCCAAAATCCAGATCTGTGGCTCTCTTTGGGCCACTGGAGCCCAAAAAGCCTGGGATTTTATATCACCACAATGGAAACCTTAAAATAGTAACTGACAGGTAACAGGGTATAATAATGCAGTTTCTGTGAAGCTGGTCAGGACAATTTCAGATTTGACTTGCCCAGTCTCCAGAGCTACCTTGATGATGGAGCCAAAATTTCAGGACACTTTGCTTAACATTGCAACATTTCTTGGCTTCCTTTCCTTTCGGTCCCACTTCCCCACTCTCTTCCTGGTTTTAACTGTGAACTTTTACTACTTATATTACTTTCATATGAGCTCTTAACTCAGAGGCTATTTCTGGGGAACCCAAACTAAAATAAAATGTGTATGGAATTAACATGTGTCATATTTAGGCTTAAAGAGCTCATGTGTGATTTGCCACCTACTTTTTTCCTCTACCCTGACAACTGGCAATGTTCCAGATAGTGACAGCTCTGTTGGCCTAGGGCCTAGAACGAGGAAAATGTGGAGCAGAGCCTACAGTTAACTCATGATGGACGTGTAGCCTGAGAGAAAAATGAAACTTCGGTGTTTAAAGCTGCTGAGTTATCCCATTATTTGTCACTACAGCATAAACTATCCCATCCTTATGCTATGGGCATGAGTTCACATCCCTCTTGTATCAATTTATATATTATCAGGATGGATCAAAATATGCTGTGGTGATAAAATTCCAAAATCCCAATGGCTTATAATGAAAAAGATTCACTTTTCCTTTATTCAGGTTTCCTTACTGCTGGACCCATCCAGATGAAGGAGTACACCATGAAACTTGCTGGTTGCTGTGCTGGTGGGAAGGATCCCTGGATATGGTTACAATGACATATTCAATCCCAAAGAGATGCATGTGTACTCTGGTTTCTCTTCAGATCGTATAAATCTTTCGCCTTTTACCAAAGGGATGCATGTGACTTCCCCTCACAACTCATTGACCAAAACTAGTCAGATGGTAACAAGGGAACCAAGAAGTGCAACTTCATGATGATCCTGGAGGAGTAAGAGTTGGAAACAATCAGAGAACAGAATTAATGATTAGTACAGTTTTCAACTCATGACATCTGGCCTTTATCCAGACTACTTCCCAGATTTGTTATTACCAATGACAAATTAAGCTAACACGTTTTCACGTTATATTTCCTGAGCTTTCTGTAGCACTTTAAATTGTTGAATAGTTTATTCTTTATTGAATTCTATGCATTTTTTGCCTTTTGTTTCATTAAGGATGCCTTTTATTACAAGTAATTAAAAAAAATCACAGAGTAGTTTAAAGATTGACATGGACTATTTCTGCTCAAGCAAGAGAAAAGACAGACAAATCTGAAAATTCTCCTACTACTAAATGCCTAGAAAGACTGGATACAAACAGTAAAAACAATAGAAAAAAACACTTTTTTTTCCACAGTGGATAATTGAGTCAAAAAGAGGAAAGTAAAACACAAAATATTTTTCTGAATTTAGTGTAGAAGTATTTTCTTAGACAAAATACAAAAAGGAGAAGCCATAAAAGGAATATTGCAATAAATTGAACACACTAAAATGTAAGCATTTTGTATTAACTGACATGTAAAAATTTAAAAAATAAGAGAAGTCATATATCTCTCAACCATAGATTGGATAACATGTTTGTATCAAGAATACATAGAAAGCCCCAATAAGTAAATAAGAAAAAAACAAAAAAGAACAAGTAGAAAAGAGACAAAGTATATAAATAAGCCTCAGATAATGGAATCTGTACAGCAAAATATAAATGTAAAAGTGAGCTGAATATGTACAACCTCATGAGTAATCAGGGAGATGCAAATTATCACCATAACAAAATGTGATTTTTTAGCCATCAAAATGGAAAAATGTAGTTAAATCCAATAAATTCAAGTGCTAGTAAAACAGGAGCTCATATACTTTGCCAACAAGATGACAAATTAACATCACTTTTTGGAAGGGAATTTTGCAGTATCTAACAAATAGGAAGTTGCATATTCTCTATCCCAGTAATCCCAGGTCTAGAGAGACTCTCTATATATGCATAGGGGCCATTTAGAAAAATGTCCTTTGCAGCACTGTTTGTATTAAATTAAATGTGGAAAAAAACCCTAAATATTCGTTAGTAGGTGTCTGCATAAATTAACTATGGCTTATTCATATAATGAATATTAGATAGCAAGTAAATTATATGAACTGGATTACCCAGCATCAACATCAACATGGCTATAACTTATACATATAATGTGGAGGGGGAAAATCAAGTGGATCTATATAAAAAACCCAATATATATTATTTGTGAATCATTAATTTGAGGTAAAAGTATAAATACTTGTCTATAAATAATTACAAACTTTAGGGTAGTGGTTACCTTTGAGGCTGGGATGGCGTGCATCAAGAAGTGTGTTTGGCAGCCTCTAAGATGGTCCCTGACGATTTTCACCTAATAGTCATACCATTGTGTGATCAGCCTCCTTTTGTATGGTTGGACCTAGTGACTCACTTTAAATGAATCAGATATGGCAAAAGTAGTGAGTATCACTTCTGATTAGTAATCAAAGACAGGGTGGCTTCCGTCTTGAGTTTTCTCTCTTGCTTGAGGAAACCAGCTGGCATGCAGTGAGCTGCCTTGTGGAGGGGCCCATATGACAAGGATCTGAGGGAGGCCTTTGGCCAACAGCCAGTGAAGAACTGGCTCTCATTCAAAAATCTGTGAGAAATTGAATTCTGACAACAATGTGTGAGTGATCTTTGAAGTAGATCCTTACCTACTTCAAGCTATCAAATGAGCTATCAAATGATAGTCAAGCTATCAAATGAAATTGAAGTCCTGGTTGACTTCTTGATTACAGGCTTGTGAGACACCTTAAAGCAGAAGTACCCAGCTAAGGTGAATCTAGATTCCTTCCCCAAAGGAAACTATAAAATAATAACTACCTATTGTTTTAAACCATTAATGGGTTCAGGGCAGTTAAATATCAATAGATAACGTATAGGAGGGATGAAGAAATAAATGAAAATATCTGGCAGCCTGGCAAAAACAGCAAGTTTCTACCAGGTTCTTGTTCCATTTTTCTGTCCTCAGACTGACTTTTCCATATTCTGTGATTTTATCCTCATGCTAGTGGCTAGAGGGCTATGGTAGCAGCATGCCTTAATTTCACTCATACCTAGTCAGTACTGTCCAGAAAATATAATAGAAGCCACATATATAAAAATTTATAGATACTGTGCTTATAAACCAAATAGAATCAGGTAAAATTCATTTTAATAATATATTTTATTTAACCCAATATATTCAAAATATTCTTTTTTTATTTTTATTTTTTAAAATTTATTTTATTTGTTTATTTGGAAATGTAACCCTAACATACTATTTGGTATTCTTTTTTTTTTAAAGTTTTTATTTATTTATTTGACAGAGAGAGAGATCACAAGTAGGCAGAGAGGCAGGCAGAGAGAGAGGGGGAAGCAGGCTCCCTGCTGAGCAGAGAGTCTGATGCGGGGCTTGATCCCAGGACCCTGAGATCATGACCTGAGCCGAAGGCAGAGGCTTTAACCCACTGAGCCACCCAGGCGCCCCTTCAAAATATTCTTATTCCAGCATATAATCCATATAAACAAATTACTGAGATATTTAAATTGCCTTTTTCATGCTAAATCTTAGAAATCTGATTTGTATTGGCTATCTCAACTTGGACACTAAATTTTCATCAGAAGCATTGATGTATAAAATGTACAGTTGAGAAAGTTGATTCATATTTTGAAGTTTTTAAAAAATATATATTTAAAAGTTTTCCACTAATGAAATTATCAGTTCTTAAATTTAAGTTTAAGTTAATTAAAATTAAGTAAAATTAAAAATTCTATTTCTTAGTTGTACTAGTCACATTTTAATAGCCACATGTGGCCAATGACAACCATATTAGACAACTTGGCTCTAGAGGATATTTCTCATGAGAAAGAACTTTTCTTTTTTTTTTTTTTTTTTCCAAGAAAGAACTTTTCTTTTCCTCCAACTGCCAATCATTTCCCTTTGTAATATTTTGGCTAATTTGAGTTTTATATCTTTTTCTAAACCAATCCCTATAAAGGGGGATGATATTCCACTTTAGATATGTTTTTCTCAACTTTCTTTGTAGATTACATTTATCTGGAAAGTTGTTTTTATTTATTATTGTTATTATTATTATTATTATTGTTATTATTATTATTTTGAAAAGTTTCTAAAAAAGTGCCTGTGTCTATCAGTTCTGATAGATTTAATTGGTTCTTAGTCCCAAATTGGTATTTTTTAAGAGCTTTCAAGGGAAGAGGAATTAAAAATACGGGAGGTTCTATGGGGCCACTGGTTGGCTTAGTTTGTTGAGTGTCTGACTCTTGGTTTCAGCTCAGGTCATGATCCCAGGGTCTCTGTGCTCAGCAGGACTCTTCTTAAGATTCTCTCCCTCTGCTCCTCTCCCTTGTTCTTTCTCTCTCTCTCAAATACATAAATACTAAATAAATATATATTAATATATATATTACATATAATATATAATAACTAATGTATTAATATATAATTAACAATTAATTAATATAATAATTATATTATTTTAATAATTAAATACTCTATAATATTATAATTAATTAATACAGTATATTAATTATTACATACTAATTAATAATTAATATATTAATGATTATATCTATATCTATATCCCTATGTTCCTATTTACCCAGTAAAACATAAACTCTGCTGGGCACGTGGGTGGGTCAGTCAGTTAAGTGTCTGCCTTCAGCTCAGGTCATGATCCCAGAGTCCTGGGATCAAGCCCCACATTGGGCTTCCTGCTCAGCAGGGAGTCTGCTTCTCCCTCTTTCTCTGCCCCTTCTTCTGCTTGTGCACTTTTTCCTCTCTCAAATAAATACATAAAATCTTTTTAAAAAACAGAATCCCTGGGACAAACCCTGGGCATTGCTCTTTGAAAAAAACAAAACAAAAAGAAACGAAATCTATTCCACATGATTCTAATGTAAAAATCAAAGAAGAGAATAAATGACTAATTAAAATCAAAACCTAGCCCTCAGGATTGTACTTGGGATAGATTCCTCTGACAACACAAGGTCTTCATGGGGAGGAAAAATGATTACCACAGAAGGCACAATTCCACTAGGAAGGAGAAATATGTTTTGTGTAGATAGCCAACTATGTCCACTCTACTTTCTGGGTTTTCTGTCTGCCGCTGAGATCTGTCTTTGGTCTTCATTGCTGCTGTTATTCTGCTGGTATACTTTGAATGATGGTGTTCCTCTGGGTTCTGTTTGCTACCAGCTTCTTTTATAACTAACTGCACATTTGCTTTGTTTCTCTCTGCCCCATCTTAGGTTTTGACAACCATCTATAACCTGATGACTTCTGGCTCCAACCAGAATAATCCATAGCATTTCTTTGCCTCTTACATTTCAGACAATGACAGGAAAATGCTTCTGATTCATTGTATCTTGACTGCCAGACTTACTTGTTTTTTCATATGAACTTACACTCGATATTAATGCATCAATTTTTATTGTACTTGTGCTGTAGCAGTTACTATATGTTGAACAGTATAATTTATATCAAACAGTATTGGTATAATTCTCAGCTACGCAGATAATTATTTCTTTGGTTTGCTTTTTTAAAATTCACAGCTATAAAATGCACTCCTGACTGCACTAGTCCATTAGCAAGCCACTTGGGGGTTCCCTGGGTGAAATCTGAAACCATCCCTGTATGTGGAGGAGGAGGGAGACCAAAGAAAAAGGCAGATCATTCTAGGTTGGTGGATTGGATGTTTAATAAGCAAGGGAACCTACATACAAGACTTGTCTTAGGCAGCCACAAGATGAGTAGATTTCTGCACCCACCTGCCAAATCTTAGTTTATATAGAGGACTTAACTGGGTTCAGTCACACATACCATATAGATGGCCTCAGCACCATATCACTATCTCAAGGCTATGTTCTTGGGACAGCTTCTGGGAGTGGAAAAGGCAAGTACAATGCACACTTCAAAGATAGGGGAGGGGATGAAGAAACTCTGATTGCCAGGGTGCTGCTCATGGGTCAACTGGGGGTTATGTCCTCTCAGTGACCTCTCCCAACACTCCACCCTCTTCCTCCACACGCCCCCCTCTTCCACAATGTGCCCTGACCAGTAAGCAAGGGATTTCACTGGCATGGAGGTGGCTCCTCTGGCAGCAATCTGGTGGCATTGGTGGCAGATGTCATAGCAACAAAACAGGTACATGCAAGAGAAAACACAGGTTAAAACAATGATTCCCAAAATCATGACAACTCTTTCCACCAAGAGTCCCACAATCCAAACCACTGATTTATTAAGTCCTCTAGGCTAGAGGTCAGATCACTCAGGGTATTCACTTGTATTCTCATGTAATTTAATAAAGATGATACCTTAGCAGACTCATCAGGTATAAAGATAATACATTCTATTTGGATAATGGCACAGGTGACTCCTTGTAAAGCAGTAATAATGTCCAAGGCCATCCTATTTTAGAAGACAGCTTTTTGTGTTAGATTCATTTCAGTGTTCAGAAATTAAATACTTTTGTCATTAGCATTCAAGGCTTGCTGGGTGAATTTAGTAAGGGGTTTTATATGTGGTATAATGTCCTCGAGGCCAATGGAGGGGACAATGACAGCGGCCAAATGTTTGTACTAGTGGAAAACAGAACATGTCCACCTGACCTTGAAGAGGGAGGTTGGAAGTTTTAGGAGATTAACTTGGTTTTAGATACCATACATGTTGGCTGGGGGGAAGCAGCACTGTCAGGCATGTGGAGACAGACTGGGGGCAGGATATGCCAGACCAAAATCCTCACCTTCTCCTCTCTTTTAATGGTGTGTGTTCCTTTCCAACTATAATGCATTTAGACAAGTCCAGCTTGCAGCAGGACAATGGAATCTCAGTGGAGACTGATTGTTCCCTCTCAGGAGTATGAAGTAACTCACCACCAATTCCAGAGGGACATCCCATTGCAAATTCCAGTAGATAATTCCTTTCCCAGACATGATGGGGCTTGGTGTTCTCAGCAGCATGGCACATTAATCTGCTAGAAGAGTCAAGGCAATGGCTATTTCCTACAACTTCTTTACCTTTATAGTATTGGGTGCCTTGGCAGGCATGCCTGGTCTGGCATATGGGGCAACAGGCCCTACTGGTTGATCATTCAAATGTATTAAAGCCTGGGACTTTAATACTTTTAATATTTTGGTACACCCATCCAAGGAAGTTTTAACAGTTAATAACTTAATCTGCTGCTTCAATGTTCCATTTTTCTTTTCTACCAACCCTGCTGCTATAGGGGAGATGGACCCTCTATTTAATGCCATGTTCTTTTGCCAAGGTCTGCAGGTGAACCCAAATGTGCCCCCACAACTCCACATCTTGACTCCACAGGGGCCAGTTATGATCTTCTACTCTTTGACTTCCCATTGTCCAGGCTTCTCATTGTCTTTAGAATGGCCCAACTGTCAGTGCAAAGGGTTAACAACCAGGAGTCAGGAGTGATCACAAGGTGAATGGCTCTGAGCTTAGCCCATTGGCTGCTGTGGTTTATCCCTTACTGAGAGGCTTTACCTCAAGGAGCTCTGTGTATACTTTTAGGAGCTATTACTCTACTGGGGTATTTTGGGTTTCTATCCCCTTCCTGAGCTGGTGCCAGAATCCCAAGGGCATTCTCCCCTTCTCTTGTCTCTGCCACAGAGCCTAACCCATACCTTGTGGAATTATAGTCATAGCTAACTCAAGTGGTCACCGTGCTTAGGAGATGCCCAGAGCTTTAATTTGTTTCACTGGTATTTTTGCCTTCTCAAAGGCGGCTTGCTGTTCTGATCATAAGTCCCACAAGTGCCCTTTTTTTTTAACTAGGGAATGCAGGAATTGTATCGGGTGAGGAACAAAAGTCCTCCAAATCCCCAAATCCCTACAAAACTTGCATCTCTTTCATATTCTTAGGGTGTTGGTAAGCTCACACCTTATTAATCACAGCTTCTGGGATGCCACGAGTCTTACCTGAACAAATGACTTCTAAAACCTTGTGGTGGTTGCCTGGGCCTCGAATATTGTGTGGGCCCATCCTCTTCCTTGCAGATGTTCCAGCAAAGCCTTCAGAGTGTCCTGCCACAGGGGTGAATCTTCACATGCTAACATTATATCGTCAGTGTAATAGCCTGTTTTACTGATGTGAGAAGGGGAATAGGGACAAGTCTCTGGCTATCACCCCATGATATATGGAGGGTCTCTGTAGGTAGTACCTTGGGAAGCACTTGAAAGGCCCATTGTGGCCCCTCCCCTGTGAAGGCAAATTGATCTTATGAATCAGTGGCCAGTGGTATTCTGAAAAAAGGCTAAATCCAGCACAGCATGGTCCACTCCTTGGACCATGGCTAAGGTATCTAGTGGCAGTGTTGGGCACAGCCTCAGAAATGGGGGCACTACCTTGCTTAGTTCTCAGTAGTTCCCCATCATCTGCCATGAGCCATCTGGTTTTTTTACTGGCCCTGTGAGGCTGTTGAAGCCCTATGAGCAGGCTGTGCAATACCCACTTGGTACAGTTCTTAGATAGTTTCTCCTATCTCCTTATTCACCCTGGGAAATGTATATTGTTTGACAGTAACTACTCTAAGGAGTGGCAGGCTTATGGGTTCTCAGTTGGTGTTTCCCCTTAGCACTGGTTTGATTACTCTAGTCCAGAGGTGGAATTCACCAGCAGAATTTAACCTTGTACAATATCAATGCCCAGTCTCTTCTCTGGAACTGGAGACATGAAACCTTATATTCTTCAGGTAGAATCTCCAGTATGTAGTGTCAGATGAACCTTTCAGACCAAAAACTGTTTGCCTTCTGTAACCATTAATGGTGTCAAAGCAGCCAGAAAACTTCTGAGGCTTACCATGTATTAGAGTATATTAGGCTTCAGTATCCACCAGAGTCACACTTTTTGTTTATTTCTGGAGGGCCAGTGACTCGTGAGCTCCACCCAAGGCCTCTGATCTTCTCCAGTGGCCCTCACAGGGAGGCAATCTTGGCCTGCACCCACCTCAAATAAGAGTGTATAGGGGCAGATGGGGCAGGTCCGAAATGTTCAGATTTTGAGGCTTTCCACAGACTGACCAACACAGTGTTGGGTTGTTGGTCTATCTGTTCAGGTGGGTTTCCTACAACAGTGAGGTCAAACCACATTTGCTGTCAGGTAGTTTTTGCTGGCCCCTTTATACCCAGTTGGGATAGTCTTTTGACTTTCTGAGAAACTTCTCTGTCTCAGATCTTTTCCATAGCCTAGACCCATTCTCAGGACTTCTCAGATTCCCCCAGATCAACAATGGATTGCTCAGCATCATGAATATCTTCTCTCACAACTCAATTTAGAATGGATTTCAGCGTCCTCTACCAGATTATGGGGGTGGATTGGAGAATCTTAGTTTTTATTCCTGCAGTGAATGTGGTCTGACAGGGCCTTCTGCCAGTTCCCTAAGAATTTTCTGCACCTCCTCTATAGATTTCCAGGGTTCCTCATGCCCAGGGAGGTCACTGTCATTGGGTCAAGCCTCCCTGCAAACTAGAATAATCCAATCTATAAGGGAGTGAGTACTTCAAAAGACTGCTAACCCCTTTCTACCATGCAGGCATTGCTGGAGGGCAGAGTGTGTGGTAATGTTGCTCATTTTCTCTGCCTCCTGCCTGGTCAGAGAAATGTGTGTGCTCCCATATCCCATAGTTGCACTAACCATGCCTGGATACTTTCCCTGGCTTTTGGCTGGAACTTGACAGCTATATCAATAAGCTCAGTGGGTGCATATTCTCTCATCATGACCATGTTCTAGACAGGGGATTGCCCCCTGGCTGGGGTTGCTCTTGCTGTGCTTTGTTTTCCTTTTTATTAGTGATTCCCTGGCACCAAACTTTTTGTCTGTTTCATTGTCAATCACTACAACACCCTCCTCTCCACTCTCATCACTTTGCTAGGATTTTCTTTGCTGCAGTGTGCTATGTTCAGTTCCTCAAGCAAGCCCATTAAAGCCGATAGTGTTTTCAGGATATCTGTGTACTCCCAAGGTGGTCCACAATCACCTGACATAGGGGCCACTCCTCCTCCTGTAGAGGTCACCAACCAACCCAGGATTTCTCTCTTAGATGCCTCTTTGGCAAGTCCCATTTTTCAGTCTCTGGCTGGTTAGCCAACTGTTGCTCCACATTCTCCTTGGGATCTTTCTGGGTGGAGGAAAACAGGACAAGACCAAAGAAAGACGCAGGCCATGCCACATTAGTAGATGGCAGGTTTTGTGTGCACCCGAACTTTCATATCGGGCTTGTCTTCAGTGGTTGCAAGACGACTACATTTCCATACCTGCCTGCTAAGTTTTGAAAGTTCAAATAGAGGCCTTAACTGAGTTCAATCTTGTATAACATTCAGATGGTCTCAACACTACATCGCTATTTCAAGACTATGTCCTTGGGGCAGCTTCTGGGAACAGGAAAGGCAGGCAGAATATACAATCCAAGGGCAAGGGAAGGGTGAGGAGCCTCTGATTGTGGAATTCAGCTCATGGGTCACCCAGGCGTCATGTCCTCTTGATGTCCTTCTCCAGCACTAGTGCAATTTTAATTTAAATGATAAATACAAAAGGACAATGACTGAAAATGTCTAAACTTTCAGGAAAGGTGGGATTTTTGCTTTTAATCTGCTGGAATCTAGTTTTTCTTATTCCAGAGTCACTGGTGAAACTGCTAATGCCAAGAATCCCAGCTTTGCTACAGTTGTTTGCCTCTCCTTTGGCCTCTCTAATAATTTCTAGCAGGCTGGAAGGACTTTCAATGAATTTGTTAGAGAAAGATATTTATCTGTTACTTTGGAGAAACAGAAAATTTACACATAATTATGTTAGAATGATTTGAAATCATGTAAATTTTGCAGAAGGGAAATGGTTATTTCTTGAGTCAGTAGGTTATTTGGAGGAACATTCCATTCTGCAAGATCGTGTCAACAGTTCAAAAATAACAGAAGTAAAACCAATTAATCAGTTGGTTGATTAGTAAAAGTTTATTGTGCACACACCAAATATGCAGTTTGTAAACCAGGAACACTCAAACCAAAACATGGACTGAAGTTCAGGGGAATATTGTCATAAAGCAGTTTATGTAGTGAGAAAGCAGGGACTGTGTGTTCTTCACAGTGATTGGTTATAATATTAGAATTTTCTTAAATAATAGGGAATTGGTCAGTGGTTATCTCATATCAACCTGGGGAAACAGTTCAAGTTCTGCTTATGATTTCCAGAGGCATAAGCAAGAAATGACCCAAGTTGGTCTTGCAAAATAAGCTAAATTAAGCTTTGTTTATATGACTAAACTGGTTTTGCCTGCTCAGAAAATTTTTAAGGCTCATCTCCATTTTTTCTTAAGATTTTATTTATTTGAGAGAGAGAGAGAGTGAATGCACAAGCAGGGGAGGGGCAGAGGGAGAGGGAGAAGCAGGCTCCCTGTTGAGCAGGGAGCCCGATGTGAAGAGGAGCATGAACCCAGCATGATCTGGTCTAAAGGCAGACTCTTAACAGGCTGAGCCACCCAGGTGCCCAGACTCCATTTGGTTTTGATTGTAACAATAATTCTGTCTTAAAATTGTTTATATTCTCTTACTCATTAATTTTACTTCTAGGATCCTATCCTAATAAAATAAAAATTCAATGAAACTATACCCAAAAGATATTACTCAGAATAGTCATTATATTGAAGCATTAGGAAACATTCCACACTTCCTTCTGTAAAGATTATTTAGGTAAGATGGATCACTAGAAAAAATTTTAAACTAATATTTACAAAACAAAGCTAGAAGGGAGAGGTTGGTAAAAGTGTATAGACTTTCAGCTCTAACATGAATAAAATCCGAGGATAAAATGTAAAAGGTGGTGATAACACTGTATTGTATAGTTGGAATTTGCTAAGAGGTAGAATTTAAATGTTCTTACTAAAAACAAAACAAAACAAGGTTAAATATGTGATGTGATGGATGTGAAACTTAACTAGATGGGGGTGGAATCCTTGCTCAATGTTATACTTATATCAAAACACCACGATGCTAAGTATCTTATAATTTTATATGTCAGTTATATCTTCATAAAACTCCAATTAAAAAAAAAAGTATAGCACTTAACCAAACCTGTGGATGAGGATTTAGTCACCAGAATTGAGTCCCCAGAAGTGCTATTGAAGAATGTAGTCCTATCCTCTCCCTGCATGCTAGTGATGCTACGTAGGGGCAGATACACAAGTGTCATCATCACCACTTTTGATGTGCCTTTTCAGACACTTTCTTACCCTCTATAAATCATACCTTAATAATTAGCAAACATTTATTGATTATTTATTGTGGAAAAGTCACTGTGCATATGTGCTGGGGTTACAGAATTGGAAGAAACAAACAGTTACACCGAGAAAACCAGAGCAATAATTATAATAACTAATATTTATTGAAGTCAGATATACTATTCATGTTAAAAATATTATCTCATTTAATCTTCACAACCATCTCAATTTTCTTTTTTTTTTGTCAGAGAGAGAGAGAGAGCACAAGCAGGCAGAGTGGCAGGCAGAGGCAGAGGGAGAAGCAGGCTTCCTGCCAAGCAAGGAGCCCGATGTGGGACTTGATCCCAGGACCCTGGGATCATGACCTGAGCCGAAGGCAGCCACTTAACCAACTGAGCCACCCAGGCGTCCCTCCATCTCAATTCTCAAAAGACAAAAAAGCACTTAGAAAAATTAGAAAATAAGAATAAACATAAATATTGTCAAAGATGTGGGCTGTTACTTTTATCCACTGCTAAAAGAGATGCAAAATGGTACAATCCATTTAGAAAAAGGTTGCCAGTCATTAAAACTGAGATCATAAATCTACCGAATGTCCCATTCATTCAAAACTTAGATATTTATAATAGGAAAAAGAAACACAAAGACTTATACAAATGGTTATAGTAGCTTTATTTATATTAGCTCCCATCTGGAAATAATCTAAATATTTATACAAGAAAATTATAAAACATGCAGAAGATGAATTAGCACAAAAATATTAAACTTAAAAAAAAAGAATTTTAAGGGCATCTGGGTGGCTCAGTTGGTTAACATCTGACTCTTGATTTCAGCTCAGGTCATGATCTCAGGGTCATGAGATTGAGCCTCAAATTGGGCTCCATGCTTGGTGTGGAGCCTGCTTAAGATTCTCTCTCTCCCTCTCCTTCTGCCCTTCCCCCTTCTGCTCAGGGCACATATGTGCCTGCTTTCAGTCTCTCTCTTAAAAAAAATGTTTTTTTAAATAAGGGAAAACTTTTGTTCTATTATTGAGAACGATTTTTTTAAAAGTCTGTGAGAAAGTACACACCTCTTGATTGGCCCCAAGACTCCAGTCAGCTCTAGGGTTTAAAGAAGTCGTGACTCATCCAGAATCTCCACCAGAATCTGTGATCATTATTTTGGAGTATAAGAAGAGAGGACAAAAGATGGGGCTGGGTGAAGGAGGTGGACTTGCTTCTTCTGGCAATGTCTACTAAAAAGTTCCCATTTCTTTTGAATTACCTTTCACCTCATGCAATGCATGGTTATGGAGCAACCAGTTATAATAGGATACACAAAACCACACCAAAAATGTGATTCAAAGAAGGATATTGGTTAATGGCCAATATTTCAGGCTATACATACATATATTTTCTGTGAGAAATGTTGACAACAGAAGAGAGAAGGAAGCTTGCAGATCAGGTTTGATGGAGATATATATGGAGCTGTACATAGATCTATCTCTATCTCTATCATCTATAGATATATATATCTCTATCTGTTTATCTATCTATATATCTATCTATCCCCTATATATATTTGGCTGAACACATGGTTCTTCTTAGGGTAACTGAGTGAATCAAGACTGCAAAGATAGATCAGTGCCACACTGTGGAAAGCCCTAAATTTAAATACATGAATATAGAAGTATCATTGAAAGATTAGCACTATTGAAAAAGAATTTCAGGAATATGTACCTGGAATCTTATGTTTGATTGTTAGAGTGGAATCTTATGTTAGCAGTGATAATGGAATAAAAAGAATAAAATCAGAAGCACTAGTCGATTCATTGTTAAAGAAAGCTTGAAAATTAGAAGAATAAAGTCTCCAAGATTTCCTGCTTGTGTTATTGCTATTTTCAGATGGAGTAAATTCGAGAATAAGTAGTTTTGGAGCAAAAAGCTGATGTGCAATTACTGTATTAATCAAGCGTTTTTAGAGGACTTTTGGGGGGGGTTCTGTTTTATTAGTAAGTTCTTGGACAACAGAACAAGGGAAAAAGTTCATCATCTTAATAATGGTGACTTTTAAAAGGTCAAGGAACAAGGCTACAATCACTCAAAGTGTAGCATTTTCTAGAACAAATATACAGTCTAATTTGAGTACATTCATATTTGTCATTTGCGTATTTTGCAACCTCAGATGTGTATTAATATTTTCTTTGTTTTTATAATTTTAAATATTACCCAAAGGCATTATATTTTTGAGAGATAAAATCTACAAAAATGTAACTATTTGAAGTAAAATAGTAAAGTTGTTCTTGACTTCTATATAACATTAAAAATATGTTTATCTAGTAATTTATTAACAATAAGAATAAGGTAATATTTTCAAACTGAAATATTTCACATAAATAATAACTATTATTTAAGATATATCTTAATTTAAGACACATATTAAATATTTAGAATATACAGGGCTCAACTGCAGTTCTGAAGACTCTTCTCATACTTGCGTTTGAGCTATCTGTAGATTTAATACTATTAATTGTAGTAGATGGCAATACTTATCTAATTATGTCAGTCTGCCTCAATTCATTACCAAATATGAAGCCTACTAAAAGCTCTCTAAGATCCAGTCCAATTAAGGAAGAGGGAAGAATGATTAAGGGCCAAGAAATTCTGTATTCTATAATATGAGGAGTTTCATATGATTCTTTTCTTCCCATGAAGCAGGATTCAGGGAATTCCCAATAGTTTTAATGTATTAGACTTTGGAAAATATTTGTTCTTTTATTTCTGAATAATTCAGAGGTAAGAAATCATTTCATATTAAAATAAGTGCTTGTATTTATTCTATTTATTTTCTATTTATATTAATATTTCAATTTCATAGAATCAGAGTTTTAGTTCTCTTGAATTATATACTAAGTGTGTAATAAATATGTACATTGTTTTATATGTCTTCATTACTACAGATTTTGTAATTGTATTATTCAAATCCATTTACAATGAGCCAAATGTTAAACACATGTTTATAATTTTTTTTAAAGGAAAAAGAAATAATACAAAACAAACTCCTAAAAAGATAGAAAACAAATCCTGGTCTTCATGTATCTATCTGTGTTAAGCACATTCACCTCTTTTTCCCTACTCATTTCTAAAGCTATACTGAATACTCTCTCTTCTTCCTCTCAGAGCCTGGGTAGTCTGTAGAATCATAAACTTTGTAAGTCACCAAATTAATTTTTTTTTTCATTCTTGAGGTCATGATCTATCTCATTGTGGATTGTCCTCAAATAACATGACGTTCCAATTTGATGTGTATTTTTAGGAGTTATATGTTGTAATCGATTTCCCCTTTATAGTATTTTAAGGAACATATTCCTTAAGTATATTTGAACAAAACAACAATGCAAACAGGATTTTAACAACATTTAAAAATAATATGTTAATGACAATTCTGGGAATAAAGTGTGGCAATTTCTAATAGTCTTTTTTTTTTAAGTTTTATTTATTTATTTGACAGAGGGAGAGAGATCACAAGTAGGCAGAGAGGCAGGCAGAGAGAGAGGGGGAAGCAGGCTCCCTGCTGAGCAGAGAGCCCGATGTGGGGCTTGATCCCAGGACCCTGAGATCATGACCTGAGCCAAAGGCAGAGGCTTTAACTCACTGAGCTACCTAGGTGCCCCATCAATTTCTAATAGTCTTATTTAACAAACAGGTACTGTTCTCTGTGAACACTAGGCTTGTTCTTAATGCTTTATAGGTACTAAATCCTTACAATAATACTATCCATATTTTACAGACAAAATTGAGACACAGAGATGTTAAGTAATTTTCTCAAAATTTCTCATCTAGTGTTTGGCCACGCCAAAATTTAAGCGCAGGCAGGCTGAGTGCAGAGTTCCTACGCCATTACTGTCTTTCCCACGAAGTGCCTTTCATTCTTCTTCATTTAGTACTTTCATCAAAATTAACAAGTGTTTGCTAAGGAAAAACACTCCAGTGCTTCAATACAACTCACACAGAATACTTCTGTGATCAGAAGTGTGGATTTTACACATATCAGGCAATTCTGTGACATTGGCTGGGTGTCCCACAATTTAACTCAATTCTGACACGGTCTATGTGGCTTCTGATATAGCCAGTGTTATAAATTTCCCTCTAATTATTGCTTTCACTGAGTCCTACAAATATTGATAATCTGCCCTGTGATTTTTATCTCAGTTAAAATATTTTCTAGTGTCCTTTTTAATTAATTCTTTGACACAAGTGTTATTTCAGTGCATGTTATTTATTTCTCAAATGTTTATGGATTTTCAATATATATTACTGTTATTGTCCACATTCTATTATAGAGATTTCATTTGTATGAACTGATACTTTAAAAAAAATATATTTTATTTATTTATTTGACAGAGAAAGACACAGGGAGAGAGGGAACACAAGCAGGGGGAGTGGGAGAGGGAGAAGCAGGCTTCCCGCTGAGCAGGGAGCCCGATGTGGGGCTCTATACCAGGACTCTGGGATCATGACCTGAGGCGAAGGCAGCCGCTTAACGACTGAGCCACCCAGGCGCCCGAATTGATACTTTTTAAATTAATTGAAACAGAATGACCCAGAATGTACTCTATTTTGGTAAATGCTCTGTGCACTTGAAGAGAATGTGTATACTGCTGTTTTTACATGGAAGGTTCTGTGAAGTTCAATTAGATGAAATTAGTTGAAATATTATTCAGGTCTTCTATATCCTTACTGATATTCAGTCTATTTTTCTTATCCATTAGTGAAAGAGGTTTTTTAATATTTGATGATAACTAGAAATTTGTCTATTTTTTCTTTTTTTTTTAGTTTTGCTTCATGTGTTTTGAAACTGTCTTATTAAATGCATAAATGTTTAAGATTGCTATGTAATGTTGACAAATAGGACACTTCATTTATACCAAATGACCTTTTGTATGCCTCTTAGTAGCCTTTCCACTGAAATATATTTTGTTAATATTAATAAAGCTACTCTAACTTACTTCTGATATGGTTTATCTTTTTTAAAATTTTTCTGCTTTTCGTCTGTGTCTTTATATGTAAATTGAATTTCTTTTTACTTACTTATTTTTTTTAAGTAGGCTCTATGCTCAGCATGGATCCCAGTATGGAGCTTGAATTTATGACCCTGATATCAAGACCTAAGCTGAGATCAAGAGTCAGATGCTTAACTGACTGAGCCACCCAGGCACCCCTAAAATGAATTTCTTATAAGTAGAATATAATTGCACCTTCCTTTTTAATCCAATCTGACAACCTATGCCTTTAATTACATGTTTAGAGAATTAATCATTCCTATGATTCTTTGTATTTTTGTGTATATCTAGAGTAGGCTTGCTTTATCTTTGGGAACATATTCCAAAACTCTCAGTGGATGTCAGAAACCACTTAGTTTAGTACAGAACCCTATATCCATGTCTCCACTAAGCATATGCAATCTCTTCAGTAGCGTCTTGAACATATGGAATACAGTTAGAGTAATGATTAAAATCTTTATATATTAACTTTATCATCTATGTAATTTCTGGGTTGGTGTTGATTGATTTATTCTTCTCCTGATTATGGAATTTATTTTCCTGTTTCTTTTCATTCTTGGTAAATTTTTGATTGGATATCAGATATTTTGAATATTAAATTGTTAAGAGTTATAAATGTTTTTTAGCTTTGTTTTTAGACATGGCTAAATTGAAAGTTTTCATCCTTTTGTGTTTTGCTTTAATATTTTGTTAGACAGGATTAGAATAGAAACTGGCTGGAGCAAATTTTCTTGCACTTCTGTGGCAAGACCTGAGTTTTCTACCTGATGCCCACGAATTATTAGGTTTTCCATCTAGGTTGTAGGAACAGTCTCTATGGTTGGGCCTGCATAAACATTAAAGTTGTTCTCACTAATCCTTTCAGGGGTTTCCTTCACTGATATCCTCAATGGTATGTATTCAATTCATGCAGTAGTCAGTGTTCAGCTAAATACCGGAGAGGGTCCCCCATAGATCTCTGGAAGTTTTTCTCTGCAGCGCTCTGTTTTCTGGTACTCTTTCCCATGACCTTGCCACCTTGGTCTTCCTGGGCTCCCAGCGTCATCTTCTCAACTCAGAGACACCACCAAACTCTGCCTGGATTATCCCTACCTGCGCACAGTCTGGAAACTGTTCCAAGGCAATAAGAATTGGGGCATTTGTTGTGCTCATGTTTTTATTTCTAATTTCTCAGGAGTCTTTTGATGCCAAGTGTCTTGTTACCCAAAACCATTGTTTCCTACATTTTGTCTTTGTGTGTGTGTTTTAAAGCTTGTTTCAGACAAGAGCACAAATTCAGTTCTTATGATTCCATCCTGGCTGGAGGCAGAAGTCACATGGTGTGGTTTTGGTCAATCAAAATATAGAGAAAAACCAAGAACAAAAGACTGTTTATATTGTTAAGAAGCTTAAAAATAGGAATCTTGCATTATTTAAATAAATTGTGTCCATCTAGCTTACACCCTTGTATATATCCGAATTTAGTTCAGAAAAGCACTTATCTTTAAAGCTGTTATTGCAATGTTTTTCATAAAGCTTTGATTATAGCCTTACAATGTCTTAAGTTTAACCTTCAACCACTCTTTCTTTCCACGCTTACATTAATTCCTGAACTTCAACTTTTGTGTGAATTGGGTTCCAATACATCTTTCCAACACAAACCATGATGTTCTGTGTACACCTATTTTTTCTCTCTTTCAGTAGATGTTCTCTTATTTTCTCTCAAATTTCCCCAGGTCTTTAATCTACCATTTCCTCACCCTTCTTGTTTGTTAACACTTATTTTTGTTCAGTCCTTCCACTAACTCAACAGAGGCACTAAAAAAAAAAAAAAAATCAATATTTCTTATCTGGAAATGTTGACCAATCACCAATTTTCAGAACAAAAAAGCTAAATAGTTGTGAGAAAGAGAACACCTGCCTAGTTAGCCGAATCAGTCTGATAAACCCCAGCAAGTCACAAGGTAGAAGAGATCGATGTTAGTTTGCCTTCACTTTCCGGTTGATGATAATTCTTGTGAATTATCATCATGTGAAGGCTGATTATTTCTGAATCCTAATAATAATAATCCTTATTATTATTCTGAGCCTTATCATTTCTGAAATAACTAATTTATAAATAGGATCAATTAAACATTGTAGGAATTTGGAGAGTATTTTGCTTGGCCTGATGTTGGGTTAGATTTTTCAAATTTCCCTTTAAGGAAGAAGTCCCTCTAAAAACGAAAACAAAACAAAACAAAAAACAGAGACCAGAAATTAATTAGGGATTATACCCAGAACTAGCATAAAATGAATTAAATAAAAACATACATATTGAATATTGTTAGCAACCAAAAAAGTCAGATGTATCATTACTTTAAAGGAGCAAGGGTACAACTAAAGATGAGATTGAAAATTAAGTTTAAAATCAATCAAAAAACAAGATGGTTATATATACTAAAAACAAAAAGATGTGAATGAGGCCAGAGACTCCGGATAATATTTATTATGTGTATGTGTCAAATACTTGTGACTCATTTGACCAGGTGTCGAACTTTGTGGCACTTGAGTGAAAAGCAAAAATCTTTGTAGAAAATCTTATAAAATCTACAAAAACCCTAGAACTACTAAGTGAGGTTAGCAATATATTACAGGATATAAGATTAATATATAAAAATTAATTATATATCTATATATTATCAAAGAATAATCGGAAGTTGATATTTAAAAATCAGTGTCATTTTTAATAGCATCCAAAAAATGAACAACTTAAGGATAAATCTGGCAAAAGATATGTAAAATCTGTACAATGAAAACTATAATACACAATATGGATAAATTAGAGAAAGCCTAAATTAACAGAAAGAATAACTTGTTGACTACTGTTAAGATACCAATTATTTCCAAATTAATCCATATATTCAGGGTAATATCAATCAAAATCCCAGCAAGCCTTTCTTATAGAAATTGGGAAACTGATTCAAAAGTACATCTGGAAAAACAAAGAATAGCTAAACTTTGATTTTTAAAAAGAACAAAATTGGAGAATTAGCATGACTTTATTTTGAGAATTATCATAAAACTACCATAATCAAAACAGTGTGGTATTGGCATTAAGA
>CM052898.1:104131252-104183752 GCA_028534135.1 Potos flavus
GATAATGACTACTAACAGGTAAATGAATAAGAAATTCTGATATATCTATATACTGGTATACTTTACAGGAATAAAAGAAAGCAACTATTGCGTATGAATCTCAAAATGTACTATGAGTCTCAAAATAATCATGTTGTATGAAGTATGTAATTTCAAAAAATATACTGTGAGATCCCATTTATATAAAATTCTAGGAAAATACATAATGACAGAAAGCAGATGAATAATTGATTATGGATGTTGTGGGATAGAAGGGAGAATTACAAATGCTCATAAGGAGACTTTTGGGAATGATGGACACGTTCACTATCTCAATCGTAGTCATAGTTTTGCAGCTGTATGCATAAGTTGAAACCTGTCAAACTGTATACTTCAGATGTGAGTAGTTAATTGTGTATCAATTTTATCTCAATAAAGCTGTTAAATATCTTTTTTAAATCTTGTGATTTGCAAGAGCTTACAGAGTGGCTAGATACAATTCCATACACTGGAGTTAAGGAACACTAACATGACATAATGATATAATGAAGCCAAAGGTAAGGTTAATATAGAAATTTTTACCATGAAGTCCTATATTCTTTCTCAAGGTGAGTATACCTATATGAAAGAAATGAACACAATAAGTTAAAAGATTCTTATTGCATATATGATTACCATAAATCAGTTAAGATAAATCCAACTTTTCCTCCTAGTGTGTTTTTCAAGAATTAATTTCTACAGTGTCAAAAAGATTTTATGTAATGTGTTATACTGCCAACAATAGCTTAATTACTATAAAAATATGTAATGTAATATAAAATATATATATATAATATGTTCTTATAATATCAATTAGTGCAGGTTAGAGGCATCATCAATTCCACAGAGGTCATTTTACAATGAACTAAAAGGATGCAATGTACATGTTTTACAATCACACTGAAATGGAGTGGGGGTGAGAAGCTTCAAGGAATGCATGACTTGACTTGTTCGGGGAATAATTTTAGTACATTATTACTTGATATAAATCTTGCAATAATAATTAGACATCATATAAATCGAGGTTGTAAGAGATCATATAAATTAACTCAATAAAGTTGCCTCCAACAAAAATTTAAAGCCATATAACTTTGCCAAGTTGCCAAGATAAAGGGTTTGCAAAAATACTTATAGGTAATGAAATAAGGTGATTTTACTAGAGTTTTCCTAGTTATAAGTCAGTTAAATGACTACCTGTCATTTGTATGTACAAAATAAAAATTTTGTTTTTATTTTTACACTGTCATTATTTCTTGCTACAATTAGATAATTATAAAATTGTGCCAATTTTTATTATATTTATTCAAAAACTACATTATTTACACTTAGAGGACTATCTCTTTTTTCTTTTTTTTTATGATTTATTTATCCATTTTTTTTAGAAAGAGAGAGAGAAGGCATGAGCAGGAGGGACAGAGGGAGAGGGAGAGAGAGAGAATCTCAAGCAGACTCTGAGCTGAGTGTGGAGCCCAACACAGGGCTTGATCTCATGACTCTGAGATCATGACATGAGCAGAAACCAAGAGTTGGATGCTTAACCAACTGCACCATCTAGGTTTACACACAAAGGAATGTGTATTTTTACAGGAGAATAAAACAAACAAACAAACAAACAAACAAACCATTTCTATTGGTTTAGATTCAGCACTAATATACAAATGTCTCTGGATCAACACCAGGTCATCTATAAGGAACTTATGTAATTTAGATTAAAAAATCCATATAGTCAAATAGTGAGAAAAAATAATAAAAATTGTAAACTATATGTTTGTTCTTAACACATATATTTAGCAATGATCAATAGTATAATCAGGGTGAATTGTTGATGATCCTCCCCAAAGCCTGCAGATTCTCATATAAAATACTGTCTTGCATACTTTCCTTTCTACTAGCTAATTAGTTTTGTACTTTAAGAGGAAGTAGCAAATATATTTTTAAATTTTAATATTGATGCACTTTTACTCAGGGTTTAATTTCAAAGACTATCTGAAATACAAAATCATCTGACCCTATTTGTGAGGTATTCTTATGAAAATTAAGTGAGAAGCTCAAGTTTTCCTGTTTCTTAGAGTTGGGATAGTTTGTGTGTTATGAAGGCTAATATAACCAGTGAGACAGTGTTATGACTCCCCAAAGGGGTCAAGATATCCATTGTGACAGTCACATGAGGGTTTCTTTAGAGGATGATCGTGTCAATACAATTTGCCAAAGACCTCTCCAGGACATGATCTATACTTTGCTCTGGGCCTCTGAGGAAAACTCAAATGCTTACCCCAACAACAGGGAGATTCAAGCTGAATCTCTCTTCCTATTTCAATCTGGTTCTTGGCTTTTAACCAAACAGATATTAATGTGGTGCTTATAATTTACATGGCACCCCAGGATCCCAGATTTTATATAATGGATTCTTAAAACTTCACCAGCATAAATGAAACATTGAATTTGTTCAATGTGTTTACATTGAATTCTGTTAAATCATCTTTTTCTGAAGTCATCTTTGCTTTGAATCAAATGCTTTAGATTTGTTCATTTGTTTCCCTCTGGGGACACACACATATATTTAGTTAGTTGTGTATGAAGTTGTTTACCATAAAATATTATTTCTATACCAAATTTCCTGTTTAACTTCAATGCTGTTTTATTTAAAATGGAGGAATTTCAATTTACTCCCTTAAAATAGATCAAATTACAAAGTTTTCTATTCACTGCTTAATCTCATTTCAAACTTGTTAAATATTTTTTAATTATACTATTAGATAGTTTGTGAGCAAATTCACCATCAGTACTGCCTGCAGATAACGAGTTAATATAGGAATGGAAAGTCCCACTGTGCTGGGATACTGTGACATTTTAATGCCAACCAAAATATATTGGCCGCTCTGACCTTCAGGGTTCTTGCAGCATATGGAAAACTTGCAAATTTCCAACACTGTGCCTAACCTAATAAAGACAGATTCAAAGAACAAAAGAAATAGAGAAGCCAGTTTTTTTTCCAATTTATATGAATTTTTTTATTCAAATCAATTTGACCAGAACTAGCAATAGCATTGACTCTTAATTAACTTTGAAAACAATTTCTGTGAGAAAATTTAAAAAACAGAAAAAAAAGAAGGTTACAAAGAAATCATATGTTGCTCCCACAAAGGAAAATAATTCATGTTCTATAAACTTACTATTTTTGCCACGCTACCAAGATGGAGAAGTTGTTTTGTTCCTGATTTCCAGAGAAAAAAGAGAACATTTTAGATCATGTTTTAGACCATGAGAGCGCAATCTTAATTATTTCTTTTGCTCACAGGAATTAAAATTTTGCTGCTAAATGATTATCAAATATGTGAACTGTTACATTTTGAGACATTTTTCACTAACTGGTTTATATATACATTTTATGTCCTCAACTTGATTATAAATTCCTCACGGGAAAGCATTGACTTCTCTTATAATTTTATAATTCCAGATACCATCTCCCTGATTGAAGCACAAATACCTCCTAACTGTTCCCATCTGTTGTCTTTTTTGCTCCAAGTTACATCAAAGCAGTTTTCCTAAAGTTGAGCTCTGATCCCATCACTTCTGTATTCTGGGTGAAATAGGGAAGGCCTAAGGGCCATCCCCTAACTCAGAGTACTGGATAGGCTTCATACCATTTCCCCACAGATAGACTGTACGCAAGGAATCAATACAGGTGAAATCAGCCTAAATTCCCAGATTCCTTGACAAATCTGTCACCTGTTTGAAGTGACCAAGCAGAGAATTAGTCACACACAAGGAATTAATGCAGTAAGTACTTCAAGGAGCCTATAGAGGTGTTTTGGATTCTAAGAACTTTAGAGCAAATTTCCCTCAATTGTGTCTGGTTGTATTAGCTTGAATGATATCATATGAAGGAAAGCAGGAGATTTTTCCACAGTTGGAGGATTCTTGTAATTGATTTCTCTGTGGCTATGTAGCAGAGTTTGTGAGAGTGCATAGAACTCACAGTGAACTGGGACAGTATGCTCTAAAGGAGCCTCCTGACAGTCGTCTCAAAAAATTTAAAATACTCTTAATTATCTAATGGATGATGGCTGATTTTTCACCCATTTTATTATTTTATTTTATTTTTAAAGACTTTATTTATTCATTTGACAGAGAGATAGAGAGAGAGAGCAGAAGTAGGCAGAGCAGCAGGCAGAGGGAGAGGGAGAAGCAGGCTCTCTGCTGAGCAGGGAGCCTGATGCGGGGCTCCATCCCAGGACCGTGCGATCATGACCTGAGCCGAAGGCAGTCGCTTAACTGACTGAGCCACCCAGGTGCCCCTTTTTCACCCATTTTAAAAGTTTTATATGCCTTGCACCATAACTCTAAACATGTGTTATGATTTAGTCAAACTGAGGAACTAGTGCTCCTGATATAGTCTCTGATATTTACTATCACCACATATTCAAATACATACTATGTACATGAACTTTGGTACAACTCTTGAGGTGTACGACATATTCGTATATGACTCCAGAACAGCTTTTCCCAAACAGGGTACTGAAAAAAATGAAGCACCACTGTTTTGTTTTGTTTGTTTTTTCAGTTCTCCCAAGGAATGTACATAGTTAGTGTCATTCCAGATGCATAAAAGATGAGTTAATTTATTTTACACCTTGGATGCCTCAGGCATTAAGTAAATTCTCAGGCATTAAGGAAACTCAGTTGAGAAGGCCTGTTTTGAAACCAAATTAAATCCAACTTGAGCACCAATTTTCAAAAATAGAAGATAAGTTCAGGGTCAGCTATTTTGACTCCCCTTTTGGTTTATACAAGAGGGTGGAGACATTATAGTTTACCAGTGTTGTCACTGTTGCTGGAGGTTTCTCTGCGGTCCTACATACTGCTGTCAAAACGTGTGGTGCTGATGCTCCATCTGAAGTGAGTTTTTATTTTTTTAATTGTAGTACAAACACTAAACATGAGATCTACTCTTACCAAATTTTTAAGTGTACTGTACAGTATTGCTAACTATAGGCACAATGTTGTGCAGCTGATCTCTAGAACTTTTCTGTCTTGTCCAACTGAATCTAGAGCTATTTCCTCCTCTTCACAGCCTCTGGCAATCACTATTCTATTCTCTGTTTCTATGAGTTTGACTCTTTAAGATATTCCATATAAATGCAATCATCCAGTATTCATTTGTTAGAAATAACCCAATTAAAAAATGGCAGAATTCAGTACAACACATCTCCAAAGAAGACATACAAATGGCCAAAAGCAGGGATAGGTGCTCAAGATCACTGTTAATCGGGGAAATGAAAATCAAAGCCACAATGAAATACCACCTCATACCTATTAGGATGGCTGTTATTAAAAAAGAAAAAAGGTAACAAGTGTTGGCGAATATGCTGATAAATTGGAACCTTTGTGCACTGTTGGCGGGAATGTAAAATGGTGCAACCACTATAGAAAACAATATGAAGGTATCTCAAAAAATTAAAAACAGAACTACCATATGGTGAGACGATCTCACTTCTGTGTACATGATCAAAAGAACTGAATTGAGGATATAGAGGAAATTTCTGTTCTCCGATATTCATTGCAGCATTATTGACAATAGCCAAGATATGGAAACAACTGAAATGTCCGTCAGAGGTAAAATGGGTAAGGAAAATGTAGTATATACGTACAATGGAATATTATTCAGCTCAAAAAAGAAGGGAATCCTATCCTATGCGAAACATGGATGAACCTGGAAGACATTATGTTAAGTCAAAAAAGCTGGTTATGAAGTGGGTTTTAATTCCTGACATTTCAGCACAAGCCAGTGTGTTATGCAGGCTTCTCTGTTGCCTCTTGCAGAGTTCAGCTGCAAGTGTTTCTCCACTCTTCCCTCAAGGCAATGGTTCTTGCTGACCGTTCACCAGAGGAATATCACATCTATCTCCTTAAAAATCTTCCTTAGAAGTGCTCCATTCCATGATCCTCTGATACACAAACAACTTGAAACCTTTGTCCTTGTTGGGCAGTAAAACTTTTCCTTTCTTCCCTTCTAGGGTTTTTGGTTGGTCTAATAATTACATTGATACAGGACAGATCAACAGGAGAAAAATTTAATTATATATATATAGGAGTTTGTAGAAATGAGACTCAAAGAAGTGACCAAAGCAAGCAGCTTTTATATCTTTTAGACAAAGAAACAATAAACCTGTGAAGAACTGGCAAAACAGAGAAGTTTGGACTTGGGGTGATATATTAGTGAAGAAGTAACAAGGTTTGCTCATATAGCCTTCTCAGCCTTGAATTCCCTATCTCAGGTAATAAGGATGTCTCTTTACCTCCTGGTACAGGGAGAGTACCTTTCATATGGGAGGTTTATTTCCTGCTTCTAGGGGGACCAAAGATGATTAGAGTGTCCTTCTCATACTGTTCCCTAAGTAACTTTAATTAAAAATAATAAATATGCCAATTTGGGTTGGTCTGCCCTGAACCCCATCATCCCATAGGATTCAATACCAAAGAAGAGGCACATTTCTTTTTCATTCATCAGAAAGCCTTATTTCCCTCCTCATTTCCAATTGCCTGATGGTTTCTTCCTTTTATGAACTTTAAAATCAGTAGGCCTATTTAGGAACTGCCTTCAGGATCACGTACTAGGTTTTCACAAGTTATCCCTTTTGGCTCTGAATCAAAAAAGCTGCTTACTCCCATGGTGGGGTGTGAAATCTTTTCAACTTGAGTAAATGCATCCTAAAGGGTAAGGGCTCTCTTTTATTCCATCTGTGGGTTTGCATACACCAAGAATGCTCACACGCTTTGTGTTGGACAAATACATAAGAGATTGTAAAATACTTGATGGTACCTAAAATAGAGTTCAGAGCTGAACTATTCCTTTAATCCACCAAGTTGGCCCCAGGTGCATGCTGAGGATTATCGCATTGAAAGCAGCTTATTTTTCACTTAAGTTCAGAAATTCTGCTTGATCCCCTTTGATTTTAACTTCATCAGTTAACATGAAACATGTTGCTCATTAGTTAGCCTTTGTTTTCACTTCACTCTGAATTTATGAAGTTTGGCTCCATTTCCTGTGCTATTATTTATAATAGTTTAGAAAACACTTCTAGTATCCTAGGTTTTTTTGGTAAGCAGCCTTCCTGGTGTGATTAATTTGGGGCACAATTTCTTTCTGTCATTCACTCGTAGGCAGTTCTATCCCCAGATTTATTCTTAACCTTGAAACCATTAAAAATCTTTGGGTGATATTTGTTTGAGATAGTTCACTGTTCATTTGACTTCAATTCTTTCCATGTCCTTTGCTTTTTGAAACAACAGATATATGTATTTTTTTAAAATTCAGTCTGATAGTCTTTGACTGGATAGTTTATTAATTTTATTGTGACATTTTTAGACATCTTTGGACTTGTTTCTACCACATATTCTTTCTATTTTTCTTCTTTTGTTGCTTTCTTCTTTCAATCTTGCCCTCCTTTTTTGTTTTGATTTTTGAAGTATTATTTTTTGTTCATTACATTTTTTCCTTTTATTTTTTTAGAGAAGTATGTTCTTTATTTTTCTAATTCTAATAATGACTTTAATAGTAATATTAACTTAATAGAGTCTGAAGTTAATCAGCATCTTTAACTTCTGTTTGAACAATAAAAATATAAATTTAATAACAACATAATATACAATGAATAAAATAATTACAATCGCCATATAATTTTTCTTTTGTCACTGTTCAGTATTATAGTTCTTTTCTGTTTTCAACCCAGCAACCAGATATTGTTAACATTGATTTGTACTGTAAATATCAGTTCAGTTTCAATCTTATTATTTATAATATTTATAGTCACCTTTCATTCTTAAATTTTTACTCTTTCATCTGAGAACAGTTTTTTTCTTCCTAAACGTATTCCTTAGAATTTTCTTTTATTGTATGTCTTTGGTGGTATAGTCAGTTTGTTCTTCTGAGATGGGCTTTTAGTTCATCCTATTTCTTGAAATATAATTGCACTATTGTCTTAGATTGAGTTGTCCAAGAAACAAATTTTGGTGCACAGATAAGCATGCAGTGGAATTAGTACAAATTTTGGGATTAACACCGGTGAAAGAGAAGAGAAGAAAATGGAATTGGGGAATGGGAGAACTAAAACTTCAGTGAAGCTTACAGGAAGTTCAGATGATGGAATGTCCCTTCAGAGCTATTTCTAGTTGGGCCATGGTACCAAGCCTTTGAATCTGGGCATTGATTAGTCATTGGCTGTGGTCTGCATGAGGAAGAAGCTGTGACCTCAGTAAAGCAGCTTTTGCTAGCTCAGAGCAGCCCAAAGGGTCTTCCAGACATTCTCAGGAGTTGGTGTAATAAATCCTTTATTCTTGAAAAGGGATCTTGACGATTTACTTCAGTGAGCCTTCACGACTATGCATAGAATTTCACATTGATGGTTATTTTCTATCATTGCATAAAACTATGTGATAGTTTTTTTGTTTGTTTGGAATCCTAGAACAATGAATCCATTGTATTCTGCCTTCTGTTGTTGCTGTTGAGAAAAAAGTTATCAGTCTAATTGTTTTATTGTAGATGATTTACTGTCCATTTCTGGTTACATTTAAAATACCTTTCTCTTTCTCTCAGAGCCGCTTTCTTTTCTATGTCTGTGTTCTGCAGACGAAGTGACTGATTCAGCAGCAAATCGAAGACTGAACTCAGCTCAGTTCTTCCAAAGAGAGCACAGTTTCCTGGGCTCTCCTGCACACTGTCCTCACAGAGGCAGGCAGTGAAAGAGCTACCTCCCACCATTTTGTATCAGGATGCTTTCTCTTGTGCATAAAGAAACTCCTCTCAAATCGACCTAAATCATAGGAATTTTATTGGGCCTCAAAGTTATGGCCCTGATTCCATTGCTTTGGGATTCTCTTTATTTCACCCTCCTCCTAGTATTGGCTTTATCACTGGATAATTTCTTTGGTGGTTGCAGGGCGGCTACTGCAGCGACTCAGGAAACATGCTTCCACATCTGTATCTAGGAAAAGGAGAAACTATGACTTTCACAAATTACCATGGCTTCACTGGCAAAAGTCTCTACACATTTTGCTGGCTGAAAGTGGCTTAACTCAGTCTACATATAAACCAGAGACAAGCAAGAAGAATGAATAGACTAATCAAGTCACACTACTGAGTAGAACAGTCAACTTTCAAAATTTCATTGCTGCTACATGATGCAGGATGTGTGAAATGGAGCTTGAAATGTCCATTTCAGTAAGCACAATGGGCTTCTACAGCACGAAGCAGGCATTCCTTGGCTGGTATGCAGTGCCTGATTCTGCTGTAAATATGGGGACTTCTTGGTAAAAGTAACATTTTCTGTAGTTCAGAAGTCTTTAGCCTTGAAGTCATTTCCAAATGCAGATATTTCCTTCTGTTGACTACTGTCAAATTTGACCTAGGATTCATTAAGGAATTTTTTTTAGTCAGACTCCCTGAGAAGCCGCCAGCTCTTCCGGACCCATATTAACAACATCAAGAATTGTTTCCCTGTCTTATTTGTGAAGAAATAAATCTCACTTTCCAAATCAGGATCAAAGCAATTTGGGAAGTATCCATGCAATTAAATTCAACAAATATTTACTGAGTAACTTCTGAGTCTAAAACACATTGCTTTAACACTTGGTAATGACTTGGATATTCCTTTTGCATGGTGTTAATATATTCATATGCGCTTGTTGCACTTGCTGATTGCTTGCTCAGTAAATAGTTTCTTTCTTTTTTTTTTTTTTTGGTACCTGTGTTTATAGAATTCTATATTTCAATCTAAATTTAATCAGGCGTGGAAAACACTTCCTCCTCAACAATATCCTTCACATAGTATTCTTCCTTTGACAAAAATGCAGAAATCTTACTGAGTGTACAGAAATGTAGCATTAGAGTGATTGGATGTACCTTTAAGAAATGGGTTTCAGGTTGAGAATCACCCACCAAAACTTGTCCTTTACCCATTTCTTGTCACAGCGTTAACATTTTTGCATGTGCTCTTCAAGCTTGATCTTGTCTTTGTGTGTCAATATCAATAGTATTTTCTTTTAAAAATAACCTAGAGCCTGGGGGGCTCAGTCAGTTGAATGATGGACACTTGATTTTGGCTCAGGTCATGATCTCAGGGAGATGAGATCAAGCTCCTCATTGAGCCCCTAGTTGGGCTCTGCTTTCAGCATGGAATCTACTTGTCCCTCTACCTCTTCTTCCTCTCCTCCATGAAATAAATAAATAAAAATTTAAAAAATAACTTGGACCTTTTTTTTTCTTCCTGAGGCAGATGAGATAGTATATTTTTGTATGTTAGTTATGTAAGAATCCTTGCTGCTCTTTTCTCTGCCATTTAGCCTAGGCCTGACTTGGTATTTTGAGAAAGAAAAGGATGATGGGATTTCATTTAGGATTCTCCAGTTTCAACATTACTGAAAGTAGAGATCTATAAGCCTTCTTTGAGGAAATGTGCAAACCTAACATATTTCTGTTTTGTTGGGGGAGGATGTTTTATGTATTTTTTATTTTTGCCCAAATATCCCTAAATACCGTTCCACTTTTTAGAACAATAAATAATCAATGATGCCATTGAAACATTTAAAGCCTAACAAGTTAAATATATTTTTTTGCCATTCTTGTTTTTAAAGATTATATTTATTTATTTATTTGACAGAGAGAGAGACCAGTGAGAGAGGGAACACAAGCAGGGGGAGTGGGAGAAGGAGAACAGGCTTCCCTTGGAGCAGGGAGCCCGACGCGGAGCTTCATCCCAGATGCCTGGGATCATGACCTGAGCCGAAGGCAGATGCTCAATGACTGAGCCACCCAGGCGCCCCTATTTTTTTTGCAATTTTGACTTAGAATCTCTATAAGGCATAAAAACAATATATAATGGACAAAGAAATAAATGAAACATTTTATAATCTTGGAATATTTTCTATGGTATAAAAGCAGAGAATTTTCTCACTCTTTTCCAAGTTAATTTATATTTCATAGGTCTAAAGAGAAAAAGAAAACTTGAAACACTAATGACAATTTTAAAAGTCCAGGAAAATTGTATATTTTATCAGTTTAGAGTTGCCCTGCTATGATTTTAAAGACATTATTTTCTTATTTTGCCTTTAATTGCATAAAAGCTGATTTGACATTTGAATTTTAATAAATAAACCAGCTTCACAAATAAGAAAGAATTTTAACAAGTAGGATTTAAAATGTCAGATCCATTATAAGTTTAAATATTATCCTGAGGAATATGGAATAAATTCTTATAGCGCAAATGGGAGTAACTTATGTAAATTACTAATATAAATTCTTCACTTATTGTGAACAAGGAATTGTAGGTTCTATATAGAGATTACCTAGTTAAATCCTCTCCACAAGCTCATGAGGAAAGTATAATAATTCCTATGTAGCATTATTTAGATATATTCATCTTCTTAGGAAACATGTATCCTTTTATATGGACACGTGCATTGTTGAGTTAATAATATGTTAAGTCAGTGGTGTGGTAGCAAATAAGACCCTTCCCCATGACCTCTGGGCTTGACTGATTAGTGTACTGGAGTGGATAGTAAGAACTAATTTTTAATAATCGATTCATAGAATGAGTTTAGTGTCTGTAGGAGACAAATGACTTGCAGAGAAAAGATATTAAGGAAGAAGAAGCAAGCCATGAAAGAGGCAATTTGAGTAAGCACTTTTTTGTGGTGTGTAGTATGAACCCTGGTCACATATCCCACAGTATCGTCAGTCCTTGTTAATGCGTGGTGGAGTGGCATCTATTTCGTGGGTAGAATAATAATAATAACAGCTGATACTTAGTGAATTCTTATTCTCAGCCAAATATATGGTCACACTTATTCCCCCCAAACAATATTTTCACAGTGCTATAGTTATCCCCCTTTAGATGAGGAAACTGATTCTTTGAGAGGTTTATCATGTACTTAAGACCATTGAGTTGGTAAGTGGTAGAGTGGGGATTTTAACCCATGCCATATGACTCCTAAGATGACGTTCTTAATTAGTGGGCAATGCTGCTATTATGAGACCTGGTTAAAAATAAGATCTGTTCACACAATGCTGTCAAGACTGATAGCTTCTTTTTTTTTTTTTTTTAACAGATGTTGTAACTGAAGCTTACACAGACAAACTAGCACAAGATTACTTAGCTAATGCAGGGGAGGGTCAGAATTTAATTCATATCTAATTCAAATGCCCTGAAGTGTTCCACTCATGATATTTTAAATAAACATGTTCAATCTTTCTTAATGAGGCAATAGTTTTATTCCCTTTAAAAAGTGTTCTTTGTAATTTTGGTTTGGTTGATTTGGTCTGAGTTAATTTATAATAGTTCCTCTGGTAATGAGTCTAACTCCATTTTTGATATTTGATTGTTAACAGTTTTAAAGCCCCCCCCCAACCCCTTTCTCTCCTGCCCCACATCTAGATAAGCTAATAAAAAGCTCAGCTGCTACCTCTTTTGGCACCTGCAAGAAGGTCAAAACATGCAATTGAGGTCAGCACACGTGAGAACTTTCATCAAGCTAACCACCCATGCCCACCATAAAAGCCAGGCTACTCTCCTTTCCCAGCTTTCTAAAGTCAATTTCTGACCAGCTTGAGAACCAGCATGACTCTTGCAGCCAGCCTCTTAATGTTAGTAAATGAAACTTTTCATATCTTTGGTAAGTATTTGTGGTGTCATAAGAATCAAAATTTAGTTGAGGATCCATCTTGTCTCAACAAAATGACTACAACACTTTCCATTATATATATTATTTATATATAATATATATTTATATATAAATAATATATATATATTTAAAACTCAGGGAGGAAAGGAATTTGCTGGAAGAATATGCGGTGTTTCCTAACATAAACGGAAGGCTGGAAAACCAGGCTCAGAAATTGGGCAACTACCAAGAGCATGCAGGTAGCAGGAAAAAGAGGAATATCATGCCTCAGGGACAGTCTGGTTAGGATATTATTGCTGGCCCTAATGCCGCTGAGTGCTTATCACTGTCTGCATTGCTGAACTCTGACAGCACCAATACCAGTACTGCCTGAAAATGTTTCAGTATACCAATATCATTTGGTCACCATTTCGAGATTCAAACCTGGAGGTGTGAGCATTTAATTATTAGATGTATCTACACTATGTATCTACACTGTAGTCAGCCACAAAGCATGGAGGAGGTTTAACCGGCTTCTTCTGACTTAATGATATCTTACATTAAGACATGAACAATTGAAGATAACCTCAAAGTAGAAATGTTGTTCTGATTCTGCATGATGAATATGTATGTATCACCGCATTATATCTTTTACAGTGTTCTTTGATGCAGTTACACTATTTTTAAGTGATTACTATTTCTTGCCTGAAATCCTTTCTTCACTTGGCTTCATGAGGTTTTTAGAGTTAACCACTTTTTACTTTTGTTTCTTTTTAAAATTTTTTCTATTGATTTTTTTCTCCTTTCTATGCCCAAATAAAGACACTTCAAGTTCTCTCTCCCTTCCCTTTTTTCCTATGGTCCAATAGAGATAGCCCTCATCTTCTTAACCTCAACTATTCCCTATATGGATGGTACCAAGTCTGCATCTATAACTCAGATATCTTCCTATTGAATCAATCTTTCATTTCTGTTGCCTTTCTGGATATTTACATCCAGACTTTCCCCTGTAGGGTAAAAGTGAAAATGACCTAGACTTCATCACCTTCTCCCAAATCCAGCTCTTCCTTAAGATGGACCTGGCTCTGTAGGCTGCCTTGTCCTCTAATCATCCCACCACCACCATCGAGCACGCTACTTTCTCATGGCCCATGTCACCGAAGATTGTCAAATGCTCCACAAACCTTTTGCCAAATTATTATAAACAGACTAATGCATATGAAAACATGTAAAACAAATTAGACTTTTTGGATCTGGCTGAAGATAATTTTGACCAAGAGCTTTATTGAATATCCATGTGTCTGTATCTTCATGGTTTTTTTATGAAATGAATTATTAGAGAAGAAATATGCAATCTCAATTTGGAAAAGAAATTAATCAAAAGAGAATTTCAGGGGTTATCCCTAGAAATATAACTCAGAAGAAGTAAACCTCACAGCTTTGCCTGTATTGGAAATAGCTGTAATAGTTTGATTTCCTTTATAATATTAATTTGCTTAGATACTGCAACAGATGCCTCTTCTATGCTACTTTCTATTTTTTTCTGCTTCACCTGTTCCTGGCATTTTGGGCCTCTGTTCGTGGCCTTGCTGCTGTTGCTCATTAATTGATTCTGCGTGGTTTTCAAAAAGTGTCACACCAGTGAAACATGCTTCACCCTCTGCCCACATCACATAGCTTCTGTTCCTTACCCTGTGGCTTAACTGTGAGATGTCAAGGGACATTTGATGCTCAGTGCCTATGACTTGGAAGTGGGGGGAAATTAAAGTCTCATAAATTAACTTCTGTCAATAGAATACCAGACTGGAGGATAAATAATTCTTTATTCCTTCCCAACTATCATTATAAGTAGCAGTCTTTATATTTTCTTAGATGACAATCTAAGATCTTCAGACCAAGCGAGCAGTTCATGTAATAAGTCGTGGCTAACTCAGCAATATATTCTTATGCTGGCTCTCCCCTCTTTTCCTGCCTCATCCCCTTTCTCCTCTAACTCTGTCTGGATATATAGATTTGTACTCCCTAACAGAGTAGAAACGCTTCAGACTTTTCTTTCTGGGAAGACTAACACAGGGGTACTGTCTCTTCCACAAATACCCTGAGAAGGCTATTTAGAAGAAGCTGGGCTTAGAGAACAAAATCCTTTGTTGATGCCAAGGCCCAGATGGGGGTGGGAGATAAGGGAGGTAGGGAAAAGTTGTTTCAGGGAGAAAAAATTTCTTTCATTCTTTCTTTCTTTCTTTCTTTCTTTCTTTCTTTCTTTCAAGATTTTATTTATTTATTTTTTGACAGAGAGAGATGTAGAGAGAGAGGGAACATAAGCAGAGGGAGTGGGAGAGGGAAAAGCAGGCTTCCGGCTGAGCAGGGAGCCCGATGCGGGGCTCCATCCCAGGACCCTGGGATCATGACCTGAGCCGAAGGCAGATGCTTAATGACTGAGCCACCCAGGCATCCCCAGGGAGAAAAAGTTTCTAAGCATACTATTTATGATAGAAATTATGTACTTATGTTGATTAACTGTAGTTAAAAATGTACTATTACTTAGCCATTAGAAAGGATGATGAACTTACATCAGTGTGGAAGGAACTGGAGAGTATTATGCTGAGCGAAATAAGTCAATCAGAAAAAAAATTATAGCGTTTCATTCATATGAGGAATATAAGAAACAGGGCAGAGGACCATAGGGGAAGGGAGGGAGAAACTGAATCGGAAGTCATCACAGAGGGAGAAAAACCATGAAAGACTCTTAACTCTAGGAAACAAACTGAGGGTTGCTGGAGGGGAGGTGCGTGGGGGGATGGAGTAACTGGGTGATGGACATTAAAGAGGGCAGGTGATGTGACGAGCACTGGGCATTATATGCAACTGATAAATTATTGAACACTACAACTGAAACTAACGAGGTACTATAAGTTGGCTAATTGAATTTAAATAAAAAATACAAAAAGTAAAAATAAATAAAAGGAGATTAATCTCCTCGTGATTCTAAAGTTGTAAATGTATATGGAAGCTTTGTTTTCTAGGCACCAAATTGTCCATATTTACATTACCTTGTAAAGAGGCATCAAATTTGATACTTTCAATGACTAGAAGTAATGGTTAAGTCCAGAGCCGAAGCCCAGATCTCATTCTTAGAGTAAATTTTATATCTTCAAACTATCAATCATATGATGAACACAGATCACCAAAATAAGAAAGAGAATCAGTGCCAATAAGTTTGCAGGAATCATTATCCAATAAATTTGCATGTATGACTTATCCTTGATTTATCTTCTTGATGATCTGTGATATTATTGAGATTTTAAACATCATCTATCCTATTACCAACTATCTTTTGAAATGTTCCAGGACTGCTTGCTTGCACTGGTTAGTGAGAAAACATACCTAAATGAACTTGATGAAAAATTTAGGCTTTGAACCTGAGCTTTTTTCGTATTTTGTAGTCAAAACACATTTGTCATAGTAAAATCTTAATACTTGTAAATTTGTACTTAGATGAAAAAGTATCTTAGTATCTTAGTTTCTAAATTGTACATGGCAAACTCTATAAAACCTTTATATTGGTAAGATGGGATTGAATTGCTTTGCAAGAATACGTTTTCTTCTTTCGAGTAAAAAAGAAAGAAAGAAAGAAAAAAACAACAACAAAAAAACTCCTAAAAAAACAAACCTTATGTAGAAATCCATCCATTCTTTCAGTCATTTTGAAGTTAATTCTTGAAGTTGATTTTCACATTAAAAGTATAGGATTAAATTTACTCTGAAAGGAAAGTATCAAGTAAATTGGATATAGAGTAGTTTCTCAAGAAAAAAGAAATTCTATGTTTCTAAATTTCTGGCACATCTTAATATTAAGTTTTCTTGAGACACTATTTGGCTTAGTAGAGGCCTATGTCAATTATCTTTCAGTCATGCAAAAATGAGCATATAATATTAGGAAAATGTATGCCAAATTTGATGCACTTAATAGGTAAAAATTATTGGACAGAATATAAAAAGCACTAATACTAAAAGAAAAAATGATAAATTATACTTCATCTACATTGGTAAGATTTTCTTACCAAAAGACAACTTAAAAGATAATCCATACACTGTAAAACATACTCAGAATATATAGATTGCAAAAAGCATTAATATCCAGAATATATATATATCTATGAATAAAGAATAAAAAGATGAATAACCCAATTAAAAAACATTGGCAAAACACTTGATGAGACACTTTGCAAAAGGTAAGTGAATGGCCAATAAATATATGAAAGATGGTCAACACCCATCAACAATACCTGAGAGTTTTAGTTGGCTCATGTGCCTGATAGAATCATTTTTCCCCTTTGGTTAGCCTTCCAGAGGTGTGAATAGTTATCTCATTGTTGCTTTATTTTGAATTTTGGAGGTACGCAATTCAATCCGTAACAGGCATGAAAATGGTATAATCACTTTGTAGAACTGTTTGTAGCTAAATACTTCTCTATGCTACTATCCAATAATTTCACACTTAGATAAAATGAGTGAACTAAATGCAATAACATGGATCATTGCAAAAACATGATATTAAGTTTAGAAGCTAGGGACGAAAGTGTTCAACTTATATGAAATTTAAGAGCAGACAAAATTAATCTATCATATTAGAAATTAGAAAGTGGTTTCCCCACAAATGAGGGAGGGAAAATGACTAGAAAAGGCAGAGAGAAAATTGTGAGGTGATGAAAATATTCTTGTTTTTGGATAGTGATCACACAATTATACAATAGACACATATATACACACACTAAATTGTATACAGACACATATATACACACTCGTACAAATACATACTAATATATGGATGCCTAAAACTGACACTTCTAACTCCATGTTGCTTATTTTCAAACATATAGAAAAATATTAAGATTAAAAAGGCAAATCATGGTTGGCACTTCTGTCTTAAGTTTTATAATAAAATTTTATACTAAGAAAATAACCAGTGAATTTTAATAAAAGTGGAGTTCAAAATTGTGTAACAATGGGAATTCATAAATCTACTTAAAATTGTAGCATTCATGATTCTTTCTTTGGAAAAAACGACAAATGATTTAGCAATTGCTATAGGTAACTTAAAACATAATATGCAGGAAAGTAAATATAGTTCCCTTAGACTTTACAGACTTTAACTTCAACATAATTTTTGATTTCTATATTAAGACTCTCATGTCAGGACAGTGTGGGTTATAATGTGGGCACAAATAGTCCCATATTCTCATTGGCTAAATACAACAAAGATTATTTCTCCTTTCTTCCTCCATGTGTCCAAGAGAGCTTTAAGGGTTTTTCTCATCAGAGGCACTTGGTGAAGAATCTTTCCCATTCACCACCACAGAGGAAGTGAGACTGTAGTGTCTCTGGCAATTAAATTCTCCAGCCAGAAAGTGACGTGCATAGCTTCTACCTGCAGACCATCTGCCAGAATTTGTTATATGACCCTGTCTGTCCCACCTCAAGCTGAGAGGGTGTATATCCATCCTCCCATGTCATGAAAGGTGATAAGGATCAGATATTGGTGAACAATGTTAACATATTTCATATTTAGGTAATGGGAAAGGCAGATTCGGGGGCTCTTAAAATCACACAAGTTTCTTTCTAAACCAATAAAAAAGAAGAAATATATTTGGTTTGTACTTAGAAAGTCTTCCATTTTCTGATATTAGTAAATAATTTATCAACAAGCTTTTAGGAGCTAAAATGGTTTAGATAATGCCTCCTTTTTAGTTACTTATTTTTTAAAGTAATTCCAACGTGGGGTTTGAACTCAGGACCCTAAGATTAAGAGTCACATGCTCTATCAATGGAGCCACCTAGGTACCCCCAGATAATGCCACTAAAGCATCAACTATTCACAACTAGAGGACAAAATTTAAAAGAACAAAATAAAATATACAACGTGCAATATTCTTTCTTTGGCTTATTTGAAGTCCCTCCGTTCTCCGAGTGTTCTAATGATCACTGCCTCTGAAAAATGTATTTAATAAATTGTAAAGATTCCTTTCAACTGCTCCTGATCAAACATCTAAAATTTTTTAGATTGTATTTATTGTATAAATAGAATTTACAATTCTATTTATTGTAGAATACTAACTTTAATTGAAAGAAAAGAAAGGGAAAAAATTGACAACCTCACTACTCCAGCCATTATAGTGGTTTTGCTTTTTCTAGCATTACATATCAGCCTGTATCCATTTGCAGATAATTTTTACACACTAAGCACAGGATAGATATAGTTAATGCCTTTTCCCTCACTGACTAATATATTATAAGCATTTTCTATGCATTTTACTGTATATTTAAGCAGAATACCATGAAAAATTCTGTAAATCCATAAAAAAATAAATTATCTGTGGCAAAGATGGCTAGTTTTCTACCCCAATACCATCTCCTCACCTTAGGAAGTTAAAAAAAATACATACTTATGTAAGCAAAATATCCAGGTAAGGATTATATCTTCCAGTTTTCCTTGAAACTAAGGACTAATAAGTTCTGATGAGTAAGAGGTAAGAAAATCTTTTCTTATGGTATTTCTCGGAATGATCCTTAGCAGGATGATAGGTTCTTTATTTACTCCTTTGCTCATCTGGAATTTAAACACGATGGCCCAGTTTGAGAAAATCATTTTGGAGTATCAAGCTCGAATGAACCGAGGTTCTGAAAGAGAAGGCCTGGATTCAAATGTCTCAAAAGATAAACAGCTAACCTGTCCGTCCATTATTTAATTTTGTTTGATTTCATTTTAGTTTTTTTTTTTGTTACCTCAAACTACCAAATACAGGTCCAGAATTCCCTCGTAAAAGTCATCTTGACACTTTTTAAATTCCTAGAAATGCTTGCGTTAAAAAAATTCATAGTACAAAAGGTAAAAAACAAACATCAAAAGTATTCACTTTCCATTTCCTTTCCCCAAAATACAATCTGCTATAAGTTTTGTTCATTTCTCCAAATAAATATTTATTTATCAAAGTGTATACGATCTAGACATAGATGGATAGCTACATAAGTACATTCTGTGTTAGTTATTGTAATAGTTTTTATCTATGTAGATATTGGTGTAAATATAGATACACAAGCATATTTTTTTCTGAATTAGCAATGTTAGGCAATATTTACATGTTATGAAGGATAAAAAGAGTAGCCAATTTTTATTTCAACTCACCCTCTTTTCTTTTTTTTTTTCAACTTACCCTCTTTTCTTAACCTCCTTGATTTCATTATTATTTTTCTAATGTTCCTTCTGAAACAGTATGTGACTACTTAAATTATTATTTCTTGATTTTTCAAGTTTATTCAATATTTGTTAATTTTCCATCAAATAAGTTGAGAAAATTAATAGATTTTCATTATCTGCTATTTCCCACTCTGCTTCCCAATTTGTTTTGTTGTTATCATGGCATACATATTATATGTTTTTACAACATATATATGATATATATAGGATGACATTTAATTTCTGTAGTCACATTTTAGACAGTTTTATATGAATGATTTAATACTGGTCATTATTCTTTTATCAGGGCTTATCATTTTTATTTTGACTTTCCTAGTTTCCTAGTAGTTACATCTAAAAAGGCTTTTATGTTTGGAAATGCTTTCCTGCTTCTTCTATAGTTAAATACACTTAGATAGGTACACTGCTCTTGGGCCTTCATAATTTTACAGTCATGGCTCCATTGCCTTCTGGGATTTACTAAGGGTCATCATGCGCTGGAAAGCATTGAAGAATGACTTCCCTTATTTCTCCCTCCAAATGTTTGAGGAGCTCTTTATCCTTGAAATTCAATTATTTGTCTCAGTACAGATGACTTTGAATCAATTTCCTAGGCCCTTTCCATTTCAGAAAATTCAATTCTTTCCGAATTTCAGGAAAATTCCCACAATTTTGTTGTCAATTTTTGCCCACACCTGTTTATATTCTATTAATGTCATGGACATCAATTTTCTTTAAAGTGAGTCAGTTTCTTCTCTCTTTTAATGGAAATTCTAAAATAGATAATGATATTGATTGTTGGTAAAGAAACTGTTCATTTTCTATAAGAAATTTGACTTCAGGGATGCCTGGGTAGCTCAGTTGGTTAAGCATCTGCCTTCGGCTCAGGTCTTGATCCCAGGCTCCTGGGATTGAGTCCTGCATTGGGCTCCTTGCTCAGCAGGGAGCCTGCTTCTACCTCTGCCTGTTGCTATCTCTGTGCTCATGATCTCTCTCTCTCTCTCTCTGACAAATAAATAAATAAAATCTTAAAAAAAAGAGTTTTAAAAAAAGAAATTTGACTTCATTTTCTCCACAGTTCAAGAAGATTGTTAGATAAACAAAGCCTAAACCTAAACAATTTGCATTCAATTTTTTTTTTCTCAAAGTTGAGAAAAGTGACACAGGTCATTCCTGGGAAATTTTGCATCCTGATAATCCCCTTATTATACCATTACATCTAATAGATTAATTTGGTTGGATATGTAATTCCAGATGGAAGTTATTTTCCCTCAGAATTTGGAAGACTTTCTTTAATTTTCTTTTAGCTTTTAGTGTTGCTTTTGAAAAGTCCTATAGCTAAAATTATTGTTTTTCTCTGAAAGCTTTTAGAATGGTTTCTTTAGTTTGTGTATTCTAAAATTTCAGGATGATAAGAAAGGACATTGATATTTTTAATTTGTTTTCCTGGGCAATCAGTAATCCTTCACAGTCAGGCAATTCATGTCTCCCACTTCTTATGACATTTTAATATTGCTCATTTCATATTTTTCTCTCCTCTGTTTTAGTGTATCTTTCTGGAGCTCCTGTTATTTGAATTTGGAGCATCTAAAATAAAAATTCCTTAAAACTATGATCTTTACTTTCCTAATTTTCAATATCTTTTGCTCTGTGTTCTAGAAGATTCTGACTTTTCCTTTCGTTCCTTCATTTATACTATAAAATTATTATTTCTTAGAGCTTTTTTTTGTTGTTTGTGTGACTTTATATGGCATCTTATTCTCTCACAATGTAATACTTTTACTGATAGAAAATATCTGACCCCTCATAGAGAAGAAAACTCCAGAGTTCTGAAGGCATAAAGGAAGAGAAATTACCTGGCAGTGCAAATAAGGGGAGAGTCTTTATGGTCTAACTACTTCTTTCCCTTTTTTTTTTTTTTTTAAGATTTTATTTATTTCTTAGAGAGAGAGAGAGATCACAAGTAGGCAGAGAGAGAGAGAGGGGGAAGCAGGCTCCCCGCCGAGCAGAGAGCCTGATGCAGGGCTCGATCCCAGGACCCTGAGATCATGACCTGAGCTGAAGGCAGAGGCTTAACCCACTGAGCCACCCAGGCGCCCCGTTCTAACTATTTCTTAAACACACGTTCAAATTATCTTGGTTTAGTTTAGCCTCTCTCTCATCCTCTCTTTCTGAGAGATACCAGATGCTAACGATCCCCGCAGCTTTAGGTCTCCATAGTGTAAACTGGATTGCTTTATTTTAATACCATGGCTTTAGAATTGAGCTTTAGGATTTGGCTTCCTTGTGTATGTTAAGTCACCATTCATAAATCTGTCTCCAGCTCCTAAACTTGTTTTGATATTTCCTCTCCTGTTCACTGTGTCCTTTTAGATGTTTTAACTTAACAAAAACAAGAAAAGTTAAATCCTATTTTCTGCCATTTTAATAGACTTTTGAGGATGGAACAAATATAAACACGTGACATCATTCTATCTTGTTTAACTAGACAGCTCTGTATTCATATTATTTATATTTTAATGTAAATATGTAATTGCTTGGTTGAATTATGATCAAAAAAGTGGTTTGAAATATTCTAATCTAGAATAAGAAACATCCCTCATAATCTTTAAATATTTCCAAATGATGCAATAATACCTCATGGGGACAAATATAGCCAGTGTCATTATTTCTATTGTTTACACCAAGTTTATGAAAAGCTTAAGAGAATGGCTCTGAGTTGATTACTATATGTTTGGGTTTTTGCTCTCCCTCTCCCCCTTCCTTCTCTCTTCTCCCTCTTTTGAACTCTGCATTTTTTCTTTATCAGATATATATTTTGGCATCTGAATGTGAGCACATGCAGAATGAAGAAAGAAAGAAGGAACTGAATGTTATGGATTTGAAACTTCTTGATAAAACACAGCTGCTCATGTTGGAGGACATTTTATTGAAAACATAAATTCTCACAAGCGGCACCTGGAGTCCCATAGTTTTCAAGCTGACAAGACTATACTGTGAACATTCTAACTAAATATTTAAAAACTGTGGTAAATGTCAATTATATAAGTGGTGAAATGATATACTCTACATTTATATAGCATCAACTGAGCACACAGTCCAGAATAAATCCACATAAATAATTACTTGTGGAATTTGTGATTTTTTACATGGACTGTTCTAGATAACTATTATTACACATGAGTGCAAACCACTGTTTTCTCTCAGAAAATGATTAATAAATACAGATAAAATAGAAACTGACAATATAACACTGAAGAAGAATGAAATTATAATTTCCTGACCACAAAACATTATAGATATGACACTAGTTTCTCCCTGTAACCCATCTGTTCCACTCCCCTGTTTTCCCTCCCTCCCCAAATTAAAAGGGCCAGACTACCTGTGTTTTATGATGCTATCTGGATGAAAATTAAAATTATCAGCTGAAATTCTGAGTGTTTATACACATATTTGGATGTTTTCTGTCGAGGGCACCAAATCTATAACTTTTAAATTTCTTCTTAAAGTTTTTAATTTTCATCTGGGTATTGTCTAAAACATCTCATTAATTCATTTGGAAGTTAATTATTCAACCGATTTGTTTTTTCTAACAACTTACACAACATAGCCCCAGGTTTATCCTCAATATTAATCATATTTCCTTGGGGCCTAGGTTCTTAATGAGTATGACTAGGAGCATGTTCTCTGAGTATATATTGATTCGGAGGTGAGATTTTTTGCAAACTATAAATTCACCCACCCTCCAAGACTGATATATTCCTAGAAATATGTAGTCTTTTTTCCCCAGTCTCCTGATCTCCCATCTTCAGCAGCACTGCACTAAAAATCAATTGTGCACTAGAAAAGTATCCTATGTCAGGGGAAAAAAAAAGAAAAAAGATTATCTGTTGTTTGAAGTTCAATATTATATTGAAATGATTAACTTCAATCCTGCATGTGGTATTAGGCATACAGCATGATGGCTGTGTTCATATCATTAGACTATTCAGACAAAATTACTGATTGACAGTAATATAGGGTCAGTGATGAGAATATCACACATTTTCAATTTTTTTTAAAGGTTTTATTTATTTATTTGACAGAGAGAGAGATCACAAGCAGGCAGAGAGAGAGGGGGAAGCAGGCTCCCTGCCAGGCAGAGAGCCCGATGAAATGCAGGGCTCAATCCCAGGACCCTGAGATCATGACCTGAGCCAAAGGCAGAGGCTTTAACCCACTGAGCCACTCAGGCACTCCCACGTTTTCAATTTTTAACAGTACAAAAACTGTTTTTGAATAATTGTATTTTTAAGTCATTAACTGAAGAATTTTAGGCTTTGCACATTTATGTAATTGTACCTTTAAAAATATGTAAAAGTTAAAGATGGTGGAACATAATGAAAGAAATCTCAGAATTGCAAACAAAATGAAATATTTAAAGGTAAGATAAAATTAATCATTAGTTTATACAACAATATTAGCTCAAATTGATTGGATGCTAATTATATACTAGGCACTGGCCTAGGTGTTTTATGTTAGTTAACTAATTTACTTCGCATAGCAATCCTTTAATAATTTACTTCTCGGAAAAAAATTACTTCTCAGAACAACCCTTTGGCATTATGATTATTTTCCTCATATTGCTAATCAAATACATGATTATGTTAAAGCAATGGATGACGAGTTAGGAGAGCTTGTATCTAATTGCGGTCTTGCTTTTGGTTCAGGCACAATGCTCAATCGCTTGATAAAATGAGATTCTGTGCCAAGGTGACTTGAATTTGTCTTTCAGTTTGAAAAAGCTGTGGATTAAGTAAAAAATAAATCATCTTATCTAATCATTTTCATTTTCTTGATTTCAGTCTTCATGGACTATACCTCAGTTTTTAAAAATCACTAGCAATATTAATAATAATGCCTTTCTCAAAGGGTTGACTGGAAAAGGTGTAATGAGTTATTATAATGAGCTAATGCAAGTAAAAAGTTACAATAGTGCCTGATCTCTAACAAGCACTCAGTAAATTAGAGCTAATATTGTTTTTGACTAAATATCAGTATTTAAAGATTTTTAATTCTATAAAATTTTAAAGATATTATGTTTCATATTATCTAGCAAGTCTGCTTTAAGATTTTAAATTATACTGAAAAAATGTAGCTATTAACAATAACAGTAAACTTAATTCTTACTTGTAAATTGTTAATATAATCTTACATCTTAGTATTAAGATGTTATCCATTATCTTTATTCGATATCAGATTGTTTATTCTTTATTTTACCCAGCATTTAGAATTTGTTTACTCCAAATATAATAGCTTTACTCAAGTGAGTTTTGCTTTTTTTTTTTTAACTTCTCAACATTCCTTTGAGGTGTCTAATTTAGAATATTCACAGATATTTTATTTATAATTAATATAAAATTCTCTTTGATGGGCCGTCTGGGTGGCTCAGTTGGTTGAGGCTCAGGTCATGATCTCAGGATTGTGGGATCAAGCCCCACATCTGGTTCAGCAGAGGGAGGTCAGGGGAAAGGTTCTGCTGGATATTCTCTCCTTCTTCTTCCTCTGCCCATCCCCCCACTTTCTCTCTCTCTAAAATAAATAAATAAATTTTAAAAGGTTTAAAAAAATAAAATTCTCTTATTGATTTTCAATCTTTCCCACAATGTGATCTCACAGTATTTTCTTTTTTTTTCCCACAGTATTTTCATGTTGCTTTTATCTGCTTATATTAGCATCTGCTTTCCCCAGTTTTTCACAGCTGTACCCCTTACAAAAATTCAGTCATACCTAATTTTCTAATGTACTTTTGATCAGATTATGAAGTACTACATATTAATACCTCAGAGTCCTATGTGACAAGGCCAGGCAACAAAAAACCTGTAATTACCTTATCAAGAATGAGATTTTGTAACCAAGAAACTTTTAAATCTCAATTTTCTCTAAACCAGTGATCTTTTTTTTTATCTTCTTTTATTTTTAAAAAATTATACACATCTTCACAAATTTGTAAACTGGGATCTAAAAAGTTTTCATCACAAGTTTAAGTAATATAAAAGAGTCATTTCCTACATTAGGTAAATATTGCCATTAAAGCTATGAAGTCACTCTTGTAAATGTACCCATTGCAATTGAAATACTTTATTTATCTGATACCTAATATCATGCATTTAAAAATAAAGAATAAGCAAGCAAGAGTATGAATTTATTATAGTTTCCTTTTCTTCTTAAACTCCCATTTCCATTCCATTCTCCTCAGCAACAATGTGTTTTGTCAACAACTGGAGAGAGCCAGTCTGGAGTAAGGAGGCAATATAGATACATGAAATGATAAATGATATGAAAATTTCCATATTCCTTAAGTTCCACTCTACAAAATATTTAAATTCAGAAAGTTCCATCACTAGTCAAAATACATCATTTCTATAAACCATGTTTAAGTTATTAAGATTGATCAAGATTTGAAGTTCTATATATGATTTGTCCTACTTTGTACCAGACATTCTGATACCAAGTCTTTGAATGCTCCCTGTAGTTTGTTGACCTTAAGACTTTGACACCTTGGCACAATGCGACATAGTAAGATTAGGGATTAATGAGGTAGGGATGGACAGTTGTGAAAGGAAAGGTTGCTAAGGAAAATGGGCTGGTTACCTCCTTCAAATGTCTTCTAAGGAAAGTAAATTTTAAGAGTTATATGTGTGTTCAAGATTTGAAATTTGATTCTCTTAAAACCATCCATGTCCACGTATATACTAGAAAATCTTTGTGAGCCCTAGAGGTTGCATGTCTCAGTTTGGAGACTGCTATTTTAAACTGGAGATCACTGTTCGTGTATATAGGAGCCAGGCAGGGAACACAAGTGCATTAATTCTTCATGGATTATTAACTGTATTAACAAATGAAATAGGTACTCTAGTGAATTCAATAGGAAGTGCCCTAAAAAACTAACTCATTATGTTTGCCCTTCAGGAATATGAACTCAGTTTTGCAATTGGGTTTTTCAAAGTTAGAACTCCATTTTTTTTCTTTCTGCTATTGAATATTCTAATTTCTAAGTGTTGGGAATTCATTCAATATTTGCTTAAAATACCAGCTAGGCTAAACAAAACATATCTGCAGGCAAAACCTATTGTCTGATCTTATTCTTACTCTTCATGTTCTTTGTGTTTATATTTTGATTTTTCTTATTAACATTCCAGTACATTGCTGAGACTATAGGCTGGTCTTGCTAGGGAATTATACCTGGTTTGTTCTTGGCATTATTCTCTGAATTGAAATAGTGTTTACTTTCTCTTCACCTGACTTGAGGTCTACACATGAATGGATAAATCATTTGGGATAATGCATTATTAGGCATTCGTCTTAAGGGTAATCTGCTGGGTGAGATGCTCTTTTACTTTCTGCCACATATTAAGTTGGAACATTTGTTTCTCTTTAATGTCACTCAGAGGCTTTCAAAATAATGTCTGAACTTGTTTTGACTTTGTAAATGCTGTGCATTCAACCATCCAGTGGCTTGCAAATGGTCCAGCCTCTGTAAGCACATTAGCTTTCTTAACACAGTCCATCAGAACGCCTCCCTCCTTTTTTTCTATTTCCAGCTGGTTTTGTTGCTGGGGACACCAAAATCTATCTCCCATTTAAGGATTTCTTCAGATTTCTCTTCTCTGTGTCCTGTGCATGTACTCTTATAGTCCACTATGCACTTTCTTACCATTTTGTAGTGAACTGCATTGAAATTCTTACATTGTTACTATTGTCAACATTGTATTCATTCCCCCTTTATAAACCTACCCTATTCTTTCCTCTTTCCCTCTTTTTTTCTTTCTTTATTTCTTTCCCTCTTTCCCTCTTTTTCTCTTTCTTTCTTTCTTTCTTTCTTTTTTTTCTTTCTTCTTTTCTTTCTTTCTTCCTCCCTTCCTTTCTTCCTCCCTTCCTTCCTTCCTCCCTTTCTTTCTTCCTTTTCTTTTCTTTTCTTTCTTTCTTTCTTTCTTTCTTTCTTTCTTTCTTTCTTTCTTTCTTTCTTTCTTTCTTCTTTTTCTTTTTCTTTCTTTCTTTCTTCTTTTTCTTTTTCTTTCTTCTTCTTTCTCTTTCTTCCTTCTTCCCTCGCTCTTTCTTTCTCTTCTCTTTCTTACTTCTTTCTTTCCTGAATACTTCATTGTAATTCAAATTCTGTCCTCTGAAAAACCTACAATATCACTGAGTTCATACTATAAAACCAGTTATGCTGTCTTGAATTATTATTACTTAATACTTTTTGTATCTTTTCACCAATTATATTTTAAATCCTTAAAAGCCAGTTAGGTAATTTGACTCCAGCAAATTGCTTTAGAAATGATTAGTTACTGGCCTACAATAAATAGTCAATGAAAGTCTATTGCTGATTTCACCCTGGCATCACAAACAGACGCTAAAGGAATAAGCATTATATATTTTATAAAATATATTTTATATTTATATTTAAATATTATATATTTTATATTCATGTTAGAACTTAATGCCTTATAAAACTAGTTCAATGCATAAATCTTGTGAAAATAATTAGAATTAAATTTATGATTAATTAATTTTAAATTATTTTTCTGTCTTTTGCAGTAAACATTTTCTTCCAACTTTTCTTCGAATTATGTTGGATTCCGTATGTTCTTTTCAATCACAACATTTAGGTACTTTAAATCACATCCTAAAAGTCATTTAGCAATTTAGGAGAAATGAAAAAAGCAAAATCATTACTCAAGAGAGAGAAGAGCTATGCAATAGTCAAAAAAGAAAAAATAGTAATCTTTAAATCTCCAATATTCATGAATTCTATAGATGGCTCTTTTAAGGAAGAAAGCTTTTACACACACACACACACAAATGTATCAGAAAAGTAAACTTTGGTTCCTTCAGTGTTATGTAGAGATAAGTTTCAGTATGTTTTTGAATAAATTCAACCTAATCTGTTTCCTTGTATTACCACTTCCTTCTTTTTTGACTATCAAGTATCTTTCTGGGCTCTCTCTAGTCTCTTAGTCTCACTTTTATCACTAAGATTTATTTGATTTTGTATTCTCATTGAAAAGTGACAGGAAAAAAATTAATGCATATTGAGGAAAGGTGATGATTGACATCATCTTTAAACTTATTTTACATTTAATTTACATTTATGAACAAACCCTTTGCATACTCCAACTTTAGCGCCCATTCAACTTCACAGCAAAGAGAGCTCTCTGAGCTAACACATCGAAATTAATCTACTTGTGTATTTGTGCTTTAGTTAAATTCATAATTATGGAGTTAAATTATGAAATCTGATGGAGAAAACTATTTTGATGCATAAAATCCTGTGGAGATAAATAGAATTGGAAATTCTTTGAGCCACAAGGAAGATGGCTTGAGGATGTCCTTTGCTTTTACAAATTCTATACAGAATTGCAATAAACTCATCAATTATGATAAATACATTAGCATTCCTATCTAGTGTAAATGACAGACTCAATACTAGGTTCTACTAGCTAGTTTTAGTGTTCCCAATAGGATTCATTTCTCAATGTGTAATTTAATATCTGATTTAATGTCTGTTAGATAAATACAGTATTAAGTATAAAAAAGATTTCACTATTAATAGCAGAATACTTTTGGACTCACATTGTCTTCTACTCAAATTGTTCTCTCCTGTATACTTACACTTGATATAGTAATCTGTTAATGATGAAGATTTTGATCGGTTCATTTCTGGGTGCCAATCTTTCACGTTTTCTTTAATGAAACAAGTTTTATGTTGCAGAAAAATATTTCCCATATGAAAGCTTACTCAGGCATGAGTTGCATCTGCACATCAATGGCTCCTCTGGTTTAAATTGAAAGCACAGATTTTTGGAAAATGAAATACAAGCCTATGCCATAAAGAAGTTGAATAGTTGGACCATAATGGATCAGTAATGAGTCATTAGTGACTAAGGTGAGGGAAATATTGCTGTAAAGTACTAAAAGACTTTGCAGTACATGCAACATTCAGCAAGAACCAAAAGCCAATGGAAATCCAGGTGCCAAGGTTTCCTGTGAGTTTATAAACTACTCAGAAGAACATATCTTATAGTAGAGAAAAAAACTGAGTGCTTAAATCCCCAATTCTCATTAAGCTTAAGGCACTTAGGTGGAAGAGAGCACAGTTAAGGAAGCTGTGTAGCATACTGATTACATATAGGTCTTTCTAAAGCCAAGCATAGAATCATATTCTAAAACAGTTGCCAGCGGTGCTCCTTATTTCTTTTAAACAGATTCTCTTTTCCAAAAGGTTAAACAGAAACCTTACACTCTCTGACAAGGCTATGTATGTCTAATTCTTAGAGGCACTTAGTATGCTCAGGAAATATTTGTTAAAAGCAAGAGTAGCCTTAAAACTAATTTACAACCAGGATAACAAGAGTTCTGCTTGGTTAGTAGGGATGTTAACTGTGGAACTAGCACAGAATTCCAGAGGTCCTGCTGAGGCCGACAGTAGCTTTCACTTTGTATGGTAGAAACGTCTGAGAGATCCAAGAGAAGGTGGTAGAAGTGACAGCCTGGGAAGCAGAGAGGCGCTAGTGCCCAAAGGAGCAGCTATTTATAATCCAGGAAGTATTTAATTATTTTAACAAGTATTGGCTATCATGGCATATGAATGACACATTATCAGAGAAAGGCAAATGCCATGTGATTTCACTTAGATGTAGAACCTAAAAAGCAAAACGAATGAACAAACAAAAAACAGATTCTTAAATACGGAGAACAAACAGGTGGTTGCCAGAGGGGAGATGGGTGGAGGGATGGGTGAAATAGGTGAAGGGGATTAAGAGGTATGAACTTCTGGTTATAAATAAGTTATGGAGACAAAACGCACAACATAAAGAATATAGTCATTAATATTATAGTAATGCATGTTGAGAAATGATGATCATACTTATCATGGTGAGCATTGAATAATATATAGAAATTGTTGAATCAGTATATTGTACACCTAAACTAACATAACACGGTGTGCCAACTCAAATAACAAAGGAACTACACATCAACCCTGAATGAATGAATGAATGAATAATGAATGATATCTTCAGCAAGACTGCCCATTAGATAATTTTCTAGTGCTGATGTTACCACATGACATTGTCATTAGATGCCCTTGATGAGGCTGGCTGGCTTGCTTATTTATTTATTTATTTATTTTAATTAGGCTCCTTGCCCAATGTAGGCCTCGAACTCATGACCCTGAAATCAAGAGTTGCATGCTCTACCAACTGAGCCACCCAAGTGCCCCTGATGCTTTCTGTTTTAGACATTTCCTGTTCCATTCACAGAGTAGAACATAAAGCCTGAGTCAAGTTAGGTGACATTTTATGGAGCTAGCAAGTAGCCAGGCCAGACTTCAGCACATTATATATTTTGCCATACCCAGGGCTTATTACACTACCTCTGCTGGAGAATAAAAGGCCCCCTAACAGAACCTGCTATAAGGGCTCCTAGTCCAAGTGAAACCGTAGGAGTGGAGGAATGCTCCGGTATAGGAGGAGAGAAGTGAGAAAGTGATCTTTGAAAACCCTTGTTAACACTTTGTGTTTTTTAATTCTAAAAAATAAAACCTCAGGCATATTATCCATTGTATGACATATATTTAAACAAGGCTTAACTACGGCAGGTTGTTCAGGGGAAATAGATGCTCTGGACAGAGAAGCTCCCTAGTGGATGAAGGTGAGCCATAACTGAGTTTACTAGAGAGTTCTGTGAAGTCTGCTGCAAAGCCAGCCTGCCCCAGCGGGAGCCCTATCTACACCCTTCAGTAGGTGTGAGACATGAAGCACCTAACCTATCTGAGCCTCCGTTCCTTCCTCTATAATATGGGGATAATTATCTTCATCCAACTGCTATGAAAATTTTGTGAGATGACTTATAATTGAAGCTTGGCACAATGGCTGGCAAAAAATAAGTACTGAATTAATGTTAGTCCTTACTATTGCTATTTTTACACAAGGAAAATGTAGAGAAAGTCTTCATAGCCTTAGCAGCTGCCAATGAGCTTTTTGTAGAGTGGATATTAGATAAATGTTTTCTGGATGAGTGACCAATGAGTGATGATAACATGAAAATAATTTTTTTCTTGACTTATTTCTATTTTTAGCATGATTTTCCACTGATAACAAAATATCCATTAGAATCAGGGTCATATGATTTAATTTTTTTCCCCTTTTAGTCTATATTTCTAGAATTATTTATATAATAGTCTGGAAGACGGTAAATTTCAAAACGGTGGCAGACTATAAATTATAATAATTTTATGAATGATCAATTTTAAATTTACTTCATTTTATATAGGTGTACCTATAAAGCATATAAATTAAAACACAATGTAGTATAATATGATGCTATAGGGAGACAGAGTACAAACTAGAGACTTCATTATAGTATACAGTAATATTTAGTATTTGTTAACATGCTATGCAAATCAACAAAGAGCCATGGGGTACCATGAAATACAAGATGTGATCTCAGGCCTAAAGAGCACCACTCTGTTACCAGATAAGACATTCTTATTTATTTACTCATTTATGTATGCATTCATCCAATTAATCTTTTAATTAATGAAAACATTTACTGGTTGCTTGCAATGTGCCATGCATGCTCGGCCCTGAGGTACCATAATCACAAAATGATATTCTTGCTTTCAATGTTCTCCCAGTCTTGTGGAGAAGATAGAAATGCAAATAGCTAATTAAAATAAAATGTGATAAGTATTGTAAGAATGAGATGGAAACATGAAATATTGTCATAGATTATGAAGACAAATTGAATGTAACTGACAATGAATTTGGTGGGTTCATAGAGGAGAAAAAATTAAGGCCCTAAAAGATGTTTCTGAGGCTTAACCAATACATTATTGTAAATGATATTAAAATAATTACAGGTCAAAAAAAATAATTGCAGGTCAGCAGGAAATGGAAAATCTTCCTGAAGGCAATAGATCTAAAACAGATCTTAAAGAGTAGAAGGAAAAAAAAAAAGGAAAAAAGAAAAAAAAAAAGAGTAGAAGGGAAGGAACAGACTATTTGACAATTTTCAATCAGTTGTTTCACGTTCAACTGTGCTTGACTATCCACCTGCCAAGTGAGCTATGCATGTCCTTTACATCGTGCCGTGAATCATCAAATCTCTGTGGGAAGGGTCTTCAGTGTTATTTGAATGAACTTTATATTACTCATTGTCTAGAAGGCATCCCTGGGATCTGGTCCTTAATACTGGTCTTCTCTTCTCTGTTTGAACACTGTCAGGGTCACTCGCTTTCTGCCTCTTTTATGTATATATTTAGAAAGTGTTTCTCCTCTAGGCCTACTTATTTCTCCTAGTTTTCTCTATAGTTGGATAGACTATTTGATACTCTTTTCATTAGATAGTTCTTCAAAAAAAGAAAATGCCACTACTGTTTTGGCAAGTCCTCTCTTTTGTATACCAAGCATCCACAACCTCTTCGGTTCTATCCACACTGCAGTTTCTAGGTCTTTGACCATTTGGAGAAGATAAATAAAGGTACAAGGGATATTTTTTCTTTGGTAGCAGGGATAAATTTAAAACATTTTTATTTTTAAAAATATTTTATTTATTTGAGAGACAGACAGAGAGACAGAGAGCATGAGTGGGTAGAGGGTCAGAGGGAAAGGGAGAAGTAGACTCCCCTCTGAGCAGGAAGCCTGACATGGGACTGGATCCCAGGACTCTGGGATCATGACTTGAGCTGAAAGTAGATGCTTAACTGACTGAGCCATCTAGGTGCCCCAGATTTCAGACTCTTAAAAAGACCTTGGGTATCTGTCCGCCTTTGCTCTTGACTCTCTTTAGAATTAGGTGCCTGTAGTGCCACTTTGTCCCCAGCTTCTTTCTTATTCCCCCCATTTTTCATATTCTCTGTCATAGTTCTCTATTCCCTGTTATTCTTACTTGGTCTTTTAAGGTAAATTGCCAGTCTTTTCTTATTGTGGTCATGATATTTTACTTTTGGCCATAGTAGTTGGTTTATCAGGAAGAACAGGGCTAAAACTCGGCTGTGTCTGTGCTATTACCTCTCTACACCTCTATTTCTTCTTTTGTAAAATTAGGAGTCTTGATTTGATAAATTCTTGAATCTGCTTTAGCTCTAAAATTATGACTCCATGTGTCTGTGTTCTTACTGAAATAACTGTGCACATGAGAAGTAACTGTTCTCCTTGCTGACTGTCCAATATCTTCTGATATTGTAAATAAATACAATATCAATATTATGTGACAACAACAAGGATAAAACAACAACAGTAACGATAATTCCTAACTGAAACAATTCTTTTGATCTTCATTCCTGGTTGGGATTTAGTAAAGCATATGTAATTTGTAGCAGCTGGAGAAAGCAGTAGAGGGAGGAGGAAAGCCAGCATGACCTTGTGAGGAGGAGCATAGAAATTGTTCTCACATGAAAGAGAAAAATAAAGACCAATATACACCACTTCATAGAGTAATAGACACCAAAGAAAAGAAAGGAGGACCACTGATAAATAATGGGCAGTGCTACCATTTCTTGCCATTCTTTATTCTGTTCATGACTGAATATAACCCTCATAAATTGCTTTCTAAAGCTGAAAGTGTTTTTCTTTGAAAAAAGATTCATCATTATGATTCTGATTCTATCTACTGAAATGAATGGAATCAATTGCATACCCTGTAATAATGCTGAATAAAAATTACCTTTTAGAGACCATAACCTTTTCCAAACAGCATAATAATTGAAATACTATCCTGCTACAAGACAATTGAATCATGAGATATTGAATTGAGAATTCAGTTGAATTGAGAATTTATTGAGAAATTGAATGAGAATCTTATTTTCCTTCTATTCCATATAAGACCTCAAAGTCTTGCAGAAATACAATGAATAAACTTAATATCCACAGCTTCATCTTCCTTACTTTGAGCACGTCAGGATATCTCAATTGTGCACAACCTTGGGAGTTAAATGTAGTGATGTTGTTTGGTAATTTAAAAACAATTACCTGGGCCTCTGGATGATTCAGTCCATTAAGTGTCTGACTTCTGATTTCAGCTCAGATCATTATCTCAGAGTTGTGAGATCGAGCCCCGCATGGGGCTCTGTGCCTGGCATGGAGCCTGCTTGGAATTCTCTTTCCCTCTATCTCTCCTGCTGCCCTTCCTCTTCCCTCTCCTTCTCAAAATAAAAATAAATAATTAAATAAATAATTATCAATTACATATTACTGCTAAGAATTTTTACATAAAAGTTTACAAATATATAATATTATATATACAAGCATATGCTGCCTAAACATGTGATACGTATACATATATATACACATACTTATTTCATCTTTAAATTTCACAATAAGTGGTGCTTGGCTGGCTCAGTCAGTAGAGCATGTGACTCTTAATCTCAGGGTTGTGAGTTCAAGCCCCACGTTGGGTGTAGAGCCTACATAAATTAAAACAAATATTTTTAATTCAAAAAATAAATAAAATTCATAATAAGCCTATGGGGATGATAATCACTATTTTATTGATAAGAAATATGAGGAACTAAGAAGTGAAGTGATCTGGCCAGAGTCAAACAGTAAGATGATGGAGGAAGCAGTTTGACTCCAAAGACATTACTGTTATGTTGTTGCTTATTTTTATATGGATATGGACACGTGGACTTATGGAATAAATCTACATACTGAATATCTACCTCCGAATGACTATTATCTACTATGAAATTGGTAAAGTAACCAAACCTAAGGTTGGCTTCAGTGTTACATTGAATTATTGGGAGTTAGGTTTTGAAAGGTATAGAAAATGGTGAAGGTAAGACCAGACGGACTTAACAATCACACTCAGAACTTTCCATGCTAAAGTAGCAGAATATACATTCTTTTCAAGTGAACATGGGACATTCGCCACAATACATCACATGATAGGTCACAAAGTAGGGCTCAACAAGTACAAAAAGACTGAGATCATACCATGCTTATTTTCAGACCACAGTGCTGTGAAACTTGAAGTCAATCACAAGAAAAAATTTGGAAAGACCACAAATACATGGATGCTAAGAGCATCCTACTAAAGAATGAATGGGTCAACCAGGAAATTAAAGAAGAGATAAAAAAAAAAAATACATGGAAGCAAATGAAAATGAAAACACAGCAGTCTAAAACCTTTGGGATGCAGCAAAGCCTGTCATAAGAGGGAAGTAATAGTAATAAAGGCCTACCTCAAGAAGCAAGAACAATCTCAAATAAACAACTTAACCTTACAGCTAAAGGAGCTAGAAAAAGAACAACAAATGAAGCTTAAAGCCAGTAGGAGAAGGGAAATAGTAAAGATTAGAGCAGAAATAAATGATATAGAATTGAAAAACCCAGATCCAGATCAATGAAATCAGGAGCTTGTTGTTTGAGAGAAATAAAATTGATAAGCCCCTAGTCAGACTTATCAAAAAGAAAACAGAAAGGACCAAAGTAAATAAAATCATGGATGAGAAAGGAGAGATCACAACCAACACCACAGGAATACAAATGATTATAAGAGAATATTATGAAAAATTATATGCCAGCAAATTGGGCAATCTTAAAGAAATGGATAAATCCCTAGAACCATATTAACTACCCAGACTGAACAAGAAGAAATAAAAAACTTGAACAGACCAATAAAGAGCAAAGAAATTGAATCAGTAATCAAAATTCTCTCAACAAACAAAAGTCCAGGGCCAGAGGGCTTCCCAGGGGAATTCTACCAAATATTTAAAGAAGAGCTAATACTTAGTCTTCTCAAATAGAAATGGAAGGGAAACTTCCAAACTCATTCTATGAGGCCAGCATTACCTTAATTCCCAAACCAGACAAAGACTTGAATAAAAAGGAGAATTACAGGTCAATATCCCTGATAAACATGGATGCAAAAACTCTCAACAAAATACTAGCAAATTGAATTCAACAGTACATTAAAAGAATCATTCACCACAGTAAGTGGAATTTATTCCTGGGTTGAAAGGGTGGTTTAATATTTGCAAATCAATCAACATGATACACCACATTACTAAAAGAAAGGATAAAATTCACATGATCTTCTCAATAAAGGCAGGAAAAGCATTTGACAAAGCACAGCATCAATTCTTTTTTTTTTAAAAACATTTTATTTATTTATTTGAGAGAGAGAGAGAGAGCATGAGAGGGGAGAGGGTCAGAGGGAGAAGCAGATTCCCCTCTGAACAGGGAGCCAGATATGGGACTCGATCCCAGGACTCCAGGATCATGACCTGAGCCAAAGGCAGTTGCTTAACCAACTGAGCCACCCAGGTGCCCCCACAGCATCCATTCTTGATAAAAACCCTCAGTAAAGTAGGGAGAGGAAATATACATCAACATCAAAAAGGCCATATAGGAAAGATCCCCAGCTAATATCATACTAAATGGGGAAAAACTGAGAGCTTCTCCCCTAAGGTCAAGAATAAGACAGGATGTCAACTCCCACCATGGTTATTCAATATACTACTGGAAGTCCTAGCTTCAGCAATCAGATAACAGAAAGAAAGAAATGACATCCAAATTGGCAAGGAAGAAGTCAAACTTTCACTGTTCACAGACAACATGATATTCTATGTAGAAAACCAGAAAGACTCCACCAAAAAACTATTAGAACTAATATGTGAATTGAGCAGAGTCGTAGGATACAATATATAACAACACAGAAACAATAGGTGTTGGCAAAGATGTGGAGAAAGGGGAACCCTCTTACACTGTTGGTGGGAATATGAACTTCTTCCTCAAATGTTTAAAAATAGAACCCATTATCGGGTTATGCATGGAAGTGATGAGTCACTAAATTCTGATCTGGAACTAATATTACACTATTATTGTGTTACTATGTTAAGTAACTGGAATTTCAAGTTGTGAAACTAAATAAAAATTAAAATAGGGGCTGGGTGGCTTAGTGGGTTAAGCCTCTGCCTTCGGCTCAGGTCATGGTCTCAGGGTCCTGGCATCGAGCCCCGCATCAGGCTCTCTGCTCAGTAGGGAGCCTGCTTCCCCCTCTGCCTCTGCCTGCCTCTCTGCCTACTTGTGATCTCTTTCTCTCCGTCAAATAAATAAAATCTTAAAAAAAAATTAAAATAAAAAAATAAAAAATTAAAATTAAATCATTTTACCTTAATTAAAACATAAATAAGTGCATCTATTTATTGGAAGAAAAAAAGGAAAATAGGAAAATGGTGGAGGCAACTAGTTCCCACCAAAACTTAAAACTTGGAGTTGAAAACTAAAAATTTATCCTATCCTATTTTCTTCTCATATTCATTACCCCTTTGCTGTACCTTAATATGTGGACAGAAGGAAGGAAGGAAGGTTTTGTTACCAAGGAGCTTTTCTATTTAAATACTAGGCATATCTAGGATTCCAGTAGAGGATGAACTAAAATTCATAATTCTTGTAAGTTGTATTCAGTCTTATTTCACTTTCTTAGGAGGAGGTGGAAGATGTGAGCAGAAATCAGTGGAAAGAGTTGCATCATTCAAACTTAGGTAAGGAGAGGAGATAATGGAAAGTGTCCTATCTTTAGTCAGTGCAAACGGAAGTAGGGATCTAGATCCTTTCTCTGTTATGAATGCATGCAAGTGCTCGCCAAATTCCATTTTATTATGCAAAAAGACTCAATAGTTTATCTCCAATTAATTATTTTATTATCTTAACTTTTCATCTCTCAGGGTCCCAGAAAAGGAGTGGCTAACTGATAATGAAAATTTAAATATCCAGAAATACCCTGGTGTGAGCCACTTCTATGCGTTCTAGCTCAGCAGATGCCGGGAATACAGCTCAGACTAATTAAAAATACAATCTCAGGCGGTGAGGCCCAAGAATAGGAATTTTATGATCTCTCTAGGCAATTACAATTTGCACGTTGTGCATTCCCACTCTAGTTAGGTGTTGTAACCCTGTTTTAGCAGCTAGGATGCCAAGTTAAGAAACTTGGGTTTACTGTGACAGACAACAGAAGAGTCTGAAGGAAATGGTGACCTTTTGCTATCTACGTAGCCTAGGTGACATTACAGAATCTCAACCCTGCTTATCTCTTTCATCCTGCACTCTTCTTCCACTTCTTTACACTTGTCCAAGCACTTTCTCTCCCACTTTGTCAAGTGTACCAAATATGAATGCTTCAGAGATTTTACATATATTATTCTCAATGCCTAGAACACACTTTACCCTACTCCTTACCTGACCAGTGGCAGGAGGAGAGTTTTATTATGTCAACTTAGCTAAGAGGGAATCACATTTCCCAGAATTTTCTTCCTGCACAGTTCCCAATTAGAAGCAAACACAAGAGGATGCTTGGGTGGCTCGGTCAGTTGAGTGGTTGCTTTTGGCTCAGGTCATGATCTGAGGGTCCTGGGATCGAGTCCTGTGTCAGGCTCCTTGCTCAGCAGGGAGCCTGCTTCTTCTTCTGCCTGCCACAACCCCTGCTTGTGCTCTCTCTCTGTCAAATAAATAAATCAAATCCTAAAAAAAGAAAAAAGAAGCAAACACAAGAGATATCTGGTATGAGAACTGAAAGGCAAAAGAGGAGTGACAGAGACATTTTTTCACACTGAAACTGTTGGTGCAAGGGAACTGTGTGCGGGTGCAGTTGGAGTCCACACAGGTTTTTTCTTTTTGGTTGGCTCACCTTGTTGGCATGGGGCAGCAGTGGGGCCTAAACTCCTACCGGATCCTCCTTTGGCCTCCTCAACTCTTATACTAGGTGCATGTTTAGGTCCATGACAAAGGTTCTGGCTTTTCCTGTATATAACTTGAACCACTGAGGTTGGTAGCTTAGAGGTGGTGAGAAGCTGACGTGACTTCCAGTCCATCCTCATTGTTCCAGTTGGTGCTTGTCCACCCCATTTCACACCCTTCAGCCTTCCCCAACACGCTGCACTGCCGACGGCAGCCTTCAGCTCCACACATGCAGCTGGGAGCCTCACGTCACATTATCAACTCCCGCCTCATGTGGGCTCAAATCTCTGTAAGAAATCCCTTACTTTTCCCTCCCAGTGATTCTGTTTCTTCAACTGAATCCCAAAAGATCCTGCTTCTGTTCTTTCTCAGGCTTCGGCCTAAACAGCCCTCCTTGACAGGCCTTCCCAGCCAGCATTATCCAGAACGTGCCTCTCCTCAGCCCTCTTATTATGCCCTAGCTCATCACCTTCTTTCTTTCTCTCCAAGCTCTTATCATCATTTATACCGATTTCATTAAGCTCACTCGCTGTTTGCCTCTCTCCCTCAGGACTCTGTAGACTCTAAGATAGAAGTTGTGGCTGTCCTCTTTTTCACTTCATCTCCAAGATCTGTGACAGTGCCTGGCATATGGTGAACGCTTACGAATTATTTTTGTACATGTGAATGAATGATAAATGAATGGATAGATAATTTTTAGAAAGGTAGCTTTGAGGACCATGTTAACAAAGAATTTGAGCTGGATGACCGGATGACCAGACAGGGGACTATAGAAAGTGATAAAGGCAGGGAGGAAAAATGAAGGAGAAACATACGAGACATGGACAAAAGATGAGAGAGGACAATTTGACTCCTTGGTGGAGAAGAGGATGGTGAAAGAAAGTAGAATCAGGATGAGAGAGTCCTAAATCCACTAAAGAAACAGAATCGCTTGGAGTGATATATAAGGGATTTCTTAGAGATCTGAGCACACACACACACACGAGGTGGGAGCTGATGAAGCCAGTGTGAGGCTCCCTTCTGCGCGTGTGGAGCTAGAGGCTGCCGTCAGGCACTCAGCGAGCTGGAGGGCCGATGGGTGTGAAGTGGGGCAGGAGAGCACCAGCTGGAACAGGTGAGGATGGACTGGAACTCACATCAGCTTCTCATTCCTCATTCTTCATGACCAGAAGAGTAGTGATGCTTCGACAGATTGAAGAGGAAGAACACGCTTTAGGGAACTAGACACTGAGTTTGAGGTTTTCAATTCAGATGGAAATTTCTGATCAAATGAGAAAAGTCAGGATTGGTGCCACACTGACTTAAATGTATCAGACAGTGGTATTATTTGGAGCCATGCCAGTAGTTAAGATTATCCAGGTAGACTGTACAAGTGAGTTAAGAAGAGGTCCAAGGAATCCTTAAATATTTACCATGTAAAAGTAAAACCATAAAGCATAAGAGATCGAAAAAGATTTTTCCCTGCTCTGAGTAGGAAGTGAAATTGTTTTAGATCAGCACACTGCACAAACATGAGGAGCACACAGAATCACACACTTCATTCCTCTGAACCACCAGCCTCAGAACTCGACAAGCCATCACCATGAGGATTTAACCTCCTCCTCTATATCTCGCCTTTTTTCTCAGCTCTTCTCCCAAATACTCATTGTAATGTTCCAAACTCCCTTCAATAAGATCAAACCTGAGTGGAAAAAAAATTGTCTTATCAGTACCAATAGTTATCAAATGGGGGCAATTTTGCCCCTATGGGTACATTTGGCAATATTTGGAGATTTAAAAAAAAAAAGATTTATTTATTTATTTCAGGGAGAGGGAGAGGAAGAGAGAATCTTTAAGCAGTCTGTGCTCTGAGCGTGAAGCCCACCTTGGGGCTTGATCCCACGACTCTTCAGTTCACAACCTAACAGAAACCAAGAGTCCAATGCTTAATCCACTGTGCCACCCAGACACCTCTGGAGATATTTTTTATTGCTACTGGTATCTAGTGGGTGGATCTCTGGATACAAGGCACAGACAGCAGTCGTTGCCTCCAACAAAGGACTTGTCCATCCCCAAAATGTCCATAGTACTGAGGTTGAGAATCACGGGTCTAGAGAAAGACTTTGCAAATCGCTGCTTTTAGAACATGATTTGTACACATTCCACAGAATGTTAAAGAGTTTGTGTATATACATGCACTTATATATAAACAATATGTGGTCAAATTGGTTGCTAAAAAAACTAAATGGGTTTATTTGCTTCAAAATTCCACACTCTTGAATATATTAATGAATGTTTTAAGTCTCTTACGTGGTATTCTGCATGTCCTATTTCCTCAAATTAATGGACCTGGGAGCCTGCTTCTGATAAAACATGTTGAGGAACTCACGTTCTGCAAGAAAACTTTGGGAAACACTATTTTGAAGTCTGGGAACAGAATCTTATGCTGTAAGGAATATAACCATGTGGATATTGGCCCCTAAATTGTTTACTAAAAAGTGAGTACATAGACCTATGATTTAGTTTTAGATCTATTTGGTCTATTAATCCAAGGCTAAGAAGCAATTAGTTGTGCGGGTTTTAACCTGGGGCCTGGTTATTAAAAAGATTTTGATTTTGATAAATAAATACATATTAATCTGTTAAAATTCAAAACATAATTATCTGTGCTATAAATTTTCATGGAAAATTAAAATAAAAAATAAGATAAAAATATAAACCAGATAAAAAATTTGTATTAAGTCTAGTACTTATTTAAAATTAAATTAAGTAAGCTATTTAAAATAAAAAAGGTTAAGATTTTTACTAAAAAATAATAGTCAAATGATGTAGAATAAAAGAATTACTTAAAATTACATGTCTTGCATGTAATGACTTGGCATCTCCATGAGCATATGTCAAGTTTAATCACAAACAAAATCACTGACCACGTTTCAATGTATTTTAGATTCATTCTGAAACCAGTGGAAAAAAACCAGAATATACTGTTATTGTGGTACCATGTTTTTGTACTACTTTTTTAAAGCAAGCATCTTATATGTGAGTTATACAATCGTTTAGACCTTGGTTTTACTTGGAAAAATAGTGTTGGGCCGTTAACCGGCAGATATATCAGTAAACATGGAGATTTTTTTATTTGTATCAAGTTTTGATTATTCTAGAATTTTATGGTATAAATCTTAAGGAAGAAGAAAAATCTGGAAAGAATCCAAGGAGTACAGCCATGAGTGATGATAATATTAAATGACCTGGAAAATAAGGTATATAAAGAAGGCTAAAAAAATTAAAAAGGTGGTTGGCTTATAAAAGAGAATCCTGAGGAATGAGTTACTAAAAATTCTATTTGAACCAAAAACAGAACATATAAAAGTGTTCTTAAATTGTTCCAAGAAAAAAGGTTAAACATAAAGATGAACTGTGTTGTTACACCCTTGAATCATTTCTGAGGTTGGTGCTTTTATAGCATTTTGAGGGCAAGAGTCTAAACTCCTAAGCATGTTGAATTATATTTAGTGCTACTGGGATAAAAGAAAGTGGTATTTCTTTTTATGTCTATATAAAAATGTTATTTATTTTATCTCTATGGACACCATTCTATGATTTTTATATATGTTTTTCTAAATGTATATTGCAAAAAGTTGTTACATGAAGAATACAAGCAGCAACGGCAGAATGAAAGTATATCAAAAGATTTTACCAGGATGGAAGAGAGTGTTTGTATGTACAAGTGCAGGGTACCATTCATGGAGAAAGTATTATATTTCAGTCCCAGGAACTCAGTATTTTAGGCTTTGAAACTTTATTTTTTATATAGGAGAAATAGTTATCTTTTTGACAGACTAAAATTAGTCAAAATAAGATTGATACATAAGGGGCGCCTGGGTGGCTCAGTCGTTAAACGTCTGCCTTCAGCTCAGGTCATGATCCCAGAGTCCTGGGATCGAGCCCTGCATTGGGCTCTCTGCTCAGCGGGAAGCCTGCTTCTCCCTCTCCCACTCCCCCTGCTTGTGTTCCCTCTCTCGCTGTGTCTTTCTCTGTCAAATAATAAATAAAATCTTTAAAAAAAAAAGATTGATACATAAGCTCCTACTACCAATCTATTTGACAATGGGACATGTAGCTGTCACGTTTATAATTTTCGTGTTGGCCTCATCACACATCCTTTCTCGATAACTAGGGTATGTGCAGAACAAAACTACATTGTTGTTTAGTGAATATAAAATTATTATAAAGTGAATTAGTGCACTAAGCAAATAGGCTAGTTTATACTATGGTCATATGTTAAACCCTAAAATCTCAGTAGCTTAATTTAACAAGGATTAATATCTCTTGGAGATGTAGAAGTACAAACATTGACTATCAAATATTCACTTTAAAGTGACACACCATTCTGTCTTTTTTTTTTTACCATTCTGTCTTTCAAACAATTTGGTCAGAATTAGTCACATTGCCTACTAGGAAAAGAGCTGAGAAATGTGGAAATGCATACAGATATTTGGTGAGTTGTACATGACTTTGTCCTGGTTAGACCAATTAATTATTTAATGGCATGGGATAAAATAGGCTGCTTTAATAATCTCTATTGCATGTTACTTATCAATGATTCAAACAGCTTAAAGAGGGGGGCTAATTCTTCCTTTTCTAAAAATCTCTGGAGTAGACATTGTTTACACTTTACTCCCAAATTCTACTTTTTCTATGGGTTAACATCTGACTATTCCATATTCAACTGGCATAATACATTTAATATATTTACATTTTAAAACAGTTTATAATAAAGTCAGCTAACTCTATAGCCATTCTGTTTTTTTAAGGTAACTTAACATACCTGTGATTTTATACATTAGATATTGATTTTATTTTTGAACTGAATGAGAGTGAGGTTGCAGACAGATAAAAAGTGAATTATAAATTTATTAAATATTTTAATCACAATTTCAATTAATTGATTACTATTTTGCTAAGGAAAAGTACAGAATTTAGAATAAAATATTTATGCATTTTATTATCTTTAATAACTAAGTCATTTCAATTAAATTGATTAATTCAGTCTTTAAAAACATTTTTTTAAAAAACTTAAATCTCCAAGAAAACTGATCAAATGAATTCACTCATTTTTTTCAAGGTACAACTTAGAAATCTATTTTCTTTTTTTTTTTTAGATTTTATTTATTTATTTGACAGAGAGAGACACAGCGAGAGAGTGAATACAAGCAGGGGGAGTGGGAGAGGGAGAAAGGGAGAAGCAGGCTTCCTGAGGAGCAGGGAGCCCGATGCGGGCTCTATCCCAGGACTCTGGGATCATGACCTGAGCCAAAGGCAGACGCTTAATGACTGAGCCATCCAGGAGCCCCTCTACTATTTTCTAAATAACATGATTTATATTTTGTTAAAGAAACACTTGCAAAATTTCACAAAATATTGTCTTGTAATATAAAATAATTAACATTCACCTAAATTTTCATCAGGAGAGAAGCCTTTAAATCTTATCATGGTTTATCCATAGAGTTGAGTATAGTAGAGTATTTGGAAAAAATGGGCTATATGAATTGTTCAAGATACTTGTAAAACAGAAATTAAATAATAGAATATATAACATGATCCACTTTTATTTGGGGATCAAATAAATTAACATATAGCATGCGTTAAAAGATGAACAAACAAAAAATCTGGTGCAAGAGTTACCAAACTCTGTATTTTGTGGATGCAATTTACTAACATAATCTGTAATGTTTAAACTTTATATGAAAAATATACATTATCTTTCTAATCAGAAAAATTAATAAAGCTATATTTAAATAGACACTGCATAATTATTGATTACTAATTAATTAATTAGCCTATTACTGCAAAACAAATTACCTCCAAATTTAGTAGCTTAAACATCATTTATTACCTCATAGTTTCTATGGGCTGGGAACCACTTAGCTGGTTGGTTCGGGCTCAAGGTCGCTTGTGAGGTTACAGACTGTAGGCTGGGACTGCAGTCTCCTCTAAAGGTTTGATTTGGAGGAGATCTACTTTCAAGGTCACTCATGTGATTGTTGGTGAGCTTAATTTCACTAGCTGTTGGCCAAAGATTTTAGTTTCTTGCCTCATGGGCAAGCCTCTACATTGTATATACATAATAGCAACTGACCTTTTCCAGAGCAAGTCATCATAGAGAGAGGGCATACCCAAGCAGGAGCTGGAGACTTTTATAACTTAATCTTGGAAGTGACATACCATCATTTCTGCAGTATGCTGTTGGTAATAACGTACTGTATGTTATATTCAATTATTGTAATGACTTATGGAATGTATTAGGCTAGATAGTCAGGGAGGGGATACACAAGGGTGTGAATAACAGGAGACAGGGATCATTGGGTGCCATCCTAGAGACTGCCTATCACCTCTTTGTCCAGTGTTCTTTATCTCCACAATATTTATCAATTTCTTATAATCTGAATGTACATTGGTTTATTTGTACTGTGTCCTTTTACTAGAATATGGATGACAAGAGAGCAGGAGCTTTATCTTTTGTCTGTCACTAATGTCTACAACAATACTTGGCTCACAAGTGCTCAATAAACATGGTTCGAATGACTGAATGAATGAAGGATTAGTAAATCTATATAGAACGTTTTGTGGGGTTGGTTAGTAGAGTGAATTTAAAAATTTTTATTTAGTAGAGTTCACGTTCTCATCTTTTTATTCAATTACTTATTATTTTACTCAAAAGCACATATTTTAATAAGAGCTTACATTTAGCATAAGTCAGTTCAGATGATTTTGTCTGTTCTTTTGAGGGAATTGAAAAAAAAGAGATGGGGGTAATCTATTCAGTTCATGTTTACAAATAGAAAAATAAGACAATGCATGTCATATGGGAAAGATATCAATAGATTTTATTGTTGATAAAAAGAAAGAATATACACACCACTTCTTTATATAAAAATTTTTGGAAAAAACATGATATACTTGTAGTTATAGTTCAAAAGCTGTTTTTGACAGTGTAGAATAAAACTGTCTTCATATTTATTGGACCATGCATTTTCAGCCAAAGAGCAATTATATTTCTTAATATCACTAAGCACATTATAATGCTGAAAAGAAATATTGATGAAAATTATAATTTAAATTACAGTGAAAAACTCTGAAAAGTCAGCATTATTAAAAAACTGCTGAAAATACAAAATTTAAGTAGGTGACTGAACACCTGGCTTAGGGGCAGAAAAGAATAATGGACTAAATAAAGAAGACTCTGAGTGCTAAGAATTTAATTCTTCAAAGAATAGACTCTGAAATTATTCCAAACATTTTTGAAGAAGTGAAAATAAATTGGTGTTTATTAGGAAGACTGTCTTGTATCCAGGTCTACTAAACAGTGGATATGCTCCAGCTGGATAAACTGGCCTGGGTCTTTTCTATTTGGTCAGTGTCCATCCATGCTGCACTGCTTCTAAAGCATTTTGAGTATTATATCAGATATTATCTACAGTTTATATTTATTTGGGGGGTTAATTTGAACATTTTTTTATTTACATATTTGATTGGCTGATGTACTTGAACTTTTTCTTGCATATTTTACCAGTCCTTTTAATTAAAAACTCAAGCAGTATCACGATTTCTTTTCTGAAAATTTTAATTCATTAAAAATTATATACATTGTAATCAAGGCTTCTTTACTTCCACACGTCTCACAACCTTATCAAGACCTTCAAGAGTCAACTGTCAAAAGATGCTTGTTAATTGCAGGAATAATTCAGCTTCTCAGCCCCACAATGCCTCATTCTGTTTTACTTCTATCTCCCATGTCTCTGGACAGTTTTATGATGACCTTCCTAAGTACTGATCCTGTATACCACCCACCAATGTGGGAATAAATGAAAGCTTAGCATTCAGTCCTTCTTTCCGTGAAACTTTTGTTTTCCTTTAAATCTTTTCTTAGCATACAACTTTCACTCAAATGTCCATTATTCCCTGAAATACCCAATTGCCTTTCCTTTATGTTTACTTCGTTTTAACATTTTTATTTCTTGAAATATGACCCAGTCTTTATCTAGCATACATTAATACGTGAAACATCATTCAGTAACTACAAAAAAAATCATTAATTATCCCTTCCTATAGCAGCAGTCTTATGCTGGTCAGTGGAATACCCAGATGAACAGAGTATAATCTCTGCACTTTGGAGATCACAGAGACTTTAGTAACAGAGGAGCAAATAATGCATTGATTATCCTGAAGTTTAAGTACTACAAGTAATGTGAGAGAACAGAGAAATTCCTTTTTTTTTAAATTTAATTTTATTTTTTCAGTGTTTCAAGATTCATTGTTCATTCACCACACCCAGTGCTCCATGCAATACCTGTCCTCCTTAATACCCACCACCAGGCTCACCCATACCCCCACCCCCCTCCCCTCCAAAACCCTCAGTTTGTTTCTCAGAGTCCACAGTCTCTCATGGTTCATCTTCCCCTCTGATTTCCCCCAATTCACCCTTTCTTTCCTTCTCCCAATGTCCTCCATGTTTCTCCTTATGCTCCACACGTAAGTGAAACCATATAATTGACTCTCTCTGCTTAACTTATTTCACTCCGCATAATCTCCTCCAGTCCTGTCCATGTTGATACAAAAGTTGGGTATTCATCCTTTCTGATGGAGGCATAATATTCCATTGTATATATGGACCATATCTTCTTGATCCATTCATCTGTCGAAGGGCATCTTGGCTCTTTCCACAGTTTGGCGATTGTGGCCATTGCTGCTATAAACATTGGGGTACATGTGGCCCTTCTTTGCACTACATCTATATCTTTGGGTAAATACCCAGTAGTGCAATTGCAGGGTCATAGGGTAGCTCTATTTTTAATTTCTTAAGGAATCTTCACACTGTTTTCCAAAGTGGCTGCACCAACTTGCATTCCCACCAAGAGTGTAAGAGGGTTCCCCTTTCTCCACATCCTCTCCAACACATGTTGTTTACTGTCTTGTCGATTTTGGCCATTCTAACTGGCGTAAGGTGGTATCTCAAAGTGGTTTTGATTTGAATCTCCTTGATGGTTAATGATGATGAACATTTTTTTCATGTGTCTGTTAGCCATTTATATGTCTTCTTTAGAGAAGTGTCTGTTCATGTCTTCTGCCCATTTTTTGATGTGATTATGAGAACAGAGAAATTCTCAACTCTGTCTGGTAATGTCAGAGGCCCTCCTGGATGAGGTAATATGTAAATTAAATTTAAAATTGGAATTAAGAAATTCCCAGATGGAAAAGAGTAAAATTAAGAAAAGCACATACAGTAGTAGCTCTGTTAAACTACCTTCATTTAACTAATTGGATTAACTGCTCTCTGTGATCATCATGACAGAGCCCCAAATGGTGGAGCCTGTCTGTGTTCCTCTTCTTTAATCAGTTGGGTTATATGCTTACCACATGCTACATTTATTCTTAAAATTGCTATGTCAGATAAATTTTTATTATAATTTTATAATTAATGAAATATTAAATACACAAATGAAGCAGCACAAAATGAAAGGGATTTATGTACAACTTTCTTTAAATGTTTAGGAAAGGAGGGGGGTGGGGGGATGGGTGATCCTGGTGGTGGATATTAAAGAGGGCACGTATTGCATGGAGCACTGGGTGTGGTGCATAAACAATGAATCCTGGAACACTGAAAAAAAATGTTTAGGAAAGGATGAAGGCGAGTATCTGAATACAGTGCTATCAATTTAGGTATTGATGAAAAATGATAAAAGATATGGTGAAAAATTTTAAAGTTTTTATTATGAGGATTTTTTACTCAGATTACTTTTCATTAGATTCTTATTTTATTTCAATTTTCCCAAACTGCATATGGATATGGTTACTATAAATCATGCAATTCTAGTCAGTGGGCCCACCCTAAAGAAAACACCGGCTCCACAACTGAATATCTTTTTTAAAGATTTTATTCATTTATTTGAGAGAAAGAGACAGAGCACGAGCAGGTGGGAGGAGGGTGCTGCTCAATCTCAAGACCCCAGGATCATGACCTGAGCTGAAGGCAGATGCTTAACCCACTGAGCCACCCAGGTGACCTGAGGAACTGGATATTTTTGTTTTAACTTACAGCACATTGCTTGAAACACGAATGTATTTTATTTTTTTCCAACTGCCAGATTTTTTCAGTGAACTAACAGTCAGAAATTTTTTCAGTGAACTGGCCGTTAGAAATATATAACCTTTTCAGATAAGAGGGATTCTAAAAATCAGAAAAAGTAACAAAACTATGGCTCTAAATCCATTGTTGTAGAAAAAAAATGAACAATAATGTTTTTCCATTCTTCTTAATGATTAATTTATATTGCCACTAGAATGTGAAATAATGTTCAAGGCTAGGTTTAAAGTGAACATCTATTACCATGAAGGAGAAAAAAGAATTTAAGAGAAGTTAGTTCACTGTTTTTTCAAAAAGAAATGTCAACAGCCTCTGTATTAGTCAGAAAACTTACACAAAATGTAATAGTAACAAAAATTAGCCATTACATCGTAGTGGATGTTCCCTAGTAGTACGTTGTTGGAAGAGAGTTTTTTCTTTCATATAAACCATTTGTATGCCAAACACTGTGCAGGTTACTCAGGTTATTCAAGAAAGGTCCTTCTGTTCTAGGAGGTAAGATCTGATGGGAGGTGTAACAAACAGAAAATTATAATTCTGTGCTATAAAGGAGTTTTACAGTTACAAGTACTATACCAGTGTATTATTTTTCTATTGCTGCTTCCACAAATCACCAGAGATGCGGTGGCTCACAACAACACAAATCTACTATCTTAGAGTCCTAAAGTTCAGAAGTGAGAAATGGGCCTCAGTGGGGTAAAGTCAGGATTTGAGAAAGGCTGTGTGTGACTTGTAGTTTCTAGGATGGAATCCATTTCCTCGTCTCTTCCAGCTTCTGGAGACTGCCTGTTATTTCTTGGTTTGTTGCCCCTTCAATCTTCAAAGCTAGCAATGGTCTTGGAGCGTCTCTCACACTGCATTGGTCTCGCTCGGCTTTCCTCATACATCCCTTTCTCTGTCAATCTCTTGAATCTCTTGGCTTCCTCCTTCACTTATAAGGACCCTTGAAATTACATTGGGCCACCCAGATAATCCAGCATAATCTGTCTATCTCTTCACTTAAGCACATCTGCAAAGTCCTTTTTTTCCATGTGAGGTAGCATATTCAGGAGTGTCAGGGGTTAGGATGTGAACATCACTGAGAGATTACTATTCCGTGTACCACTAGATATAATAAGCATATGGTGCTATGGGGTCTGTTGCAGCAACAGGGACCACTAATTCCATATTGACCATCATCAATCTCCATCCCAAGTGGAATATAGCCTCAGATATCCTCCTTTAGTAATAGGAAATAAAAAATGTGAAATATCTTCCTCTAGGAGCAGGAAAAAGAAAATGTGAAAAACAGTTACTTGATACACACAACAAATATGTTTCTTTTTCATGGTCTTAAAATTCTATCAGTGTGTTCATGTGAATTATGGAGGTTTCAGAAAAAGTAGTCCAGCATCCATTCTTGAATCAGAGGTGAAAACTGGACTGAATCTTAGAAGAAGAATTAGAATTTGGTAAAGAATAGGAAATGAATGTATATTGGAAGAACAGCAAATATAATGCAGATATTTGCATATATAAGGAACCTCTGCCACATTAAAGGACCAGGTAATGAATATCAGGAAGAGAAGAAAGATAAAATTGGGAAAGTAGGCAAAATTCAAGTCATGGAAGAGGTTGTGTTGTATACTGAGAAGTTTTTTGTTTTTTTTTCAAACTAATGTATATGATTTATTTTGAGCAACACTTTATAAACTTCCATGGAAGCAATTAACCCAAATCCTACTGATTTAAATTTCTTTTTTATTTTATTTATTTTATTTTATTTTATTTTTTCAGTGTTCCAAGATTCATTGTTTATGCTGAGAAGTTTTAGTTTGTCACACGAACCAAGTGAAGACCATTGGTATTTTAGAATGATTGCTCTAAATCCTATGTGAAGGAAAACTCCAAAATTTCAACCTGAATATTTAGGAATCTTACAGAGTCAAGAAGAATAGAGATGATTATATTGATACTTCAGACTTTTCTGCTGACTATTATATTTTCTTCCAAAAACATACACTTTCTTTGACATCTCCATTTTTTATACCATTATTCTCTATCTTGTATCTGAAACCTCCAATTTATTTTTTTAAAAATCTTTCCTCTCCCTTGACACGCACATATATATGATGATAACACCTTTCTATGTCTTCCTTTTAAAAACCTGTAAAACATTTCCATTTCATGTTTATCACCATAATATTAGTCCAGAGCCTTAAGGCCCGAATTATCTCCCCATTTAGATGCTATCCACTTGAATTCATTCTGGTGAAAACCAGATTATACCCCACCCCAACAAACATGGTTAAATAGTTACCTTATAATTTGAAAGAAATACAGAGGTCATAATTTTGAGGTCAAATATATTCATGGATAACCCCCATCCACCTTTTTATTTACTTATGTGTTTGGATAAATCTTCAGTTTCAGAAGAAGTCGACCCCTCCCAATAAACCAAATTCACTATATTCCTACTTTTTATGGTTTTCCTTACTATCAAACTTTACTTCATGAATTACTTTATTTATCTAGTCAACAAAATAGTGATATCTAATAGATAACACTTTACTCTTTGCTATAGATACAGATATTATATATTAATGATAAAACATAATACCATATATATGGTATATATTTTTACATACATTAAACGTAATATATATATATTCCCTACTGACAAACTCCTCAGTGAAGGAGGTAGAGAGATATCTACTTGTCATTTAGGAATAAAGGAAGTGTTTTATTCTTTTATTATTATTGTTTTTTTT
>CM052898.1:104184252-104351054 GCA_028534135.1 Potos flavus
AAAAAAATAGAAAAGAAAGAAAGAAAAAAAAAACCTTGTATCTATGAAATATACCGGTTTTGGGGTATTATTGGGAGCTTAATATATTGATTTCCCCTACTGTAGGGGTTTTATATTTTTATGGGGGCCCTGTGGTTATTGTATTCTTGTTTTTGGGTTGTGTTCTGGGGGAGGGGCCTGTCACGTTGTTTTCCAGTCAATCTTGCTTGGGTTGAGTCGCCCTGCCCCCCAATCGAGGGGCTGGGCTCTGTGGAAAACAGTTTTTCAGGCTTCTGCTCTCTGGAGGTTTTCGCTCTTTTGCAGTTTTTTCACCTTTTCAGGGAGTCCAAGCAAGGAGTCTGCCCATACCCAGACCTCCACGCCCCAGAGAAGCCTCAGTCTGCTCCCCTCTGCAAGCACTGCTCTCACCGCAGCCCGCCACAGGCGGTGCGCACCCCAGCCACTGTCCCAGTGTTCCCGAGAGGCCCTCAGTAGCCTCTGCACCCTCCAGAGATCAAAGCCTCGAGGTCTAGGAAACTGGTTTCTGGTGGCTGCCATCGCCGTGACTGCTGTCCGGGCTCCCGGTCCGCGCCGGGTGCACTCAGATTCCTGCCCCAAGTGGTTGCGTTCTCTCCAGCCTCTGGGTGGAGGGCGCCTCTGGTTCTCTCCCTTGCACGGGGCACAGGGCGCGAGCCAACGGCGCTAACGCGGGCAGAGAACCCACCACTCGTCCCGCCCGCTGCTCTTTGTGTCTGGAGGCCCCGACGCCGGGCTCTGGCAGCCTCCAGGCCATGGAGCAGATTTCTAAAAGTTCCGATTTTGTGCTCCACTGCTCTGTGGCTTACCGGGAGCCGGCCCCTCCCCCCGCGGTCTGTCTTCCCGTTGCTTTGGATTCACTTTTCCGCACGTCCTACCTTCCGGAAAGTGGTCGATTTTCTGTTCCTAGAGTTGCTATTCTTCTCTTCTATCTCCTGCTATATTATTATTATTTTTTAAATGAGAAAGTGTTAGGCATATTAACTGTTAAATGAAAGTGGCTTGTAGAGAGAAAGTTTAAAAGGAAAAATTTCAACCAAAGGAGCAAGTTGGTGAGGATATAATACATTATAGATTCCAGAGGATAGGTGAAGAAAGAAGAAATTTAATTTTGGATAGAATAAAGGACCCTTGTATCTGGATATCAATCAACCATTAATATGCAAATATTTATTAAGGATTTTCTATTCTCAAGGCTCAAATATATGACACTATTTCTATTCTTATGGAACTTACAGTTCTTTATTAGATAAGGCAGATGTTAATAAAATAACAAACGTAAGATTGCAATTACAACAGAGTAAGATCTATGAAGATAAAGCAAGCATGCCATGAGAGGGTAAAGACCTATTATTGGAGACTAAGGAAGGGTTCCCTGAAGAAATTAAACTGTGATATGAAGGAATAATAACAAATAAACACATAGAGGAGGGGAAAGTGCATCTCAGACAGAGAAAGGAACATGTAAAAGCTCAGTGGTGAAGGGTGAGGTTCCATTAAGCAAAGACCAGTGTGGTAGAACATAGAACTGAAAATAATATAACACTATGAGGGTTTATTCAATCTTTTCATTAAAAATTTGAAGCTTTTTGAGTAAGGATTTTGACCTGATTAGACTTGCTTTGTGAACCGATTGCCTTAGTTGAAATGGGCAAGAGTGGATGCAGAGTGACAAGTTAATAGAATTGCATTGCAATAACCCAGATAGGAGATTATAGTAGCTTGTTTTGAGGAGGAGAATGTGGAGATCAAGCAAAGAGGATGGGTTCTGGAGATCTGTAGGAGATAAGATCACCAGAATTGCTGATTGATGTAGAGAATGAGAGAATGTCGAAGTGTAAACAATGATTTCTAGATTTCTGTTTTGAGAAAGTGAATATATGCTAATACTATTCTGAGTTGAGTACCACTTAAAGAGAATTAGGTTTTCAGGGGGAGGATAAGGAGTTACTATTCATTTAAAGATGAAAATTGATTTCCTCTGAATTATGAAGCATTTCTGATTCCTGGGATGAGATAGTAGGAGCACTCAAGTCTGAGCCAACAGGAGATTGGTAGTGGCTTGGAATAGGGGATGTGAAGTGCCTAATTTTCCACTTCCAAATGGACTTTTACACTAAAACATGTTGGAAAGATTTCACTCAAAATGGTACTCAGGAATCCTGGATTTACGTAGCCATAAACATGGAGGCATAGGACTTTTTCTACTTTTTAGTTCAACAGTATGAATTTGGAAGTGTAAGGAGAATATGAATTGTTGAAACAACTAAAAAAATTTGGGCAATTTTGGCCCACATGTAGAATGCTAGATTTGAACTTCCACATTGCCATCAGGGTAATGTTAAGGATTGATTGTTGGCTGTAGATGGAAGTGACCTGCACCTACTTACTGATATTGTCTATCTTTTTCCAGTTGTGCGACATTAGGTAAATGACTTAAATTCTTGGCAATTGTATTTCCTATTTGTCAGATGGGGTAATAAAAACAGCCTTTTCACTGGCTAGCTTGTGTTTTAAATTAATTAATAAGTAAAATGGTTAGCAAATATAATAAGTAAAATGGTTAGCAAATAAAAAAAAAACAGCCCACAGATACTGTTTTTATTATATATAATACATGGATTTCTTTTTTATCTCCGTATCTACTCTCTGATATATCTTGAATTCAGAAAACTTCTGACTCCTAGCACTTAGAAGAAAATAACACAACCAATTTTAATACATATTTCTTTTGTAAATCTTTCTCTGAGGGATAAGAAAATTAAACTGTATTTGTCAACAAATTAGTAGCAATTTCTCAGTTGGACTAGAATTCTAATGACTACAAATAACAAAATTATTATTTACCTGTTAGATCTTCTTTTGTGTATTTCCATATATAAGCATTATGGTCTCATGACTCTGCTAGTTTCTTATTATTTTAATTACAATTATTATTGCAAATTTGATGCCACTTGACATTTTCAGTATCAAAAATTTCTTTTAAAAGCGAGATCACAATTAAACTGAAATTAAGTAGCCTCTCCTCATATAAACACGATCTTCTGTAAATAAAAGAAATAACCACTGCTGAACTATTTACCACTTCTAAATTACCCGTTTCATGTATAATCTTATATAATCGTTGTACTTGTAAGGTAGGCAGTAAGCTGAGGAAACCATGGCTGGAGACAAAAGGCATTGTTTGATATTCTGTAGCTACTAAATCGTGGGCACAACATTCAAATCCAAGTGTCTCTCTGGTTTCATATATGATTTCATTGTTACTAGATTTGTCTTTATCTCAAGAAGAATTTGAGCTATCTGTAGTGGAGGCTGGGAATAATTTAGATAAGAGAAAATCTATTTCATTTTACAAATTATCTTCTAGTAGCATTCAGGTATCATCAAATGTTCTTTAGGAAAATAAAATGCTCTGTGTTGGAAATACATGGCATACACATCCATAGACTCCATAGTAAATGCAGCAGAAATTAGGGAAGTTGCAAATGATATTTTTAGAAGTGCACTAGTGACAGATCAGATTCCTGAAGACTAGAAAGTGGTTTTCATAATACACTTACTGGAAAGGCATTACCTGATGACAAGTACCAGAACAGAAAATTGGTTAGCTTAACATAAATTATAGGGGAACCTCTGTCAGAAAACCAAGTACAGAGAATAAATGCTCACAAAGACATACCCCATTCAAAATAAAAAATAAATTTGCTTTGGTATTGCTTCAATAATTTATTTTGGTTATTCATTTTAAAACAGCTTTCAATCACCTGTGGGATAGACACTGACATTTATGTTTATACTAGTTTCCTACCTAAAATCATGCATTTGTTTCCAATACAGAAAATGTAGTGATTCAAAATAAAGCATATACAGATATCAGTAGTAATCTTCAAATGAGTATATTAGGATGACTTTGTGCTTGCTCTTCTCATATGTTTGGCCATCCAATTATCTAACAAGGAAATGCTAGAGATGTAGGTTAATTATTGCTATGCATCCCACTATCCCAAACTCAATGGCTTAACATTAAAATTACTTATTCTCATGCCTTTGTGGATTCTCAGAGTTTGTTGATATAGATTATGCTTTGCTTAAAACTGTGGGCTATGGTAAATGTTGTGAAATGTGTAAGCCTGATGATTCACAGATATGTACCCTGGGGCAAATAATACATTATGTGTTAATTAAAAAAAATAAAATAAAAAAATTTAAAAAAAGATAAAAAAACAAACAAAGAAAAACCATGGGCCTGGTTAAACTTAGCCAAGACAGCTCTATGTTAGGTGAATTCATCTTGGGGGCTAGATTATAGAGGGAATCACTACCAGGTGTGCTGGTTAATTTTAGGTAAGCTTGACTGGGCTACAGGGTACCCAAATATTTGGTCGATATTATTCTGGATGTTTATAAGGATGTTTTCAGATAAGATTAATGTTTGAATTGACTGAGTAAAGTTAGACTGTCTTCCCTAATGTGAGTGGTTTTTATCCAGTCAGCTGGAAGTCTGAACAAAAAGCTCCCTGGTATGTCAGAAGAAACTCCTCTCCTTGACTGCCTTGAGCTGGGACTTGGCTCTATCCCTGTTTTTGGATTCTAACTGAAACATTGGGTCTTCTTGAGTCTTGAGGCTGCAGGTTTGATGATTGCAGATCTCAGGATTTCTCAGCCTTCAGAATCATACAAGCCTATATATACATATATGTGTGTGTGTGTATATATATATATATATATATATATATATATATATATAAACGAGGAATATATGAGCAGATATATCTATATCTATATATCTATATCATCTATATCTATATCTATATCATCTATATTTAGATAATATAGATATAGATATATTTAAACAGAACCTCCTATTGGTTCTGTTTCTCTGGAGAGCCCTTACTAATATACTTAGGGAATCTCTTCTCACGAAAACATACATTTTCTTAATGTCTAAACTCAGAACTGGCTGGCTGCTACTTTCATCTGGATCCTATTAGCCAGACCAATCACATGTCTAAGCCTCAAATTAGCAGGGGAGAAAAGGACACTATGCTCATTATGTGGTCATGGCAAGGTGCTAGCGCACTTCTGCAAACTCTAAACTAAGGGCGGCTGGTGGCCCAGTGAGACAGAAGAAATGACCTGGAGATAGCAATGAAGACTTAGGTTTATTGGAAGAACTTCTATACAGTCAGTCCAGGAGTGGCAGACTGGACAAAGCATCCGCTGCTGTGGTCTATCTGCAGCAAGCCTAAAGTGTAGTATCTAGCCTAATAACTCTCTGTAGCTTTTTCCCTCTTTGGATGACAGGTGTTCCAAGGAGATCAAGGCCTGCCATCTGGACATTATTCGTTACAAAGGAGATGCTCTGGGTTGGCAACCCCCAAAGTCCCTGACCTTGAACACTGAACAACATGTTTCTCTACATATCCTGCTTGATGGGAATATAGAGGGAAGACGGGATCTGTATATTCTCAAGATAGTGATTAACTGGGATGTTCAGGGTGTGTTTGCACAAACCAGCCATTCAGCACATCCTCCATAAAAGGGTGAAGATTTGGGGCCATTTATTCATTACACTTCAGTAGAGGTCACATGAGGATCCTCATGAGCTTTGATTTAATATCTCTTTGTTGGTTACTTTATTAATGAAGATAATAAAACTGATCACCTGTGGAGTACATTTTCTTTACATAAAATTTAAGGATCAGACATACAATTTAGGGAATTACACTGTAAATGTCATTTGTCTCCAGGATTATAAGCCACTGTAAAAATTGCCCTGATAAAAACATAACTGTAAAATTAAGAGATATTAACTGCTTTAGAGGATTAGAATCCCTTACATTTGGCTTTGGTTTTAGTAGACATGGTCATTAGACCTAGAAAATTAAATTTTGCACTGACTTTCACTCACTCCAAAACCTCAAAATATACATGAAGGAAATGCTCCATTATGAAAGATAGAGATGAGAGAGAGAGAATGAGAGGGCGATATTTTTTTTCAAAAATCATAGTTTATATTCTCAAAAAGAACAAATATATTGCATATGAAAACAAAGATCATAATATTACAATAAGTCACAATAAAAAAAGAACATTTAGAGAAGAAGAAAGAGATCTTAGGAGTTAAAATATTATGGAGAAATATAAAATTCAATGTAACACAGGAAAAATAATTTGTGCAAAGTTTCTGGAAAGTAGAACAGTGACAAAAAAAGAGATGGAAAGTAGAAAGTTAGAAAAATTAAAGAATTGAGCCAGGATGTCCAATATCCAATTTCCAAAAGTCAGGGACATAGAAAACAGAAAAGAAGTCATTGTTTAATGAATTATAAAGAATACTGCCTTTCTTCTCTCCCAAATCCCCAGAACCAAAGAATGAGAATTTTATCAAACTTTTAAAATAATAATGTCTGACACTATTTAAAATGTATTTACAATGTAGAAAATGAAAGAAAAATATTTTAAATATTTTTATTTAAAAAACCCACATACACCTAACCATAACTTAAAAAAAAAAGGAAACCATTGATTCACAATTGGCATAATTATTATGAGCTAATTAGGCTGAATGTGGGGAAGAATAGAATGTTAAAAGGCTCTCAGGTGAGTGGAAGAAAGTACTATAGTGTATTTTAAATAAGAACAGTGTCCATGTAGCAAAGACAGTAAATGTAGATAACCGATATGAAAAAAAAGTTTGGAAAAGTAAGCAGAGTTTGGAAAAGGTCAAGTCTTCTGGACTTGTTGGGAAGGTAGGTTGACATTAAGTACAGAGGGATGGCATTGGAGATTTTGAGCAATAGAAAGAAGTAGACAGATATGTCTAATTATGAAATATGTTTGATTATGATGATTTCCTCAATTTGCAAACTTAGAGGACACTCTTGGTGTCTAATCAGGGGTCACGGAGAAAACATGTACTTGCTCATGAACTTGATAATGAATCATGAGATTTGTGTTACATGTAGATCGAACAGATGATGATCTACATTATATAATTTACAGACAAATAGAAACTGCTTACCTAAAGTACATTATTTCATTTATTTACCAATATCTATAATGTATGTAGCAGGACATGCATGTTAATGATAGCATTTTATTCCTCTGATCCTCTATTCCAGTATGGCTTAGAAGAGACAATACATTGTTATCAACTTACACGAAAGAGCAAAAGACTATAAAAAAAAAAAAGCCTTTCAACTATTTTATCATGGTCACTTTTTAAAGTAAGTTTTTCAAACTCTTCTTTTAAAGATCTGATTCTTGTTTTCCAGGCTTATCCTCTGCCCTTTTATCCCTTATACAACAAGGTCTCTAGCTGTAGAGATGCTGGTTTTTCCCTTTTACTATAATTTGCATGCCAATTATTCTTTATATACTGTTAGTTGTCTGCACTGAGAGATGATAACATTTTTATCCTATGATTATTTATGAAATGTATGCCCAGCATATTTTTTTGTCAGATACTATGCAATATACCAGGGACAAAAAGATATTAAGATATAGTTTTGTCTTCATTCTAGTAGTACTGATTTATAGCACATACTAAGTATATATTTCTTGACTGTCTGTTACTATGCACCAAATAAATACTTTTTGAATGAATTTTAATCTCAGTTTGCTTTTTAACATTTAAAGTTTAATTTTAGGTAGATAAAACTTTATTCCCAGACAAAAATTTATTAGATATCTTTCTTATCAAATAATATCTCTATCTATAATAGCAGAATTTAGTGCCCATCACTTTTGCCCCTAGAGTCATACCTACACTATGTTACATTACATGGCAGAAGAGACTTTGCAGATGTAATAAAGGTTACTAATCAGTTGACTTTAAGATAAGAAGATGGTCTTGGATTATCTAGGTAGACATAGCACAATCACATGAGCCTTTCAAAGGAGAAGAGGAAGTCAGAGGGATGCAGATAAAGGATAAATCAGGGAGATTTGAAGATTTGAAGGCCTCCATCTGCTGTTGCTGGCTTGAATATGGAGGAGACCATGTGGAAAGCATAAGGAAATGAATTCTGCCAATAACTAGTCATCTTGGAAAAGGACCCGAAGCCCTAGATTGAATTGCAGACCTGCTGACACTCTAATTTCAGCCTGTGATATACTGAGCAAAGAATCCACCTATGCCCTGCCCGACTTTTGGCCTACCAACACTGTCAGGTAAAAATGAATGTAGTCATAAGCTGCTATATTTCTAATTTGTTATGCAGTGGTAGAACTCTAACACACTAAGTCAATGTTAATTACTATTGTGGTTTTAGTTACTGATACTACACTTCAACGTTAAGAGATTTACCCACATAGAAAAAGGATACATTTAATTAAGTAAATTTAATTGTATGCTTAATTTAAAGAATTATAATAATGACACTGTATTTATGATTAGTGGAAACATAATCAATGTAAGGGCGGTACGCAATTTGCATCAGTTTCTAAAGAGGTTTTGTGTTACAGTAGAGAAAGCGCTGGAGCAGTAACCAAAGCAGCTGACTTCAAGTCCAATGCTAGCCATGTGACAGTGAGCAAATCTGTTGTTTCCTCTGCATGCTATGCTTCTCGTATTTCAAAGGGGTGGCATACTGGCTCTTGTCTCCTCTCAAAGGGCTGTGAAATTCTAATGAGATAATAGGTATAAATGCACTTTATAAACTATATAACAGAATGTAAATGTGACACAATTATTATTAGATTGCTCCTAAGTGAAATATTAATGTTTATATTTTCTCAGCTAATTCTGGATAGTTTCCATAATTCCACAGTAATTAGGTTTCATAAGTGATGTAGCTTCCTCAAAAAGGTAAATGGATTGATAGATAGGTAGGTGGATAGGTAGTTAAAGGGCTGTGTATTCAGATTTTTTTCAAAAGAATGATTGTTCTAAGGAAGATTTTAAATGTATTTAGAAAATCCCTTTTTTTCGAATAAATGATTTTTGAGGGTTAATATCATTGCAAATGTCTCAACTCATTAAATACTACTGTGTAATTTATATACTTTTAAAAGCAAAGTTGCTCGAGCAGCAAATTCAAAGTGACAAGACTCTTTATATCATATATGTGGCATTATTAATTTTGCTGCATCTCCAGGAGATGCTAAAAATAGTATGTCATTAAATTATAGATGTACACAGAGTTCTCTAAGGTCTAGGTACTCACAAGTAAAAGATGAAGGTATTAAAAAGCTCATTAATATAGATAATAGTGTGAACAAAACAGATACTGCCTTAGGCAGTACAATTACTTGTCAATAACTCCTTATCAGTTGTCTGTTATCATCTCTTTATTTTTAGTACTTCACTTCTTATCCTTTGATCTGGTAATTCTTGTTTTACACCTCAGGCCCTTTTGTTATTTTCTGGCAAGCCAACTGACCTAGTAAAGATTCAACATAATCAATCTACATTTAAGAGTTTTCACTAAATCTTTATTAATACTGAGTATGGAAGGTTTATGATGATTTTTTTTTTCTTTTTCAGTGATTATCAAGATCTGACCGTGATGTGCATTGGTATGCTTTTCTATATTCTGATTGGACTTGTTGAACTTCTATCTGTGAGTTCTTAGTTTTCATCAAATTAGGATATTCCTTGGCCATTATGTCTTCAAATATTTTTTTCCCCCTTTCAGACCACATGCTCTTTGTGCTTCATTCTGTTACCATGTCTTCAAGCACACTGATCTTTTCTTTTGCAGCATCTAACCTGCTGTTAATACCATGCACTGTATGGTTTGTTTGAACTATTGCTTTATACCTCTAAAAGTTCTGTGGTCTAAATTTTTTTTTTTTACAAGTTTTTGTCGCATTGCTATTTTCTAGTCCATTTCTCATTATATTCGTAGTATTGCTTATAGTCTTAGGTACTTGGGGCATCTATATTATAGCTATTTTAAGACATTGGTCTGGTCATTCCTTTATTTCTGTCATTTCTGTATCCCTTTCATTTGATTCATTTTTGTGCTGCTAATAGGCCATATTTTTGCATACCTAGTAATTTTGTATTGGACCTGGACCTTGTACCTTTTACATTGTTGTGTGGTAGATTTTGTCTTATTTCATTTAAGAGGTTTGGACTTTTACGTGGCATACAGTTACTCATCATCAATTTGATCCTTTAGGGGCAGCTATTAAGCATGATGAGGGTGGGTTCAAAGAAGTAATCTAAAGCTATTATGGCTCAACTTCTAAAGTGATACCCATATGTAAACTATCCCCGAGTCCCCATAAATTTAAATGTATTTCTGCCTTTGGCATTTTTTCAACTCGAGGATTTGTTTAGATTGGTGTTACTCTGCCCCCATGGAATTTCACTCTTTTCACTCACAGACCGATAATAAGATAAATATTCCAGGAGACCTTTCTGAACTGTCGAGTCCTCTCCAGTATTATTCCCAGCACAGTTGAGCCTTCTTCACCTCCTTTAACTCTGACTTCTGGCTCTTCATCTTACTGAGATTGCTTGGCTTTCTTTGGTTTCTCTTTCCCTGGATGACAGCCCGGAAACTGCCTTCAGAAAATAACCTCCCTTAATCATCATGTTGGTTTATTTGTTTCCTTTCTCTCAGGGATGACAGTCCTTTGTTGGCTGTTGTCTAATGTCTGAAACCTGTTGTTATATATATGTGTATATAGATATACCCAGGGTCATTCTCATAGCAGTGCATTATGGGCAGAAATGGAAATGCCCTTGAAGCTATGAAAAAAAATAATTTTCCTATCTCTTTTCACTGAAAGGGTCCAGAAATAATGATATATCATAGACATAAGGATACCGGTACCTAGATCTTTGTTTTAAAATATGATTAATCACCAAAATGAACCAGAACTCCTTAGAGCAATGGGTGATTTTAAATATGGGACAAGGAAAGTAAAAGGATGAGCCTGGAAATTCTCCTTACATGAAAAGGAAAAAAATTGCTAAAGAACTAGTGAAGGTATGTCAAATTTGTAAAGGTGCCTTGACAGCTCATGTTGACATTGGCAAACACTTCAGGAGTTCTAATGAAACACAGATGGGCCAATGTTTTAGGAAAAAGTGTCTATCTAAAAATAAAGAGCTACATTATAGGAATAATAAAACAAATATAGATTTATCCCAACAAAGACCAAAACAATGCTTTCACAGGATAAAGAAGATCCACCAACAATTTAACTGCCATGTAGAAAAATTCAACACTCTTTCCATGAAGATAACAAAATCAAGATTCCCTATAATTCTTCATTTATAATGTTTCATATATAATTAAAACTTAATAGACATATGAAGAAGCAAGAAAATGTGATCCATAATCAAAAGAGAAAACAAGTGAAGAAAAAGAATACTCAGATGGTGGATTTGTTGGAATTAGCAGACAAGGACTTCAAGATAACTACTAGAAACATGTTAAATAATTTACAGCAAATGATTAATACAATAGTAAAGAGATGGGGATTTCAGGAGAGATAGGAAATTTCTTTAAAACATACATAAAACCTCAGAACTAGAAAGGTATAACACTTAAAATTATTGAATGGGACTGATGGCAGAGAGAATACTGCAGAGAAAAGAATCATTATATGTGAAGACCAGCAAATAGAAACTAATCTGATGCACAAATTAATCTGAAACACAGACAGAAAAAAAGAAATAAACAGAGCCACAATGACCTAGGGGATAATAACAGGAAGTCTAAAATACATGTAATTGGTATCCTCGAAGGAGGGGGGAAAGTGGGGGAAAAATATTAGTGCCACTCTCAAAAAACTGTTTAAAACATCAACTCACACAGCCAAGAAGAAAGAAAAGCCCGAGGTGGATAAACACAGGGAAAACCACCCCAGATCACAACATAGCCCAACTACTTAATCTAAGATATAAAAAAAAGTCTTGAAAGCAACCAGTGGAAAAAAAAAAAAGAAAAAAGAAAAAGAGAGAGCAACATGTACAATGGAGACACAATAAACAGGACAGCTAATTTTTCAGCAGGAATAATGGAGGACAGAAGGAAATAAAATGACATCTTAAAAGTGCTTTAAAAAACACACATTTACCTGGAATTTTACAGATAATGAATATATCCTTCAAAAAGGAGGGCAAAGTAAAGACACGTTCAGATGAACAAAATGCAAGAGAATAGTTTGCTAACTGAGCATCACTGCAATAGCCACTATGGGAAGTGAATCAGCCTGAAGAGAATTGAGTGGAAATAATTCTTGCATTATATGTGAAGAAGTATGATATTAATTCAAGGTAGATTAAAAGTTAAGGAAGCATATTGTACTCCTTAAAATAAGCACTATGAAACTAATTGAAACAATTAATAATAAAATTCCATATAGGAGATAAAATGGAATACTAAAAACAGTGATTTTAAAGGAAAGCAACAAGGGGATGGAAACTGGGGATTTGGGGGCTCCCAGCTCAGTGCTTCACTTTTTAAAGGTGAACTGGACCCTGCCAAACCCACAGCAGAAAATTACTAAAGAAATAGATGGCTTTTTACAAAAATTGAGGAATAAGATGAAAATTGGAACGCTAGGCAGGTAGGACTTTGAGAAAGTGCAGGAGCAACTGGGAAATGATAGGATTGAAGAGTAGGATTATGTTTTTTTTCCCAGAAAATGCCTTCATAGCATACGAAGATGGGAACCTCTGTGTAAACAGAATATTCAAGATCAGCTAGGTGAAGCAATCAACTGCTGTCTGAGGTACATTGCAGAAATGGAACATCCTAAGAGGGGATACTTTCATTGCAATTCTAAATGGGATATTAAATGCAATTCTAAATGGGATGTCTCCTTTGGAGACACTAACCTGGAATGTCGAATTTCACTGAAAGATCCTTTTTTATATTAGACCTGGTAGGGCTTCCCAAAGTCAATATTCACCTCAGTTTCTCAGGGACCAGGTAAAAGCCTGGAAAATTAATAAGAAACAGAGCTGCACTTTATTTCTCTGAAAATCTTTTAATAAAGGTGTCCACCCAGGCCCTCACCCAGACTTTGAGTTAAGGGGGCAGGAGCAGCTGTCGCGTGACCTTCGCTTCCCCCTTCCACATTTGGCAAGTTCTTTGTGAACTGGAAGGTACCTGAAGGCCCTCAGTTAAAGGGAATTTTCCCACTAAAGGGTTCACGGGTCACTTTTCAGGAGATGGAAATGTTGGGACCCACAAACCTTCCACAGATTGGTGCTGGGACTAGTTCAATCCACAGGTAGCCTCTGCTGGGGGCTCACCTATCGGAATCCCCAGTCCAGGGGAGCCCCATGCTCTGCATCCAGGACATCCCACCCTTAACCAGGTGCTTTTGTTACAGATAAACCCGGTTCTTTCCAAACTTTCAGGTCACTTAGGCTTATCTCTCTCAGGATTGTGTTGCGGGAAAGCAAGAAGAAATGTTGGCTTGTGGAGTCTGCCCCCTCAAACATTCCCATTTACTGCCCACAGGATGGGCATATCTCAGGGATTCCCAGGACATGGCATTTAGTGGCCCTTTTCCTTGTTGAATTTTGCAAATGACACTGAACTGACCTTTCAAAATGAAAGGTAACAAAGTGATTTCCTAAAAAATAAAAAGAAAATTAAAAGAAGAAATCGGTAGGAGCAATGGGACAAAGAACACATGATGAAAAATGGAAGACAAATAGCCAGAACACAAATATATCAATAATTATGTTAAATATATGTGGACTTAATGTTCCAATGAAGAGTCAGAGATTGTCAAACTAGATAAATAAGCAAGACTCCTCTATATGCAGTTTCCAAGAGATTAATACTAAACACAGGAAAGTTGAAAGCAAACACAACAGAAAAGATATACTATGTGAACACAGAGCATAACACAGCTGGTGTGACTATACTAATATCAGATAAGGGAGACTTCTGGACATGGGGTATTACCAGGAATAAGAAATATTCATAATGATAGAAGGGTCAATTTAGCAAGAGGATCTAAGATATTAAACTTGTATGTACCTACTAACAGATCTCAACAAAATACGAGGTACTAACTGTCAGAACAAAAGGGAAAACTAGAGAAATCCATCATTATTGTTGGACATGTTGCATGATCTTATTTACATACATTTCTAGAACATAAAATACTAATCTAATCTGAGAATAATCTCAATAATGGTTGCTTTTTGTGGAGGTTTGACTGGAAAGGGCAAGAGGTATTTCTCAAGATGATAAAAATACTTATTTTCTTGATTGGGATGGTAGTTTTACAGAAGTACACATTTGTTAAACAACTTTATCTATATACTTAAATCTGTGCACTTTATTGTTTTTAAATTCTATCTCAAGAAGACCTCAAAACACTGCCTGGTATTCTACATAATGCCCTTATGTCACTCACCACATTTAATATTGCATTTTCTATATATTTATATGTATTATTTTCCCTATTAGAATTAGAGTCCTGAGTTATTTGTTGACTTTTGCAATTTTGCAATACTTCACCCAATTTAGATAATCAACCATTATCAATCGAACAAATAAAAATGAACTATAGATATCAAATCCAACATTTTCAATAGGATTAATTTGATTGTGTGTTGTCGAGCAGGGGTTGACAAAGGACTCCCCCATAGGCTACATTTGGCTCACCACTTGTTTTGTATGGTCCACAAGCTGAGAATGGTTTTTACATGGTAAATGTAGGGAAAACATGAAAAGAAGAAAATTTGTGTGACGAGTGAAAAATTACATAAAATTCAAACTTCAGAAATCATAAAGTTTTATTATAACGCAGCAAAGTAAAAGGATGAGAAAAGATATATCATGCATGGTAAAGCTGATAAGGTTTTCCTAGTATCCGAAAAAGTAGGCTTCAGGGTGAGGGTTTTTGCCAGATACGAACAAGGAGAATTCAAAAAGGTAAAAGCTCAAAATGTTGCAGGCACTGCTGAGCAAGAGCCCAGGAGTCTGGAGGGCAGTAAGCCGGCAGACCCTCCATAACAAAACCTGCTGTAGAGTAATTGCAATAACAAAATATTTCTTAATCATGAGCCTTGCAAATAATCAGCTGTTTCACATGATACAAAGTGACAGATGGGGTCATGCAACAGATTTAGTAAGAGGAGTATAAATGATTATGTAGGCTATAGGAGTGGATACAATTTGGAGGCTGTGAGATAAGGAGATAACTGGTTTCTGCCTACACAGTTTCAGCAGCTTTGCAAAGATGAGATTTATAAATACTTTATAAATTAAAGAAATTAACTACAGCATCACTAAACTGAAAGTACCACCTACACCACTTGCACAGTTTTCTATTAATAGTGAGTGAAGCATTAGCTGCCAAGGCCTTGGAATAAATTATTATGGAATTAGACCTTGCAGAGATGAGTTATTGCCTCTCATATGCACATAACTTGTAGCAAGAAAATACCATATTTGGAGTCAATCTCTTGTAGAGTCCAAAAGCTACACAGAGCTACAATGACATAAGAGCTTAGACTTACAGCCTTATTAATGTTTTATAGAAATGAGGTGGAGAAGATAAAATGGATAATAATTTAAATGAAGATGAGATGGGGCTTCAAGACTTTTTGGTCCTTTTCTGGTCTCTCAGCTATTTCTTTTTTTTATTAACATATAATGTATTATTTGCTTCAGGGGTGCAGGTCTGTGAATCACCAGTCTTACCCAACTCACAGCACTCACCATAGCACATACCCTCCCCAGTGTCTGTCACCCAGCCACCCCATCCCTCCCCCCCAACTCCCCAGCAACCCTCAGTTTGTTTCCTGAGCTTAAGAGTCTCTTATGATTTGTCTCCCTCCCCGGTCCCATCTTGTTTCATTTTTTTCCCTCCCTACCCGCCACGACCCCCTACCCTGCCTCTCAAATTCCTCATATCAGAGAGATCATATGATAATTGTCTTTCTCTGATTGACTTATTTCCGCTTAGCATAATACTCTCCGGTTCCATCCACATCATTGCAAATGGCAAGATTTCATTTTTTTGATGGCTGCGTAGTATTCCATTATATATACCACATCTTCTTTATCCACTTATCTGTTGATGGAAATCTAGGTATCTAGGTTCTTTCCATAGTTTGGCTATTGTGGACATTGCTGCTGTAAACATTTGGGTGCACGTGCCCCTTCGGATCACTACATTTGTATCTTTAGGGTAAATACCCAGTGGTGCAATTTCAGCTATTTCTAAGTACAAGCAGGCATTCCTTGTTTTAAGAAAAACTCATTATTCTATGGCACTACTCATTAAGGAGAGAATAAATTCAGTATTCGTAACATGGAAGATTAGAGTTAGAAAATGCTGAGGCCCATGTTTAATTGTGGTACATCTCTGCAACGTGGGTGAAAGGAGGTTTCAGATCAGGATCATCAGCCTGTAATTAACATAGTGATTATAACTCTTACTACAAATAACAAACCTGTTGAGAATTGATTATCAAAAAGGAAAATGTATCAGTGGGATGGAATATCAGGGTAATTCGCAGTTCATAAGGGCCTCTTGTGGCCAGGCCTTATGACAGAAACTAGAACCACCACATGATTACTGTTAGGGCTCTCTCTCAGTTTTCACTTTGGGCTGTTTCCTTGTTCATTCGTGCTACTGACCAACCTTCCCTTGTAGCTGAAAATGGCTGCCATTAGCTCTCAAGTTTAGAATCTTCTTTTGAAGAGGGGTGCCATAATAGAGAGTAAATGTTTACATTTCTTGCTAAGGAACTCTTTGGCCCAGTTGGTGTTAGTAAGTTACCACTCCTAGTCTGAGCACAGCAGGTCCTGTGGCCCTACGACTGTGCTGAGAGAAAGAGGTCTTTGTTCTGGTCTGACCAGTACTCACTAGTCAAACCAGAAAATATAGTAATAAGGCAAAAATAAACAATGTATCAGTTGTCTAAAGAACGGTCTCATCCATAAAACAAGAATGTTTTCCTTGCCCTGGTTAAGATTTTATAGAATTGTTGAGCAGAAAAATGAAATTATGTATGTTAGTAATATTTGCAACTTTGGGTCCACCAGTCCTATGAGCTTCTTCGCTATATTTAAAGAATTGCTTTCTTCGTGGTTCTTGTTGGAAAGCTAAGCTCCCTACACACACTATAAAAGTTAAATGTGCTAGATTCTCACATCTCAAGTCTCCCTCACATCTCAGGCATGAACATGGGACCCACGTGGGCTACATAGGGGCATTCACCAGGGACTGCACATGGTGCGATGTAGAGATGCCACGAGTAGGATTTTGTGTTGGGTCATGGCAGAGCACTGGCCAGGTTTGATGATCCTACTTGTTACTTTGACCCATGTTTCCATTAGTTCCAAAGCTTGGCTCTTCTAGCCTGCTGGTACTTTTTTCTGTACTCTTAATTGAAATATATAAAAGCAATAGATTTTCAATAAATTTCTTTTCTACTTAGACATAAAAGATCTAGATCTACCTGAGTTGGTTTCTCTTGCTTGCAACTTAAACTCTCATCAGTCATGAAAGTACTCATAAAATACAATTCATTAAAGCTGAATGTTTGATTTCCATTTGTAGCCCTTAATCCACCAACTTGGAAAGTTATTGAGCAAATAGCAATAAGAAGATGAACTTACCATGAGTCCATGTCCTTTTAAAATTGACATCTAGATGTACTTTTCAGATTTCATTGAAAGGGCACTAAGGATTTATGCATTTCATCATAAATCAATTTCACCTCAAAAACAACAACAACAAAGAAGCACTAAAAACCAAATATTGAACTCTAGTTAATGATATACATATTGAAGTTTTTGTAGGAATATATTGATTCTATAACTTTGAAATGCATCAAGAAATAGGTAGATGAATCAGTGGTCACAAGGTTGTGTAGATGAATATGGATGAATAGATATGTGATAAAGCAAATATAGTAAAATGTTAATTTCAGCCCTGACATCACGTATATATGACTTTTTACTGTGAAATTCTTTTAACTTTTCTGTATTTTAAAAATACAGAATTTTCTGTATTTTAAAAATACATATTTTCCTAATGAAATGTTGGAAAAAAATAAATATCTAGTGAATTAACACCTCATAATTTAAAAAATTCATTCTCAATTAATATTTCTATGCATTTGAGAATCTAGGAGAATATCTATTCCTACTATTTCCATGATAGTATTTTACATTGCTTTAAACTCACTTACCTTTGAAGTTTCTAAGTTCAATGTGTAACAGGCTTGCTGTTTACAATGGGTCACCTTAATTATTCCTTTCAAGTTTTTAACTCCACAATGAATAATTATGTCTTTCAGAAATACATATGAGCAAAATCTGGAAATATAAATTGCCTATGTACTCACCACTCAGAGATATTTGGTGTACATTCTTCTAGAATTTGCTTTAATAAATGCCCTTTAAAAAGTTGGAGACACTAAAGCAAATATATGGGAAGCGTGTATTATCTTTGTCATTTAATAGATCTGGCCAGAAACCCGGCTTCTTAAAATCCAAATTTATCATTTCCCATCTGCACCTTATCATGACAAATATTTGTTTTTATCCTTCAGATTTCTCATTGACCTATTCCACGGGTATTTTATGTTCTATTGATTTTCTCAGCTAGTACAATATTGTACATGTATTTCATAATACAATATTATTGGATTGTACAATCTCAATAGCTTAGAGACCAAGATGTTTATCAAGTACAGCCTAATAGGCACCACCGTGAATAGTACCACAAAAATAACATAAAAGAAATAAAACTCATTTTAAGAAATATTAAACAGATCATTTTGTTGAATGGTCAGGATAGGTAACTTCTCTGAGCCTTACTTCTTGAACCTTAACAGCTGTAAAAGAAGTCATATAACTTGTTTGTACACCTCATCTGGTACATGTCAGGAGCTCAGTTAAGTGTTAGCTATCATTTCTATTAGTATATTACTTTTGATTTGTATACCGTCAGCATATTGATGGAGTAAAATATGCAAAAATCATTTGTACTCAAAGAAGTTTCAACATTTTCCTGCAAATATTTTTCACATTATGGGCATTTTTATTATGCTTTTTTCATTGATAATGCAGTCCTATCATTAACTTGGACAAGTTCTGACACTACAAAGTCTACATTTTTTGAGTTTTAGTAAATGAGATTTTCTTATTTAAGAATCTAAGATAATGAACCTCACCTGGTGTTTTATAGTCTTTTGTAAGACATCATTCTTTTACCACTATTCTGGACTAGTGACTCTGGTACTCCATTTGTGTTTAATGAGTCACTGGAGAGAGTAAAGGCTTTGTTCCTAAAATTGTATAATTTTTTTTTCCTTTTTGAATTAAAGGTTTCCCATTTGTCATGTAGTAGCCTTTACTAATCTGTTCAAATCATTTATAAAATTTTCACTTTCCATCAGCACTTGCTATATTTTTTCATTCGCAAAGAACAAATGATATATAAATTTTGCTGCCTTCCTTATCTAATGGAATTTCTCTTCCAACCCACCTTATGTGAGTCAACTGACATGTGGCAAGTACAGATGGATCAGTAATGACAATCACACAATTGCTACATTTTGTAACACAGGTGCTTGGATTGGCTTTGCCTGCCGGCTAGTAATTCACAAATTTTTGGCAGACCCCCACGGTTGTAAAAAGAAGCAAAGAGAGAGCACATACTCGTTCGGCTGGCTCTCATCCTTCTCGGCAATGGGCCCTATAGTTGAGCCAGACCCACGGCTATCATTGCTTCTTCATCTCTGAATCACTGTCAGATTCTTGACCCCTCTCTGCAACTTGCAAAGAAACCATTTTGATTTAATTACAAATGTACAAATTCAGTAGGGAAATAATGTGTTCCTTCATGCAATATTTGCTACCAAAAAAAGAGTAGAAACTATGACACTCGAAGACAGTATATTTTCTTCCCAATTCACAATGAAACATTTTTACAACAAACAAAAAATACACTTGAAAAGATATTTTCTTTAATAAAAGTCAAGTATTTGCTATTAATTTTCAAGTTTAACCTTTGATTTTCCATTCATACCTTTGACCTTCAAACTTGAAGTATCTAGATAGAGTGACTACTTATATGCATGTGGGTGAGTATGAAAATAGTGCTTGTGAGGCATTTTTCAGCATGAGTGCATATGAAAATTTGTCTTTAGTGAGAATTTATGCACTGGGCTTGTTTCCAGGAATCTTAATATGAATTGGAGATAGACTCACCCTTGAGGAACTCATGGTGGAGTTGATGAGAATGTCAGTGTGACACTTTTCACTAAAAAGTATGAATAAAGTGAAGTAATACTGCTGAGGGAGAGGCAACTGGGCCTGAATTGGGTCAAGAAAAGTAATAGAAAGATATGACATATACTTAGGGCTTACAGGGTATGTAGCACTTCATTAGGAAAGCATGCATGTGTAGGTAGTTCAAACAAAGGGAAATGCAGGAGTAGATTTGTTTTGGAAAACGGGATTTCTATATGTTGGGAATAACTAGAGATGTGGTTGGACAGACAGTCTTAGATCAGGCATGATCTAGTGATTTATCCTATGGAGTATGAGGTTTACTTAAATACAGGCCATGAAAATTTTAAGCATGTCCAGAATAGAACACTTGAATTAAACACTCTACTAATAAACTTGTTCCATTTCCTGAGCTGTCCCATGTCAGCTGCCCTATCTCACTGCACCACAGTACATTGAGTGAATCTAGCCAAAATCTTAGTCATTCTGAAGTCTTTCTATTCCTTCACATCCTATATAAAAACATTAAAAGTTTTTATTTCACTTTTAAAGCATATTCCATCTTCTTATCTGAACCTTCACCATTATTATTCACTTTTGAGCCACAGTCATTTCCTGTCTGGACTATTATAATAGCCTCCATATTGGTCTTCCTGCTTCTGTCTGGACTACCTTTCCTGGGAATCCATTTGTCACACAACAGAATGATCTTTAAAATCTAAATCAAATCACACCACTATGCTTCCTACTATCCTAATAGCTCTCCATCTAAGAATTTAGAATAAAATGCAAAGTCCTAATGCTCTTAGGAAACCCTACATGGTTCAATTTGATCTCCTGTGACTCATGCTATCTTTTCTAAACTCACTATCTTTTCATCAAACACAATAAGCTTATTTTTGCCATGGCGTATTAGCATTAGCCTAGAATGTTCTTTCTTAGATATTTCTCAGCTATTTTCATTTCAGATTTAGGTATCACTAACTTGGGGGACCATTTTGACCATGCAACCTAAGTTATCCTCCAGATGTACCTTATCAGTGCTCTCCTATGTAAAACCTTCTGAGTGGCTGGAAATGAGAATAAAGAAACTGCAACAGGATGTAAAACAATGTACTGCTTTCTTTATCAAGAAAGTTGTATAACAGAAAAATGTCAACTATATTTTTTTGACAAATTCCACATTTGCACATAAAAGTTATCCCTCTTTTATATTTTATGTGTAAGAGAATTACTTGCTTTGCTTAGCAACTACAGCCAGTATGGTGGAAATTCTAAGAAGTAGCTTTATCTTGATCAGAAAACAGATGCGATGGAGGTGTGGCTGGGTGGCTCAGTTGGTTAAGGAACAGACTCTTGATTTTATCTCAGGTCATGATCGCAGGGTTGTAAGATCAGATTCTGTGCTGGATGTGAAGCCTACTTAAGATTCTCTCCCTCCCTCTCCCTCTGCTCTCTAAAAAAAAAAAACAAAACCTGATGGTCTGAAAAAGAACCTGTGTGCACATGTATTCTGACTTTTTCCCTTTGCTACCCTCTTTTTATTACGTATAAACAGAAAACAAGAGAAAGGGAGTGTATATACATGACACGAATATCAAAGAAGTTCTGTCTGGGTGAGGTTATAATACTAAAATGTTGGTGCTACTTTTCCTTTATCTTGTGAGAGAAACGGGAAACTGCATTAAATGCATATTTATGCAAATATGCAAATATGCATAAAATGGTTGGGAGGACCTGGGGCAGACAGGTCCTCCCAACCATTTTATCTATTCTAACAGCATAGGACATAGATACATTCTGATATTGATTGAAGGAAACTGTAAGTGCCCATTTAAACATTCCATTATGGAAATTAAAAACTATAAATTGTATTTTTATTTAAGAAGTTTATTGGCTTTCTTTTTTCCCCTGTATAATCAATACCTTGGTTGATATTCTAGAGTTCTGTGCCACAGAGAGAAGAGCCATTCTGGAAGAGCCATTCTGGCATGGAAATGTTAAAGATAGATGTTACTGGTTATTCGTAGATATTGAGGAACTTTAGTAAATCTCTTGCCAAATGTAGACTTTTTTTTTTAAAGACCCTATTTATGTATTTGACAGAGAGAGAGAGACATAGCAAGAGAGGGAACACAAGCAGGGGAGTGGAAGAGGGAGAAGCAGGCTTCCTGACGAGTCGGGAGCCTGACATGTTGCTCAATCCTGGGACCCTGGCACATGATCTCAGCCTAAGGCAGACGCTTAACGACTGAGCCACCCAGGTGCCCCCAAATGTAGAATTTTGAAGAGCACTGCCTTCAGGGGTCCTCCAGGATTAGTCTGCAGCAAAATGACACTCTAAGTAGTTGAAGGTATTAACAGGTCGGATGGGATTATTTAACATTTTCCGTTATATTGCTGAACAATGTCTGCCAAAAGCAACAGTATGGGTATTTAATTGTGGTTGCATTTTCTTCCCTGACAATAATTAAATTACTGGTTTGGCTATCCTTTTAAAAGTACATGTTATTATTTGCTTTGAGTAGGTAATATATGCACATGCAGCAAGGTATAAAAGGCATTCAAAGAACATAAAAACTAATTCTCAGTCCCACATTTTTATCACAGCCAACTAGTTCCCTCCTCAGAGGCATTCACTGTAACATTACCTAGATGTGTTTCCAGAGATAACCTAATGTACATTCAAGCAGACTCCCATGCATATTGGCTTTAAACAGAAATCATAATTCATCTATAATATTGTGCACCTTGATTTCTTCCAATTAAAAAAATCTTAGAAGGGTATGGGGTGGCTCAGTCGGTTGGGCATCTGCCTTTGGCTTGGGTAGTGATCCAGGGATCCTGGGATTCAGCCCTGTCTCTGACTCCCTGCTCAGCAGGGAGTCTGCTTCTCTCGCTCTGCTCCTCACCCCTACTTGTGCTTCCCCCCTCAAATAAACAAATAAAATCCTAAAAAAAAAAAAAAAAAAAACAAACTTGCAGATTTTTCCATATTTGCACATAAAAGTTACCCCTCTGACTGCTTCATGGTATTCCATCTTATGGATAAACGAAATTAGCGTCAATACTTTCTTGTTATTGGACATTTAAGTTGTGTTCTTATCCATCTAATAAGAAATAATTTTTTTAAAGTATTGTGGAATTCCTAGAATATGTCTACTACTCTTTTTCTTCCTCTGAGAAACAATGTCCTTCCTCAATTTACATGCAAAAGTTGTATTTAACAAACTTCTTCTTGAATTATGTTAATTTTCTTTTTTCTTCTATTTCAGCTCTCAAGCTTAGCAAGCTGATTGTTTTAGATTTCCTTTATAAATTTTTCCTATCAACCTTTGTCTTGTTTTTCTTACTCTTATTTACTTTTATTTTATTTCACTTGCTTTTCAATCCTATCATGTTTTCTTCGTGTTTTCAGCTGAGATAATTCTTTTCTGTGATGCTTCTAATATGGGCTTTATACCTGAGATTGTATTTCTTCCTCTTACTTCTTTCCTGTTTTTACTAACTTATATGCTATCTGTCTCTATTATCTACACATTTGTCCTGGATTCTTGTATCTCTGCTTTGAACTATAGATTATGTCATTTTTTTGTTTCATTATTAAGATTTTTTTAATTTAATGGAAATATATTTGATCACAATTTTCATCTGCTCCATGATATCTTTTTATTCCCTAGTGTTTTTTGTTCGTTTTCCCACTTTCTTCCCTTTTATTCTAACATTTTCCTGTAAATGGTGTGCTAGTTTGTTAATTTCAGTGAGTTCAGTTCTGGGACCAACAATTTACTGGGACCACAGAAATTTTATGTGGGGCAGTTTTTCTTAGGACATTATATTAGAGCAATATTTCCTTAATTATTGAAATAAATTATCATTTTCAAAATAAATTTTGATATTTAATGATGACATTTAAAATCTCTTGGCTTAATGGTCCTCCCATGTTCATCTTGGCTTTTATCAACAAAGACTATCTTAAAACATTGAAAAGAAGAAGTATGGGATGAATTTAATATGTTTGGGTAATAAGATTTGATTTATTCCAACTCGAGGTTAGTAGCACCAAGCTTCTTGACTCTTAATTGAAAAGACACCTCAGTGAAAAATAAATGTGAGTCTTTAAATGCTACTGAACATATAAGCATATTATGTATTATATTCTGAGAGCTATGGAGCCTGTCGCAAAGAAATAAAATCATTAGTAGAAGTGTTACTCAAACTGAAAATTGCAGTGCTGTGATTCAGTAAAAATAATTTTATATTCTTATCTGATGGTGTTGATATTCATTTTTTTAGTAGAACAATTAATATCAATATTGTGATCACCAGCCGATATCATTATATGCAAGTTACTTAACTTTTCTTGGGCTATATGCCTCCTTGAGATTCTGACGAAAGGTTTTGACACACTCATCTCCCTATAGTCTTTGAGGATGTATCTTTTCTTTTTCCAGCATAGGAAATTTTGCATAGGTGTCACACAGAATTCCAACCTAAGCCTTTACATTTTCTGGATTTTTAAAATCTTTACCACTCTAGGTCAGCAGCATTTGGACTCTACAATTTAAACTAATCATGTTTCAAATACTGAAAACTGAACCAGGCAAAGAGTAAACAGACCTCTCAAGGAAAATCCTGGTGGATCCCAAGCCATGGAAGGCTAAAATAATGCAAATAAAACAAACAAGTAAAATGAAAAATAAATTGGAATGGGACATTACTAAAGCAATTTTCTGTCTATCACACCTATCTTGGAGAAGAAACTCTCTGGAATCCAGACAAATATCCCTTCTGTGGCAGGGCCCTCCTCTAGAATTTCGTAGGCCCTACCAGATGTCAGATTTCGACACTGCTACGTTAAAGTTATATTAAATATAATTCGACTCTTCTTCCTTTGTCTGTGTCTGAAGGGTTAAACCAGGAATACCTACCTATTTCTGCCAAAATTTATCTCAACATTTATATCACATAATACTGTGTTGGCATAGACTTATGGAAAAATAATTCATCTAAAAATGCCTACATCCAAAAATAACCTGCTTTTGAAATTCTGTTAGTAAAGAAATAAGAAATTTTAGAATATTTATGAATATAAAAGAATCTGTTTTTAAAAGACAAAAGGGATTTTTTTGCATTTATGAAATTATAACAATGAATCATGAAGAAATAACTATATGGGATGCCAAACAAAAGTTATAAAATTTATTTATTTATTTATTTTTAAATTTTATTTATTTATTTGGTAGAGAGAGAGAGATCACAAGTAGGCAGAGAGGCAGGAAGAGAGAGAGGGGAAAGTAGGCTCCCTGCTGAGCTGATAAAAGTTACAAAATTTAATGAAAATAATGGTGGTGGGGCACCTGGGTGTCTCAGTCGTTAAGCACCTGCCTTTGGCTCAGGTCATGATCCCAGGGTCCTGGGATCGAGCCCCACATTGGGGTCCCTGCTCAGCAGGAAGCCTGCTTCTCCCTCTCCTACTTCCTCTGCCTGTGTTCCCTCTCTCACTGTGTCTCTCTCTCTCAAATAAATAAATAAAATCTTTAAAAAACAGAAGAAAATAATAGTGGTAATAAAAATAATGGATTAGCTATAGAAGACAAATCTGGGAGAAGGAACAAACACTAGAAGGAAAATGTCCTGAACCAGAGTTTATTTCTGAGGACAGGAATCAAGAAAAATGAAAGTGAGTCTGCAGTGGGGCAGGTTAGGTAATCAGACTCATGTATAACATACTATGGAGGTGAGGCCAGAGTGCACAGAGTACAAATCACAAGGACGTGTGTCTGAAAACTTGCACCAGATAAAGATAGATTTCAACTAGCAGATTGAAAATACCTTTGAAAACCTAGGGGAAATTATGTTAGACAAATAATATTTAGATATACCGTGGTGAAATTTTATGTATATGTATTTGTTTCCTATGGCCCCTGTAACCCCTTAACACTGATTTGATGGCTTAAACGATGGAAATGTATTCTCTCGTAGTTCAAGAAATAGAAAATTTGAGATCAGTTTGACTGTGTCGAAACCAAGGTGACAGCAGGGCCACCTTCCCTCCATAGACTCCAGGGAAGAACTCATTCTTTGTCTCTTCTAGCTTCTGGTGGCTGTTGACATTTTTTGGTTTGTGGCTGAATCACTCCAGTCTCTGCTTCTGTGGCCACACTGCCTCCTCCTCTTTTTCTTTCTTTCTTATTTTTTTAAAGATTTTATTTATTTATTTGAGAGAGAGAGAGAGCACAAAGGGGGAGAGTGAGAAAGAGAAGCAGACTCCCCACTGAGCAGACAGCCTGATGTGGGGCTCGATCCCAAGAACCCTGAGATCATGACCTGAGCTGAAGGCAGACGCTTAACTGACTGTACCAGCTGCCCTCCTTCTCCTCTTCTCTGTGTCAACTTTCCCTCTGCCTCTCTCTTATAAGGATACATGTGATTACATTTAGTCCCCTCCTGGATTATCCATTATTTCTCCCCCTCCAGATCTTCAACTTAATCATTTTTGCAAAATTTCTTCATGCAATATAAGGCAACATTTATAATTCCAGGGATTAGGAAGGGGATGTATTTTGGGGGACATTACTCAGCTTGTGATTAATATGTATGTATGCATGTATGCATGTATATATAAATCTTGCAAGCATCCAACCACAAGATAGAGATTACATGCATGGAAACAAAATTGTAGTTGTCCTTAGACTATTGTTCTGTAGAGAATGTTATGGCATTGAGAAAAAATGTATTTAAATGGTCCTGTTACAAATTGCATCAACCAAATATTCATTTATTTGCAAAGGCAACCAGAAGATTTCCTTAGCTATAGAAAGTCTCGGTTTAGTTTTCTTGGAGAAAATTTTTGTTGAATTACAGATGGATGAGAGATGACTCAAGGTTAGAAAGTTAAAAAGAGGGAAGTTTTTTATAAAAGTCTGGCAATAAGCACTGTCGCTTAACAGAGACATAAACATCAAATTATAGTCTCCATGCTGGAGTGCTGCTCGCTCAAGCCAGATTTACACTCAGTCTCTAGGTAGCCTCCTTCAGCCCTGTGACTTTGCATACCATCTGTATGCTGGAGACCACCTGATTTATATTTCTAATCTAGGCATCTCCCCTCAAGTCTCCTCTGACTTAACAATGTTTTCTCTCTTTCTTAGATACCTTATAGGCAGCTGGAAGTTAACACACCCTGAACCAAACTCTTGTTTCTCTATTTAGACCTGCCGAGCCTGTAGCTTTCCTTGTCTCAGAATATGAAATCCATTTAACCAATTATTTAAGTAGAAAAGCTTGTATTCGTTGCTTATTCCTCCCTGTCTTTAAGCAAATCCTTTTGGCTCTTGCTTAGAGCTCTAAGAACCGTGACAGCTCTCATTCTTCTACAGCGCCGACTTAGCTGGAGCCATTCTCCTCTCGTGCCTTGAATCATTCAACAGTCTGCTCTGCACCCACTCTTTCCTAGCCTCCAAGAAACCAGAGTGATCTTCTAAATGAAAGTATGATCATGACTGTGTTATTTATCTGCTCAGAGCTCTGCAATGGCTTCCAATCTGCCCCTCTCACTTCCCAACTTGTCTCCTACCACCCTCTCATTTCCTCCAGCAGCTTAGGCCTCCTGGGGGCGACCTAAACACAGAACTTAGGAGGAGGTCCTCCCAGGGCCTTGTCATTGTTCCCTCTGAATTGTTCTTCCCCCTCATACTTGCATGGCTGAATGCCTCACCTCCTTCAGGATTGCCTCACACATCCCCTGTTGTCCCGTCCCCAACATAAATCTCTATTTCCTTACCCAGCCATGTTTTATTCCTGATTCTGACATTATCCAGTTGTATATTTATTTATTGTTTCATCATGTATTTCACACCACTTGAATGTGAGCTTCATGAAAGCAGAGGGTTTTTCTGTTTTGATCATTGCTCTACCCCAGGCCTGAAAGTATACATGACAGGTAATAATATTAGCTGTTAATATTTTTAAATAAACACATTAAATGTATAAACAGTGAATAAAAATTTATCCTGGTGTATCCTGAGACACATTTTAAAAAATATGTATGTCATGTAATCATATATATGTTTTTTATATATTTAATATATAAAAATTCATGAATATATGCATATGAAGTTACACCAAAAAAAAAAAAAAGAAAGATTATCTTTGGTCAGTATGATTACAGCTTTTCTTTTTATTCTCTCATATTTTCTAAGTTTTTTTTTCTCAATAACATATATTTTTAAAATTAGGACTTATACTATTAACATTTTTTTACAGATGAACAAGATAGAAAAAGAGGATAATTAATTGAGATATGGATATGCAGTCATTAAACTGTTTTGAAGATGAAGATACCTGCCTTTATATATGGCAAAGAGTCCCCCTCTAAAGCTACCTTTAAAATTTGTTTAGTGGGAGTACCTTAAATGGGAAAATGTCCCAAAACATTCCACCGTAGAATTTCTTTACTTGAATACAAGCCAGACTCACTTAAATTTACAATGATGATGGTAATGTGATAAATCAAATACTTTGCATGAGGACATTAATATGTAATAATTTAAAACTTTGTTCTTTCTAGAGATAGTGTAAAAGGTTTAAAAGATGATTAAAAGGCATCATAGAAAAAGAGTGTTTTTCAAGTAATGAAAAATGTATATAGAATAGTGGAATTCCATATAGCCAAACAATGATTGAGAAGCTTTGGTATTCTGGAATTTTATGCATTCTGTGGTAGCCTTCGACCTACTCTAACGTAAATAAATTTTTGCCTCTGCAACTGACTGTAATACTGGGTAAACAGAGAGAGGACATGGTAGCCATTCTCTGCCTTTGAAAGCTTCAGAAATCTTGAAGAAGGAATGGTGTCCTATTAGAATTCTAACTTAGTATTTTGCACATAACTTCAAAGGGACAACTCCAAGGGAGATTATTAAAATTTTATCTTTCATGGTTATGTGAAAATGTTAATTCACTTACCAAAGAGAATATTATACACGCATTTGGTTTAAAATTGAAATGCCACAGCAGATGTTAGCATTTGAGTTCTTCACTCACTTATTACCTTGCACAAAGATAGTAACTTCAAAATTAGCATATTACAATGTTGTAAAACAAAGATAACACATTTCAGCTAAAGAAAACCAGGGAAATATCTTTAAGAACAGTGGGAGAAGAAGAGTCCTTTTGGACTAAAAGTGTTTTGTGCCTGGGACTATAGACTAAAGGCTCATTTTTGTTGATGGTGAAAAACAAAAGCTAAACCAAATTTTGTTCCTCTCAAAACTCGCATCTTTCTGGCAACACTTTTCTTTTTGTTTTTTAAGATTTTATTTACTTATTTGAGAAAGAGCAAAGAGAGAGAGAAGAGAGATAGAGTGGCAGAGGGAGAAGCAGACTCCCTGCTGAGCAGGGAGCCTGATGTGGGGCTCGATCCCAGGACCCTGAGATCATGGTCATGATCTGAAGGCAGACACTTAACTGACTGAGCCACACAGGCGCCCCTCTGGCAACACTTTTCTAAAAAAATAATATGAGATTACAATACAAAATTACATGTAGTGCCTTTAAAGAAGTCCTTGCAAGTGAAGAAGATTCCTGAAGTTTAAGTTATATTAGCTTCATGATATCTTTCTCTATGAAAATGTTGTTATCTATTCCCAAAAGCCTACGAGTATAATGGAAATTTGCATTGCAGATGTTAATATAATCCTTCATATCACTAGTGACTTCTAGACCACAGCACAAAGTTCTGTAGTTATTCTTTTGCATTAATGAAGGAAAAGAAAAGAAGAAAGGAAAGAAGAAAAAGAAAAGGAAAAGAAAAGAAATCCTGCAAAATGGGAGAATATGCAAAATGGGAGAATCCATTTGTTCATGGCCATCCTAAGAGGAAAACAATATGACCATGAAAACTTAAATTTGACGTAAAAGGGAAGAAAAAGAGCAGAACATCAAGGAATATGCCAAAAACTTGACATTAACACAAGAATGCAAATTATTGTCTGCCTAAGATCTATAGGAAAAAATCACCAAAAAGTAGGTATTCAACACCTCACAAAATCAAGTTTTGCCACCCTCTTCATTAGGTTGTCAGGAGAATCAGTCTTTCTGAAGGATATCTGCTATAAGAAAATATTTGTATTTTCCTAATGTGGTCATAGAAAACTGGTAGAAATGTGAGTGTGCCCCAGGCACTTTAAAAAAAAAAGTGTCAGATTTTGGTTTAGACTGTTGAAGAAAAAAATGTACTGGAAAAAATGTAACAGTCAAGCAAGACCTTATTCAAGACTATTGCAATAGTGAGAGAGACTGAACTCAATTCTGCTGAAACAAAAGAATAAAGGGTTGTTAAATGCTAAGGTGAGCTGGCGGAAAAGTACCAGGGGACATTTGGGGAGGGTGGACCCATGGGAAGCATTGAGCACTATGAAATATTCTTGAGTTTGCAAATGTTTTTTATCTGTGGTTAGGGCATCTGTGTTTGGTACTTGGCTCTCACTGAAGTTGGAAAGACTGGGAGATGGAAGCACTATGTCTTTTACTGTTGAATTTTAAAGTACTAATTTCCCAGTCCTTCAAAAAGGCATTTCCTGAGAAGCAAAACTGGCAAGAGGCAGGGAAATTTGCATATATTTCAAAAGGGCAGAGAATGAATTTATAACTGCAAGATTTTTCATGTAAATGCTCTAAGAAACAGGAGGTCAGAGGCCTGCAGTCAGGAAGAAATCTGTCTAGAGTTTAGTCAAGGCTAGGGGAACATTGGGGACTTCTTGCTCTAAACAATGACTTTGAATTTATATTTCAAGTTAGATGAGATATAGTAGTCATTCCTCTGGTCACCACTGCCCACATTTGCTAAAATTGGAAGTGGCAAGTTTAGATGGGGATGATATACCAACATACAGATAGAGAGAGAGAGAGAGAGATGATTTTCTTGGCATATTCATTTTCAAAGATTTTAGGTTGCTTAACATTATTAATTAAATACATTTTTATAGTTTATTCTCCAGAGATATCTTTAATAAGTTTTTTTTTTCTTTTTCTCCCTAAACTGTTAAAGGAAATCAAAACAATTAGAATGGGAGGTCTCACTTCAGAAAAACAAGGTAATACAGTAATTGCCTCCAGCAAAAAGCTTCTGCTGATTCTTCTGAGATGAAAAACAACTCTTAGTACTCACCTAGATAGTTTAATAATCATTAAGTAATTAATCCTAACAACATTTCCTTATGAATCTGGCAAGAACAAAAACTTACTTGCATTTTTGAAAGTTCAGAAGACCATCAAAATACTTTTCACATGAAAAGTGCACTAGAAAATGAGAATCAAAATTCTGATTCCTTATCTTGAATCTAAATTACTGTTATTAGTTATTGTCAAATGAGCCAATTTGGGTTACCTCAGTGCAAGTAATTATCTTCTATAATAACTGCTATTATATATATCACCATAAAATATTATATATATATTTCATTTACTCACCTTATTTTTCAAACATATCTCTCCCCATATCCTATATTTTTTGGTAAAAATGATGTCTGGTATAGAGGAAGAAAATATGCACCCAAATGTATCCCACATATTCAGTAATCTCTGTTACAGTTCCTTGTTCAGAGAAAAACTATTTGTTTCTCAGATATTGGTAATAGGTACATTTCTTTGTCACATAAAATTGCAAGTTTTATAGTTACTTGCTTCTCAGTACTAAAAGAATATGAATATCCTCCCTGTTCTTTAAATTAACCGTCTGGAATGGGCCATTGGTTCCCAGTTATTGCTGTATATTGGGACTGGTCAGGAATCATTATCAGGGGCACCTGGGTGGTATAGTCCATTGGAAGTCCAACTCCTGGTTTTTCAGGTCTTGATCTCAGGATCATGAGATTGAGCCTCACATGGGGCTCTACACTCAGCTCAGAGTCTGCCTGGGTTTCTTTCTCCCTTTCCCTCTATCCCTCCCACTTGTGCTCTCGCTCCTTCTCTAAAATAAATGAATAAATCTAGGAAGAAAGAAAGAAAGAAAGAAAGAAGAAAGAAAGAAAGAAAGAAAGAAAGAAAGAAAGAAAGAAAGAAAGAAAGAAAGAAAGAAAGAAAGGAAGGAACATGTAAAAAAAAAAAAAGAAAAAGAAATACTGGTGCCTAGCTCCCACACTCACATTGTGATTTAATTGGTATTGGGTGTGACATGGATATTGGGATTTTTTTTTTAATAACTTCTGAGGTGAATCTAATATGTAACAGAATTTGGGAATTACTGACCTAGGACCTATGTTTTTTTTTTTTTTTTCCTATAGAGAAAACATTGTCTTTAAATCTGTCAAGACAAATAGTGCTACCATAGAAAGATAAATCAGTGTATCTCCACCTGATAAAATTAGGATCACCTGAGAAACTTTAAAAAATATTGATGCCTAGACTCTACTCTCAGATTCTAGTTCACCTGATCTGGTGAGTACAGGCCACAGTTATTGCCAGGGATTCTAATGTGTAGCTGAGGATGAAGGTTGAAAATCACTGAATTAAATACCTTATATATCAGTGTAAAATTATCTAATAAATTATATCTATTTATCTATTTATCTATCTATCATCTATCTCTATCTATCTATCTATCTAATCTATCATCTGCAATTTCTTTTTTCATCATCTCTTCTGCCTTGAAACTCTCAAGTGCCCAGACAGATCAATTGGATAAATTTGGTTCCAAGTGGAGGCTTTCTTTTTCTCCTGCTTTTCCTTCTCGTCTTCCACTTTTCTTTTCTCATACTTCTTCATGGCTCCCTCAATATTCTCACTTCAATTTTGCTCCTATGTAGTGGAACTCAACAGTGCTGTATCTTCTCATTCATCCACTCAGTCACCAAGCACCAGATACAGTGTGGCGGCATTGTGCATGCAGGTCCTAGCTGGGAATCCACACACAGATGAATCTCATAATTATCAAGACATTGGCAGTTAATTGTCTTGGAAATTCAGATTTTTCTAGCTTTCAGGATAATCGTAAAGGGTTAAACTAGGCTATGAAAATGGGCTATGCCAAGGGAAAAACCAGATTTTTTTGTGAAATAAATGAATTTTGTGTTGTGTGTGTATGGCTATCTGTATTATAATTCATCTCTAAAATCACTATGCCACTTCTTTTGCCTGATTATCTCATCAACTGGTAACTCTAATGGTGAGATTTTAGACCAAGGATAAGACAGAACAAGGTACGCTGAACTCATGGAAGCTAGGGCCTAACTGAGGAAGGAATTTGCGTCTGTCTTTCTTTCTTTCTTTCTTTCTTTCTTTCTTTCTTTCTTTCTTTCTTTCTTTCTTCTTTCTTTCTTTCTTTCTTTCTTCTTTCCTTCCTTCTTTCTTTCTTTCTCTCTCTCTCTCTTTCTCTTTCTTTCTTTCTTTTCTTTCTTTCTTCTTTCCTTCCTTCTTTCTTTCTCTCTCTCTCTTTTTCTTTCTTTCTTTTCTTTCTTTTTCTTTCTTTCTTTCTTTTCTTTCTTTCTCTTTCTTTCTTTCTTTCTTTCTTTTTCTTTCTTTCTTTTTCTTCTTTTTCTTTTCTTTCTTTTCTTTCTTCTTTCTCTTCCTTCCTTTCTTCCTTCCTTCCCTCCTTCCTTCCTACTTTCCTTCCTTCCTTTCTTCCTACTTTCCTTCCTTCCTTCCTTCCTTCCTTCCTTCCTTCCTTCCTTCTTTCTTTCTTTCTTTTTCTCTCTCTTTCTTTCTTTCTTTCCTTTATTTTCTTTCCTTTTTTCAGGAAAATTGTAATTTTAGATGTTGTTCATATTTGGATATAGTATTAGACTTGTGGCTTGACTATATAAAGGTTTTACCTTTTCTGTCCCCTATAATCTGTAATGCCTTCCCTGCATTTTGACTGACAACATTCCTCACTCAGTAGTTGGTCTATTAAGTGTCTTTTCATCAATTTATAAGTAAAACATTTTCTAGTTACAGCAGCTTTTGTCAATGACATGTCAAAGTGACTGTTGTGTTTTATCAGAATTGGCCCTAATACTATCTATATTATATGTTATATAATTTAATAATATTTTAATAATTATATATTAATACATAATAATATATTAATAAAATATAGATTATATTTCACATTAGTATCTCATGCATGATTAGATGACCATCATATGACCATCATGTACTTTCCTTTTCTAATACTGATCTTCCATGACTTACCATGAGTGAGGTTACATCTCAGAGACCCATTGTAAGTTGAAAATATTATAGGTCAAAAATGCATTTAATGCACTTAATTTACTGAACTTCATAGTCTAGTCTAGCCTATCTGAAATGTGCTCAGAACACTTACATTAGCTTACAGTTGGGTATAATTGTTGAACAGAAAGTTCACTTTATAATAAAGTATTGAATATCTCATGTGATTTATTGAATAGTGCACTGAAAGGGAAAGAATGGCTGTAAGGGTACGTAATGGCTGTAAATAGGTAGGTTGTTTATCCTCATGATTGCGGGGCTGATTGGGAGCTGTGGGTTGCTGTCACTGCCCAGCATCACGAGAGCATCATACCACATTGTGCTAGCCTGGGAAAAGATCAAAATTTAAAACCTGAGGTGTGGTTTCTACTGAATTCCTACTGCTTTCACACTATTGTAAAGTCAAAAAATCCTAAGTCGAACCATAGTAAGTCAGGGATTGTCTATACTCCAACTCCCCTGTTATTCCCCTGTCTTGGACCTATTCAATGAATTCTTCAGTGTGATCATCTGCTAGGCATTAATAGAGTAGTCCTGTATGTATAAATGTATGTATGTATGCATGGACCTGAGTGTGTGTATTTTCAAATCCGGTGTTTACTTTACTCTTTAATAATCTAAAGTTTCCACCAAGATTGTATTGATAAACCACACTGCGGATTTACATTGACATTAAGTACATTTAGTTAAAAAATATATGTCTTATTTTTCTTACCATCCTAATTTTAAAACCATCTCTTTGTAAAGAGAACACTTTTGTTGAAATCAGTAAGGTTGCAGACACAACAGGAAATTTTACTAGCTGTTGAGTTTGTCATCCTTCAGCAATGTCAGGAAGGCTCCATTTATTTGGATATTCTGCTAAAAATGTCACAGCTGCAATTATGTTAAGATTTACCTATGAAATTTAATTTCTGATTGGCCAGAAATTACTTACCTTGCCTTCATGCTGATAATATTCAGCAGCTAATTTATTTGAAAAATAAAACCAGTTATAATGGTATTTTTTAAAGGTATGTGACTTGTTACCTTAATCCTTATGCATAGTACATGGATACCAAACCATGACAATCAATTTTCAATAAACCCTCTAATGCAAAGTTTTATGGAGAGTGCCACACTGCAAGAAATAATGTTTTCACTTAAATAATTGATCAAGCTAAGTGTTGTGATACTGATTGAACTAATACCACTTGTTCTACTGTAACCTTAGACGTAATTTTCCCTCATACTTTTGAGAGATGTACCTTAAAAATTTACCAGAATTAGGTGATAGCCTCCATGGCTTTGTGTATGTATGCTAATATCTCCCTATACTCTGCTTTCTGGGAAGGGTTTTATGCCATTGTAGATTTAAATGCTTCTATACTGCTAGTATCTCAGACAACGAAAAGTTCTTTCATCTGTGAGCCTGCTGAAAGGCAAATCTCCAAGTGTTTTGAGATACTAATTTCCATCACTTTATGTACAAGTTTCTCCCTTAGCTTGGGGTCCCTGAATTAAAATCCTGTACCGAAACTGACTTTTAAATGGCAATCACAGTAAGAGAAATCGTACAGACTCTGTTGTACAGTGTTTTCTTGAAAAGCCTTAACCTATCTTCCTGCAATGGTGCTGGACACAGTGGATTCATAATAATTTACTTACAGAACAAACACAGAGGGGTTTATGTGCTGACTGAAAGTTCCTGTTGCATTTGGATAAAAGCTTCATAAGAAGTCAAGGGTTGTCACAGTAAAATTCAAGAACAAACCAACTGGTTGTCCAAGGTGGAACAAAGTGATCCATGGGATCTTTTCTGATGACCGGAGCCTATCATTTAAGGCAGGTTATAGGTGTTCTATAAACATAATTATGTTTTCCTAATTGTTGGTCTCATCGAGAGTGTCTTCAAAGGGTCTCTAATGCTGTTGAAGAGGCATCATCTTGTTGTTTTATATTTCAGATGGTTCTACATCAAATGGAGGCTCAAATGATTCAGGAAAACATAATGGATCCTGGAAGAATGGCACCTGAAACAAAGATGGTGGTGTGGAATGGAATGTCTGCTCGTTTGCCTATCATTTGTGTTTTTTTTTTTTCTTCACATAGGCTGAGGAAAGAACTCTAAAGCAAAGATTTCCATTTACAGCAGCACTGAAATGACTTGATTTGTATAATAAATTCTCTCTCTAATCAGCTGAAGCCGATAAAGTGGCCCGAAACTTGAATGACTGAATGAGCATGGCAGACCATCCTGGATCTAACTATGAACATCCTTATGACCAATGAACAATGGGACACACTTTAACCCATGGTCTACAAACCTATATACTAAATACTTTGTCTCATCCTGAGTGCTGGTTTTTAATATTTAACATAATCAACATTCACTGCCCTTTCCTGAAACTTAAAATCTCTGACTTCTTCCTGCTAATGAACTACTCGTTTAATTTATTCAACAGATGTGCTTAGTTGCCATGCCAATTAGTAAATGCAGCTTTGTAATTTTTTTAAATTATAAAAATGATATAATTTATCTGCAGAAAGTATAAAATTTCTTTCTTGGAGTTAAACAATTTCTCTATTAAAATCCTAATATTTCTGGGTCCAAGGCAAGAGTTCCCCATCCCAGATGGTATATGACTTCTGACTTTAGACTTCTGCTCATCTACATGTTTCATTTTTCAGTTACAGAAGAGTAATTTACAGATGTACACCTTTGGGAGAAGATTTGGGAGTAGGGAGGTGAGGAAGGGCAAGAGCTGAAAGAATGAAGACTAGAATAGAATTTGAGGACTCAGAGCATACATATTTTAAAAAATAAAAACAGAAATAATTATATTCTTTTATGTTTTGTTTCTTGGGAGCAATATTTTGTTTTAGTCATTAGGTGTTTCAAAGTGACCAAGCCTTTTATATTAAGGTTCTTTCTTGCCTTCATATAAAAAACAAAGGGAACAAATTATTTCCTGTGTGTGTTTTAATATCCCATGTTGACATTAAATTCATAAATTACTTAAAGGAAATAGTATTGTAAATTAGTCGCCAGTGTCTCAAGACCTAGTTCCTTTTAAGAAGATACCTTTTTATGAGTGGTAATGAAAATACACAACTAAAAGTAGAATACACGTATTTTTAAGGAAAAAAATTCATAAAGTTACTCACGAAAGAGAGTTTGAAGCTGCAAATCATTTTAATATGCATGTAATTAATTGTCAAACTTTATATTGTGAAATTTAATTAAACGTGTTCTAGCCATTTGGGTTTTGAAATGCTAGGTACAATACTAAGTGGAAGATGTAAAGAATCGATATTATCCTCCTGGCATTTTTGTTTCAGCTGTATAATAGCTTTCTTACTAGGTATGTAAGAGAGCTACTGATATTTTTACCTTGATCTACAGGAAAACGAACATTCTATAAAGGGTAATCTATTAATTAGAGACCTGCACAGCTTTCTTTCTTGCTAGTATAATCGTTAAATTGATTTTTCCAGTCCATCATGTAATTGTTCCAGCGATAGAATCCTGCTCTCCATTCTCGTTCTGCTTCATCAATATTTCCTGTAAAACATGGAATGAGTTGTATTAATCTAAATTTTAATCTGTTTACATTAATTGAAAAATAATTTTGATTATAGATGCCACTTTCTCCAAGTACACTGCACAGTAATTTTAAATTTTTCATTATTTATTATCAGCTTCTTTCACTACCTGGAAAACTTTTAATAAAATTTTATACATTATATGAAAATGCAAATTATATATATTTATAAATTGTATATAGCATAAAAATATGAAAATGAATTGATATATCACATCTGATTATATTATATAACATATATTTACTTTAGTTTCTAAGAAGGCATATAGATATTATCTTTTCTTGAACTCCTATGCATAACAGAAATCTCATTTAATGCATCTCATTTACATATATAATTATATAGCAGACTTATTTCTTATGAAAATATTTATATATATTTATCAATGCCTAAGGGGTAACTTTAATTGACACTCCATGCAGATTTTACTCTCGCTCTGTATCATATACTTTAATTCCAAACAATGTATAGTCATTGAAAGCAGTTTATGGAAGCTACTACATGAAAGCAGCTTATTAATTGCTTTGCAAATTAGAAAGATGACTAAGACAATTTCTGCTTTCCAGTAGTTTGCAAAGTGTATGCATGTGTCAGAGCAGGGGAGTGTTTATGCCAGAAATAATGTGAGGCAGTGAACCAAAAATGGTCTATGTACCTTAAGCACCTTGAAATCTTGATTTATTTGAAAATGTATTACACTAAAAAATAAAGTTTGTGAAGAATAGAAACTCTTAAATTACAAACCTCTAAAATCATATATCTATGTTCCTAATATAAATACATATGATAAAGCTAGAAGGTGGTTTAAATTATTTAGATCTATTAGTATTTTACACATTTGTAGTTCTCTTACTTCTTAAACTTTTAGGGTGCTGTGCTCTAGTCACGGAATTAAAAAAACAACATCTTATGGTATTTTAGCCATCCTGAAAATAAAGACTTGACAATTTTTTAAATATATACTTTACAGTTAGGAATTTTTAAAATTAATTACAACTGTAAGACATTAATTTGGAGAAAACAGTTCATGTGCTCTCACTACATTATACACGAAAATATGTCTTTATTTATACTATTAACAACAGAGCACATTCAGTGATTCATTTTTAGTTTATATGAAAATCAAAATATTTAAAACATTTATACAACTATTAAAATATCCCCTGTAATTTAGGATATATGTAAGTTTGAAATGTTCATACTGCTTGGACTTTGGAACAAATATTTGGGAATATATACAAAAATGTCCCATTTTAAAAATGGCTTTTAGAAGGTCAGTGACTGTAATTATTTTGTAAATAATAGAACTTTTCTAAAAAACATTAGATATGAAAGACAATTAAATATCACACCAAATGATCCACTCTTATGTTTTTTTTTTAATTAAATGCTTTTTTAAATGTTATGCCAAATAAAGGCTCTAAAGTTCAGAAAGAACAAACTTTTTGGTATAACAAATAAATGATGGTAATCTACCACTTACTCCATGAATTTTAATACTCAGAGAAAAGGTCTTAGATTCGATTTTCTTTTCTTGTGCCTAGAATACCAAATTCATTGACTCATATAAATGTAAATATATTTCCTTGTGTATCATAATCAAACATTATACGACTTAGTGTATTGAAATACTTTGCTTCTTAGTCTACAAATGCTTTGCAGACCCGAGTAATTTCTTTAATAATACTGAACATTGGTTGAGACAATAAAATATGAAACATTTGACTATTTTCTAATACAATCCAGAACTGAATACACCATAGTGAAAAGATAATAAAAATTTTGAGTCCCATGACATAAATCAAAACCAAACTTGGGTTTTTTTCTTCACCCTACTTCTCTTCCTCCAAACTGGAATACTACTAAAGTGACTATAGATTTATTATCTGTGAGATGTAGATCTATTTGTTTTGTAGTTAACAAGGTACTGCCGTGTGAAAGAAAGGACATTATATAGGCTGTAGAGTGACATGGATTAAATTCCAGCTTGATTGCTTACTATATTAGTAACATAGAAAAAATTCTTAACTTTTGAAACTAGTTTTCCAAAGGTAAATGGGCTTGGTGATCACTATTTTGCAGTGATACTATGAAGGATAAATTGGCTGGTGTGTACATTATGAAATCAAGCTCTATACACCTATTGGGTGCTCTACTAATGAATTTATTGTCCTCTTGAAAAATTCTTAACTGTGCTCCTTATTGAATCCATGTACAGCTCTATCGATACCAATAGTTCATAAACATATTGACACAACTTTTCCAGGACTTTTGTATACTTTGATTGGTCCACATTGTTGGCTTATTTGGTAAAAAGAAAAAAATCAAGCTTTCTTCCCAACAGAAAGAATAGTAATAAAGCTACTCTTTGTCTTGTCAATGAAAAAAGAATGAGAGCAATATTTCACCAGAGCAGAGTCTATGTGATCAAGTCTGAGACACTGAGAAAGAGTACAAGAGAGGTGAGTCAACTCAAAATTATTCATAGAGGTTAAGTTAGAAGAAAAGATTAAATTGAATATTGAATTGTGCTAGTGATTATAATAAAAAATAATTCATGTACTTTGAGATTTCATTGAAAATCTCTTTTGCTCCCATTACTTGCTTATTTTCCCATTTGTTACCCAATTAATAAAGTTACTGAGGAATGCATAATTCTTTATGTTGCAGATCAGAAACACATTAGTTATCCTGTTATGATTCTGAGTGTGGGATGAGAGTGAACCACAACTGCCACTGTAGAGTGAACTAGTCTAAACTCAGGCGGGGCTTGGTGAAGACTTCGCATACAGGCGTACCCATTCCATTGCACTTCACTGGATTGTTCTTTGCAGATACTGCATTTTTTATAAATTGAAAGTTGGTGGCGACCTTGCATCAAGGAGGTCTATCCGCACAATTTTTCTGACAGCGTTTGCTCACGTCATGTCTCTGTGTCACATTTTGGTAATTCTTGCAATATTTCAATCTTTTCATTATTATCATATTTGAACTGCTGCAACCTCATGATAAAACTTTAAAGGATGAGGAGTTGCTTCCTTTGGATGAGCAAAGAAAGTGGTTTCTTGAGCTGGAATCTACTCCTCATGAAGATGCTGTGAGGATTGTTGAAATGACAACAGAGAATTTAGAATATTCTATAAACTCCATTGATAATGCAGCAGTAGCGTTTAAAAGGATTGGTCCCAGTTTTGAAAGAAGTTCTACGGTGGGTCAAATGCTATGAAACAGTATCACAGGTTACAGCAAAATCATTTGTGAAAGGAAGAGTCACTCAGTGTGCGAACTTCATTGTTGTCTTATTTGAAGAAATTGCCACAGCCACCTCAGCCTTCAGCAACCATCAGCCCTGATCAGCCGGCAGCCATGAACACCCAGGCAAGACCCTCCACCAGCAAAAAGATTATGACTCACTGAAAGCTCAGATGATGGTTAGCATTTTAGCAATAAAGTATCTTTAAATTAAGATGTGTTCATTATTTTTTTAGACATAATACTGCTACACACTTAATAGACTACAGCATCATGTAAATAAAACTTTTTTTTTGGTGAAACATAGTAAATATAAATTTTATATGCATTGGGCAAGCAAAAAATTCATTGACTTACTATATTGCGATATTTGCTTTACTGTGGTGGTCTGGAACCAAACTGCAATATTTTTGATGTATGCTTGTGTTTTTAAAATGAAACAAAGGAAAAACCACTGGATCTAATATTTTTCTGTATGGGGAGGATTTGAAGGTCAAAGTGGTTTTTTCCTCTAAGTTAATTTATTCTTCCACTTTTAGTGAGAAATACTGATATCTTATTGACATTGAATGGGTCATTTCTCTATTACTTTTTCTTTCTTTTTCAAACAATTGTGAAATATTGTGCAGTTACATTTTCTAGTGAAAATTTTGAATTTGATAACATTTAAAACAAATATTTGTTTTAAATGCATGATAGGATTGTTGTAACATCCACACATCCTCATTAATAATCAAAAATGTTTTACATTTAAACAGAACCAGTTTGGGCACCTGAGTGTCTCAGCCAGTTAAGCGTCTGCCTTAGGCTCAGGTCATGATCCTAGGTCCTGGGATCGCATTGATCTCCTGGCTCAGTGGGGAGCCTGCTTCACCTTCTGCCTCTGTCTCCTTCTCTCTCTGTCTCTCATTAATAAATAAATAAAATCTTTATTACAAAGAAAAAAATAAACAGATAAATTACCAAGACCTCCTTGATGCGAGGTCGCCACCAACTTTCAATTTATAAAAAATGCAGTATCTGCAAAGCACAATCCAGTGAAGTGCAATGGAATGGGTACGCCTGTATGCGAAGTCTTCACCAAGCCCCGTCTGAGTTTAGACTAGTTCACTCTACAGTAGCATTTTATTTCTTGTGGGTGCACACCCTAATAGCACGGGCATATGCTAAAGTATAGTCTGAACTTCCTGTGTTTAAACAAATCTTAAGGATCATTTTATTCGAGAACATTTATTGCTTAAATGTAAACTACTGCTCAAGTGGCACTTCTAAAGCTCATGGGGTTTCCATCTTGAGTGAGGTAAACATTTCTACCTTTAAGAAACCCAGTCAATAGTTTTCCTCCGAAATTTTCCTTTACACATAGAGCTGCTTTTTTAAAAAAGCATAATATTTCCGTAGGAACTTCAGCCCAGATCATGTGAATAACCTCAATTCTCAAAATATCCAATACTGAAATGTGTGTGGTTTTGCACCTTGAAATACACAAAATATGGTTAAGAACATGTGTTCTTAATCTTTTTAATCACCCTACATTATTCATTTATAAAACCTAAAAAATATATATAACTTCAAACTTGTTCAGTTTATTTTTTTCTTTGTAATAAAGATTTTATTTATTTATTAATGAGAGACAGAGAGAGAAGGAGACAGAGGCAGAAGGTGAAGCAGGCTCCCCACTGAGCCAGGAGATCAATGCGATCCCAGGACCTAGGATCATGACTTGAGCCTAAGGCAGACGCTTAACTGGCTGAGACACTCAGGCGCCCAAACTGGTTCTGTTTAAATGTAAAACATTTTTGATTATTAATGAGGATGTGTGGATGTTACAACAATCCTATCATGCATTTACTCTACAGTTTATAAAATATATTTAATATAACCTTTTTGGGGGGAGTTATCTGAAAAAATGCTGAAGGCTAAAATTAGGTTTTTAAGGCGCTTTGGAACAATCCCGGAGCACGGTATTAACCCAGAGCAAGGCCTGCTATTTCCATACAGCTCAGCGTTGCTCAAACTAGAAAGTGGTTCGGCACTGCCTAGGAAGGAGTGGCAGCTAGCCAAAAACTAGGGAGTTTGTTTGTTCAGCCTGCTTTATGGCAGTTGAATATTTAGAGATAGGGATTTTGAAGTACATCTTCAAAAATTGCTGATACTTAAATTTTAATCTATCCGCAAATAAATTGCAACAGACCACAGCAGCTCGAACCAGAACAAGTAGTTTGGCTTGTAATAAGTTAGTCATTTAAAATCCTCCCCACCCCTTCTTCTTGTCCCTCAGTTACGACCTTCTCATTTAAAGATACTTTAAGTAAAGATTAAGAACGTGTAGTCTGGGTTATGTTAAATGGTACCTCTTTTAGTCTCTTGGCAGATTAAACACGTTACCTCATTGTTATTCACACCCGGAGGACACAAGGGCAGCACTGTAGCTTTGGCAAGGGATGCACAAACCCATTTCTGGGTATATATTATGTCACAGAACATTTGGTAATACACAGAGCACTGGTATATCAGAAACATCTCCCAAACAGATGGAGTACATAATTATAATTTTGGTGAGTAATGTCTGATAATTAAAAAGCATATTAAACAATCAAATATAGCTCTGAGATGCACATGTTTGCCTGAAACTAACCCCCAACCTCTCTAAACAGGAAACTAAAGCATCTACTCTGTTGTAATATCTAACATGGCCCCCAAATTACAGAGTATTATGATGAACAGAGTGGTAAAGTCTAAGGAAACTGGGCAGCAATATGTCTGATGGCTGAGTCAATTACTTTTACTTGAAAAATCAAGGCCTGAAGAGTCACATGGGTTAGAAACAGCTGGGCATTTTAAAACTGGCAAGTGAATGAGATATGTATGTCATTTTCCTCACTGAAGAGGCGATCATATAAGCTGATCCTTCAAGTTAATGTAAATATTTTCTCACTAATGAATTTTGAAATAACACTATATTCTGAACCAATTTTCCTAGCATTTCCTTATATAAGCTTAAGGAATCCCTTTCTAAAGATTAGTTAACAAAATTACTGTTTATTGTATTGTGTAATATATGTATGTGTTCATGATAAATGTCTCTAAGATCAGAATATTTAGAAATATTTGGATTGTGTTTTTAAATATTTAAATTCTGGAATTTTTTTTTCCCTTTAGAAATCAAGAGTTCTATTTATCAATAAATTTGTTTTTACCTCTCTTTGAGTATAAATTATATTCATTCCATATTTTTTAAATTATATTTTTAGTTCTATACATTGCTTATTTTATATGTTTACTTATTCATTTATCCATTAATTAATTCCACAAAGATGAGCTGAATAGCCAGTAGTGCCCTATTTTAGTTCCACTACTAGGTTTTATGTTCCTTTAGGTGAAAATCTCTACTTTAGTTTTCTTTATTTTACTACTAAAGTGCTGGTCATATAGTAAGCCCTCAAATATATCTAAACTTGCTAGAAGAAAATTGTGAAAGAATCAAGTAATTATAAATTCACAGGTTAACACCACCACTGTGCCTTGGATACTCTACCTTTTTTCCCTTTTACATAATTCACAACCAATTATTTGACCAAATACTAAAAAAACACACACCTGTCATTTCCAAGACTTTGGGAAAAAATAGTGTCCAGAATCGGCATTGTTGAGCACGTAGTTTAGTGTATACTCTTGGTGATTCTGTATTCAAGGTTAAATATTTTTGGTCAGTGTTTTCGAAGGCAGGCCATCTTGTGCTATTGTTCTGGGTTCCATCTGGATTTCTAAAAAATTAAAGAGAGACATTATAGTTCTACTGAAATCATTGTTAGATAGAAAGAATATTGTTCTCAAAAACCAACAACAGCTTTTAAAAAGTCAGAAAAAATGTGGATTTGTTTTGATGATGTCAAGTAAAAAATGAACTGGGTGGAATGTTTTTAGCAACTTGAAGCACTAAATTAAAAGCATAAGACTTAAAATTTAAAGAATAACTTTTACATGCATTTCTGCTTAACAGAGAGAAAAAAATATTTTCTATTTTAAGAAATAGAATGTTTTCTTCACATTTAAACATGCTCGAAGGGGGCAGTGTTCCTTTTGTCTCCTTTTCTTCCTTTACCTCAGACCCAATCTTCTCTAATATCTTGCGTCCATGTCATTCTATTTGTTCTTGTCATTACTACCTGGGCTTGTGACTGATTATACATCTTATTATGCAAGTAACTTCATTACTATAGGGAACTGCCTTTGGTCTCACTTTTAAGTTAATCTTACATTCTAATAGATATGCTCACTGATGAAAAATGTTTCAATAATTCCCCAATGGGTTCAGCTAAATTTAACAAACATGGTGCCACCCATATTTCCAAGCTTACTCTCAGATAGTCTTTGCATGAGTCAACCAACAGGAATTAGGGACAGTTCCTTAGAAATTCCCTCCTCTATTTCACTCCCTTGCCTTTGCCCCAGCTATCAAGCTTGGAATCCCTTCATTCCCCAAGGGCATGAGCTAGGTCAATTCAGATTCTCTTTCTCATATTGTCTTTTTGTGCTGATATTTCCCATATCTTTTATTGTGATTTTTACATCAATAACACTTGATTCTATTTTTTTAGAAATGTATAGTTTGGAGTTTGTTTACACCTTCGTAGCACTCAATAATATGGTCTTACCTAGATCACACAAACTCAAAGAGTGAACATTTAGCAAGTGGCTCCAAGAAATTAGTCACTGGCAATTCTACTGATTTATCTTTAATATATTTTTATATTATGATTATGAGTTAAACATTGCTCTAGGATCTGGAAATACAAATAAACATGGAAAACGTAGTTTCCCCCCTGGGAATTTACAAGGAAGAACATTCATGAAAACAAAGAACCAATATATGGTAGCCTAAACCAAACATAAACAAAGGGACACAAATTGTCAGAAGAGGGAATAATCACTACGTTTGAAAAGAAATTACCTGAAGGAAAGAGCTTCTAGCTGAAGTAAAGAGAGTAAATAAGGAACTGAATGAGAAAGAGAAGTTGGGAAAGCTAGAGAAAGGGAAGAGAATTACATCGTTCTATATAATGAGCATTCTTCTTAGGTCAAAACATAATGAAAAAACCAGTTTTCTTGGAATATAGGATAGAGGAGATCCTATTAGAGTTACAGCTTTATGATATTAGTGTTATCACATTAAGATCTGACAGCCTACGAAAATGGTTTAGACTATAACCATAGGCCTTTACTATTCTTGAGGGGTTTTTGACTAAATGGCTTATTTTGAACACGACATTTTAGAAATATTGACCTGGAGGTTATCCAGAATAACCAAGAAACTTAAAAGTAGTCACATGTACTTCTATCATAAACAGAAGACTAAAGTGATAAGGATATGTAATTCATTCCTTGCTCTCTTAGATTCATTCTACCTTAAGTAAAATCATGTAAGAAAAACTTCAGTTAAACTTTTCTTTTTTTTTTTTTTCCAGTTGAGCTTTTCTAAAAGTTCAGCACACAAATTTCTTCATCATCCAAATATCTTTGTAGATTAGTAACAGATAGAAAGTTGGGAGTAGTGATAGCAGATACAAGATTTCTTTTGGCCACAAGCCTGTGAATGCAGTAGATTTTGGAAAGAGAAACAGGCATTCATTGAGCACGGTTATCTAGAACAAATGTTGCCATCAAGAACTTGTATCATATAAGCACCACAAATTCATATTTTATCATAGAAGCAGACATGAATTCAGGAGCTTTGGAGATAAATAGCTTCTTGATGGACTAGTTGATTTTATGTAGGAATTGGATGATTAAAAAAGAATTATTAATAACCAGAGTTATTCAAGCTAAACCAATATCATAACAGGATTGAAACTTCCTGCTTTAGGGTATTATTTGAGAGAGGTCATGAAGAAAATTTCTCCAGATCACAGATGGCACACTTGTCTAGGTGAATTATGTAGTCTTTTCCCTTTCTTTTAAACCTTTAGAAACTAACGAGTACAGCTGCTGGAGACTGGGTATTAAGCCAGAAGAACCATTGGTCTGATTCGGTACAGCAATTCTTATGTTTCTAAATTGCCCACTTTCCTTCTAATTCCACTCTAATTAACTTATGGCACCATTTTAACTGCTCATTCATTTCTGGCTTCTGCAAATGGTGACTTGAACAAAGCTGACTCGTACTTGAGTATAAGAGCAAAGCACTACTGGCACTGCCCGTGTTCATTTGACAAACTTTGTTCTATGAAATAGCTCATGACATTCCAAAATGCAATTCAGAGATAATAAAATTCCTTTGCCTATGGATGCAGATATAGTTTTCAAAAAGTGATTGAAATAGCTATTGAAGTGATGGAACATTTTACTGTATAATTTTAAGAAATCTTCAAAGACTTTAAAACTTAACAAGAGATATAATTCTCTTTCTATCTGTATCAATTAAAGACTGTGAAATACACACATTTTCCAGATACACAATTCTGAAACACTATATAATTTTAATCTCAAAATTATAAGGTATATTTAAACACCATGGCTCTGCTATTTATCAAAAGTATTTCCTGTTCTTGTCACAAAATAAAGAGTTTGAAGATGTAATACCTAAAATTTTCCATGAAATAGAAAAATCTTTGCTCTATTTTTACTATGAGACTTTTGTTCTACTTTGTGGTGTACAAAAGTGGTCTAAAGATCATCCATTACACTTTTCTTCTTATGTAAGTTTGAAAAGTTTTAAGACATAGCTTATTTAACCAAAAGGCAGAGTATTTTTCTAACATCTCTATTTCAGGGAATTACCTGTTTGTCATTGATATTTGAGCATAGATTTGATATCTTATTTTATGAACAGATTTATGAAAAAGACATTAATTGACTCAGGATGCCTTATGTGAAGAAGTAGTATGCATTCAGCTCTATGTGCCAAGTTTTCTTGGGATTATAAATCCCAGGGTTCCCATCAATCCTAACATAGGAATTAAGATTCTTTTTGATAAGAATTCAGAGACTGTGATGTCTAAGAAGCTATACAATGATTTTAAAGTGAATATATTTCAGTGCACCTTACAATCTAATAAAATAAAGCCATAATCTGTAGTTGTAAATTGAAAGGCCAGCTGAAATATTCTACTGTCCTGAAAGGACTAAAGGAATACAGATTATATTGGATAATTTCTTAAATATGCAAATATTCATATATTTATATTCTATGTCAGGTCACATTTGAATAAAATTATATTTTAATTTAAGGAACAGAACGGCTGTAAGAGAACGTGAATTTGGCAAAACAAAATTCAACTATTCATTCAACGAATATTAATTGAGTGCATACTTTGTCAGGCTTATTTAAGTCACAGAAAATCAACAAAGATGAAAATAGAAATTCTTGCCTGTTGCAGTTTTCTTTCTTTGAGGAAGATAGACAATAAATAAGATAAAAAAGGAAAATATATAATATGTTAGTAAGAGCTGCTAGAAAGGGGATAGTGGTTAAGTAGTGTGTAATCATGAATTTCATTGGCCTTTGTCCATAGTTCCTGCGAGGTAACGTCTAAATCTTTGGAATTTTGCACTGTACCTAATTGTTTATGCTAACAAGATGACTCATGGTGGGCACCTGATGGCTTTTATTAAAGGTATGACTCAGGGTGAGTCTGCTCACACTGATAATCTCATGGAAGGAAGGGCCATGACAGAAAGACCAACCATGTGATTAGAAGGGTGGGACTTTGAGTCAGGTGATATCAACCTGACCTCCCGGAAGGGGAGGGTGCTGAAGATTGAGTTCAACCACAATGGCTAATAAATTAATCAGTTATGCCTATGTAATGAAACTACAATAACACTCTGGACCTCAAGCTCAGTTGAGCTTCCTCCAGCTAGCAATACTCCAAGTGCACATTGTCACAATTAATACCCTGAAAGTAATGCATCTCTGAGGTTACAGAAGCTTTACCTTTGGAATCCTGTGAGTACCAGATCCTGTTTATGTATGTCTTCTTTGGATATGTTCTTTTTCTTTTTTTTAAGATTTTATTTATTTATTTTTGAGAGAGACTGAGAGACAGAGAGAGAGAGAGAGAGCATAAGTGTGGGGAGGGGCATAGGGAGAAGCAGGTTCCCCACTGAGGAAGGAGCCTGATGTGTGACTCTATCCCAGAACCCTGGGATCACGACCTGAGCCGAAGGCAGATGCTTAACCAACTGAGCCACCCAGGTGCCCAGACAGATTCTTTATTTTATTGTATTGTATTGTATTGTATTTATTTTTTTCAGTGTTCCAAGATTTATTGTTTATGCACCACACCTAGTGCTCCCTGTAATCATGCCCTCCTTAATACCCACAACTAGGCTCATCCATCCCCCACCCTCTTCCCTCCAAAACCCTCAGTTTGTTGCTAAGAGTCCACAGTCTTTCATGGTTCTGGTATATCCTTTTATTATATAAAAAATTGCAATTGTCTTTCTAGAAACCTCCTGAGTTCTGTGAGTCATTCTAGGGCATGAATAAATCTGAGAAAGTCCTTTGGGTTCTCAAATTTGTAGCCAGCTAGTCTGAAGTGAGGTAGCCCTGGTGACCTTGAACTTGCAACTGGTGTCAGAAATCTTGAGCCAACTTCAGGGCACCTGGGTGGCTTAGTTAGTTAAGCATCCAACTCTTGGTTTTGGCTCAGGTCATGATCTCAGGGTCCTGAGATCAAGCCCCACGTGACCTCACAGGTCAGGATCTCAGGGTCCTGAGATCAAGCCTTCACACTCAATGTGGAGTCTGCTTGTCTCTCTCCCTCTGCTCCTCCTCCTACTCTCTCTCTCTCTTTCCTGCTCCATCTCTCATGAATAAATAAAAGCTTAAAAAAAAAAAAAGAAAGAAAGAAGGAAATCTTGAGCCAACTTCGAAGTCTGAAGGCCTGAGCCCTTAACCTCGATTTTGACTACCTCTGGGTAGGGAAACTCTGCAATATTTGGAAGGAAAAAAACTTTTAAGTGGAGACTTGAAGGAGGAGAGGAGTGAGCTAAAGTGTTTTGGAGGAAGAGCATTTCAACAGAAAGACTAGACAGCAAAGGGTATAAGACAGATGAGCATCTGGAGTTTTCCATGAAAAGTAAGTGAAAGAATGTGGCTAGAGTGGAGTCAGCCAAAGAGGAAATAGTCTGAGGCAAGGCTGGAGAGGTGACAGGAGGCCACATTATTTAGTGACCCGTAGGTCATTGTAAGCTTTTTATGTCTACTCTCAGTAAGAGAAGAAGTAATCGGAGGGTTTGCACAAAGAAAGGATAAGATCTCAATATTTTTCAAAAGATCATCTGGCTGGAATTCTGGGAATAGTCTACAGATACTATGGGAATAATTTAGGTGAGAGATGATGGTTGTTTGAACCAGGGAGGTAGTAGTAGAAATTGAAAGAAGTGGTCGGATCTTGAATGTATTTTGAAGGTAGACAGTGCCCTAGCAATTAGCCAATGGAGTAGAAATAGAGAGAAGGCAAGGATGACACTAAGGATTCTGGCCTGAGAAATCGGAAGGATAAATGGAGTTGCCATTACTGAGATAGAAACTGCTGCAAGAGCATGTTTGAAGAAAAATATTGAGAATTCAGTTCTTCACATATGAAATTTGATATCCAAATACAGATTGGAAGTAGTTGGAATTTAGTAGCTAACTATTTTACTGAGGGACTCTCTGCCTTCCAAATGGATTCACAAGCTTTCTAATGTAGTATTCCCCAGGAATACCAAAATTGTGACTCAATTTCCAAATTTCAATACAGAAATGACATTTAAAAATATACACATTGCGATAAATTAATTCATAGGATACACAGCACCTGTACCTTCCCAGATTGCAGCTCCTTGTTCTATGTTCATCCTACCATCTCTTCAGACAGGCCTGCCTTGATGACTCCATTAAAATAGCCAGTCTTGATTTCCTCATATTAAAATTTTTTTAAGTTTTCATTTAAATACCAATTAGTTAAAATACAGGGTAATATTAATTTCAGGGATACAATATAGTGATTCGACACTTGCATACATTACCTGGTGCTCATCATAACAAGTGCCCTCCTTTATCCCCATCACCTATTTCACCCATCCCCCCACCCACCTCACCTCTGGTAGCCAGCAGTTTGTTCTCTAGAGTTAAGAGTCTGTTTCTTGGTTTGCCTCCCTCTCTCTTTTTTACCCCCCTCTGTTTGTAAGTTTATTTCTTAAATTCCACATATGAATGAAATCATATGGTATTTGCCTTGCTCTGTCTGACTTATTTCACTTAGCATAATAATTTCTAGCTCCATCCATGTTGTTGTCAATGGCAAGATTTCATTATTTTTTATGGCTGAGTAATATTCAAAATTGATTTTAACTGTAAATTTTCCTCTTCCCTCATTACAGAGTGATATGGTCTGAATGATCGTGTGTTCCCCAATAAGGTGATAGTATTAGGAGCCTGAGACTTTGGGAGATCCTTCAGCCATAAGGGCAGGCCTTCATGAATGAGATTGGTGCCTTTATCAAATAGGCTTTAGAGGAATCCTTTGTTCCTTCTAGCATATGAGGACACAGTGAAAAGGAGCTGGCTATCAGTTAGGAAGAGGGTCCTCACCAGAAGCTGACCATGGTATAGTCCATAGAATTGTGAGCAATAAATTTCTGTTGTTTCTAAACTACCACATCTGTGGTATTTTGTTATAGCAGCCAGAAAGGACTAAGACAGAGGGTAAGCTCCATGCAAACCATCATCTGGTTGCTTTGTTAACAACCTGGAACTGTGCTTGACTCATAGTATTTAGGCAAGAAATATGAATAGAAAAATAAAAAAAAATTACAACTGATAGTTCAAGTTATCTAATTTTCCTTTAACTATAGTAAATATTCATATTTAAAAACTACCACCACATGGGGAATTCTATTTCAGAGATGACCTTTTCTCCAATTTTAGTAAAATCAGTATTTGGAGCCAAATAATATGAAATTCTTCTTCAAATAAGTTTTTAATAAGGCTGTAAGAGACTGTGGGATAGTTTTAACCTGTGCCTTACATGTGAATTATTTTTACCATGATAGTTTAACGTTTAAATAAAATAATTGATAAGAGAGCATAAACTTGTGCCTAGAAGATTGACATTTAAAAAGGGATAAAGAATAGATTTACTATTCTTAGAAATAAATTAGAAACCAATTGAGCAAAATTGAGCAAAAAAGAAAATAAAAAGGAGACACTTATTTAGTATCATGGTTAGTAGTGATAACAGCAGTGAAAATTTCACGAGTTTCTTCTATTATTTTGACATATTTATATAAAGAACAGACAGAGCAATTTTCATATGGTAAACAAATTTTCTCTGTATTTAAATATGATGATGAACATGAATTCATAGTATAATCTGTCCCGGAAAAATATGAAGACACAGGTAAAACAGCGATGCTAATAAATAGCAAAGGATAAATAAAATACTATTTCTCTCAAGATCATGGTCTCTGCTTCATTTTGTATATAAGAAACTCCTTAGGATAAATATAGACATCAAATACATTTTGAAGTAGTTTTTGATTCCTTCTAGAGGAATTTTCTGTGACTCTAATATATTTATAAATTTGACCAAGTGCCATTGCTGATTTCATTTAGTTAAGTGTTGTAAAATCTGTTCGATCTTTAAAACCTACCCAAAGATAGCTTTCTTAAGTTAAATTAATTGTACAGTTATTCTTAATTGCATAACCAATGAAATAGCCACTGAATTCTATTCAAGCAACTTAGTATTAATTCACGAATGCATTCCTGATAATGCAATCATACTGGCTCCATTTTAACCTATAAGGCTATATCCTAGGTTGATCGATCGGTTTTATAAAACGGGAAGAAATCAGAGAGGGAGACAAACCATGAGAGACTCTGAATTCCAGGAAACAAACTGAGGGTTATGGGGCGGGGGGTGGGGGGGTGAGGTAACTGGGTGATGGGTATTAAGGAGGGCACATGTCGTGATGAGCACTTGGTGTTATATGCAACTAATGAATCGTTGAACAATACATAAAAAACTAATGATGTACAATATACTGGCTAACTGAACATAATAAAAATAAATAAATTAAAGAAAAATATCTATAGTAAAATGCCGTAAATACTACAATAGAAAAAAACTTATACTGAAGTTTATAGTTTCCTAGAAGTTTCTAACATGAATCTTTAAAGACAAATAGAATCATTTAAATAATTTTCCTTTGCAGATACAGACACATAAGCACACAATCATGCAAATTTCTGTGTATCTGAATGCCGGACATTGTGTGTGTGTGTGTGTGCGTGTGTGTGTGCGTGTGTGTGTGTGTGTGTATTCTACAACTTGAATATTGGAAGTACCAAAGCAATTGTACAAATATCACTCACATACAAATTAATTTATGTCATCCTATTGAAACTCACTATAAAGGTGCCAAATTATATATGTAATAACTATATTTTGAGCTTTAGAGCAAATCACATATTACTCACTTTTGCACATTCAGCGTCTATCATAAGCCTGCACAGAAAGTATACGCTCAGTAAATGCTTGCTAAAATAGCTAAATGGACAGCCTTCAGAATTTTGGATATGTTTTAGATTAATTCAGTATCAGTTATAGAATACTAATTTTCACAGTGTTAGAAGAGAGGAACTAACTTTATTTTCCTGTGTTAAGATGACAAAAAAGGCTTGTAAATAATACTCTTCTCAGATTAAAAACTTGAAAACTCGTTGTTTCTTCAAGTGCCTAATGAAATAATGCATTCGATGTCAAAGTCCTACATCAGCTGAGGGGGAGTTACAATACGCATGACTTTCTTGTAAGCCTTGTTCACAAACTGAAACTCTTTTCCAAGGCTCATTTCGCCCCCTCATCTAGCCTCACTGTAGTTTTTTAGAAAGGTTTTTATGATTGTATTGTTTTCCCTCTGTAGGCAATAAGGGCAAAAATATTAGTTACTAAAGCAATACGCAGTGTATAATAATGTAGTTGTGCATAGAGAGTTTTTTAAAGAGGAGTATTTGCAATTTAAATTATATTTAATGCAAATATCTAAATCTAGTTCACTTTTGTTATTTGCTTCCTTCCATCTCCTGACATTTCCATTGTAAACCATGGAGATGAGAGAAGTAATTATTGAAGAACAATTCCCTAGATTCGTTGGTTTGTTAAGTTTCTTCCTTACCTCAAAAGGTCTGTTTTTCTAGGCAGGAATCTGGGTACCCAGAGGGGTACTGTATTAGTACACCACAGAAGTTGTAGGTAATTCAGAAATGCTCGAACAATGACTTCTTGCATCTCAATCTATTGTGTGGGTGAGTCCATGGCCAAGTTGGTTATTAAATTTTTATTTTTTCATGATTCCTAAGTAGTGGATTGGGATATATTCTCAACTTCACAGAGAAATAGGAATACAGATCTTTATGAGAGAAAGAGAGACCAGAAGAAGGGGAAGAGACAGGAAGGGAAGGGAAGAAAAGAGAAGAATCCTAAAGGAAATAGGTAAACTGTATGATCATGCGACCCAATCTGCTCAAAAGGCAAAAAATATATCAATAGGCTAAAGATTTATTTTCACTCGGCATTAATAAAAAGGAACAGATTATATTTTGGTTAAATAAATACTATTAGGAAATGGGATATGTTTAGTAGCAGGTCATCTTCTAACTTCGAGAATAGCGTCTGTTGTAACTGAAGGTATGCAGAAGATGGGCTGAGGTTTCAGCCCTGGCAATAAGCAAAGACCAATTATGATCTAATACAGCTAGATATGTGCTATGAAAGTGGATGCCTGGCAAGTAGGAAAGCAACATGGATGATCCTAAAAAGTCAAGCTGCTGACTTTATATGCTATATCGCATATAAAGGGAGACTTCTTGAGTGCTCCCTAGCATCAGGAATCTTGTAGAAACTTATTTTTTTTATTTTTATTTTTTCTAACTAACCCCTAACGATGAACCTGGCACTGGTTATCAATCATTATCAATCAGCGTTGTTGAACTCAATCATATTTAAGAAAAAAAAGGAGGATGGCATAAAAAATGTCTCAAATATACACAAACATGTTTCTCCTTTTAATCCAAATCTAAATTTTCCTACACATTTTCACCTTTGCTAAGATGCAGTATTCTTTTCCTAAATTTATAACTAGGAAGAAGATGCCCACTTTAAAGCACATCTTCTGTTTTGTAAGAACTTTTATCTCAATTAGTATTTCAAAGTGGCTATTGGACTTAACCCACTATCTTAAATACTTTACTGAAATAGTTGGATAGAGTCATGCAAATAAATTGGTTCCCAATGCCTAGTTGCCATTTATTGGGTTGCGCTGCTCATCTTCAGTTGTTCATCAGCTGAAAGGGCAAAAGTTTGCCAAACAAGATCTCTAAGATCGTTACTATCCCGGCAAAGTATGGTGTGATGGCTAAACAAAGATTTCACGGTCTACAAGGTTATTCTTTCTTCTGTCCTCTGCGTTGTTTGGACAGAAGGAATTGCTTAATTATCTGGAGAGTTAAAGAGGAATACCAGGCAATGTTTAGCTTCCTCCAGCTCTCCAGAAAATGAACTGGGCTGAATCCTAGACTGATTTATTTATTTAGCATTTTTAAAGGTTTTTATTTAAATTCCAGTTAGTTAAGATGTAGAGTAATATTCATTTCAGATGTACAATATGGTGATTCAACACTTGCCTACATCACCTAGTGCTCATTATAGCAAGTGTCCTCCTTAACCCGCATCACCTATTTACCCATCCCCCAGCCCTCTTCCCCTCTGGTAACTATCAGTTTGTTCTTTATGGTTAGGTCTGTTTCTTGGTTTGCCTCCCTCTCCCTCTCTCTTTCTTTTCCCCCATTTGTTTGTTTCTTAAATTCCATATATGAGTGAAATCATATGTTATTCGCCTTTCTCTGTCTGACTTATTCCTTAGCATAATAATTTCTAGCTCCACCCATGTTGTTGCAAGTGACAAGAGGTCATTATTTCTTTATGGCTGAGTAATATTCCATTATATGGATACACTGCCTCTTCTTTATCCATTCACTGGTCGATGGATATTTGGGCTCTTTCTGTAATTTGGCTATTGTTGATCATGCTGCTGTAAACATCAGGATGCATGTGCCCCTTTGAATCACTATTTTTATAACCTTTGGGTAAATACCTACTAGTGCAATTGTTGGATCATAGGGTAGTTCTATTTTTAATTTTTTGAGGAAATTCCATACTGTTTTCTGGAGTGGCTGCATCAGTTTGCATTCCCACCAACAAGGTAAGATGGTTCCCATTTCTCCACATCCTCACCAGCACCTGTTGTTTAGTGTGTTATTGATTTTAGCCATTCCGACGGGCATGAGGTGATTATCTCATGGTAGTTTTGATTTGTATTTCCCTGATGATCAGTGATATTGAAAATCTTTTCATGTGTCTGTTAGCTGTCTGTATATCTTCTTTGGAGAAATGTCTGTTCATGTCTTCTGCCCATTTTTAATTGGATTATTCATGTTTGGGTGTTGAGTTTTGTAAGTTCTTTGTATATTTTGGATAGTAACCCTTTATCAGATATGTCATTTGTAAATATCTTCTCCCATTCTGTACATTGCCTTTTTGTTTTGTTGTTTCCTCCACTGTGCAGAAGCTTAGAGAGAAGAAGAAATGGGTTCTCCCTCTCTTCCTCCCACCTTTCCTTCTTTTCATTCTTCTTTTCTCTTTTATTAGCTTGGCAAGTGCACTCAGATATCTTGCATAATTTCCAAGTGTCAAAATGCACTATACTTGTACCTATTTTTGTTTTCTAGTGACACTAGGGCAACTGCTATCATTTGAACAACTCACATGATTTCCCAGAGAGGCTATAGTCCAAGGGTCTGTAGAAAGTTCAAAGGCACTTTCACATAATGGCACTAGAGCACTTATTTTAATAAAAGGAAGACTTAGCATTAATTATGGATAGAAAATAATTCCAAACTTGAAACAAATTGGCTTCTCTTTTGAGTGTTCCAAGTTCTACCAGTTTGCTCTTCTTCATGTTGGTTTGCTCTAGTCTCTGCCATAAAGTTAATGGCAGCAAGCCCACAGTTTCAGGAATAAGCCTAGGAAATGCCAGGAAAAAGTCCTGGAAACTTAGTTTTGTAGTAGCATATATAAGTCTTAAAATAGCTTACTTTTAAGGGAACACTTAAACATTAGAAGGGACTTGGGAAATCAAATCTCTAAGAAAATTATACAAAATCGTAATTATTGCAATTTTTTTCCCTTAATGGGTAGTTTGAGCATATCAAATAATTCTTCTTGAATTCAAAGTTATTTTCTTTATATCACTATTCACTGGGGGTCCCTATATTTGAGTAATCACCTCCATTAGACTGAAAATCTCCATGAGAGCAGAGAACATGACTGTTTGTTCATTCTCATAGCCTAATACAGTCAGTGCTCAGTAAAGCTACTTGGTAAAGGTTTTACTTACCAGACCTTGCTTAAGTGAGTAAACCATTAAATTGATTGTATTGGAACTTAGTGTAATTTTATGTATAGATATATAAATAAATTTTTTAATGCACAAAGATTTAGCTAATATGATGAATACATTGCAAAATAAAATTAAAAATAATCTATGTATATGTGATTTTAGTTACATATTTATGGGGCATTGTTTCTAGGAAAAATTAAAAGAAACATGTGCTACATTAAGGTACATGGACAGCAATTAATATTATTTTTGAAGAAAACCGTCAGTACAACAAATAATTTAAGTATTTTTTTTAAAGATTTCTTTTTTTTAACTTTTCAGATGCTTTTTTTTTTTTAAGATTTTATTTATTTGTCAGAGAGAGAGAGAGCACAAGCAGGCAGAGGCAGAGGGAGAAGCAGGCTCCCTGCCGAGCAAGGAGCCCGATGTGGGACTCGATCCCAGGACCCTGGGATCATGACCTGAGCTGAAGGCAGCTGCTAAACCAACTGAGCCACCCAGGCGTCCCAATTTAAGTATGTTTTATTGCAATATGCATATATACAGAGCTTCAAATGATGCTTAATGAATTTTCCAAAGTAAGCACCCAAGCATATTGAATTTCTAATCATTAAAATAGTTATCTATACAAAATAATCTTATTTCATTTTAATGAAAGGTGAAAACCTTTGATCTAAGTGATAGTAAATCTATCAGATATAAGTGATAACTTATCAGAAATAACAGTAAATACCTGTTTGCTACCTACTATATAAAATACGATGTTATTTTTCAATGATTTTTCTATTATATTATTTGACCAATAATTAGTAAATTCGAAATTATCCTATCCATTTTTTTCCATTATTTAAAACTTTTATGTTGCCCCATTTCAGCCTTCAATTATTTCTCATCAAAGTATTATATTTTATTGTTTATTAGTGTAGAGTTGGAACTGTATTATAATCAATGATTTTCTATTTTTAAATTAACTGTTTTTTGGATATTTTTTTCTAACTTTTCTATTACTTAAATAATTTTTAAATTTTACTCAAAGATAAATAAAGGTTTCTTGAAATAATGATGTCTAATCTTCTATGCAGTGTTTCATTTTCTCTAAAATATCTGCATAGAGCACTTTCCATAATGGAATGTGCCTCACATTCTGGAGAAGGTCATTCTAACACCTGACAACTTTATTACTACTAACTCTACTTGATAGAACAGACCTGTATTCAGTCCCTACTAGAATTCCAGGCACTGGGGTTGTTTTTTATTCTTTCTCAAAGAGAAATATTTTTTTTCCCCTTTTTTAATACTAAGTTAAAAATGGTCTCTGTATGAATTTTATCCAAAGGTTCTCTGCTTTGTGCCCACATAGAATATATCTAAACTCTCTTTTATGACACATTTTCTTTTACTTGAAGCCAGATACACTTGCCCCCTCAACAAACACTTTTTTTCCTCCAGACTAAACATAACCTCTTCACTTGTGAGACAATGAGGTATTCTTAATCGTAGATATATCACATGATAGTGTTCTGTTGAATTTTTTTAATCCACAATAGAATATCAAACTAATTTTATTTTCAGGAAGCTGTTATTTATTTAGAATTTTACTGGGAACTCGTCTCTGGACAGTGGATATAGCATTGAGTAGAACTGAGAAGGTCTGTGATCACAGAGATCAGTGAATAGGACTGAGAAGTTCTGCGATCACAGAGATCCATTTTAATCTGTGGAGATAGACAATATATAAACAAAGTGATAGATATTTAAAATTCAGATAGTAATATTGTCTATGAAGAAAGGCAAGTAATACAACCAAACATCTTTGAAAAGCATGTACTAATTCAGAACTGACTATTTATTGAATCATAGAAAAGAATTTGAGGTGAGCTGAAGGATATTGAAAGCAAACCTTACTTTATGTGTTGCTTCTTGGCTGTAGTTTCCTGGCTTTTCCTTAGGAAAGGAAATGTGAGAAGGATGAGCAGAGGGGACTGTGCAATTCTCACAGATGCTAAATACAGCTCAGGCAATTCCTTCCAGACTCTTCCTTAGTGACGATGACGAATGTAATTTCTGAATGACTTGCAAACTGCAGCCGTCAGTCACAGGATTTTACTTCTTATATTCAAAGCAGATGTACCATAATAAAAGCTAAAAATATAATTATTTTTTACTGGCTAGTATGATTTAATAACTTGTGAATATAAAGGAAGTGTTCCTTGGGCACTTTTTCTTGAATTTTATGCAAAAATATCTGAGGTAATGCTGAAGAATTAAAAATATTTTTTCTATTAAATTGTAGGCTGTTTTTTGATAAGAGCTACAGAAATAATTATCTTGTTACAATCAGATATATTTTTAACATTTTATGTCAATATATAATATGCAATAAATATGTTATGAAATATATAAAATTAAAAAATATATATATTTGAAATTAGAAATCCTAAAATGTCCTTAATCTGAGAGGTGGGATAAAAGTTTATTTTCTACATAGAAATAGCAGCTATATAAGGAAGATAAGGAGTATTCCTGCCAGCAATATATTTATCTCACAGTTTAAAGTTTTCTAAACTGCTATTTCAGGTAAATTTAGAAACAATTTTAGTATCAAGAAATGAGGCAGAAAAAGTGTTTATGAAAAATGTTATTGGCTATGTGACCTTGGGCAATTTGCCTAAACTCTCCAATCATCAATTTATTTGTAAGATAAGGATATTAATGCATTTTACATAGATTAGTTGTAAAGAATGCATGAAATATCTATGCAGAATGCTTAGAGTCATACCAGGGTCTTGATAAAATATTTAATAAATGCAAGGGTGATGATGAAGTGGATACAAATAGCAACAGTAAAGATAACAACATTGTTCTACAAACACCAAAACCATTCTGGCTGTTTCTTTCAGGCTTTCCACAGTAGAATACGTGGGACTGTATGACTCACTGGACAAGTTTTCCCAACAAAGATGTGAGGTAGGTTTATTAGAGAAATAGAGACCCAGAAGAATGAATCACCGTGGAAACTATATGGTAAACATGAACTTCAGCATCAACTGTATCTTCCTCTAATGGCCATGTTCATGTTCTTTCTGATCCATTATAGTTAGCTGAAAGTTCAGCAACAAAGCAAGGTTATTCTTTGTTGAGGGGAGAGAAAAACCAAGAAATCCATAGTTCAGTGTGTGTTTAGATTTTCAACTTTTAATGTGATTTATTTTAATATTTTTAAAATTAAAAAGTAATGAAAATGAAATAGTGTTTCATCTTTCCAATACACTTGTAATTAAAAAAAATCTTCATCCTAACTTTTTTTTTAGAAAACACATTCCTTCAGACATGCATTTACCAGTAATTTATCGTATTTGCACATTGATGAGAATGTTATCCACGCAGCACTTTTTTTTTTTTTAAGATTTATTTAGTTATTTGAGAGAAACAGACATTGAGAGCAAGCATGGGGGTGGAGAGGGGAATGGAGAAAGAATCTCCAGCAGACTCCCTGCTAAGCGTGCAGCCTGACATGGGCTCAATCTCAGGACCCTGAGATCATGACCTCACCCTAAAACAGGAGTTGGATGCTAATTAACTGAGCCACTTAGGCACCCCTATGACATTGTTTTTAATTTAAGTACGTATTTTTATGCCATGTCTCTTTTGCTACTATCATCATTTTCTCTTATATTAACCTGCATTTTGTCTGTGTAACTTGAAAAAATATTTTAGATGTGTTTCTGTTTCCTATGCTATAAAGCAGTGATTCTTAATGGAAGAGAAATAAGAGAGGAGAAAACGGTAGTGATAAGGAGACACATCTACTTAGGGGTTGTTCAGATTTATTTGCAGAGCTTTTTAAAATTGCTCATGCTCACCTAGAGATTTTGATCAAGGTATATGTCCTCTTCCCTATCTTTACAGTCACAGTCATTGTGATCCAGTATTTCAGAGGCAAGTAAAACCTTGTTATTCAAATGTTTGCAATAAATTAAAAATCAAACTACTCTTTGGTTTTGGACTTGCAAGGGATAACTTCGACTCAAATTTTCTTTCTGCCTCTATCCACTCCCTTGACAAACATATCCATTCTCAGTTTTAACTATGCTCGTACATGATGAACTCACATGTCTCTCTCCACATTCTTTCATCGACAACACCTTGCTGGGCTCTAGCCAGGAAATCCCCACCACTGCATATACACCTGCATTTATCATTCTGCTTTTCCTTCAGCATTATGAGACCACACCACATTTAATCTCCACAATGGCACTCTCTGTGTTCTCAGATTCAGTTAATGTCCCAAACGTGCTCCCAGTATCACATTACACCCCGAGGGGCTGCATAATGTGGGGTTTGAAATCACAAGCTTGGAAACCAGAGTCTGCTACTAAAAAAGGCTTGAATTTGCATGATGTTATTCAACTTCTCAGAGCCTGTTTATCCATACATTTTTAATAAGTGATCTCAAGAGGACCACAAGGTTGGCTGGAGCATAGTAAGCAGGGAGAGAATCTTAATAGAGATAGCCAAAGAACATGTCATACAGGCCCTTTTAGATAATTATAAGAAATTTAGATTTTATTCTAGATAAAAGAAGAAATCACTAGAGAGCTATTATCTAGGCAGTGACGAGATCTGGCTAACATTTTGAAAAGATAACTGCAACTATAAAGAAGGAGAATAAACTATAAAGAGACAACGGAGGGACCAAGAGACTGGGTATTGTAGTAAACCAGAAAAGGTACGTCGGTGGTAGAGAACAGGCTTGTATCTGAAACAGTGAGACTTAAGTTATATTTGGATCCATTTTGAATATTGAATTCACTGATGTAGAATGAAGAAAGTAAAAATTTAAAGATAGGGAAGGTTAATGTTTTGAACAACTTATACATGTCAGAAACATTTACAGACCTGCAAATGGAATTAATGAACAAATATATAGTGTTTAACATCACCGAAATAGATGAGCTTACTTAGGGAAGGGTATAGAAAAAGAAAAGGGAAGAGATCTAAGCACAAAGCTCTGGAGAGCTTTAGTGCTAGGGAAGTTGAGAAGAATCCATTCAATTACTTCTTTACTCACTTATTTAATGATTGCTCATTGACTAGGAATCTATTATGTGCCCAACAATGTTACAGATACTGGATATACAGTTCTGAGCAAAATAAAAATAAACCCTATTCTTCTGGATCTTATATATTGGTGGGAGAGCGAGACGATGAATAAGATCAATCTGCTAAATAATACGTGTTAAGAGGACAAACGTGTAGAGAAGGAAAATGTTAAATGCATAGAAAATTGAGAACGTGTTAAGACAGCCAGGAAAGGCTCCCATAACTTTTGAGTGACCTGAAGAAAATGAAGGATATATTCATGCAAATATCTGGAGAAGGAGGTAAAGAGATCAGTGAGGAAGAGCTCTGTGGATGTTCAGAGGATAAATGTATCCAGCGTGCCCCATCCGTTCAAGAAACAGAGGAAACAGCAAGGTGTGGAATAGAGACGCCATGCTGAGAACAGATGAAGGTGGAGTGAACACAAGAAAAAAACATTAGGCAGAAAGCTACAGAAAAAATACATGTGGGAGATGATGGTGGTCTGAGCCAAAAGCATAGCAATGAAGCAGTCAAGAGTCCTAAACTCTTCCATTTATTTGTTTTATGTTGTAGTATAGACACTACATTCTTCACCTAAACAAGTTAGTATGCCTCTCTCTCTCCCTGAAATGGACACATTCCTACTTAGCCAAAACAACACCGTCATACTAATAAATTTAACAATAATTTCTTAATATCACTGAATGCCCAGGCTCTCTTTATGGCTATTTTAGATTCAAAGATATCCAATGAGCATTAATCATTATAAGCAACATATACTCTTCAAGAGAAGTCTGGCTTGGTTATATTCTTAAAGGTCAAGTTGACAGAATTTACCAACACTGGATGTAGGGAAGGATAAAAAGGGAGACAGCAGCACTGAGTCTGAGATTTGGGGCTTAGGCAAAGGAAAGAATGGAGTTGTTCTTAACTGAGATGAGAAAGCCTGTGAGGAGAATATTACAAGAAAATTATGGCTATTTAGTTTATGATATTACTAAATACCTAAACAGATACATTATAAGGTCCAGGGGTTCAGGGAGAAGTCTGGGCTGCAGATACAACTTTGGAAGTCATTGGTATATTGGTGGTAGTTAAAGGGATGAAACTGGATAGGATCACCAGTGGGATGGAAATGTACAGAAAAGAGAACACGTCCAAGGACTAAGTTTGGGAATGCTACAACACATAGAGGTGAGAAGAGAAGAAACAACAAAGGGGATGAAAGTAGGTGGTAGTTAAAGGGATGAAACTGGATAGGATCACCAGTGGGATGGAAATGTACAGAAAAGAGAACACGTCCAAGGACTAAGTTTGGGAATGCTACAACACATAGAGGTGAGAAGAGAAGAAACAACAAAGGGGATGAAAGTAGGTTTGGAAAGGTTAGACAAAGCTTGGCCGTGGCTGGGTTCAGAGGACCCACCTAGAGAAGATGCTTCCAGAGGAGAGAATGTAAGAAGGTCAAACACTGGTGACAGGTTAAGCAAGAAGATTGAGAAATGATTATATAATTTACTGACCATTATGAGATCAGTCAATTTGAGGTGACTGGGGTAATGGAATAGTTTAAATATACAATAAGAGAAGAAAAGTAGGCAATTGGTAGAGAGTACTCATTTAGAGAGCTTTGTTGTCAAAGAGAATAGGAAAATGAGAAAGTAGCTATTGAACAATGTGAAGTCTTTTTTAAGATGAGAGATATATATTAATAAAATAATGGGAATGATATATAGAGAAATAAATGATGATGAAAGAGATAAGGAAAATAATCTTAAGAGCTAAGTTCTTGCATTGTCATGAGAGGATGGGCTCTACAGAATCCCATTCAAGTGGGGATGGGAGACAGAATGTTAACTACAGAAGGAGGAAGGTAAGGGTACATAGGCATGAATTCTGATAGGTTGATTGATTTGGTGAGCTAAGTCTGGGTTTGTGTCTGTGTGCATGCATGTGTGTGTGTGTAAAATGCAAGTTTATAACTGAAAATATAATGGGAAGTGGAATTTCTAAGCTTTAAAGAGTAAGAAAATATATTCTCTAGAAAAGCTGAAGAAATAAATTGGCTAGCATTGAATACCAGGCAACATTAAAGATCTTGAGTTTAAAGTCTTGAATTTATTAGCACAGTGTGTGTGTGTGTGTTTAGATTAAACTGTTTGGTTGCAATTGTATATTTAGACATAAATAATACTGTGATTCCTGCAGGTGAGACAGATTGAAAGGAGTCTAAGCATTGGATGGATTATTGTTATGAACACTGAAATAATTAAAAATGTTCATGTGATTTATGGTAGAGAGAGGGCAAGTATGCTAGATGCTAGAAATCTCTAGTGAATAAGCAAGATTCACTAGGATTTAAGCAGGTGATACAGCAAGAATGGGGAGTGGGTAGCATAGTCTGACAGTGTTTCACAGAATTTGCTTCAGAGTTGAATTATTCTGAGGGAAGTGGGAGGAATGATATTTTGGAAATGGTGATGAGCACTCAGGTAGATATTTCTACAACTCTATGGTACATGAATACTGGAATAAAGACAACCATCACCTGAATGGGCTGAAGGTAAAATAGAATCTTCAGGATCAGTCAGATATCAGTTAATGCCAAAGAATGAAGGAAATGTTTAAAAACTGAAACTGCAATGAATTTTGTTGCCAGACTGGGACTCCCAGAAGAGACAGTTGGAGGGCTTTGGAAGCTTAGAAAAAGTGGAAATTTGATTAGTTCATATTTCAGTATAGGTTATTAAAGACACACAAATACATTGCCAAAGGGATTTTAAATACAAGATTATTTCATAGTGGTATAAGATGTTTTGTTACATATTTTGAATATTTAATTTAATGCTTGCACACTCATGCATATATAGGCAGAAGAAGAGACATTTATCTCTCTTCATGTGATTCTGGAAGATCTACGATACAGCACAGATAAATGACACCAATGACCTAGATCATTAAATATAAAGGTCATTTTTTGGTGCTTATTTTGCTAATTTTTTACCTTTCTTTTTAAGAAATTTACTTCCACTGCCTTTAGAAACACCATAAATTTCTTATTTTCTTTTTTCCTTCTAATTTTCTAGCCATTCCTTCCTACTCTGAATTTTAGGCTCCTTTTCCTCTTTGTCCTCCCTTACATTGGTCATTGTCAAGTATTATAGGCCTGTTAGGTTCTAATTGTACATAAAATATCTTAGTAATCACACCCAATTTGGTTGATTAAATTATTATTTATATCCAAGTACTATCAACTTATTCCCTTGGGTGTTTCATAGGCACTAAATCAATGTATGAAGGACTGAAATCAATTTAACCCTGTCATCCACATGTACCTAACTCAGGAAGAGACCCTGGCTAGTCAAGTCAGAAAACCGGGTAACATTCACTGATTTCCCCTTCTTCTCTAATACCCTGTATATCTATCTAAGACTTATACCCACTGAACCTCTCAAATCCAGCATCTGGCTGATCTTTTCATTCTCAACAGAACCCTTCTAATCTAGGCTTATTATTGTTGCCCTGGACAATTGAAACACACCTCCAAATCATATTCCCCGTCACCTTTCTTGCTCACCTCTAGGCCATCCTTTTCCCTGTAGACAGGATGATCTTACTAAAATGCTAATTTAATAGTAGTCTACCCAGACTTAAACAAAGAAGCTACAAAACAAAAGGTTTCCACATGGCACCCTTCTGATATAATCCCAAACTAGTAGGGTTGACACATTTATGAACTGGCTTCTGCATGCATCTCCAGACTTGTGTCTTCCTACACCTGCTTGCCTTCTTATTTTCTCTTGCCCTCTCTATCACCTTGGGGTCTTTGCAAACACTATTTCATCTTCCCAAAGGACTATCTCCTTGAGAAAGGTTTCCATAAGACCCTAGGACTGACTCGAGGTTCTTCTAAGTTATATTCCACAGAGGTCTATTTTTCATTCATGGTGTAGCCTTTATCACTGGGCATGGTAAATTGCTATTTGCTGCTCTCTTTCAGCAGTAAGTCATACCTCCTTGATGGTAGGACTGCATTTTTTTTCTGCCATTTATTTCTACTGACTCTACTGCATTTAGCACAGTGCCTGGCTTATAATTAGTGCTCGATAGTTTTTTAAATGAGTAAAATTATAAAATGTTACAGAGATGTGGGGTGAAATTTAATATAAAATATTTGGTTTTTTATAATCATATTTTTTTGTTCATAATATTGCATGAAGCAGAAAGGGACTAGAACCAGATGTCCAAATAATGATATAATCATATTATGACAATGACAATAATAATATGTAGTTTATTTTAATCTGCCTGAATAATAGTCAAAATGGATGAAATATTGTTCTGATTGTTTTAATGACCAAACTGGGTTCTTCCCATGGCTATGTTGATTGAGTATGCAAAACTTAGACGTTAAATTAGACAAGAATATTGTGACTAGAACACTGTAATCTTATAGAAACAACTATCATTTTACGTGGTCTATTTGGGGAGGTGGATGGATAACATTAAGCCCATATAACTGAAAATAGGTACAAAAAATAACTAAACCCAATTTCTTTGTGAATTCAAATAAAAAACTTTGAATTTTTTTTCAACTTTTAGGTCAAGACCACACTGTTGCCAAATTTGAATATTCATGGCTCTCTTGTGCTGCACACTAAATACAATTTAAATACAGGACATGTTTCAAGTTTTTGTTGTTGTTGTTATATAATAAGAACATAGAACGAATGAGTAGATTTTAAATATTTTTTTTTTTTGCCATTCAAGATGCTTTAAAATATGTTACTTCCCTACATCTGAAACTAATAATACACTATATGCTAATTAATTGAATTTAAATAGAATAAAATAAAATAAATATCTTACTTCTCATTATGTATCTATATAGTCACACATGCATAACCATTTAGATCCAGTGCTCATATTTGGCATAAGCTTAGTAAGGAAACATATGGCCAATATTTGTTAGGTATATTTTCCTCTAACTATCTCATCCATATTACCATGAATTTTTATAACCCAACCACAGCATACTTTCATATTACAGTATCTTCCAAAGTAAAATACATAATATGTTAATATTAATACAAGTTCTCTAAGAAAAGTGACATCATTTTTATGATTATCAAACTTATAATAGTAAGAGTTGACTTTAAGCATGTCCAGTAGAGAATGGCCCTTAGTTAAATTTCCTGAACTGTTAAGTAAAAAAAAAAAAATGGGGGCACCTGGGTGGCTCAGCTGGTTAAGCATCTGCCTTTGGCTCAGGTCATGAACCTGGAGTCCTGAGATTGAGCCCCACATCAGGCTCCCTGCTCAGCGGGAAGTTTGCTTCTCCTTCCCCCTGCTCTTGCTCTTGCTTCCTCTCCCTCTCAAATAAATAAATAAAGGGGCGCCTGGGTGGCTCAGTTGGCTAAGCAACTGCCTTTGGCTCAGGTCATGATCCCATGGTCCTGGGATTGAGCCTCGTGTCAGGCTCCTTACTCAGCAGGGAGCCTGCTTCTCCCTCTCCCTCTGCCTGCTACTCTGCCTGCTTGTGCTCTCTTTCTCTCTCTGTCAAATAAATAAATGAAATTAAATAAATAAATAAATAAATAAATAAATAAAATCTTTAAAAAAAAGTGCTACTAAGCTAAGTATTCTTTTATTATCATAATTTATTGGAAAATGCCTGTATTTGGTATTTTAAAGAAGTCAGCAGAGTTTTAAAAATTATTTGGATGGTACCTGTATTTATGACTATCAATAATATTAAAAATTACTGTTCTTATTCGTGCTTACTATATGATAGCCATTGTATTAGGTGATTATGAAAAAATCTCTATATTCACATCAATTATAGAAATGGATATTTATTTTGGAGACAAAAATAGTAAGCTTCAGGCAGGCTATCTTCTTGCATACTGAATTTTTAAAAATAAATCCTTAGTAATAACAGTTTTATTATCTATAGTCACACTCCGTATGAGTTAAGGATAATATTTTTCTGTTCAAATTGTGATTTTCTAGCAGTTGATTCCAATCCATAGAGCAAATGTTTATGAAAGTTTTCCATATTGTCTCTACTGGGAAGACTATGCCCCCACTCAAAAATCTCAATATATTTAGTGCCTTGGAAGTGTGCAGATTTCTAGTACTTACACTGCCTGCATTTGTGTGCTAATGTTGTATTTTGAAGGATTCTCCCTATACTTTATATAGCTTTCTTACTTTATAACATTTCTTTCCATTTTCTCCTTGGGTGTGTTATTTTGTTGCCAGTTTTCCAGTCTCGAGGCTAGGCTGTGCAAGTGGGACAAATACCACTAGCCTCCGGGGAGTACAGATGCATGGTGTCATCAGCTCTGCCTGGGTGGCCATTCAGAGAATCAAGTTCCTCCACTTGAAATTAACAGTAGGTTGTTAGGTATTGGTTTTCTTACTAGTATTTGAAGCAAGCTGTTATTCCTTTTATCTCTTTTAAAAAGTTTTGTTCTTTAGCATACCATTAAAAGAAGAACTGGTATGAAGCTCTTATCTCAAAGCACAGACTGTGGCAAGATCAGAAGATAAAAGGGGAAACTTTTCAAAGAATAGAAACATCTAACTCAGTGTTAATGCATTAAAACATGCAGTTAGTGAGTACCCCCTTTTTTGAAAAACAAAACAAAACATTTTACTTGAGTTATATGTTAAATTGACATTTATTTCATAGTGATGATAAAAATAAAGCTACACAACTGATAACTAAAATAGATACAATAAATCATTATTTAAAAAAGTCATGACAACAGCAGCACTGTTAAATGTTAATTAATAGAATATAGCAACTCAAGAAATGAAATGATCTTGCTCAAAAGTGGAAGATCCAAATTGCAAATGAATCTAAAGTTGAGAGATTTAGATGTCCATTTAATATGCAGTTACAATCCCCACAGAAAAGGTGAAATGAGAAATGACTCTGCATACGAAGGTGGAGGTCTAATTCTTTTAACTAAATTTTCATCTAATACCAAAGGACAACAGTCTGAAACAAAAGTGAAGACCTATTTACCTACATATTCATGAAGAGATGCCCCACCTTGTGCAAACATACAGAGTGCAAGTGTGTGGGGGCAGAGCAAAATGAAGTCTCTCTGGTCAAGCAGGAGCCTATTTCAAGCGATGATGCAAGCAGTTAAAGGTATAGCAGTTAAAAAATATCACTGGGACCAATCTTAGCTGACACACCAGAACTGATGACGAGCAGAACCAGAGGAGGTCTGTAGGGGCCCAAGACCGATGAAATCTCTTTAAAAATGGGAGGATTTTGGCAGCAAATTGTCTGACTCTTCAGACGTGCTTCTCTATGTCTGACCACTTAAAAAAAGGCAACTCGCTCGAAAGGCTCTGCCCAATTGATCCCCGAACAGAGCTGTGATCCTTCACTGCTTGAACAAGAAGCAGTAGGTGCGCAGAGCTGACCCTGACCTAGACTGAAGGCTTATCTCAACTGCACACCCACAGACTGACTTTGTCTTTGGTTCGGTAACTTCCTGCACCCTTCTGTTATCTTGTTGGTTGTGTGGTTTGTCTGAAGTCCTGTGTAAAAAGCCAAATTTAATCACATGGTGAAAAGTCATTGAATTTGCAATCGTGAACCTGCTTTATAATTATGATTAACTTTGCTTTATGATTGAATAGAGCCGACACTGTGGAAAGACACGACTTGTGTGTGAGCCTCGTGACAGAGGGAGATTCAAGAATGTGGCATAAGTGGAAAAATAATAAAATAATTTTACTGACATGAGAGAAGTCTTTGCATGAACCAACAATGGTAATGTTTTAGGAATAACTGAATTCTCCGCACCTACCAAAAACAAAACAAAAACCCTCAACTGGCTAAAGAACTTAATTTGATTTCTCTTCAAAAATTCCCTTTTTGGATTTCTGTTTTTAGCATTAAAATTTTAATTTGTAATTTTGAAATAAAGACAATTTAATATGATAATTTAGACATTATTTCCTCAGCAAGATGGGAGGGTACATGGATAGCTATTGTTCTACTTTCCTTTTTTTTTTTCAAGATTTTAACTTATTTATTTGAGAGAGAGCGAGAGCGAGAAAGAGCGAACACACAGAGGGAGAGGGAGAAGCCTGATGAGTAGAATCTGACTTGGGACTTGATCCCAGGACCCTGGGATCATGACCTGATCAGAAGGCAGATGCTTAACTGACCGAGCCACCCAGGCACCCTTGTTTTACCTTCCTATTGCATAGAGTTCCAGTCTCAGCCTGGAATAAAGAGTAAGTACTGACCAAAACGGGGATTAGAAGATGATAGTTAAGGGGCACCTGGGTGGCTCAGTGGGTTAAAGCCTCTGCCTTCGGCTCAGGTCATGATCTTGGAGTCCTGGGATTGAGCCCGACATCGGGCTCTCTGCTCGGCGGGGAGCCTGCTTCCCCCTCTCTCTCTGCCTGCCTCTGCCTACTTGTGATCTCTCTCTGACAAATCAATAAATAAAAATCTTTAAAAAAAAAGAAGATAATAGTTAAAATAGTAAAATCTATAATGACAAGCTGTTTAAGTGATCTAGTGGAAAGAAATGGGCTTTGGTGTCAGAATATCTTCTGTAAGTTTCTCATTTCAAATCATGTTCAGCCATTTAACTTTGCCCAACTTAACTCACCTTATCTCTTCATTTAATTAGTAGAGATAATAATATCTTAGCAAATTTGTTATAGAAATTAAGTGCGTTAATATGTGAAAGCACTGAATCCAGAGCTAGAAATCTGATATCCTTTCCTCTTTTCTTTTCATTTATTTCCTTTCTTCTTCTCATTTGTTCTCTATTGATGCTTTTTAATGTAGATTGGTTCAAGAGTTCAGAGTGTGTTCAGGCTGGATCCTGAAGTCTCTGTGAATACTGACTTTCAAGAACAGATAAGTGACCATCTCAATTTATCAAGAACAAACAGAAATTTATATAAATAAATAAATCTTGGTCTTTATCCATTTTTAATGCTTTGGTACCACATCTGAAATATACAATTTTAGAATAAACAGTTTGAAAAGAAAAAAAATACTATAATATCCTCATCCAAAGATTTCTTAGATATGAATCCATAACTGGACAAAAGTTGGATCTCATTAGTCCTTTACTTTTTTGTTGTTCTACCACAAATCTTAAAATACAAACATATTTATCACCATTTATATTCTATGTGTAAGTTTTAGTTATTAATTTGCTCTTGTTGACATGATAATCTAGTTACACTTATTTCATGTGCTAGATATAGGAAAACCATGAAACTATTATAGTTTCAAATAAACAGCATGTTCAAATTTTAAACTGTGTTTGGATAGGCATTTCTAATTTTGTGGATTATAGTATCTTTATTTCTTTTTTTAATTTATTTTTTTAAGATTTTATTTATTTATCTGACAGAGAGACAGAGAGAGGTCACGAGTTGGCAGAGAGAGATGGGGAAGCAGGCTCCCTGCTGAGCAGAGAGCCCGATGTGGGGCTCGATCCCAGGACCCTGAGATCATTGCCTGAGCCGAAGGCAGAGGCCTTAACCCACTGAGCCACCCAGGTGCCCCTCTTTATTTCTTTTTAATTTATTGCTTACATTATGTTCATAACTCAACAAATCTAGAGGACCAGAGAAATAAAAAGAAAATTAGATATTTTACGTGAATGTTTCCATACGTTTTTGTTTACTAGTTATTTGTACTGTCTTTAATGTGGTATTTTCCCATGACAAAAAATGTTTAATATTTCATAGAAAGAAACATAGTACTGTGAATAGGCATGCACTCTAATAGTGTGGGATGGTGTGCCTTCTTAAATAAGGATGTGTACTCTAGTCACGAACAGACTATGCTGCAAAGCATTGAATATTGGCATTAGTTCCTCCAGATTTTGTTTAGACCCCCTTTCTCTGTTATCTATCATTTCAAGTTATTGAACATGTTCAGATGCCCTTCATAATATCATAAGAATGCCACAATTCTCTAATTGCTAGACAATCTTTACTTTCATTCTCAGCTGCAATGAGGGTCCTCTGCATATATTTCTTGTCGGGGTTTTGGTTCAAAACTTTTTTTTACCAGAATATAAAATGATAGAAAGAGAAGCTACTGTGAATTAAACAATACAAACTGCAAAATTATGATCAATCAGGGCTCTTTAGTATGTTGATAAATAAGAAAAAGATACTTTGTAGGTAGACTCTTTTTGATGTTGAAATAATTTTTATATTCTTTTAGGTATTGAATTATAAATATTTGTGCTGATCATTTTACTACAATCATCTTTTATCTCTTCTGGTTTTCTTCCTTATTAAGTAAATAATTTTCAGTTCCTAATCACTAAAGATTGAAGATCAATTCTGATTTTTCCATCTTATTTTCCATTTGTAGATATCTGATTATATCAAGAGTAGGTTCACAATGAGAGACCTTAAATATGTATACCAATATTTGGTAAAGTCAATACTGCTTTACCAAATAAAGATAATTGATCTTTAACTTAATCACATTGAAAAGCTGATTGAGAGCATATTCTGTTTAAACCATAATTGATCTACCATTTAGAGTCACTTATTTACACAAAATCTTTCCCTAGTCCAAAAAATGAAGAAGAAAAGAAAGTTAAAACACAATGTTGAAATAAATTTCCAAGATCGAAATGGGAGTTTTTTCTGCTTGGGTGCTAGGTCAGCAAAACAAACTCCGATAATTTTTGTGTCCCTGGAAGTACTCCACTTGAGCAGAAACATCCAGTCAGCTGATCCCCAAATGCCAAGCTAACTCTTGGCACTATACTTACTTCTTTCGTTTCTTGATCTTTCTTTTTTTTTTTTTTTTAAAGATTTTATTTATTTGACAGAGAGAGATCACAAGTAGGCAGAAAGGCAGGCAGAGGAGGAAGCAGGCTCCCTGCTGAGCAGGGAGCCTGATGCGGGGCTCGATTCCAGGACCCTGTGATCATGACCTGAGCCGAAGGCAGAGGCTTTAACCCACTGAGCCACCCAGGGCGCCCCCATTTCTTGATCCTTCTAAATAAAGTCAGATATGCATTCCCAACCGGTAAAGTCCCATCTCCTTGTCTTGCTTCTAAAGCTCTAGAAAACTTGCTCTTGCCCAAACATCCCTGGGGAAGAATGCTCCACTGCTTGATAGGCACTAACTATATACTTCCCAACCCATGGATTGTTTTCCCTTCAATAAAGGATGTCAAACTTATTACTAAATTGTTTCATATTTGTCATTTGACAATATATATACATTTGTAAGTTTTAAGCCAATTTTCTGTAAATAGCTTAATAGGCCAATTGTAAAGATGATGTTCAATTTAATGTTTAAAAGTTAATAATTTTTTTCACTGTTACATTTTTTATTCACTACCTATAAATTACCTCTATTGTACTAATAGTAGAAAAGGAACTTAATTCAATAGAGAAGGTATAAAACAATCATTGTGGCTCCATGTAATAATTTCAGTAGAGATCAAAAAGCCAGTCTTAATTTACACATAGTCTATTATAAGCCTAAGTAATAGAATATTTGAACCCAAATTTGATGGAGATGACAAGATTAGGACTTGTACTTCCTTGAATTTTAATCATTTTTATAACTGTTAGGTTTCTTTGACTTTCACAATGTTTACTTTGTAATAAAATCCTTTATATAATTACAAGGTCTGAATAATTTATTTCTAACAACTCAAATTTATAAGTAAGCAGAGCATTGTAAATTGTTATTTTTAGTAATAAATAATTTGAAAATGAAATTTGAGATTGCAAAGTCCACTGTTATAAATAGAATTAGCTTGAAAATCCTGCAAATAATGTGTTTTCTGGTTTATATTATTTTCCCCTCATTCTTTATTTCAGGGTTCATTAATAAGATTCAAAAGTCTTCAAAAAAAAGTCTTCATAAATAAAATGAATTATTTTTTGAAACATTCATTTCCCAGAGGTTATCTTTTCTTAGGTGGAAAAGAAGAGTAAAAGATTCAAAAATAAACAATAAAACAAACTCAAAATACATATTCAGAGGTTTGGAGATTCAGGCTGAGGGAGAAGAAAACCTTATTTCTGTTCTAATGTTAATATTTAGATCAACTTTTGCCCTTATGATGTTAATCTTTGCTTACCTCAGCTCAGGACACTTAAATCCTAAACTTGCAAACTGAGCCCTGTCTAGCCCTAGAGCTAATCTTGAGAAATGTAGCCAGGACTTAACAAATGCAAGGTATCCCTTGAGAGCCCCGTTCTCCAACCCCTCTTGGCCTGATACAATTGTGAGGGCCAGCTCTCACTACAATGTTCTGTATTTCCTTCTGTTTTTCCTACCGACTTAATGCGCCCTTTACGAAACCTTTCTCAGCTTTTGCCAAATCCTGCTCCAACTCAGAACACTTTCTGTAGGCCATCTGACCTGCAGTTAGAGTTACCAGATTTAGCGAGAATGAAACAAGACAACAAGAACAAACAGAACTCCCAACGAAATATGAATTTGCTGCTTAGCTCAACAACACGTAATTTAATTCTTTTAGTATAGCATGCCCTGTGCAAAGTTATGGGGCATACGTAACACTAAGAAAAATCATTTGTTGTTTAGCTGAAATTCACATTTAACTAGGTATTCTGTACTTTATCTGGCAATGCTATTCGTAGTATGTGTCTGGAAATATGTCAGCTACTTTGCATAAAGTTTTTTTGATTTACATGCTAACCCAGGAGATAGGTATTAGCACCTCCATATTAAAGATGAGGGAACTAAGGGCAAAAGGGATTCAGTTATTTGCTCTTTCCCTTTCCCAATGGCACATACAAATTCTAATAGAGAGGTAGAGAAGTATAGGAAGAGAGAGGTACCTATGTTCTCCCATCAGACCACAGGATTTAAATTGGAGATCTCAGGTTTTCATTAATACCTGTAGGAATTTGGAGCAGCTTGAGCTCTGTAAGCTTCAGTGCCCTATCACACCATCTGTTGATGACCACCATATTTCCTTAGAGAGTTGCATAATGGAAGTGAAGTCCTGAGCGGACTGCCATCACATGTTAACAGGTAATGTATTTTAACTGATGCTATTAATACAAACAATAGTCTAGGCTTAAAATTATTAATCCAAAGGCTATTTAGTACTTTCTTAAGTGGATCTTTTTTTAGTATATGTGCTGCCGAAGCGAGCACTCTTAAGTGGATTCTGACCACACAATAAGGCCAAGTTATTATTACTTATAGGTCACGTGCAAAGTGTGTTGCTTAAGGCCTCAGTTATTTTAATTATAACCACATTCATCTTATGTTAACAAATTAATTTTTCTGACAAGCATTGCACAATATTTCATTGAATGTGAAAGGACACCTAGAAGGCACGCCACAGCATGTTGTTTGATCTCAGGGTCAATATTGCATTACCATTGGCACTAGCTGAATAGGGAAAGGATGGGACTTCAAGTAGGGAAGGAATAGGGGCTCCAACTAGGCTCTGAGGGTATTTCAGGGGTACAGACACTGAGACAGAACAAAAATAAAGATAAGGAAGCAAAACCAGACACCCTGCCCCAACTGCTAGGGTTCAAATATTTTTCTAATAATTACATTGTAGCCACAGAAAATAGAAAACCACAAAAAAAATGATCAGGCCTTGAAGAAGTTAACTATAAAGATTAACCAGACCTAGCAAAACCTATCTATAGATCATAGATGTCACAGAAAACAGAAATAAAGACTCTCACACAATGTATAAGAGTCATGTCTAGTTCCAGATCATTGACCTAACCACCGGCAAGTTCCTGGTAAAATTCCAATAAAAGACCAGATATAAAAACCCTTGGTGGCATCCTGATCGACCCCTCTGACTCCTGAGAGCTTTTTCTGTACCCTTGCTTAATAAAACACTATGCTCTGCTCACTCTCCTTTGTCCTGGAGATTCAGGCTCGGACTCCATGAGACAAGAACCTCGCTCCCCTGCTTCATAGCTAGGATATCAGAGGTTACTTCCCCCCTAGCTGCTTGTCTTGCTGTTCCTATGACTTCTCAGACTGTTGCAAAGTTGCTTGCTTTCTGCCTCAGCTCTCAAAAAACTACCGCTTCTGATTTGTCTCTCATTTTAAAAAATAAAGGAATAATTCTTTTAGAATTTGGGGCACATTACAAGCCCAAAGTTTCCAAATAATGAAATACCACCTTCTCGGTGAAATAAATATCAAAGAAATATCTCAGGATAGCTTTTTTTTTTGATGTTCTGATTATTTGGATGGTGGTTTTGTTTATTTTCCCTTTGATTCCCAACTCTATATTCCCTTAGTTTGTGCTCTGCAACATCCAAGTTACCGACAGCCTGACTTCTAACCAGGTGGTGTGCATTGTATGGAGATGCATTGTTTTCTAAAACAGAAAATAAATAAAATACAATTAGGCAGATGGTTATGATCTTGATACAAAACCAAAATAGTCACATTAATCACTCACTGTACTAGTCCCCATCAGCATGCAGACATGTTGCAATATCTCCCATTAAAAAAAGCAAAAACAGGGGTGCCTGGGTGACTCAGCCGGCTAAGCTTCAGCCTTTGGCTCAGGTCATGATCCCAGGGTCCTGGGATCGAGCCTCACATTGAGCTCTCTGCTCCTCGGGGAGCCTGCCTCTCCCTCTCCCTCCACTGCTCCCCCTGCTTGTGTGTGCATGCTTTCTCTCTCTCTCTGTCAAATAAATAAATATGAACCTTAAGAGCTTGTTTGGAGATTCTAGCAGGGGAGTGCAGCTACTCATATATCCTTGACTGAAGAATGGTCCTCTCCTCTATTGGGGAAGGTCGTTCGACCCAGTGCGCAGCTTAGGGAGGGACGCACACGGAGCGGTGAGGGAGGAAGGGGACATCTACCTAGCCAGCTGGCACACCCTCAAATAAATAAATAAATAAAATCTTTTAAAAAGAAAAAAAAAAAAAAACAAGTACAATGTGAAAACATTGGCATCACTAGAGCCATTTTAAATAAAGCCCGGGCGGCCACTGCAGAGAAACTGCCTTATGTGCCTTTGTTTGCTCTGGGCCAAACCTTTGTACTGGCTAAAAAAGCAAGTGCTTTAAACAATTGTTTCAGAAATCAGTGGGACAGCAAATATCCTGGTCACAAGACTGAGGCTTGTGGACTTTCTGAAGATAAAATCAGCAGTCCACTAATGTATAACCCAGAGTAATCTGCGACTTAACACCTGTAGAAACCTTGCTAACACCATAGAAAAACTTTGTCTTTCCTTCAACTCATGTAATTACCCCTTCCCTTTCCTCATAAAACTGCCCTGGTTTCACCTACAAGTGAAATACTATTTGGGTCTCTACCTGAGTCTGTGCTCCCCGAATTGCAATTTTTTGATCCTAAATAAACACTCCTTTGCCTTTCAACCTGGCTCTTAATTTTAAGTTGACACCATCAAAAAAGATCCTGCCCTCTCTTTTCCTTGCCTCCCAGATTTGATCTCCCTGCTCGACTTCAGAGTAAGCCTCTTGGAAAAATTGATTCAAATTAAAATTTCTTATTCTTCTTCTCCCTTTCTCTTTGGAATCTCCATTAAAGTTTTAGTTCCCAACCATTCCATCAAAAATCCCATGTTTTTGCTACCAATAATCTCCACGTTTCCAAACGCTCAGACCTTTGTGTACAGTTTCATATAGTTTTCATTATATTCATTCATTACATTTGATACTTTTATTACTCCTTCCTTGAAATGTTTTGAAATGAGATTACCTCGTCCTTGAAATGTTTTCTTTGTTTTCTCTTGGGGAGATAACTTGTTGTCCTAGTTGCCTTTCTAGTTCATTGGTTACTCACTCTCTCTGCTGGTTGCTCTTCTTCCTCCTGACCTCTAGGCTAGGAGAGCTCAGGCGTTTGCTCTGTCCACAACCTCTAACAGTCTCGTGGCTTTAAACACCATCCTCATGCCATTAGATACCAAATTTATATCTCTAATCCCTACCTTTCCCCTGCGTTCTAGACAACAGTGTCAGAATTATTATTTTATTGCTCCAAGTATCTGTAAAATAAGCACCTTAAACCCACAATGTTTAAAATAGCACTTTGGGTTACAAAATCCCCACCACCTCCTCCCACAGGCATCCCTATGTGAAAATGACACCTCTGGTGGCTCAGGCCAAAAAATTTGGGTCATCTTTGGCATCACTTAGTCTTTCATATCCCACATCCAGTCTATTAGCAAATCCTGCTAGATCTTCCTTCAAAGTACCGGCATACCTTGTTTTATGGTGCTTCTCTTTGTTGCCCTTTACAGATACTGCATTTTTTACAATTGAAGGTTTGTGGCAACCCTGCCTCCAGCAAGACTACTGGTGTATTTTTTTCAACAGCATTTGCTCACTTTGTGTCTCTGTGTCACATTTTGGTAATTCTCACTATATGGCAATTTTTTTTCATCATTATATTTGTTATGGTGATCCATGGTCAGTAAATTTGATGTTACTATCATAACTGTTTTTGGCCACCACAAACAGTGCCCATTTAAGACAGAGAACTTAATCAACAGATGTATGTATTCTGAATGCTCTACTGACCATCTCTTACCCTCTCTTCAGGCCTGTATAATATACGACCCAACCATACAAAAATTTTTAACTTGTGATTAACAAGTGCTCTATAAAAAATGTAGATTTTCATATCAAGAATTTTTACGAAATGTCTAATTTTCATACCTCCAGAGACATTATGAAACCAGTAAAAGCATGATTGGAATTATGACTTTCAAACAAAGCATGGAATTCTAACACTTGTAACATCATTGGGTTATTTTGTTGGTTTGTAATGGTTTATCAGATAAAATATATTTTTGTAGCTAATATTTTAACTCTAGTCATAAAAACAAATATTATTTTGGTAGCAATCCTTAGAGACTGATACAACAAAAATAATGTAATTCGTATAAGATAAAGACTCAATTGCTTTTATATAACAGAGGTTTGTAGACAAGTTAATACTGACATTTCATTTACAATAAATTAACAGATTATCCTATCAGGTTAATAGTACCTATCATGCTAATAGGAAAGAGTCTAGGTAAAATATTAACATATACAAAATAAAAATAGGGTGGAGTTATACTTTTTAGCACTTGGATCTTGAGTATTATTGATTAGGAGGAAAATTGAAGTAAGAATAATTTCTTGGAACTCATAAATCTGGCCAAACACATTTTAGCTATATCTAATTGTGAAATAGCCAGAGAAATAGTATTTTATACAGCAAAATATTTAAAATCACATTTTGGTTACTGCATTTTGTTACTTAGTGAAATATAACATATTATTTCATAACTGACAGGTCTTTTGAAGTATTGCATTTATATGTCACTGAAATTATGACTTTGATTTTAAAATAATAATTGATTAATTCTAATTTCAGACTGAACTTCAGATTTACAAGTACACTGAATGTTATAATTTTTTCCAAATACAGAAAACATTTGGAAAACCATACAGAACAAATCACATTGTTATTTCCAAGTAAATGGCTCCTGTCAATGTGATTTTCCATGTTTTAATGAGCACCCTTATACTACAAAAGCATTAGTTCTCCCCTACTTCACTGTGATAAAGTATTTCAAAAACATTTAGTCAAATGTATTTTATTTTATTTTATTATTATTATTTTTTTAGTCAAATGTATTTTATTTTTATAGCTATCTTCATAGATGCAGCCCTTGGCAGGGATCTGGTTTCTTCTTCTCAGACCACCATCACTGATGGTAAAATATCACAGCACTCTGAAACAGTTTTACGAGTGATCTTACGTACACTTTAAACCATCCCATAATGTAATTCCTCCTTTTCAAATACATTACACTAATGCATGCATATTTTTTTAAAGATTTTATTTATTTATTTGACAGAGAGAGACACAAAGAGAGAGGGAACACAAACAGGGGGAGTGGGAGAGGGAGAAGCAGGCTTCTCGGTAAGCAGGGAGCCCGATGCAGGGATCTATCCCAGGACTCTGGGATCATGACCTGAGCCTAAGGCAGACGCTTAAGGACTGAGCCACCCAGGCACCCGGCATGCATATTTTTTTTAACCTACAAAAAATCTGTTAAACTTAAGGTACTTTACACTGCCACTACTATTCACTGCTTTATTCCTTACAGAGTTATTTCTCACCTAATTCCTCGGGAGGGGACAGAATTTGAAGTGATAGAACACTGATGTTGTCATGATAGCAATAAAATAAATCCAAGGGGACTGGAACCCTGACCCTTTTGCAAAGTCATCAAAATGTTTCAGTTAGGTTAATTATGATAATGTACCACAAATAATTATAGAACCAGAGGGTAAGGATTTTTTTCTTCACTCTGGAAACCACATGAGCTATTATCTGTCAGAAAATCTAATTATAAGCCTGATAATAATTGCACTAGATGGCCAGACGACAGTCTTTCACAAACTTAAACTTGTCTCTACAGCTCATGGGGTCTAATTTTAGTCTGTTCTCTGCCCTTACCCTTGTAACATTAACCAGGCAGGTATCAGCATGCTAACATGTTAAAATTATTAGTTTGTAACCAAATGCATTTCTTAAGACTGTTTAATGACTGCTTTCAATAAATCATGGTGAAGGCAGCCTGGTGAATGGATAATACAAGGAAACGAAAGTTAATAGTCTTGAGTCATAGTTAATCTTTGTTCTGTCACCTATTAGCTCCAACTCACTTTTCTTCTATGGACCACACACTTCTCATCTGAAATGTGAGACAGTGTCATCATTTTGGCATTTTTTCATTCTAATAATAGAATCCATACACTTTATATCTTGCCAGTGTAATAGTATCATTCATATTAACACAATCTTTAACTGCTATCCTTTTGCTATAATTAAGGCATCCCTTATTGAGAAATGTGTTGTAACGAAGTCCTAGAATATTTATTTTGTTAAGTTAAAACATATAATAAAAATAATTTCAAGTGTAAGTTGAAAATTAATTCCTTGGTGAAGGGATTTGTACAAACTTTACATGATGAATAGGGACACATACTAATTCCTATAGAGATTTAGAATGAAAAAGCACTGATTCTCTACTTATACTTTCTTTGATTTTCCTGTTTTTCTATTATCTTTTGACAATATAAAATGATTACAGGAGGGGAAAAAACAAGAACACACAAAGGAAATACACTCACTTAAAAAATAAGTGGGGTTGAAATAATTGTTTTTTCAATCACTTTATTTCCTGTGTCATTTGTAAGTAATCAAGATAGAATAATACCTATTAAACACTAATATTATTAAATCTACTTTGCATTATAAATATTAGAAAATACATTATTATTGCATGTGTTCTTACTAGTATAGTGCAGTTACAGTAATGTCTCTGAAGCACCCATCCCTTAACTTAATGTATGTGTGTATACAGATATACATATATTTACATATATATCCCCCAAATATTCCAAATCAGAAACAAAGTTCATTGCATCAGAAGTCTGGCAAACCTGTAAATTGTAATCATTACAATTACAATTTAGTATATGGAAGCATGCCTATTTTTAAATTGTCTCAATTATTAAAAAAAAATCTTGTGTACTAAGATATTATGGCTTAGCATTTAGTTTAATCAGTACAGAAATCAGGAACTGTTCTTGTTTTTTTTTTTTTTTTAATAGATCAGTGAATCATCGGACTAAGAGTTTAGTAGTATATTTTTGTTTCCACTTAATAGATTGTTCCATCTGTGATAAGGTTTTTTCCATTGTAAGGGAATAAATAAGAAATAAATAAAATACATAAGAGTAGCAGCAGATAAGCTACAATGAAGTTACAAATACTTTGTTAAGTAATTTTTTTGGTTTCACGGTATCAAAATAGGACAAAAGAAAAGTGTACCATAACATTTATGTCTGGCAAAAAAATATGTTAGGAAACATTAACCACACAGAGGGCTTCTGAATAAATGGATTATCACCAAAAATATAGAAGCCAGTTAACTGCTTCAATTTTTAGTTTATCTTTATTTGTTTGAAAACTTCATTGATTAATTCCCCGTGGAGCTGGGAAGTGAAACAACTGTACATTTTGGCAGAGAAGGCAAGTTTGATCTTAGATAAGAATAGATTGAAGTAGTTTGTGCCTGGTAGGGGGAAAATATGTATTATTATTATTATTATTATTATTTTTAATGGGAAGGAGGAATGCAATTCTCTGTAAATGATAAGGTAACATTTACATATGTCAGTAAGGGACGTATATTTATATCCCCATTTTACAGATAAGGATAAACAGTAGGCAGTTTGAAGTAAGTTGCCTAAGGTGATATAAACATAAGATCTGTAGAAAGATGAACACTGGATACACCAGGTCTGACACATACAATTGGGACAACTGTGTAACTGAGAGGTGAATGGCTCCCCTTGAAGTTGTACACTGGAGGAGCTCTGAATACAGCACCTGGAGAGGATACTGTAAACAAAAGATGATCTGACACAGTGGGAAGCAACAGGAGGGGTCCTGGAATAACGATCCTCCACTATCTTACATTATGCCACTAATTATATTTTGGCTATTTACTTTCTTTAGCTGCTCTGGCCTCTCTGATAAATCAAGTTTGATTTCACCAATTTCCTGTATAATTGGGAGAGTGCTGAATGGATGTCATTAAGTTCTGCTTAATTTAATTTCTTGGCCATCCAGTTATTGCTTAGGGGCGCCTGGGTGGCTCAGTTGGTTAACCGTCTGCGTCTGCCTTCGGCTCAGGTGGTGATCCCAGGGTCCTGGGATCGAGCCCCACATCAGGCGCCCTGCTGAGTGGATAGTCTGCTTCTCCCTCTCTCTCTGACCCTCCTCTTCCCTTGTTTGTTTTCTCTCTCTCTCTCTCAATAAATAAATAAGAATAAATAAATAAATAAATAAATAAATAAATAAGTAAATAAATAAGTAAATAAATAAAGTTATTGCTTGGATGAATGATTGATGGATATATATGTGAATTGATATTTCAACATATATTAGCATAGAGTATTGGTATTCATGCATATTGGACCTGCGTGCTATTTGGGTAAGGTTTTAAATTCATTTTCAAAGATGGGATTGAGGGAAAAGCAGGAGCAGGCAAAGTATATATAGGTGGTAATTACAATTAGCAAAGGTTTACATGATATTGTGGCTTCTGTTTTATAAGGAATTTAAAACACTACTAGTAGAGATACCACATCTGAGTACAATTTAGTGCTACCACAGAATAATGTTTTCTCATTTTTGCCAAGAGACCAAACTAAAAAGGCTTTTATATGTCTTGTAAATTGATAAGATATTCTAAAGTAACTGCAAAAAAGGAGTTTCATGAAACCGAATGAGAAATACAAAGGTTAAGATTCTCTTAAAATACAAATGGGAGGAATTTGGGCTTTTATGTGCATCCATGATGGAATGATTTAAATTGGATTAGCCTTCTCACCATAAACAATTATAATACTGGACAAAAACAATGAAAACAAAAATAAAAACAAAAACAAAAAACAAGGCAGCGAGTTTCAGGAACCAGATAATAGGCAGCATAAGTATATGTTATTTGAGAGCAGGGAACTCCAAGGTGAGCCGATGTTTACTGTGGTTACTCACATAAGGAGAATTTCTTGTCCAAGATGCAGGAAGTGTGAGCCTAAGCAGTTGAGTAGCTTCACTGAGGTCAAGAGACAGAAATAAGAGTTCCTGGATACAGAAGCTGGAATGTGTGAGGCAGGACTCCAGGAAGGAAGGAGTAAGGCTCGAATTCTCTGCAGGGATTCCCTCCAGATTTTTGGCTGAGGCCTGGGCTGATTATGTACAGGGTGAGAGTCTAAGAGGCAGAAGAGAGAGAAGAGGCTGCAGGGCCAAGAGCAGAAGAGAGATGGGAAAAGTTGGAGAGCGAATAACTATCATAATGTTGTCAACACCTCATTTACATTACATTAGTATCTCTTTAATACTCAGTGTCCCGCTGGAGGCAGAGCTAAGCCTTAGAAGTAAGGAATACAAGGAGATCTAGTCTACCTCAACCTAACAGATCCTGAAACCAAGTACCTGCACAGTGAAGATAGACTTTTGAGTTTAAGTTCTGCCAAGTTGGAGGATCTATAAAATATCTTGGACCTCCCCTGGATCCACTCCAACATAATATAAAACCATGTCTATTACACATTTGAGACAAATTTCAGTGTGTACACATCCTTTAATTGAATGGCCTGGTAAAATAGGAAAACATTCTTCAGTGCAAGCATACTTCTTCTGAGAGGAATAAAATAATATAGAGTTTTTGCTGCATATAATCCATGAAGTCCAGTATAAATTCGAAAATTATTAAGCATGCAAAGAAATAGAAAAATAGAAACTGAACCCATGAACCAGATATTGGATGAACAAATAATACTTTAAAATTATTTTAAATATGTTCAAGAACTTAAAAAATAATATCTTTTTAAATAAGAGACAGGGAGGGGCAAAGAAATGAAATTATTTTAAAAAAGAGAAATTTTTATCTGAAAACTAAAACGAAATAAAAAACTCATGGGATGGGTTCAGCTACAAATTGGAGAAGGTTAGAACAGTCAGTGAGTTTGCAGAGAAATCAATAAAAAGTACTTAATTTGAATAACAGAAGCAAAACTGAAGAAAAGGGAACAATAATTTAGTGACCTGTGAAATATTAAACCACCTAGTATATGCAGAGTTAGAGTTTTAAAGGAGATGAGAATGAGAAGGAAGCAGAAAGAATATTTGATGACATGCTGACCCAAAATACTGCAAATGTGACATTAAAATCAATAAGAAGAGTCTTGGTGAACTCCAGACAAAAAAAAAAAAACAAAATTATGGATAAACTATTGAAAACCCAAGATAAAGAGAAAATTTTAAAAGTCAACCCAGAGGAGTGAAAAAAAAAAGATATTGCATACATATGAATAAAAGTTCACTTTCAGAACTAGAGATACAAGAAGATAATGGAAAAGAAAAAAAATTAAGTACTCTATATTCTTAAAAAATATCCTTCAATGGAGGTAAAATAAAGACATTTTCAGATAAAAGAAAGTTGATGAATTTGTAACTAGCCAACCTACACAGTGAAAAATCCTAAAGAATGTTCCTCAGCATGAAGGGAATGATACCAGATGAAAACTAGAATCCACAGGTAAGAATAAAGAACGTTAGATATGGAAATTCTGTGGGTAAATATAAAAGACCATTTTTCCTTTGCTTTTATAAATTTACCTAAATATAACTGATGGTTTAAAGCAAATAATATTTTAAGAGAGATTTTATATTACACATTGCCTAAACATATGACAGCAATGCGAGAAACATCGAGAATACATGAAACGATATTGTTAGTTTCTTGCATTTGTGAAGTAGTAAAGGTGATGTAGAAAATAGGAAATGGGAATTGTGAAGAAAGTGGGAAATGTCAGTTGCAAAATGCAAAATGTTTCAATATTAACTCTAAGTTGACTTTCACAAGTTAAAGAAATAATTTCTAGCCCTAAAGCAAGCATGGGAAAAAATATTAAAGGCAAATTAAAATGTCTATATTAAAATAAAATGGAATAATAAAAAAAAACTTTCTATTAATGCCAAACAAGCTGCAAAGGAGCAACAGGAAGAATGAACTTAAAAAAAGCAGGATGATACACTTAAAATTATATCGATAAATACATTAAATGTCAAATGGATTAATCATACCAACTCAACTGTAAGGAAGATTTCTTTAGAAATATAAGTAGAATAAAAGGATAGAACAAAATGGGAAAAATAAGTATGGGAAACTTGACATGTTTATCTTGATATTAGACAAAGCCAACTTTGGGATGAAAAGAGACATTTCATGATGATAGAACAATCAATTAATAGGGACTACATAATCCTAAATATGCATAAAAATTAATATCATAGATTTAAAATACTATAAGAAATTCACAGAGCTAAATGGAGAAATGAGTAACACCACAATTACAGTTGAAGACGTTAATACCACTTCCTCAGTATTTGAAACAAGTAGATAAAAATGTTAGGGAGAATATTAGAAGACCTGAGAGACTGTAAGCTAATTGATTTACAGAACACATCATACCAAGTAATGGAAGACCACATAAACTAATCATCCATATAGGTCATATGGGTCATAAAATCATTCTTAATATATTTCAAAGAGGAAAATCTTAGAGTATTGTCTATTACTAGAATGGAACTAACTTAGAAATCAATAACAAAATATCTAGAAATTATCCAAATACTTGGGAGTTAAATAACAGTCTACTAAATGACCCAGTGGCAAAATAAAAAATCACCAAAATTATTTTGAATTTAATTTTTTTAAAGTAGTCTCCATGCCCAGCATGGAGCCCAACAGGGGGCTTGAACTAATGACCCCGAGGTCAAGACTTGAACTGAGACCAAGAGTCAGACACGCAACCAACTGAGCCACCCAGGCACCCCTTATTTTGAATTTGATTATAACAAAAAGTATAATTTATACTACACATTATTTAAGAAGGAGAATTTGTTAAAACATTTTATGAACCATGAACTTGAAAACTCGTTTTCCTGAATAATTATTACTGCTCCTAATTCTACTTTTTTATTTTCTTAATGTGTCATTTTTGGGATATGAAGAAATAGAAACATGCAGTTTCTCAATACTGGGATAACTAATATTTGGAATGAATAATTCTTTGTTGTGAGGGCTGTTCTCTGCTTTGCAGGAAGCGTAGGAACATCCCTGGCCTCTACCTTGTTAGTAAAAATCCCCCCCCACCCCAGCTGTGACGCTCAAACACAGATCCAGACATTACTGAATGTTCCAGGGGTGGGAAGGTGAGGGGTCAGGGGATTAATCTCCCTGCATTGAAAACCACAGAGCTAGAAATTTTGTGGTCACTTTTGTGGTCAGATAGATGTGGATGGATTTACAAACTGTACATTTACCAACTTTGTTTCTATTGGAGTTTACTTAACTATTCTAAGCTTCTATTTTTATTCCTAAGTATACTTTAAAGGAAGATAATGTATACCAGGAGATTAACATTGTGCTTGCCAACAAGTGAACTCTCAATACCTATTATTTCTGTACCACTGTGCAAATATGGACTGTAAAGAAACCCTTCAACTAAAATGACATTTTGTGATAGCCAGACTACTTTAAAAAGTTTACTTTAATCTTTATGGTTTATAATCTCATTTGAATGAATTTATCATTATAACTGAAATGTGTCAACCTTCATATATTTCCCATGAAAATATGCTAATCATGGAAGTCGATTAGGATTAAACGATCTATTCCATTAAGCATCAAAGATTCTCTTCTTTGAACTGTTGCTGTGTGTCAAGATATTCACCAGATCGATTCTCAGTATTCTCCATTGTGACATGAGAAAGTATAAATTTCTTGATGATTTCAACATGCAAAATAAAGTTCTTTAAAAATTACAGGCATCAATAATCTTAAGAAATATATCTCCTTAAATACTTTACAATCTCTAGAATTGTAAGAAAGAATTTAAAATATATTAAAGTGATTTAATATGGGTATAGCCTTTAGGGTGAGAACAAAATGTGATAGAAATAACTCAAACGCTGCTCTAGAAATGATGATCCCTCTTCAGCAGAAATTGAAGCTGATGTGGAGAAGTCATAGATATTGCACAACTACAATTAATAGCCCACGTATCTTGAACATATTCTTACTCATTCTAGCCTTTATCTGTTTTTGTTCATTTGATAACCAAATATTTAATAAATATGTCATATACCCACACCAGTACTTTAATGAGTTTCCAGTAAAACCAGTTTCTCTTTTCAGAAGCTAGTTCCGCCTAGTTTGGGAGGCTCAGCATACAATGAAAAATCTCATGAAGACAAGTTACAGTCAATAACTTCTGTTGAGAGTGAAAAAGAGGTCCGAAGCAATTACAACTCTAAGAATTAAAGATATGCTTGGTGAAACATGTGGGTGCTCAGGACTTTAAAAAAAGAGTAGGACGTGTGTTATTAAAAAGGAGAGGGGAAGATTTTCTAAACAGGGTGCAGAGCAAGAACAAGGCTGGAAGTATATTAAGCTTGAAATCTTTGGCATTCATGATATAACTGGCCTGCCAAGAAGCCAGTTATTATTGGGGAATATGGGTTGCAGTAAGATTATAGAGGTCCCTTAATGACAGAGAGAAGAATTTTTGCTTTAGACACAGTGGATAAGCATTAAATTTTTTGAGAAGAATTATACAAGTACTTTGTAGAAGATATATATAGTGACATGAAGTAATAATGAATTTCAGATGGAGGTTGGAAGAGGAAACTAGAACATGATAGTATCACTATCAACATTCTTTCCAATTATAAGAGATAATATGACAGATTGGATTAATGCATCTATTAATTTGTGAGTTTCTACAAGTACTCATAGTATTTTAAAAATAGATGCCCAAATTTCTATTTCTTTTGTGTTTCTCACCGATACAAATTATCCCAATGTATAAAATTCTTTTGGGGGTTACAAAAAACCCTTATTTTCTGTACACATACATTTGTATATTTAAGAGATACAAATTAGAAAATATATGCGAACAGATTATTTTCTTCTGACTCCTGGGGACATAATATCACAATATTTATAACATATAAGGAAAAATAGATTCTTCTATCATACTTCTTACTAGCTAATGTCAGCTGTATGGTTGCTCAAGCCAAAAGCAGCTTAGCTAAACCTGAGGACCCTTTTAGCTGCTCCTGTCCAATACAGGTCACCTGAAATCTCTGAACAAATCTATTAGGGGAAAAATTTATAAAATGCCAAATTCTGTATTTGTATTTGAAGTAATCTGAGGGCCAACCCCATCATCATTTGCCCTTTGATTTTCCTGAATGGCAATGTGTTTTCCACCTATCAGTTACCACTACCTCTACTTATGAGCATGAGGAGCAGATATATTCCTACTCTTCCCTAAACCTAGAAACACTATAAACTTTCAGGTTAAAAAGTATGGTCACAATAACTTTAGCTTTCAAGGTAAACATCTACTTGCATGTAAACTTTGGCTAATATTACTACAGTACTTTGCAGTATTTTGGAAATGAAATCAGAAAATATTTTTCATAAAAGTTCTTTGCTGATTTCTTTTAAGCATCCTGATGCAAGAAATTGAAATTCATTATATAATAAAAACCAAAAGTAGCTTATGGTACAAAAAGAATAAATAATTAAAACATTTATGTACCTTTAATGACGTCTATACCAGACAGCAAGCAAAGCTAAGCAAAAACCAAACAAAATCAAACAAGAACAATTACTAAAATCAGTACTTACCCATATTTTGCAAAATTTGCCCAGTATTTCATTATGGATCTACTCAAAATTTCCTCAGCTTTCGTGTAATTAGCTCTTCTTTCCAGAGGTAAACCAAAGACAAATTCAATTTCATAACCATGCATCACTCCCATCCATTCTGGCCAAGGAAGTTGGGAGGATTGGTGTTCAAAATAGTAGAAAAAGGCATTATTTCCCAATTCTGAGAATTTTTTGGTGAACTCCAAGGCAGGGCATATGATATTATAATCCCCAAGAACATCATCCAATGCATCACGGTATTTTTCAGCTCTCTGATCATCTAACAAGTCCACATAATAAAAAAGGATCGATTCCCTTCCAAATTCACTCACTCCTGGAAAATACATCTTTAAACCTTCTTGAAAGTCTTTTCTAGTTATGATACTGTCATTATCTTTGCTGAAACCTGGAGCGCCATATACTAAAAATGCTGTCCCTTCATTTTTATTAACGCCCACCAAGATCTGGGCTTTTTTGAACTGTCCAAGTTGGAGTAGTGTGTCTGGCATGTCAGTGAGAAAATCACCATCCACAATTGGACCAAAGTTTACAGACAAAAGAGTATCAGAGGGGACAACCAAGACTTCATTCAGTAGAATTTCCTGGGGATCTTTGTTTCGAAGGCATTTGATTATCTCTGTCTTATTTTCTCTAGAGCAACCAATATATTTAGCTAAGGTCAACGTTCTGTTCCTTGCTTCATCAGGAGACATTACTGCCCAAGGGGCATTAGAGGACCCACTTTGCAGAATGGCTCTGGTAAACAATGGCTGACTTCTAGGAGAAAGTAAATGAAGGCTAACTGAACTTGCTCCTGCACTTTCTCCAAAGAGAGCTACATTTTTAGGATTTCCACCAAAGGCTGCTATATTTTTTTGGACCCACTGAAGTGCCAACTGTTGATCAAACAAGCCCATGTTCCCTGGTACCTCAGGATTTCCTGGTAAAGCTAAGAATCCTAGGGCACCCACCCTATAGTTCATTGAAACTACAATAACTCTTTCAACTCGAGCTAGAAATTTGCCATCATAAACAGGCAAAGATGATGTTCCGGTTTGAAAACCACCACCATAGATCCAGATCATTACAGTAGCATTTTTTGGTGTAGGTGTTGGAACCCACACATTCAGATATAAACAGTCTTCACTGAGATCCGTGTTTGGGTTCCACATCTCTGATCCAGGGAAACCTGGGAAACTCTGATCTGTGTTCTGATAGCAAGAATTTGCATATTTTGTGGCATTCCAAATATCGGACCACTTGGTCAAGAACTGTGGCTTTTTGAACCGAAGTCTACCAAGAGGTGGCTGTGCATAGGGAATTCCAAGAAAGGCTGTTACCGTGCCGCCAAGAACTGGCAAGTTGATCCCTCTGACTTTTCCATTCTTGGTAGTAATTATGATGTCTTCTTCTGTGTGTGACTTCCCGATAAGCACCCAGAACAGAAGAAACCGCAAGAGAAATCGGATCCTTGTGATTGTATTCTTCCTCTGCATATTGATTTCTGAAAGAAAGGTAATTAGGAAGTTTTAAAAGCCTCATGCATCAAGTATTATATTTTATTTATGATAATTAACTGAAATACAGTAGTTCCTATTAATCCTACCAATTATGAAAACTAATAAATCTGCTACTACTGTAAAGGTTTTGTTAAAAACACAAACACACACACAGAAAATGCTTGGAGATATTTCAGTTTTCAATTTAGAACAGGAATAAATGGCATAGAAAAGTAGAAAGTATTTCACTTTGGAAAGATTCATTATCAAGTCTCTGTAAGGAAGATTTAGTATTTTAAAGAGGAAGTTTGTCCCAGATATATGTACTTATTTTTATCATACACAGACCCACCAAAAGTGGCATTATCACAGTGATAGTCAACTTATGAAGATATCATTTCTACCTCGGTTAGAGGAGAAAATATAAGCTAATGTGTTCTCTGAAATGTGTATAGTTCTATTCATGGTCAGCTGACTCTTGACAAACCATGAAGTAGATTAAGAACCTTTAAGGATCTTTGTACTTCTGTTACTGGCTTTTTCTGTTTCCATGGTCCCTTCTGTGGTTCTTTTTGCCTCTTGATTTCTTCCTCTACACAATTCAGAAGAGAATTTGGACAATCTATTCATAGAATATTAAGTAACAAAAATATAACAGTTGTCATTGATCTTAAAAATTGTGAATACTAACAAATCTGCTGCCACTGTAAACTCTGGGGAAACGGAGCGAGAACTGTGGATATATAGGAGGCAATTTCCCTGAAAGTGAGTAATGAAGAAAGCCTTCTCTAGCTGAATTACAATGTCAATGGAGAGAACCAACAGCTGATAATACAATGTGTGAGGAGATACTTTGAAGGAATTTTACACTCAGGGATTACTCAATGCACACCTGTTATTTGTTAATTGATCAATGTATATGCAACTGGTGAGGTTACATGTGTTAACATGGTCAGATTACTTGCATTTTGACAGTGGACAAAATAAGTGAGATTAAGAGGACTAATGCTGAGGAATTACTGGAAAGAGGAGAAGAAAAAAGAATCTTTGAGACCTACAAAATCATAACTATTTGACATTTTATTAAATAATATTTATTGATGACATGAAAAGATTGCTTGTGGAAATCAAAGTTTTATTAAAAATTCATAATGTGGAGCACCTGAGTTGCTCAGTGAGTTGAGTGTCTGACTCTTGGTTTCAGCTCAGGTCATGATCTCATGGGTCAGGAGATCTAGCTGCATGGAGTTCTAAGGTCAGCAAGGAGTCTGCTTCACTCTCTCTCCCTTCTTCTGCTCCTGCCCCCCACTCGTGCTCTGCATGCTCTCTCTCTCTCAAATAAATAAATCTATCTTTAAAAAAATTCATATTGCACACCTGAATTTCTTTAAAATTAATAATACCTAAAAATCAGATTCTGAAACTTCACATGACAAAGGACACAAAAATGTAATGCCCATATCATTTAAAAGAACTAACATCTTTATATAACTGAAAGAAAACCTGATTAAAACAGTCAAATACAAACACTGATTCTCATCCACACAATAATAACAAAGGTCCATAAATGTACAAAAATTTTTCTGTATTATTTTTTGACACTGTAATTTTAAATACAATCTACATGTCTAAGAAGCTAGTGATGTAAGTATTGAGAATTTGTATTAGTTTTTTTTTTTTAATTTAGATTGTCTCAGAAGGTAAAGAGAATAAAGTATTATCCTGAAAACTGTTCCAGAGTTAGGATTCTCAACCTCATTCACCACTGCTAATAGTATAGCTAGTGATTGACAAGTATTTTTTGAGGCCCCCAAAAGATCTGGATAACCTGGTCAATTGTAAAGTATTTTGTTCAGCGTACTTATGGGTATCTCTATCTCTGCCTATACATCTATATATCTAGATCTAATTCTATCTATGTCCATATATATGCATATATATACACACAAATATATGTCTACATATAATAATTCTAAAAATAATAAGGTTTTAAAAAATCAAACTATGAGATTATTCTATGTTATCAGTTTTGATACAATTGAATCCTTGTAAGACTATTAAATATATTATTGAATTATATAATATTTTAATACTATTTCTATACTATATGATATTTATGATTTCTATACTATGATGATATGATATAATATTTATGATAATATAATGATATCATAATATCGTGATAAAGTAACAATAATGTAAAGATTCTTATAGACTTAATACTTATTAATGAAATTTTGTATTTCTGACAGTTTAGGAGTGTTAGAAGCATAGCTATCACAGTCTTATTTATTTTTTTCCTCCTGATAATTTCTAAGCCCTTTTAAATAGATGGAGGTGACATTTGGAGAACGAAGTGCTGAGAAGGATTTTTTTTTTTTCTTTTTAAAAACCTGCTTTGGAAAGAAAATAGGAATCAAGACAAAAGAGGGTTTATTCTAAGCTGCATTTCAGCAGATTAATTGCAGCATCTCTGGTTGTACTCATTCCTGCCTGTGGCCCAGTTCAAGCAATGATCTTCTGAACCTAAAGTAAAGATCGTCTGTTTTTTTGGTGTGTGTATGTGTATGGTTTATATAAATATTATTTTGCCTTTATAACCCAAACACTTAATAACTTTTGGTCTCTGATAATTTTCAAATGCTTGCTGTACAGTTTAATAATTTTATTGTACAGCAAGTATAATACTACCAAAACATTTTGTTTTTGTACTTAATTAATAAATGTAATAATTTTCCTTGAATATTTTTAAAAAATATCTACTACAACACATAAAAGTTTATAATCTCATTCCTATGTCACCTAGCTTGATTTTCTTGTATGTTTTTATTTATATTTGTGCTGAATAGATGTTAATGTTGAATAGTATGATTTATGCGACTAATAATCTTGCTTTCTCAATAATGATCTATAAGTCCTCATCTTGCAAATAATGTAATTAGTAACATTCAAAAAAATCACTGTAAGCATGTGTTCACTGCAAGACTGGGAATATAATTCCAACTAACCACCATGCTACCTGTTGGAGCATTAATATACCATACCATAAACTTTAGACTTTAATATGAAAGTACGCATGTGCTCACATACACATTATTAGTGTAGGGTAATATTTTTATACTTAGCTGCAGTACTAATTTAAATAAGCATTATGTTGCTCTTTTCATAATCTGGTATTCTCTATTCTAACAGGTTGCTCTGTATTTTTATTATATGTTACCACGTGATTAAATAATCAAAAGATGAATAAAGGAGACTAAGAAAATGTTATTAGTCTATATATCTAAATCTTTATTAATAATTAAAACATTAAATAAAACTTCACTTGTTTTTTCAATAAATTCTGGTGCAAGTTGGCTGATGTCACATTAAATAAACAATTTAAACTCTGAGAATACATAATACGTGATAAAGAATGGGGAAAATTTTCATACAAACTACAATTGAGTATCTTTTCTTTTTTAAGATTTTATTTATTTATTTGACAGAGAGAGAGAGATCACAAGTAGGCAGAGAGGCAGGCAGAGAGAGAGGGGAAAGCAGGCTCCCTGCCGAGCAGAGAGCCAGATTTGGGTCTCGATCCCAGGACCCCGACCCCTGATCCCAGGACCCTGAGATCATGACCTGAGCCAAAAGCAGAGGCTTTAACCCACTGAGCCACCCAGGTGCCCCTACAACTGAGTATTCGAATTAGATCACTTAACATACTGCCATGGTTTCTGAAAGAAAGGCAAGAGTCTTTGTTTGGAATTGCAAGACAAAATGAATGATGGGCGTGGGAAGAAGGAAATACCTGAAAGATAATGAAGACTAAAGTATTCCAAAGTTGTCAAGTGCTCTGGGATATCAAAACCTACCGGTGATTTTTGGGAAATATTTCAAACTTTTAGCAATATAATGTTGAAAATAAAAAAAGGCAAAAAAATTACTTTTTTTCATTTTTGATTTAATTTTAAAAGTAGTATCAATTTTAAGAAATATATGTTATGCCGTAAGACATGGCTGTAATGAAATTATTGATAGAGCTATTTACTTGCCATATATTTGCCATAGTTGATTATCAACCACATTTTCAAAATGACTGGGCACCCAAGGACTTCTTAAAAGATGACAATAGTTTTCTCTAAGTGTAATTTTTCCTGTTTTTTAAAAAGTTATAATATGTATTTCTATATAAAAATAAACCTTCTTAAAATAGTGGGGCAAGAGCCATCTAGATAATAGATCTAGAACAAGCACTTCTAAAATGTATTTGGTCAAATTAAACAACTAAGCCTTTATACCAAACCTAAAAAGCTTGTTTTGTTGCAGGCTATCTGAAGTGGGGAATTGAGGAAGTCTGTTTATAAATAGACTATACCACTGTCTTTCAGGGATCCCTCAGATACCCATTAGTCGCTAAAAGAATGTGTACAGATAGAAGACACTATATTAGGTATGAGAAACGTAAGATCTCTATCTGTCCTCAATCAGGAAGAACATTCACAAACTTTTCATCATGGGAATAATTCAAACGTTTAATATTAGAGAGATACCATGGGTCTTCTTTGAAAGTTGAATCTGATATTAGGTTGACGTCTATTCAATTATAATTCTCTAACATCCTTCAGTTTTTATAAGAATGAGCAGATTTTGGCATGAAAGCATTAATATGAATACGACACAAAATTTAAATATGTTATTATTAATTGTTGTCAAAAAATGACTCAAAGCAGAAACAAAGTTGATAAACAAGATGTGACTTGTTAAGATATTATTAACTCATATTTTAAAAACTGAAATGTGGAATAGATCTCAAACATTTTCTTAAACTTAAAGAGGCAGGACATTAAAAGCAAACAACAATAAAACAACAACAAATCTAGGAAAATAAAACAACTTAGCAAATCCAATGAACATTTTTATTTGTCATTCAAAGGTGATGTTATTTCACATTCACAGAGAAGTCTAAAGATTTTCATTTAAAGTATAAAGCCATTCTTTAAAAACACATGCTCATCCTTAAACAAGTAACTATTTACATAAGTGAAATATAATTATATTTATCATAAATATGAGATAGTTTATATTATGGAAGGCATTATACAGACTAGTGATAGTAACTCCTAGTTGAGTTTATTATTATGTAATATATTCATAAAAATTTGGAAGGTCTACTTTTGAAATAAAAATAAATTATAAATAGAAATCATAAACAATGAAATAATTCTGTCCACACTTCAGTTTACTTTTAATCATTCATGCATTTTATACTCAATGCTTAATTCTCTGATTAAACAAGAACTGATACCATCGAAATAAAGGTAGATTTACAAGACTAAAAAAATCTGTACTTGCTAATTGTTTCTATTATAGTAGAAATAATAGCAAATTTACAATATTTGGCTATAATTTAAATGCACATATTTTTAAAAAAGAGGACAACTAGAACCAAGGGGGAAAAAGTTTGTAAATCAAGTTAGGAAACAGAATTTTCTTTTAGATATAAAAAACTTAGACTTTGTTCTTTGCCAACCGATACTGTTTCAGATGACAAAATGTTGATTAAGAAAAGTACCCTGTCAAACCAGACAATAAGAGAACTATTCGTTTCATGCCACTTAAAAAAAAAAAAAAGAAAGAAAGAAAAAAGAAAAAAAATAGAGTAAGACTGGTCAAAGACCACTTTTGTTACTCTTTTCAGGAGAGAAAGAGATTCACTGAATCATGCATTTAAGGATAAAATACAGCAAAAAAATGTTTTCCCTTAGGGAGTGCACTAAGAACATCACAGTGATTCCACAAGTGCTATGGTCCTTTACACAAAGTTGAATAAATTCATTATTTCCTCAGCAGTTAAACGGACTCAGTTTGCGTTCCTTGAATAATAGGCAGATCTGATGCATGTGTCTGCTCGCTTGCTTCATCTATCTCATTTGCAATAACTGTTCTCCACAGAGCACCAAAGGGGCACAGCAAACAAGTGAAGGGATAACAATCCTCCTACAGAATGAGCTTCACAGTAAGTTCCATCTCTACACGAACATGTAAATTCAGAGCAGCTTACCTGACTCACTGCAACAAAGATGATAAAGTTTGCAAGGAGTGGAAATATGTAATACTTCAGGGAAATGCAGTATGCAGCTGCTGCTCCAGCCTGTAAATTGGACTGCACTGACATTACAATCAACTGTTACTGACAAAGCTCGCGAGAGTTGGCAGCAGCAACTTGATCTAGAGGCAGCCAATCTTTACTTTCTGACATCTGTTCAGAGGCTAATGGTATGAATGCAATAGTGATTCATTTACAAAAGTATTACCAGATTCACGCTTTACGATTGCAGGCGTTCATTTCAGAGTAGGGAAAAAAAAAGATACAGAAGCTTCTGTAACTAACAGAAGCTGAAACGGAAAAGAAAACGCATGTGTTTTCCTTTTTAAATACTACCAGAACTTTTAAGGTCTTTTCCCTTTTTTATAGAATATACATTTTAGGTGGGTGTTCATTTTAAGATTTAAAGACATACACATGGTCCTAAAGAAATTTGATACTGAAATTCTTTGTACCTTCAACTTGTGCCTTTCACGTAGTTATAAAGGAGTGCAAAAGAGAAAACTGGAAACAAAATAATTACTCTGTAGATAAAGCAATGCAAATCAAAGATTAGTTACATTAACTGAATAAATGTCTCTGTTATGTATATCCTTCCAAGCCCTGTGCCCCAATACTTATTTAAGTTCTATAAATCTCAGCATTGTAATTTCCTGTCAGGGGTCCTGCAGGCAGTCAGGTGTGATGAGAAGCCACAATTTTCCGGTCAAGAAAAAAATATAATGAACAATTTTCGCCAAACTCTTAAAAAGATACATTTGTCAGCTGGAAGAATGTGAATTCTCAAGGATGTATTTTTAACTTTCAGGCTTACCTTCCTTGAAATATATATTTGGGAAAATGAAAAAAAACTTTTAATGCTTGATTTCTCAACACAGTTACATTCTTTATCTCTTGCAAATGAGAGCTTTCACTTTTAAATCTCTCACTTTTTGGCTCACTAATGACTAATCAGTAGATATGTAATTGTAGGCAAACCTGTTTTTGTTTTTAATACTGTGCTAAAATTTCAAACATGCAAATATAAGAACTGTCCTTTGTTATTGATACTACCTTGTGCCAGTCATTATAATTGACAGTTACTTAAATTATTTTACTTTATTCCAAAAATATATGTTAAATATGGGGCGCCTGGGTGACTCAGTGGGTTAAAGCCTCTGCCTTCGGCTCAGGTCATGATCTCAGGGTCCTGGGATCGAGCTCCGCATCGAGCCCCGCATCAGGCTCTCTGCTCAGTGGGGAGCCTGCTTTCCCCTCTCTCTCTGCCTGCCTCTCTGCCTACTTGTGATCTCTCTCTCTCTGTCAAATAAATAAATGCAATCTTTAAAAACATATATATATGTTAAATATCATTAACTATGTTTTTCAGATGAAGGAGCTAAGGCTTATAAATATAAGATACTTGTTATATATCCCACCACTAGCAGTTGTTGGAATCAAAATTTTAATTTAGATCTGTCTGATGTCATTTCATGTTAATTGTTTCCAAACTAATAGCCACTTTGGTCTTAAAAAATATCTTTTCTGCAAAAATTGCTACTCAGGAGGTATTTATGAGATTAAAAAACCTGCCGACCACAATAATTTGTAATGCCTTTGGAATATAGTTTATATAGACAACCTAGTCACACAAAACTTACAAAATACATGGTTTATCTAAAAGGAGGAAGGGCTTTTTAAAAAGTGTATAATGACAAGCAATGCTTTATAAAGTGGTGGCATTTCTGTTTAAAATGTAGTCATTCTAGCCTATGGCCATACCACCCTGAACACACCCAATCTCGTTTAAAATGTAGTCATTCTGGGGCACCTAGGTGGCGCAGTTGGTTGAGCGTCAGACTTTGGTTTTCAACTCAGGTCTTGGTCTCAGGGTCATGAGATGGAATCCTGTCTGGGTCTCTGCACTCGTTGGTGTGGAGTCTGCTTGAGATTCTCTCTCCCTCTGTCTCTGCCCCTCCTGCTTGTGCTCTCTCTCTCTCAAATAAGTAAATCTTTTAAAAAAATGGTGAAAGAGAGTTCATTGGTTAAGTAAGTGTGATTTTGTATGCAAGTGTTAAAATTCTTTCCGACACAGCTCTGCTGCACTGTTTTCCATGCTGGAATGGCTTATTCTCAAATCTGGCAATTGTCAAGGGATGTTATTGATGTTTGTGAATTTCGGCAGAGCATTTTGCATTTTCCTCATTATCAACTCACCACCATGTAAAATATATCACATATACACACATATTTCCTTTTCCTCGTTAAATAGGAAGCTAAACAATAAAATAATCTGTTATAAGCAGATTTTTATTTTTAACACATGTTTGAATTGGCTGACTAGCCATATCAACTGACTACAAAACCTGGCCTTTTTTCCTCAGCTCAGCATTTTTGCTTCAGTGGGCCACCTTTACCTACGACTGCCCCTTTAGTTTGTTTTCTCAGATTTCTCAACTATGCCACATTACCTGATGCATTATTTCAGTGCATTTTTTTCCTCCTATTTTATTTGAGGGTCTCTTTCTTTGTATATCCAGCAGATCATGTGGGTCAAAGGCCATGAGAGTCTTGTTTCAGGGTTAGGGAAGTGTTCTTCTGCTACCTGATACCACGGATGATGAAGATCATGCTGTTAGGTGCTGGGTATGCCTCGAAAGTGACATTGCTAAAATACCATAAGACTCTTGACACAGCATTAACACTGCTCAGATTTTGCAAGGACATATGCTGAAGCTCAGGCAAGACAGCCATTATGGTCTTGACTCTGTGCTCATTTGCAGTTAGCCTATCATGCTGGCTTTTTGCTTCTAAGCTTTTATTATAACTTAGTTACCATGGGCTGGTTTTTTTCTAGATAGCAGCATTCAAGCAGATTTGAAAAAGTGGGAAATACTAATCCCCTATTATACATTAGTCTTCCTTAGGCATATATTGATGTCATAAGATACCCTAATCTTTTATTAATCTTCTGCGTGTGTGTGTTTTTTTTTTTTGACAAGAATACCTTCTCTAAGGAAAATATGGGTTACAAAAGTATATTTCTACATTTTATGTATCACAGAGATGAAAAAGATCATTTGCTGTATTTCATTCTAGCCTTCTAAAAATGTATGCACACAATTATAGAGTTATATATAGCAATAGTCAAATAGGTATCATAAATTTTTTTCCTGTTTTTTATTTCATCATATTAATTTTTATTAAATACTTTAATGACTGAGTGATGTATTACAGTGAGTATACCATACTTTATTGGACCATTTGTTATTTTTATGATAATAGTTTTACTTAAAAAATGTTATTTGCAAACACTGTGCTAAGCACTTTAAATATATTAACTCATTTAAAACTCAAAACCACCTTTTATTTTTATTTTTTTAAATATTTTATTTATTTATTTGACAGAGAGAGAGAGAGAGATCACAAGTAGGCAGAGAGGCAGGCAGAGAGAGGGGGAAGCAGGCTCCCTGCTGAGCAGAGAGCCTGATTCAGGGCTCGGTCCCAGGACCCTGAGATCATGATCAGAGCTGAAGGCAGAGGCTTTAACCCACTGAGCCACCTAGGTGCCCCTCAAAACCACCTTTTAAATAAGTATAATTATTATCCCCATTTTACCGTTGAGGAAATTTAGCCACAGAGGGTTTAAGTAACTTGCCAAAAATCATACAGGTAATAAAAGTACTTTCTAATATTTTTTTATGTAAGCACTATTACAATTGCCATTTTTGTGCATGGATACTGAGGCATAACTTTTGCTTATTTTCTTAATTTATTTTCCTAAATGTGGATTAACTGAATATGACTAGTACAAAGTAGTTTTTTTGTATTGTTTTGCAATCTTCTGAGATCCTCCATAGACTGTTTCCAACTATTTGGGCAAAAAGGGGAACTCTGAATCAGAATAAATCTGATGAAGTCTCTGGAGCTAAGTTACTATACATTCATACCTGGATATCATGGGCGTTTAAATGTGGATTTCTGGACAGATTTTGGAAGTAAGCCTAGCACTGAAAACAATAAAATTATTTAAGAGTTGGTTGCAACAACTGGGGCGCCTGGGTGGCTCAATCATTAAGCATCTGCCTTGGGCTCAAATCATTATCCCAGGGTCCTGGGATTGAGCCCCGCACTGGCAGGAAGCCTGCTTCTCCCTTTCCCACTACTCCCTTTCCCACTCTTGCAGTGTCTCTCTCTGTCAAATAAATAAATAAATCTTAAAAAAAAAAAAAAAAGAGTTGTTGGCAACTAATATGGAAGTGCCCACAAGTGATTAGAGATGCAACAAAGATCTTTTGGAGTTAAGGAAGACTGAATAATGGAGAGTCTGAAGTAGCCCTGTGCTATTTATAGGGTCATACAGGGATTTTGTGTAAAGGAGTTCTGGAGAGAGGTTTATAGGCACCAACAGTTTGGAGAATCTCGAACCCTAGACTCTAAGAAGATAATTAAAATCAAGAAAAATCCATGGCTTCTGAGGATATGTGGTACCAAACTGATTTTCATGGAAATTGCAAGGGCAGGAGAATCAAAGTAAGGAAATACACTTTGAAACTAAGTCATACAGTGCTTGAGCAAGAAAAGAAAGAGAAACTCATTGTTTTAAGCACGAAGAAAGAGAGAAAAACAGCAGCACCCTTCTTTGTTTATAATCTGATTTATTGAGTTGGCTTAAATTTACCCAACATTTGATTAATCCTAGAGTTCTACTTTCAGAAAAACTGTACAGTAACATGCCACAGAATCAACCCAAAGGCTCTTTAAAAATCCTGATTCCTGGACCCCATCCTGGACTTTGGCTTTAGTAGATCTGTGACGGGATCTTCTAAACTAGCCTTCTACAAACAGTAAGAGATGCTGAACTCTAGGACACAAACCTAGGGTTGCTGGAGGGGAGGTGGCTGGGGAGATGGAGTAACTGGGTGATGGGCATAAACGGGGGATTCCATGTGATGGAAACTGGGTGTTGTATGCAACTGATGAATCACTGAATTCTACCTTTGAAACCAGTAATACAGTATAAGTTAACTACATTGAATTAAAATAAGGAATTTAAAAAACAACTAAATAAAGTAGCCTCCTATATGGGGCTGATTAGAGAAGTTCACAGAACCCACTCTAAGAGGCAGAGTCTCAGGGCTGGGTTCCTCAGGAAAATGTTACCGTATCATATGTATCATTTATCTTTTCCCTTCTATCTACTCATGTGCAATTACACCTTTAAATTTAAGCTAATTTGGAAACATGTCAAATAAAATATTGTGTAGCAGGCTTTCATATAACTGATGCTATCAAATATTTCTCTTCAACTTAATTTTATTGCCTGTATTTTAATAATTTCTAAGGTTGTACTATTATTTTATTAACTCATTTTTGTTGTACAGGTAGATTGCTTTAAATTTATCATGGGAATAGTAATATAAAAATGGACATAACAATTATAAATATTTTTACACATTTCTTATTTTTCATGGGATAATTACTTAAATGAGAATTGTTCAAAAGTAATGTATACTTTATGACTAAGGTATATATGACCAACTACCTCCACAAAATATTATCAATTTATATTTCCATCGCAATGTAAGAATATGTTTCTTTTCTAATGCTCAAAAGAAAATTATTATTTTCCCATTTCACATGACAAAATATTAGTATGTTTAATTCATTTGCTTACTGCTACGATCAACTATGTATTTTATTTTCTTAAAAATTTATTTATTTTAGAGAGAGAGAGAGTGGGGAGACAGGCTGAGGGAGAGGGAGACAGAACTTTGAACCAAGTCCCGGCTGAGTGTGGAGCCTGACACAGAGCTCAGTCCCAGGACTCTGAGATCATAACCTGAGCTGAAATCAAGAGTTCGACGCTTAACTGACTGAGCCACCCAGGTGCCCCACAACTATATATTGTCATATGTTTATTAGTTTTCTGAAATATAACTTTTACTTAGATATAATTTCAAATATATGGAAAAGTTTCAAAACTGTAAAGAACTCTCAGAGAACTTTACCCAGATTCACATGTTAATATTCTGACCCATTTTCAATATCATTCTCTCTTTCTTCATATATATGTATAGAATAATGTATGTGTATAGACACATATGTGCTTATTATTTTTTTCTGAATTATTTCAGTATTATTTGTGGTCTTCATAATCCTTTATCCCTAAATATTCCGATAGGATCTATGGAAATCTACCTGCTCTCTGGCAGTAGATATAGGTGAGTTCAATCAGCAGTCTGACAAATAGAACACAAACTAAATAACTCTGTTATTGAAGAGCAACTTTAACTTTAAAAAGGGCAACCAATAAACAGAGAATGAATAATATGCTAGAAACAAAAATTTGACAAACCCTGATGAACATATTGAGTTAGGCAAGAATTTACGATTGACATCAAAATCATTAGATGTATGATTGATAAAGAACTGGATATTTGATATTTCTGAGAAACCACACAGATTACATTCAGAATTTCATAATTTAAGCAGAAGGTCAAATTTAGCCTCATAGACAGTGGGATCAGTGGAATACTGGGCATAGAACAGTACCTAGTCTACCTAAAAAGTTTGAGTGTTTTATCATCAAGCTTTAAGATATGACTTATATTTTATATGAAATAAAGAAAATAAATGAAAAAATAAATTATATCACAATGAAGTAACCAGACGACTCCCGAAAGTGGTATGCTCGGGCCTGGTCATTTCAACAAAACAGTGAAGAAAGGTTCAGTTACATAAGACTGGGTAACACATAAGGGACATAATTAGATGCAGTGCATGGTGCAGACAAGAAATGGGTTCTTGAATATCAGAAAGGATATTTTGGGGGTCAGTTTTGAAAATCTGAATAATTATTGGTGTTACATTAGATGAGCATAATTGGGGTGGAAATTCTTGATTAAAAGAAGTGGGTCACAGAACACTATGAAAATATGATGCCATTGTGGTTTGTGCACATACACACACACAAAGATTCGAAAGGATAAGCATTAAGATCTTAATGGTGGTTGTTGCTGTATAGTGATAATATATAATATTTACTTCTAAATGTTTGCTTCTCTCTGTTTTCTAGTTTTCTGTAATGCAAAACTATTGTCCTTGTAATCCTATAATCATCATTTATATATGACCAGATGGAGAGTCAAATTTAAATAACAGTTAAAAAATTCCACCCTGAAGCTCATGCTCGAGTATTCTAATGAGATTTTAGCTTGTGTTAACGGGTTCAGAGAATTAGAAAGGGGAAAAGCTACCCATTTGATATTATCAAAATAATACAAACTTTATGGCAAAATAAGTGAAAGACAATAAAAAGAAAAAAAAGTTGCAGTTTGAAGAAGTGGAGCTAGGAGATTTTAGGGTGGGTAAGGTGAAAGAGCTAACAGGAGGGGAGTGATTTGGGGAGCTGCCTTAAAGAGTACAAATGTTATGGAGTTGTGTGCATAAGAAAGACTTTTGGAAGGGATGTTGTTTGCAGTGAGGTGTAAATCTCTCCTGAGAATCCTTGAGTTTTTTAGTACAGACAAACATTGATTTTCAATGATTCTGGAGCAAATATGTGTGTGCGTGTGCGTGTGCGTGTGCGTGTGTGTGTGTGTAAGTAGTGGAGAGACACTGGCAGCAAAATATGCAGAGCGAGGCCTGAGATGGAAAAGACAGAGATTTATGGTCTATAAAATAAAACAGTTATGCTACTATCTTTCTGAGGTGGGAAATTGTAATCTTTTGCTTTCTTCATTTCCATAATTTGAAAATTTTCCTAATTTGCATATAAAGTTTAAATAAAAAATAAACTTCATATAAAATAATTTTGATTATTATAAGACCACATTGTGGAATCATTCAGTGACTCCTGAGACAAGAGTTAAAAAAGAGCTACTGATGGTACCTTCCCCAGCAGGATCTCGCCTTCATTCCCAGGATAATCCCTCCTCAGCTTTTTCCCCCTAACTTCTGTCTCTTGTGTCTTCTTTTCTTTCCCTTCATCCTCTTTGCAGTATTTCCAGATACTTCTGTCTACTTTATAGAAAAAAAAAAACTTTATTTTTATTACCTCAGGATGACTTTTCAAATACCAGTACTTAAATCTTATTTTTGGAGAGAGTAGGGAGAAAGAGGCAAAAGCCATAATGTAAACTGTTGAGATTCACCTTCGTTGTGCAACTGGAGTACGAATGGGATGCCAAGATAGCTTGACATTTAGCAAAGTGCCGGATCGCTGGGACATTATTGCAGTTACTAAATATAATCAGGCAAATAATAATTAATCTTACCATGTCCTAGCACCATCTGCATCTTAATATTGTTTTTCAGTCTGTTCATACCCGGTGATCACATTCACAGAATAATTAGACCATATAAAGCAAATTTATTCAGAGTATATTCTTGAATATAGAGAAGCTTATTTTGGCGACAAGACTTAAAATAATTTGCTGCCTCCAAGCAATGGTTCTACCTTTGATTTCTTCCCTAAACTCATCAGGTGGCACTTTAGTTCTTCTCTGTGCAATCATTCCTCTAATGTCAAATGTCTGGCTCTGTTTAAATAATCAACATGACATAAAACATAAATTAGTGCAGCTAACCCCAAGAAACAATATGAAAGGGTGCCTATTTGTAACCTTACAAAGTATTCTTCCACAAATAGATTATACATAACTAACTTATTTTTATTCAGTAATTATTAAACTTAAGGACGTATAAGTTTATATAAATCTGTATCACTAGGCATAGAAAAGACTCGAAGAGCCCTCAGCAGAGACTATGTACTTCTGTTTTATCTATTTTACTCGATTTTGGTAAAATCACATGAAGTGATGCATGGAAAGCATGTAATAAATTATCATATTGTTACATAGCTATATTTTATAGTTTATAAATGTAAATAACCAGAAAGTGTTTTTATTTCTATTTCTAATCATTCTCTGTTTCCCGAAGCACAATAAAATTGGAGTGCCAATAAGATTAGCTCCACTCTTCACACTTGGTCTTACAAAAGTGAGAACTGCCCCTGCTTCTGTTATAATACCTATCAGTGGAAGATTTCCAGAAGTAGCAACGTCCACGTACAGGAGCAAACACAACCACAACTAAGGGCAGTTACCACGATCTTGAGGAGGGGTGGCCATATCACAAGAATATATTACTTTTGGAGCAAGGATGTGAAAATCGAAGGGTGAGTGCTTAGTCTATTTCTCTTTCTCCTCCTTTTGATATCACTCTAATAAACAGTCATTTTGAAGTGAACGTTGTACTCATTGATTACTTCAGTTAAAACATCTGAACAGGCCAGAGTAAGTAGTCAGAGAAAAAAGGAGAGGGCATGCTTTCAGAGTAAATATCTAACTTTCTTAAGTTAATTTTCTTGTGGCACCTTCTAGTATTTGAGTTTTTAAAACAGACATAATCTTATCTTTGTATTCTGAGCACCTTGCAAATTCCTTGGCATACAGTAAATACTGTATAAAAATTTGGTAGTTGTTCGAATGTATAAATGAATGTATAAAACATATACAACAATTTACTCGAAACCGTTTTAAATGTACAGTACGCCTATTTATTTAAGAAGTTCATTGTTAGAAAGAGAAACTACATTTATTTTTAAAAAAATAAGAAATGTTTCCTAGCACCAGGGATATCTTTGAAACCTTCAGCTGTTACAGGCAGTTATCGACTACAGGAATTTGTCAGTACCTTTCCTGAAGGTGTTTTCTGAACACCTTCTATTCCAGCTGGATACACTCAATGCAGCAATTTATTTGAAGGTCAGTCAGGAGTCTTTTGTCTAAGGAATGCAAAAAGAGATTTGGAAGATCAAATTCAAGATGTTCTTGAACTAGTCAGACATATTCCTGAGGTAGTAGAAATGCCGATTATGGTATTATGAAACATAATTGCAAAGAGAAACTTCGTGGAATGTATAGGTACAATGTAATTATCACTGAAATCAACACCTTACATTATTGCTTTGAGGAACATTTGTGTAAAATTTCACTGCCCCAAGCTTAACAACAGCTGATTATTTATGATGTTCTGACAGCAAGCCATTAGTAGTACTTTGAAAACGTTTTGGTAAGAACTGAAGTTTTTACTTGAATGTTACAATATTTAATGGGACTCCATTTCCAAGAATTACAAACTTGTATTACATTACAGTTGTGTCTGGGACACTTCTGGTATATGCCATTTTCCCTGCATGCTGCCTTTTATTCTCAGATGTTTAAAAACAAGTAATATAGGTCCCTACTGATAGATAAAAATGAATCAATGAGAAATATTAAACATAACTAAGTGGTAAAGAAGCAAATAAGAACTTAGAGTTCAGTACCACCTTTTTATGTAGTGATCTAGGTGTTAATAAGTTTTAAATATTCATTCCGAAGTAAAGAACAGTATCCTTTCTTAGAGGTCACTCTATATGCAAAGCAAGATCTTCAAAATCTCATCGGAATGATTACTTTTCATCATATTTTCTGCAATGCATTGCCAAGGCATTTCTTCACTTGGTAGGATAAGCCTGGCATACCAAGGATTTATTGACTGCATAGTCTGGACTGTGACATTGTGATGAACACAAACCCTGCTTCTTGCCACTCACACTTCACCTTACAGTGTTGCAGCTGTGCTTAGCAACAAAATGCCAGATGGCACGGAGACATCAATTGATTAGTACTCAAGAACAATGTCACCTACCAGAACCGACTATAGACAAATTGACAAAGACAATGCTATGTCTGCAGGCCTGAATGAAGAAACCCTTTAAGTAGATTTATGGCTGCATTTTTTCAATGCGTGATGTTTGGAAATTTTTGTTTGTAGGCTAAAGCTACAATCTTAATTATATAACCATTCATGTTTTGCTGGAAACTTTTCTTAGTGCTTAATCCTCTTGTCTACACATCTAGAAGGATAATATAACCTAGTAAAGCTCCTTGTTGTCACCACTGCAAGTCCCAAATTATTCGAACTCTTTTTAAAATGCATTCTTAGTCACCTTTTTGTGATGATCATTTAACAATGTAAACTTGGGCCAGAGAGAATAGCCAATAGAAGTATTGCCTGAAGAATTCTGGAATTCACAAGCTTTTCAGCATGAGTTATCTGTCCATAAAGAATGTCTCTTATAAGTAAGTCTTATTTTTATGGAGGCATTTACTATCATATTTGGCATCATTTTATAAAGCATGTGTTGAATTGTTTCCACTCAAACTTTGGCTATAAGGTATATCTGATGGCCTTAGAATGGATGCCAATATTTGAAAAGCACATGTCAGATTTCTCACCTTAGCTTTAGCAAAAAGCCATATTGATTTTTCAAAAATATTCCTGGGAAACTTCTCAATTGTTGCAGTTTCTTAAATTTATTTTAAGAGATAAAAAAAAAAAAGAGATATTAGTATGATAGTGAGAATTCTACTTCAACAAATACAATCAATTGCTGTTATTTAAAATGCATTGATTGCCTGTAACTTTTTTTTTAAGATAAAGAGTGTGCATTTACTTAAGTGCAAATATAATACCACTTTGGGCATAGAATTGATCTATTTATCTGAGATGTTACCAAAATACCTCACTTGCAGCCAGGGAAAGCTTTGCTTGGAAGATCTAAGATTATTGGAAAAGAGCCGTGAATCCCAACTCTTTCCGTGTTTGGTTACACATTTTAACTCTGAAGATATGATTTTATTATCTGTAACTGAGCTCTGGTCTCTTTGAGCATATATTCCTGCTGATGGTGTTGACAGAGGAGTGGACCTTACATTAGCTTATTAACTGTAATCTGAACTCTTCTGGTTTAAAATAAGTTGCTCTCCTTTGAATATTCCATCCATAAAAAGTTTAAGCATATTATCAGGGCTAGTCCACCCTTCGAAAGGTCTCTTCTCACTCAGACTCTCTGTTTTGATACCTCAGTTCAAAGTGAAGTTTTCTAAACTCCGCGTAAGGCATTGTCTGTACACACCTTCTTGCGTGACTGGGCCCTGACAGTCACTCTCGGACCCATGGCTGCTCAGGTGCACCTGGCTTAGCCTGGTTTTTGGCCATCAGGTTGATTCACTGACGATGACTGTGCAGCTCTCCACAGCCTCTCATCTCAAAGTTACCAGATTCTGCTGCTACCTATTCCAACTTGGGGCACCTTGCAGGTCACGAGTTCTCAGAGTTACCTCATGTGCGCATGCTCGGAGAGTGTTTGAAGAACTCTGTAGCTCTTGCATGCTTCAAGAAAGCTCCGAGTTAGATCCCTGTGGCACCATCTCCAGCTCTCCTTCTGCCTACGAATTGTTGAGCTGCTGCTTCTATTTTTCTGTGGTTATAATGTGCCCCAGGTTCCAGGTCTTCGCTTTCAACTCGCTCTGTGTCTTATCTTGTGTCTATTTTATCTTTTCCTCACCCGCCAAGTGGGGTCTTTGGTCCCTTATCAGAGACTTACTCAGTATCTTAACAAGCCTTCTCTTCTATATACTTATATTCCTGTTACTGTTACACACATTTAGTTCCTTTCTGAATGACAGTAAAACTGTCCTGGTATCATTTATATACTATATCCTCTCTACACTTTGGTTTTGGCAAAAAGCTATGCTTAGACCTCTAAATTTTATGCTGATATTTGGAAAAGAGCTCTTAAAATGTAGACAAAAATTAACACCAAACTCTATTATCTTCTGGTAAGTTAAAAATATCTAATTTGAAACTCAAAATTAACCAATAAATACTTTATTTAGGCTGAGTTTAAACTTCCTCTGATACAATGCATAATCAATGGATATGGAAGCCAGGGTCCGACTAAGATTATTGGAATAGAATTCTATTGATTTTTCTGCAAAAATGTTACCTTAATTTCATCCTACCCCAGTAAAACACTGTTTCCTTGAAAAAGATACTTAATTTTATGCCATTTTGTACTAGAAGTTGAAAGCTAAGTATTGCCCAACTTGATTTTTCTATCACTTGCCATTTCTCCATCTGAACACTAGAGGACATTAGTCCTACCTTAGAACGGTGATTTTCAGTGATTTTCAGTTTGCATCAGGATCACCTGCAGGGCTTGGTGAAGAAAATTCCTGGGACCTAGTCTCAAAGTTTCTGATTCAGTAGGTCTGCAGTGAGCCCAAGAATATTCATTTCCTTCACTAGTAGCCATGCCAGCAGTGTGGGCAAATCTATCCTTAAGCAGTTATGCATCATTTTCCAGTTGTGCGTCACAACTGCATCTGGTTCAAGAGGAATGCGGGTGTCCACACATCCTAAATAATGACAAGACTCTTCTCTGAGTTCCCAAGACATCTCCAGAGTGATTTCGTGTCTGCCTTACCAGCAGCGCATTTTTTTCTTTTTTCCTCTCCTCTCCTTTCCTTTCCTTTCCTTTTTTCCCATCTGAAATTTCTTCCCCTGCTCCCCATCCTGTAACCTGATTCTTCCTTGGCACGATATCTTATTTCCCCTCAAAGGTCATGACCTTGGGTTCAAATGACTAGCCTTCTATTTTTCCCCCCAGGAACTGGTAATGCCTCTGTGATGCCAGTATAAATCCCCATAAGTAACAGATCTGGAATGTTTTCATCTCTATTGTCCAGTAATAGCTAAGGTCTTTCCCTTCATATCATTCTAACTTCATAAATTCGCTGGTGTTATTCAAAAGGCTTTCAAGAAGTCTGAAAGTAAATACTGAAACACCGTGTTGGTCATTTGGATGGAGTTCTGAAAAATCACGTGGCATAAGTGAGAATCACTTCCCTGAGATGATGCATGAACAACCTGTAGGAAGTTGATGAGAAGTATAACCTACATGGCTCTTCAGTCCAGCACACATGAAACACATGCTCGTGTGGGGACTGATACACTTCAAGCATTGGTGTGACTCCCATTTAGCTCTATGAAGGTGGTGTGACCCAGGCTGGCCAGGCTTAGGACGCTGTATTTGCTTCTCCGTACATGGCCTCTGTTAAGTCTCATCTTATAACAGTGTCACCTAAATCCATTCAGCGCTAGATAAGTTACATCTTCCTGGGGCCAAGTCATACATCTTCTTCTCTCGGCTCTTCAATTCTTGTTGTGACAGAAGCTTATATTCTGCTACGTTAAGTGCCTTCCCTTTTGCTTTTCAAGAATATTCTAGTCTCTTAACAAAGCCCAGCCTTAATAAATCAAAAACTTTGACTTTAAAATGAACTCTCGAAAGCCTACATGGGGAGGATATTTTTTCTTTCTTTCTTTTTCTATTCCTGCCATAATAAAGCTTCTCAAGGCAGTGTGCGTAACTCAGGTGTGGTCTGGATGTTCTGTAACTAAGGCAACATGACCTTAGGTGTAGGAAGCAGTCACCTTGATTCATTGCTATAATTCCAGATAAGGAATAGCTAAGGCATAAAAATTAATATAAAAATGCAAAGAGCAGTAGTCAGTAAACAATTCTTCAAAACAGATGCGTGTTACAATTTCACAAGAGGATACCTCTTAGTTGTAAGAACATGATAATCCAGGACACAGTTTCCTTCTGTGATAGACATAGAGTCTTACTGATCATTCTTGGCCCAGTGCTTAGCACAGCGATTTTAATATTATGAATTTCAATTTTTCAAAAATTGAATAAAGTAACAGAAGAGGTAGATGTATATACTAGGGCATCCTGGCCACTTTAGTTTTTTACATTTGTGGAAAATGACAATAATCTCAGGTATTGGGGATTCATTTATGGTAGAGTTTCTCAAAGTTTTGGAATTTTGGATTCTTCTATATATCTAAAAATAATTGAAGATTTCAAGTAGCCTTTTTATGTGAGTTATAGCTATTAATATTTACAATGTTAGAATTTAAAATAGAGAAATGTTTAAAGTATATATTCATTTAAAATAATAATAAACCCATCACATGTTCCTTTAAATACATTTTTAAACAAAGTAACGTGACTTTGTAGATTGCAAAACAATTTAGTCAAAGAGTAGTATTAATTTTTTTGAAAATTTTTTTAATGTCTGTTTTAATAGAAGACAGTAGGATTCTCACATCTGCTTCCACATTCAACCTCTTAGGACATCACGTGCCATGTAGCTCTGGAAAACTCACTGTATACTCATGAGACAAAGAGTGTGAAAAAGAGAAATGAAGTCTCAGTGTTAAGAAAGTAATTCGATATTATGGAACTCCTGAAAAAGTAGCCTAGGGACTGGTTTCCCTAGGGAAACCCAGGGATCCCCAGACCACATTTTGAAAATGTTGGGCAGGTTATTTATTGATAGTTTTCTTGTTTCGTTGTAGCCCTTAAACACAATACCTTCACAAAAGAAAAATAAGTAAAAGAGTGAAAGAGAGGAAAATGAAGAAAAATACAATAAACTCAAGCCACTTTTTAAAGTGGCTCCTACATTTTTCTTTTGACTCAGTAAAAGATTATTATATTCTTCTTAATTGGAAAATGACAATTTATCATCCACATAACAGAAATCAAAATATTGTGGAATTCGTAAGTTCCATTTTTAACATCAGTTACAGTCGTTTCTCTCAAGGAAAATCCCCGATAAGATTTAAAATTTTTTTAAAAGAGACATAGAAGTTATTGTACATCAATCAAATTTGTACCTTGTTCAAGCAACTCTCAAGTGTGCCTAGGTACAAAGTGTCATTAATTCAGTCTAGAAATATACAACTGAAAGACAGGTGGCACCAAATTTAGCTTGTAATTCATCACCATTGGTTTCCAGATGTAAAGCACAATAATGACTGCCAGTATGATAAATATGTGGATATATGAGGATTTCTCATGTATAATTTAGAAATATCAAGTTGAAAATGAAGTTAAAATAATTAGTAATATTTGTGTATGTTCCTTATGGTTCCATATCTGCTCTACTGAATTTTTAGAAAGCGTGTTTGTATGTACATGTGGTATGCATACGAGAGACACACACAGAAAGAAAGGTACAGAGACAGAGTAAATATAAGTAAATTAGGGCCTAGAATATGCTAGGATTCATGTATTTTTCTCAGTACATAAATCAGAGGAAGTCAGAATTTGTGTTTGGAGTTGAGACTTAGGTACTAGAATATTAGAGACTTAAATATTTCAGTAGTAAAGGGTCAAGAAATAGATTGTTATGATCCATGTTTCTGCCAGTTATTTGTATTCATATTATGTCAAGTGATTTATCTGCCTTCCTTGGGAATCATCGCTCAACATTCCAAGTCACTAGCTCCCTATTAATATCATCTTAAAGTCCTTTACAACTCAAGTTGAGTGGCTCTGTGCCTTTGGAATAAAAGATTTTTTCCAGAGTGGTCCAGTTAACCTGCTATTCTGTGACCTGTGTTTCAAGGAGAATTAACATAGCATCATAATTCATATATCTTCATCTCAATGTTTTATTCTTCACTCGAAACAATATTTTCTCCCTGTAACAAATTGAAGCTTTTCTCCTAACAGCTTGGAGAGCACTGCAACTGAAAATTAAAATAATGTTGAGATCTGGAAAGCTAACTTTGTAAACTCCTTTAAACTAGAGTATTTTCAACTCTTTTTATTAAAATGAATAAATTCTAAATTGATCTTTGCCATCAAACATTTCTCCAAGAAATGTTTTGCCTGAAAGATTGAGACTACTTAACATATTTACTTCCTAGGGAACACGTCACCCTTAAAGCAAAGCAGCATCACTAAACATTACTAAAAGAAACCTCACCATATCAATGTCTTTCACAACAGAAGGCTCTGTCATTCTCTGAACGTGCAAGTGGTATGTGATCATGAACATCTCATTAAAAGCATCTGTGCAAAGTTTCCAGATTCATGCCATGATTTCTACATATTCGATAATTTATCATAGTGCCATCTGTTTAAAAAAACATAGTTGCCAACGTGGATGGATTATCAAGAAAATAAATTATTTTATGTCTTTATGTAAATACTCTGGATGATATATGCATATGAAGTCTGCATAGATCATTAGCTTTTAAAGGCCAAATAACACTGCAAAGATGGAGTAACCATTGAAAATAAACATAATTTCAATCAAAGCAGTAACTCTTAACTAAAATGATAACCAAGTGTTTGTTGTTCTGGTCAGTTCATGAAAAAAAACCACAGTATAAAAAAATAACAAAGTGGTAATATTTTGGGAAAAATCTCTGTGTATCTATCTAGATTTTTTTTCTCTCTCTTGCCATTTGTACTGGTATCATATAGGCATAACTTATTTCCTTAGAAACAGGGTATATACACATGATTATTTAATTTGTATGTAATTATAACGTTTACTCCTAAGCACTCTGTGAAAATAGAATGTGGCTTATCTGAGATCTCATATCTCACAATTGTTTGAGAACATGACTTTAAATTGTGGTTCATAGGAAGTCCGCCTATAAGGAATTTTGAAGTTATGTAGTCTGGTTCTTTTATTTTATGGATGGGGAACTTATTATTCAGAGTGATTAAGTGTTCATTGTGACAGAGACAGTTGAATTAGTCTGGGTTTTCCAGAGAAACAGAGAAAAACAGAGAAAATTTATTTTAAGATTTTAAGGAATTGTCTCACATAATTGTGAAGGTACAAATCTAAAACCTCCAGGATAGGGCAGCATGCTAGAGATCCAGGGCAGAACTGAAACCTGAATCCAAAGGCAATGCACTGACAGAATTCCTTCTTGCTCAGGAATGGTCAGTCTTTGTTCCTTTAAGTCCTTCACCTGATTGGATGAGGCTCACCCATATTATAAAGTAGCCTGTTATACTCAAAATTTAATTATTTAAATGTTAATCTCATCAAAAATACTCCTTTACAAAATCTTCAGAATAATGTTTGGCCAAATATCTGGGCACCATTACCGAACCAACTTGACACATAAAAATTAACCATCATGTTAATGTATATGCTTCACTTTCAATCCTTAATTAATAGTGATTGGAGAACTATTTGGGTTTTTACATATTTTCTTCCACAAGTATTTGTTACACAATACCCCCGCTTTAAGGAATTCAGTATGAAATTGCCATTACAGAGTATGTTTTTTAAAAATGTCTTAAGTACATGACTTCTCCATTAACTGGACTGATGCCTCCTTAAGTTAAATAACCAGTTTTAGGGTGTTATTTAAGTACTAGATAACACTTTTGTCAAGAAGTTTTTACACTGCTTATAAAATCTGTATGTGATCTTTACTCTAGATCTATTGTGAAAGAAAAGAGACATTAGTTTGTTAGAGTAAGAATATTACTAAAACATTTGCACCATAATTTGCGAATGTTGAGAGGAACCTTCTCAAATAGACTAGGTGACAACATACTTTAATTAAAGGTACATTTCAGCCCTTAATAGACCATTCTCTTATATTTCTGTGTCTATTTCTGCCATTATTTCTCTGCTTTTCAACTGAGAATTATCCTTCAAAACAAAACTTAACCATCTTCTGCTCTGCTATTTTTTGTTGGCCCCCTTTCTCCATGCTCCCAGGTTGCAATCCTGCCAATCTCCTGTGACATCATTTACTAGTTTAAGCAGGTCATTATTTCCTCAACAAATATATTTTTTAAAGATTCTATTTATTTATTTGACAGAAAGAGAGAGAGAGAAAGGCTAAGCCCAAGCAGGAGGAGCAGCAGACAGAGGGAGAAGCAGGCTCCCCGCTGAGCAGGGAGCCGGATGTGGGACTTGATCCCAGGACCCTGAGATCATGACCTGAGCCAAAGGCAGACGTTTAACTGACTGAGCCACCCAGGTGCCCCTCTTCAACAGATATTTTAACACACTTAGTTCTCTACAAAAAGTATTTATATTATCAAAGTACTAAGTCAAAAATGTATGGAGCTATGAAAGGAAACTTCAATAATTTAGGACTGGTCTTGGGGAATTTATTAACTGAAATAGAATTTAACTTTCTAATGGGAGTAAGTGTAGATTTCACTGTGACAGTATATTTGTTAATGTCTCTTCCTTCTTAATTAAAAAAGCAATGTTTATCCAATGTTATGTTTTAAAACACAATATCAAAGTCTCCTTCAAATTTCTCTCAATAATAGTTGAAGCATGTGATGTTTGATTTCGACAATTGTGTTAAGAGCTGAATAAAATATATTTGAGATATATAATGTTTATTATTCCAGGTGTAAAATATTTGATGAAATGTGTTGTGCCTCATTCACCTTTTTCTCAGTGGCACCCGTCATCTGCTATAATTGGCAATACTGAACAATTGTTATTTTAAAAACACTAAATAAAGTGGATACACTATAGGACTGCTATTAAGAAGACTTGATTTTGGATTTCTGCCAAGGCTAACCATAATAATGTTACAAATTTATTTTTCTATATCCTCAGTACTTTTTAAACACTCATTTTGCCACTAACAAATATTTATATGTCACTAAATTTAAGGGCCCCATGCTATCTTTGTTTCTTCCCTTTAAAAAGATTCTGATTTAAATATCTCTCAGTAGCAAGTGTTTAACAATATAAGTGGATTCATCACCAAAGATTTTAAAAGAATATATCTAACATAGAAATAACAACACAAGCAACACAATGTAAATTTGTATAAATTGTGAAGGCTGTATTTGACATTTAGGTACCTCTTACTTTGAAAATTATGAGAATAAAGTATTAATACCTTATATGTGGACAGAATTGCATATTGTAGTAAACACATTCACTCATGTTCTCAAACGTAATCCCCCTCCCAAAAATCTGTGAGACATTTAGGGCGCTTAGTGTTAACTGTATAAAGACAATCTAATTGGCACAGTTTTCAAGAAGGATTACCAAATTCATATCTTTTAGTTTAGGAACTAGCAGTTGCCCAATCCTAGTATGGCAAAATGTGGCTGGGGAAAGTAGGGAAAATGGCTTACTTTGGTAAAAATCACAGAGGCCTGTTGACATGATGACATCCTTTAGTGTTTTACGATAGGCAAACCACCAGAGTTTGAAAATTCAGTGTATTCACCACTGCTGTGTAGCAAATTACCACAAATGTAGAGGCTTAAAACAAAACGAATTTGTCATCCTAAAATTTCTGTGGGTCAGGAGTCTGGGTCCAGCTTAGCTACCTTCTTTGCTTAAAAGTTATAAACTATTTGTTTATAATGATATAATTTCTAAATATCACGGTCTCATAAGGCCGCAGTAAGGGTCAGCTGGAGATGCAGTCTTAACTGGAGGCTTGACTGGGAAAGACACTGTTTTCAAACCCATTCAGGTTTTTGGCTAAAGGTTGGAGGTCATCCTGCTAGAGGCTGTTGTCGTTCCTAGAGGCTGCCACAGTTCCTAGTCATGGTGACGTCCCCAACAAGGAGAGTCTAGAGCAAGTGTGCTCACGAGATGGGAGTTTTATTTAATGTAACATACCCACAGGATTGCCATCCATCATCTACCTTTGCCAACTTCTATCATTTAGAAGCAAGTCACTGGTCCTGTCCACACTCAGGAGAGTTTTCCACAAAAGCACGGACCACAGTTGACTGGAATCAGAGTGTGGGAGCAGAGGGACCTCAGAGTATGTCAGCTGGATTCAGTTGAGATAGGTTTTATCAGTCCAGATAAAAACAGCTGAAGTAAAATCTTCTCTCAAGTTTTATACCACTAGCAAAATGATGACGCTAAGACTTAACAATAAATCTTTCTTTTTCCGGGAATGAAAACCTTAGTATGGTGGAAAGTTTATATCTGGCTCTTCTTCTTGGCTCTGGGACTTCTATTCCACATTTCAGCGTCATAAGCCAGTTTCACCCTGGCTCCAACCCCCACCCCAGCTTCATCCCTGGCCTCCACTCAGTATTCACCACTGCACCTTGCTGGTGGATGACGTGTTTCCGATGCCTGCACTCTACACCTGCTTCTGAGATTTAACATAAAGAGAGGCAAGCCATGGGAAATAGGCCTCTAGGATATTGTCTGAGAAGGGAGACCTCAAGGCAAGCAGAAAATAAAATAACTCAATAAAGAGCAGGGGAAAATTGAAGAACAGAAAAAATATGATTAAAATGAAAAAAAAAAGCCTCTCCTCCTTATGTTCTGCATGTTATAGCTGGGATTTTTAAAATTGCAGACATGGCTATAAGTACAAAATTGTAGGTGGCAAATGACTACCCTGAGGGCTGCATATTTTAAAAATGTAAAAATGAAGAAGGCTGCTCTATTTCTCCCCCTTTGTGCACGAGCAGAGGTGATCCTGGATGGAGGTGAGTGTGGATGTGATATAAAGATCTGGATGAAGGGGCAAGAAGTCCAACTAAAGCCCAAACCAATCGTTGACGTGAAGGGGCCAGAAGCTGAGGTACAGGCCTGAAGTATGAATCCAGGGACCAAACAGGTTCAAAGACATAGCTGAGTACTAGGGCCATTGCAGTGTTATCCTGGGAAAATACCTAAAAACTGGGTTGTGTTTCTGGATGATTCCTTGCTGCTCGATTAGCCGGCTGCATGTGTCAGGTGTATAACAGAGAATGGCAGACAGAAGACAGAAGACACGTCCCTGCAGCACCAGAGAATCCTGAATGTCCTTTACTTTTGTCATCCTATGCGTGACTACTCATTCATTCATCAGATATAGTAGGAAATAAAAGAGACAAAAATACCTTCTCTCCTGGACTTTCTATTCCACTCAGGGGAATCAAACTCTCATGTAATAAACATGTATGTTATATAGTGATAGGTGATAGGTGATGTGTTCCATGGAAAACAAGTAGTAGGGCAAGGGGGTCCAGAAGGATTGAGCGCATTATTAGGCTTCACTGAGAACATGACATTTAAAAGAACTCTTGAAGGAAGTGAAGGTATGAGCTAAACAGATACACTGCGAGGTGGGGTCATACGTGTTGTGTCTGAGGAATAGAAAGAAGGCACGTGTGTCTGGAGTGCAGTGAACAACAGGGTAAGTAGTGTTAGATTAGGATAGAAAGGTAATGGGAAGGCTTATCACACAGGATCCTGTAGGCTGTGTTTGGGTTTTACCCTGAGTGAAATGAGAAGCCATTGGAAAATTTCAACAAGCACCAAGAAGCCTGGAGACTTCATCAGTCATGTTGTACCTACAAACAGGTTTCCATGTCCTCTCGCATTACTGATTTCTGTCCCTACTCCTTTCTACCTCCAAGTAATAATAATCCTATCAGATATACAGAAGTCTTCTGACCTTGTCTTTGCCCAGCAGCACATAGCCATGTGCGTCCTTGAAAATGGTTTGGAAAGTAACATACAGGGATTGACAAAGACCTTTTTAACCAAGCATTATTGGATGAATTGCTTTATAATTTTATTAATTTTTCATGTTGATATTTGGTATTATAACAACATTTTAAAAGTCTAAGTCTGCAAAGAACTCTTCTGATGAATTTGTACATCACCAAAATCCAATGATAGTGATCTGTGATGCATAACGTCCAAGACTGAAGCCAGTGATGCCTACAATTCATATCCTGATTTCACATATTTTCTGCTTATGTATTTTATCTCTTTCTGAAGTAGGGAAGGACCCTCTTTTGCACTCCTGATTTCAATGTTTCCTGAACATTTATTTCTTTTTCTTCCACCACTAGTTTTACTCACACAGGCAGAGCCAATTGTCTGGTTGCTGGGTAAAAGGTAGGATTACGGATTTTTTGGTTTGACCTATCTATCAAAAGATACAGGGACTGGGAATTTTATCTCCTCTGCCGTATCCATTTCAAACCAGTGTAAGTAAGACAGACAATAGAATGAGAGTGTTTGCTCTACAGACTTCACCCTTTCCCAGCCTGAACTGAGGTCTGTCCTTTTGACTCTCATTTAAACTGTATGGACCAAGGTAGCCTTGAAAAGCTGACATTTTGGCCTTTTTTGTCTTTTTCTCAGTGTTAGAAATGTTGGGGTTGGTCAGGGATGTTTGTTAGGTTTCTTTAAATCCCAGATATTCTTCATAGATTAAAATCCTACATTGGTCTCGAGATGCAAAATATTTGGAACCATGATAATAAGAGAGGATATCCTTGAGAAGCCATGATTTTTCCATTGTTTGCAGCTATGTGCTGCAATTTTCCTTGTAAATCTCATTCTGCAATGGTAATATGCTGCTACTAGGTGAGAATATTGCCACAGAGTCTAGACTTCAATACTTCATCTCTTTTGACTGAGCCAGAAGAAGTAGGCATATCATTTATGTCACACAAAAAATGAACAGTGTGTAACTATCTTAAATTGTAAACAGAAGATATCAACATAGATCACTCTCTTTTTAATTGATGAAAATTTATATATGGGAAATATATGCAAAGATCTTATTTGTGTAGTTTAGTGAGTTTTTACCAATGCACACATCCATAAAGCCAACCCCTCAAATGGGATACATAACATTTCCATTACCTCAGGAACTTTGAGGTAACTTTTACATTATACAATTTTTTTTTACGTTATCTTTTTTTTAGGGGGATAGGGTATATACAAAAATGGGAAAAACTTATTTAGAAAATATGAGAATATTTAGGGTTAAGTACAGTTCAAAAAGCATCCTTCCTCACAAATCACATGAGGGGGACGCTATATGTCCTATGTCTGCCTGTAGAACGTCACTTATGAGATTGTGTTGTGCAAATGAATGCTCTGAATGGAAAAAATGGGTGAAAAACGTAGAATATTAAATGAAATAATAAGCCCCCAGAAACAATATGACACTTCAGTGTTTCTCAAAGGGTATCTCTTGTCGAAACATTAATCTTAGATACAAAGAGACTATCTATCTTAGATACAAATAGACTATCTGTTGTTCTGAAGGCACAAGTCTTCCCATGGGATCTTTAGCCTTGTTGGTAGACCAAACTGCAGGACAGATGCAGTTTAGCTAAGTGACAGGGTGCTTCTCCATCTTATCAGTTGTCTCCCACGTGTGGCACAACAAGTGAGTAAAGAGCTATCTGTGTGGGTGGTTCCTCTCTGTGGAAGAACTTCCACTACTCTTAGGATATTTCTCCCCTCTCCCAGCTTTATTGAGATATAATTGACATATAAGATTGTATAAGTAAGAGGTATACAAAGTGATGATTTGATACCAATAATAATTGTAAAATGTTTACCACGGAATTAGTTAACACATTCTATCATCTCACATAACTACCGTTTGTAAGTGTGTGTGTGGTCAGAACATTTAAGATGTATTCTCTTAGCAACTTTCATGTATATGATATAGTATTGTTAACTACAACCAACATACTGTACCTGAGATCCCTAGAACTTACTCATCTTATAATTGGAAGTTTGTACCCTCTGACTAACCTCTCCTCATTCTCACAACCTCCAGTCTCTGGCAACCATTCTGTTTTCTATTTCTGTGAGCTTGTCTTTTTAGATTCCACATATAAGTGATATCATTTAGTATTTGTCTTTTTCTGTCTGAATTATTTCACTCGGCATAATGTGTGTTTTCATCAAAAGGAAGGAAATATAAATTCACTCTTGAAGATTAAGAAATTACTCTTTCTAGGCATTTCAGCTGAATTTTTCCAGCTAGGCATATTTTGATATTTTTTGCTCCCCTAAAATGGCTTAGCAATCTGCAATATTTATAAAAATGCAAATTGCCTTCATAAAATAGCTCTAAAAATTTTATATGTTAAGAAAATGATCAACCAAGAAACAAAACAAAACTCAACAACTCAAACAAACAAAATTTAAATGAAATACTATCAAAAAAAAATACTAATCATTAAGGGAAGCTGCTTCTAAGTATCTTTACTATGAAGTGCTATTCTATTCCTGTTAGGTGATGATGATGATGATAGCAGAACTTAATGGCTCCTTCCTAGTGCCAGACCTTGAGCTAAATGTTTTGCATGAATCACCTCATTGCATCCTCACCTAGAAATAGGCACCATTATTATTCCTGGTTTGTGGTTAAATAAACTGAGACTTAGCTATTAAATTAAGTAATGCCCGAGGTGGCTTAACTGAAAAATGGCAGATCCAGTAATCAGAACTAAACAAGTTCCAAAGACCTTGAACTCAACTCTCATAGCAATGTTTCTCCAGATATAAGCCATGAACCATTTGCATCAGTGTTAATAAAAAATGCAAGGTCTTTGGCCTCACACAAACTCTTTTATGTATATGTCCAAAGTGAATAATTGAAATTGGCCAAGTTCACAGTAATTCTTAAAACTCAATTGCAATGTATATGCTTTCATAGTAGCCAACATATCTGCAAAGACAAAGAATGAATAATAAGAACCATTTTACCTATTACATCAGTTTTTGGAATGGGATAGAAAGAATTTGTGTCTGCTTCCATTATCTATGAAAATTGCCTAAATATGATGGCATTAGGAGAAGTGACTTATTTTTACTAAATATGGAATTCCTTTTTTTTAAATATTTTATTTATTTATTTGAAACAGAGAGAGATCACAAGTAGGCAGAGAGGCAGGCAGAGAGAAAGGGGGAAGCAAGCTCCCTGATGAGCAGAGAGCCCGATGCGGGGCTTGATCCCAGGACCCTGGGATCATGACCTGAGCCGAAGGCAGAGGCTTTAACACACTGAGCCACCCAGGAGCCCCCTAAATATGGAATTCTTCTTATTGTATCATAATCCAATGGTTCTCAAATATTTGCCTGTCCCTCCACACACCTAAGTAATAAAACGTGCTGTTAGTAAGAGTGGCTGACTGAAGCAGGGAGATGAAATAGGGTGTCTATAAAAAAAGAACACTGTTGGTGGAAGGCCTAGTTAATTAAAATGATCTCCCTAGATCATTCTGATACAACCCCTAGTTTAGCTGAGAAGCCTTAATGTCATTTTTGTCAACCACTACTACTGCTCATTTCAATAATGTGCTATTTTGAATCTTGGTTAAAAAAACTCTTGGATTGTATTACCGGCAATATTCATAAAAGTATTTATTTGTAAATCAAAAATCATATATGTAGTAACTGAACCATAAGACATTCAAGATTTCAAGATTTCAAGAGGCAGAGTCCATTTTATCCAAAGTCCACTCTCCCAAGAGGAGAGTCCATTTTATCTTATTTCATTAAAGGAGGATCAAAAATTATTTGCTATTCAATGAAAGAAAAAGTGTGTTGTTTCGATACAGACTTATAGCTAATAAATTTTACTGTGTAAATTAAAATATTTACACAAAAAAGAGACTTATAAAATATTGCCTATGCTGACATAGCATATGCTGTTTGATATGAACATATAATTTACAGAAAATTCAATTATTTCTCAAATCATATTGCACTCCCTACTACAAGTTCTAAATATTTTGATGTTGAAAAATTAATGACCAGCTCTAGTTTGGTCTGACAGATATCCCCAAATTACATTGTCAGATATCTGAGTTATTTATTCTGAATAAAACCACGATGCCAAATGTTGCTACAAAGTGTAGAGGAAAATGTGTCATATCAATTAAGATGAAATCAGTAATGATCCATATGTTAAAAAGCCATAATTGCCAAGGCTGAGTCATTACTTAGGAACTTGAGTTTTATATGTTCATGAATATATCAGTGACATATTAACTCTTCTCCTCCTTTTGGGTCTATAGAGAAGAGTGATATAAAAGAAAAAAAATACTACTACTTTTTTGTCACCAAATTTCACGCAGTTTTTGAATTAAAAAAAAACCTTATTACAAATGGATGCTCTTTATACATGCCTTTATAATCATAGCTCTACATTTCCACAGGGGTATAGGTATTGTCACAAGAGAGTATCAGAAATCATCATTTTCTTTGTATCTTTTACACAGCACATTGCCTCTTGAAATCTTGTCTGTATCGCAGCTGGCTCTGAGCATCTTTTATCAATCCTACTGAACTATAAGCTCTTTGAAGGTAGAGTCATAGTGTTATCTTTGTTTCCACATTTGTTGCATAGAGACTTGACAGTGGTAGATTCAGAGTAAAAAATTGTACTTCCCTGTATTTGTTCTTCACAGGAATGACCTGAGCAGAGAGGTTATGAAAACAAGTATTCCATTTCTGTGCTGTAAACCATGGGAGATCCAGGACCTGTGGTTTCTACAAGCCGTTATCACAGAACGCGGCTATTTATAGTTGTCCGAAACACTCATCTCAACAACACAAACATTTAGAAAGCATTTTCTCATGTGGATATGACTGTATTAAAATTTCTCACGTTTTTCTCTCTGATGAGTTGTGGGAATTACTTAATATACTTATTCACCACCTGCTCTATGCCTGGCACTGAAGGGAGAAGAAAATGTAAGCCTGTTCCCTGTAGCTCTCACAGACTTTCCTGAGCCTCTCAGAACTGTAGCAATCAGCCTTAGGTTACCCAGTGAGGAGCACTGCAACATAGGGTGGACGGAGAGAGAGGTAGAGTCTAGACATCGTCTGTGTGCCCCGCTAGAGCAGTGCTTAGATGCTGCTGAAACGTAGTGCGTTGTTTCAAAGTATGTTTCCAGCAGAAGACTGTGGGTCATGCATTTACTATGAAGTCAGCTCTCTTTTTCTTGAACATTTTCAAACAGAATTTGAATGGGTTTTTATTTTTATGAAGGATTTTCCAGTAGAGATTTTATGATAGAGCATTAGAGTTGATGTTCTGGGTTATGTGGGATGGGAAGGGAGAAGAAGCTGAAGTAGTAAATCTTCCCATGTCTCAGCCGACCATGTTTCTATTTGTCTGGGATCAAGTTGCCAAGCCAGAGTCGGAAAATCTGGGCACCTAGGTCAGAGAAAAAGGTTATGGAAGTACAAAGATGGATTCAGTAAAATCCTAAGTTAAATACATATTCTCAAATAGTACTAATTTATCCCTATTACTGCATTTGTCAAACCCAAATTAGACTAATATTTTATATATTAGTGATCTCAAATTATACTTCTGTTCTATGGAAATAATAGATAACACATAAATAATTAATATCTTCCTATATTAATTGAAAATTGTGAATCAAAGTATAACTTATATTTCAGTTAGCATTAATATTTTGACTATTAAACCCCAATAGCTGGACCTTTCAGCTAAATAAAATTTTCTTTCTTTTACAAAAAGAGAGCTGTGAAGGAAAATATAATAAAACAAACTGATTTTTAATTCCAAACTACAGACTATTTTTGCATTTAGCCAATCTACTTAACAATACAGAGTGTGATCTTAAATAGCTATTCAAGAATGTGAACCTAAGACCCTTATATAATATAAATTACAAATAAATTTTATTAACTTTTACCTGCAGAGATGGGAATGCGGTTTGATATAATTGAACAAATGTGTTCAATGAGAGCTGGAACAATAAGGAAGGAACTGTCTTAACATATGATGTTTCCAGAGAAAAAAGGAGCAAGAATTATTTTCTCTCATTAAGAGAAAATGAAGTGAGAGAATTTCCTAGGGCTGGTCCTTAGGCAGGAGCTCATCTCATTTGTACCAGTAATTTTCTGTATTAGTTATCACATATATTCTCTCTGAATACAGGAAAAGATGAGCATACTATGGAAACTTGAAATAAAATTATCACTGCTAAAACAGAAGTTTCCCATATACCTTAATTATAATTCATCCCTCTTTTTGCTCCCATGACCTATTTAATTTATTCAACACTTTATTCTTTTTTATTCAACACTTTAATACTTTCTGCTTTTTATTGAAATAAATTGTCCTTAATACTAGTATCTAAATATAATAATCTATATAGTTTTAAAAGTCAGACTGAGAGTCTATCTTATTCTCCCTTATCTTTCCTACATAACCTATTTTGGACTCACAAAGGACCTCATAATTGTTAACAGTAATTCAGTGATTTCCCAATAGTTGGCTAGCGTAGGAGGAAGTGCGGGAAGTAGAGAAAATAATGCTCTCGTGCATTGAATATTGTCATTATCTGAAATGATCCTCAATTTCCAAAGAATTAGGAATTAAATAGTTACTAATAAAAAGAAATTGGATATAATCTTCTCCTTATCCAGAGGCAGAACCTAAGAATCAACTAAACAGAACTTCCTGATTCTGTTAATCTTGCATTAATCAGCAGGATTGCCTTAGAGAGAAATTACTGTGACTCTAGTGGTGAGTCAGACAATTTTACCAATAAAGATTCAGTCGTTCTTTGAACTATTTTAAAGTATTTGCATTGTGGATGTACTTATGCATTCCAGTGTTTCACCAATATATACCCAATTTACTAGAGTGAAGAAAATGTGTTCAAGCTTTTAGTCACATCAAAAAAGGCTGATTTAAAATTTAGGTAATAGAATTAACTAATAACTGGCATGGGTGTTTCACTAAATCTAGATACTGAAAAAAAAAATTATCTCCTGTGGTAAAATGGTAGACTATAAATATACTAAATCCAAGCAGAGTTCTGCTGAGTCATCTTAAAAGGGATGGTGGCACTAAGGTCTGGCTGACCAGATTAAGCTTTAATAAAGAAACTTTAATAGAGAATGTAGTGAAATGTGGTTACTGAAGGAAGAATAAGATATCACCAAAACAAATTAATTAATTAATTAATACACATACTCTACGATCAAAGGGCTGTGCTAAATTTTAAGAATACAGAAGTAAATCCTATCCTCATGGTCATAAAATCAAATGAATACACAAAAATCAAATAAACATATGATAAACAAATGTGTTTATAAAATAATCATATACATATAATACATGTATACAATATATGTTCATATGTTCAAATATATTCCCATATGTATGTACCTATGTACATACATACATCTGTATATACAAGGATATCTTGGAGATATTGCAGTTATAAAGTGAATATTGTAATAAAGCAAGTCAAATGAAATTTTCTGGTTTCCCAGTGCATGTAAAAGTGATGTTTACAGTATATTGTAGCCCATTAAGGGTACAATGGCATTATGTTAAAAAGATATGTACATATCTTAATTTAAAAATGCTTTATTGCTTAAAAGTATTAGCCACCATCTGAATTTTTAGTGAGTCGTAATCTTTTTGCTGGTAGAGGGTCTTGCCTTGATGTTGATGGCTGCTGACTGATCAGGTGGTTACTAAAGGCTGGGGTGGCTGTGGTAATTTCTTAAAATAACAATAAAGTTTGCCACATCCATTAACTCTTCCTTTCATGAATGATCTCTCTGTAGTACAGAAAGCTGTTTGATAGCATTTTACCCACAGTAGAACTGCTTTCAAAATTGAAGTCAATCCTGTCAAACCCTGCCACTGCTTTAGCAACTAAATTTATTTAATATTCTTAATATTTTGTTATCATTTTCACAATTTTCACAGCATCTTTACCAACAGAAAATCCATCTCAAAAACCACATTCTATATTCATCCGTAAGAAGTAACTCTTCATCCATTAAAATTTTTCATGCGATTGTGGCTATTCAGTCACATCTTCAGGCTTCACTTCTAATTCTAGCTCTCTTGCTATCTTCACCAGAACTGCATCACTTCCTCCACTGAAGTCTTGAACCCTCAAGTCTCCCATGAAGCTTGGAATCAACTTCTTCCAAACTCCTGTTCATGTTGATATTTTGACATCTTCATAATGTCATGAGTGTTCTCAATCACATCTAGAATGGCAAGCCCTTTCCAGAAGGTTTGCAATTGACTTTGCAGAGATCCATTGGAGGAATCTCTATCTATGGCAGCCATAGCCCTACAAAATGTATTTCTTAATAAGACTTGAAAATCAAAGTTATTCCTTGGTCCACAAAATATTGTGTTAGCAGGCATGGAAACTACATTAATCTTATCATGCATCTCCAACAGAGCTCTTGGGAGATGAGGTCGATTGTCAATAAGCAGTCATATTTTGAAAAAAATCTTTATTTTGAGCAGTAGTTCTCAACACTGAGCTTAACATATTCAGGAAACCACATTGTAAACAGATGTGCTGTCAACCAGGCTTTGTTGTTTCATTTATGGAGCACAGGCAGAGGTCAATTTAGCATGATTCTTAAGGACCATAGGATTTTCAAAATCATCAACGAGGATTAGCTTCAACTTACAGTCACCAACTCCACTAGCCTCAAACAAGAGGGTCAGCCTGTCCTTTGAAGCTTTGAAGACAGGCATTGACTTCCTAGATGAAAGTCCTAGATGGCATTGTCTTCCAATATAAGGCCGTTTGGTCTACATTGAAAATCTGTGGTTTAGTGTAGCCACTCTCATTAATTATCTCAGCTAGATCTTCTTGATAAATTGTTATAGCTTCTACATCAGAAACTGCTGCTTCACCTTGAATTTTTTTGTTATGGAGATGGCATCTTTCCTTCCACCCCATGAACCAACCTCTGCCAGTTTCCACCTTCTCTTCAGCAGCTTCCTCACCTGTCTCAGGCTTCACAGATTGAAAAGAGTTAGGGCCTTGCTCCAGATCAGGCTTTGGCTTAAGGGAATGTTGTGGCTGGTTGGATCTTCTATCCAGACCACTCAGACTTTATCCATCCCAGCAATAAGGCTGTTTCACTTTCTTAACATTTGTGTGTTCACTGGAATAGCATTTTTAATTTCCTTCAAGAACTTTTCCTCTGCACTCACAGCTTGACTAACTGCTTGGTGCAAGGACTAGCTTTCAGCCTATTTCAGCTTTCAACATGCTTTCCTCGCTAAGCTGAGTCATTTCTAGCTTTTGATTTAAAGTGGGAGACAGTGCGACTCTTCCTTTCATTTGAATACTTAGAGGCCATTGTAGGGTTCTTAACCAGCCTAATTTCACTCTTGTTATGTGTCAGGGAATAGGGAGGTCGGAGCAGAGGGAGAGAGATAGGGAGATAGTCAGAACACATACAACATTCCTTGATTAAGTTTGCCATCTTATATCAGCCTGTTTTGTGGTGCTCCCAAGCAATTCCAATAGTAACATCTAAGATCACTGATGACAGATCTTCACAAGTATAAGAAGAAGAAGAAGAAATTTTGATGTATTGTGAGAATTACCAAAATGTGACAGAGACATGAAGTGGCAAATTCTTTTGGAAGAATGGTGCCAATAGACTTGCTGAATGCAGGGTTGTCACAAACCTTCAAATTGTAAAAAACACAGAAGTTCAATACAGCAAAACACAATGAAATGATGTATGCAAAATAGTCAAGTTAACAGATAACAGAATGTTCTACTTTAGATTGGGCCATCAGGGAACATAGCTCTTGGGAGTTAATATTCATGCTAATACCTGAGGGGCATGCAAGAGCTAGCTAAAGGAAAAGGAGGAGCATTTCAGGTAACTGAACAGCAAGTTCGAAAGCCTCAAAGTGAGATAGAGATTTATCTGTTGGATAAAAGGAAAGCAGGTCAGTGTGACTGGAACCTAATAACGGAACGATCACTGAAAGGTAATTTTGTGCTTTTTGTGAAAGTGATTTTATCCTTCCAATTATTTGGGAGCAAAAATAGTGTTGGGTCTTCTCTCACCTTCCATATAAGCTATAAATAATTCTTGTAGGAGACACCTCTGAATATTTCCCGTTTCTGCCCACTTTTATCCCATATGTCCCAGCTATCATCATCTTTCACAGGGATTATTCCAAGAGCTTCTCAGTGATCTCCTCATTTCACACTTGTTCTGGTTCAGTCTATTGTCAATGCACCAACCATTTCTCTGACCATATCTCTACCTCTGCTGTCCCTTCTCTTTGCTCACACAGCTAGCTCCAGTCACATTAAAAAGCCATAAACGTATACAAAGTTTTTCAAGATTTAGTTTCTCAGATCTCTTTTATGAAATTATTTAAAGAAGTTTTTGACAACATACATGTAAATGTTTACTATCATGGTTCCTAAGTTCTAATTAAATATTAGCAGCTATAAACATTATTATTGCTGATTATAGAATTGGCTAGTCAAGAGAAACAAAACATATTCACAGAGACTTACTTTTCTTGTTCTATTTCCAGTTAGTTGCCATAAGTTAACACAATACCATTTGATTTAAACAGTGCATTTTCTTTTATAAAGCACCTAGTCCAAGAAGTTATTACTTTTGTATTAATTTTTGTAGTAAATATGGAATGAATAGACAAACAATACTTGTTTTAAAAAGATTTTTTTATTTATTTGAGGTGAGGGAAGCAGAGAGACACAGTGACAGGGAGGAGCTGACTCCCCATTAAGTAGAGCCCAACATGGGGCTAGATCCCAGGACCCTGAGATCAGCACCTGAGCCAAAGGCAGACGCTTAACTGACTGAGCCACCTAGGCACCTCGAACAATACTTTTTTTTAATTGAAGTATAGCTGACCCACAATGTTACATTAGTTTCAGGTATATAACACCGTGATTCAATAACTCCAGAGGTTATTCTATGCTCACCACAAGTGTGGCTACCATCTATCACCAAACAACACCATTCCAATACCATTGATTGTATTCCCTAGGCTCTACCTTTTACCTCATGACTCATTCATTCCACAACTGGAAGTCTGTACCACCCACTCCTCTTCACCCGTTTTGCCCATCCCCTCAGCCCCTATCCTCTGGTAACCATCAGGTAGACAAATATCACTGAGACTCACTTTTGAGATGTTAAGTGACTGAAAACTTACAAAAATACCATCTGTTAAGGAAAGCTGCACTATAAGTCATGGGCACACGGACTTTACTTGGTATGTGGCTCCTGTATGTTATAGAATGAGTGAAAGTAACATGAGTTAACCTCCACAAACACTGAAGCTGAAGAGTGTAATCCATAGGATATTGCAACAAATGTATGGCTTTCTTTTATTACTCACTTGCAATTTTTCACTTTCTGTTTCTCATCCTTGCATCAAGTATGTGAAAGGAAGTAAAAAAGGGACTTGAAGAAAACTAACTCCAGTGCGACTCTCCGTCTGTTATTTTCAGACTGTTTGTTGCTTTTTAGATTTTTTTAATAGTATTTTATTTTTATTACTTAAAGAATGGATAGAAGGCACTTCATGATAGGGACCAATCATGCTTAAAAAAATAATGTTCTGTGTGCAGTAGTGAGAACGCCATCAATTTCACTCTCTGCAGTACTTACTACTTATTTGAAAGAAGCATTATGGGGCTTTATTGCCTCATCTGGTTCATTTTAAAGCTGGAGAACTATCTCCAGTCTCTATGCATTTAAAAAAATGAGGCATCTCATATGCTCTATATTCTAATTAATCAATTATTTATGAAATTATAGCACAAAGGGAAATATGCATAACAAGGTTCTTAAACCTCTTTCAGGAAAAATTTCCTGCCAACAAAGAATTTAACTGTGTGCATAATATTATAAAATATGTTTTTCTGCACTGGTATTTGAGCTCTACAAGAGGAAAGGTACATTCCTGATAAATAATAATAGAAACACATTATCATTTAAAACTCTCCATAATAAGACATTCTTAATGGGTGCTTCATGTGAATTCATGCTCCTTTTCTGGCAAAAAATGTAATTTTCTAGACAAAATCTAAGCTTCATTATATGTGAATGTAAAATATGTCTTTCGTAAAGCAGATTATTTTTCTCCAATGTGTTTCACAAAATTTACCATGGCAAAAGTACAATTCTTATTTTATCCTAGAGTCTGTTTCTCCTTTTTAAACAAGACATATTTAAGCATATAAATTAAAGTAGCTATATTCACTGTTTAGGAAATTATGATCATTTATTTTCTAGTGACATGGAAGGAAACATATAATGGGACCTTATAGAACATGAGTAGAGTATAAAAATGTAGAGCAGAAATAATCAATGTCCATATTATATCAACATTATCAAGTTACATGACTTTCTATGAAGTTAAACATGTTGTCATTAATTTAAAAGAAATATGACGGGGCGCCTGGGTGGCTCAGAGGGTTAAAGCCTCTGCCTTCAGCTCAGGTCATGATCTCAGAGTCCTGGGATTGAGCCCCGCATCGGGCTCTCTGCTCAGTGGGGAGCCTGCTTCCCCCCCTCTCTCTGCCTACTTGTGATCTCTCTCTCTCTGTCAAATAAATAAATAAAATCTTAAAAATAAAATAAAATGAAAGAAATATGACTATCGAATAATGTGTAATTAGGGATAGATTTCTTGTATACTATAGGAAAGTGCGTAAAATTTGTATCTTCTAATAACATGGATACTTTTAAGTTAAAGTTCCTTTTTTAAAGAGAGAGAGAGAAAGAGAAAATGAGTAGGGGTGAGGGGGCAGAGGGAGATCCCAAAACTGAGCAGGGAGCCTGATGCAGGGCTCAATCCCAGGACCCTGGGATCATGATCCAAGCCAAAGGCAGATGCTTAACTGACTGAGCCACCTAAGCTCCCCTTAAGTTAGAATTCTTAATGAAGCACTAACTGATTAGATGTTTTAGCTGGGAAGTCAGTGAGAATACACATATTTGTTCAATTTGAAACATTATAAATAAACCATAGAGCCTGTTTTCATTTATATATACATATAAATGTATATTTTCAATTATTTACCTGTAATCATGTATATATTTAATATGTACACACATGCATATGTTTATTACACATGTACATATATATCTGAAAAATGATGACAAAATATCCAAGAATGAAGTTTGTGGTACTTATCATCTACCTTACATTGAAGAAGTGGTAGATTTGGCAGAAATATGTTTTGTGGGGTGCCTGGGTGGCTCAGTGGGTTAAGCCTCTGCCTTCAGCTCAGGTCATGATCTCAGGGTCCTGGAATCGAGCCCCGCATTGGGCTCTCTGCTCAGCGGGGAGCCTGCTTCCCCCTATCTCTCTGCCTGCCTCTCTACCTACTTGTGATCTCTCTCTCTGTCAAATAAATAAATAAAATCTTAAAAAAAAGAAATATGTTTTGTCATTTTTTCATTCATTAATAGGATCGATGGCAATACTTTCAATCTTACTCAATTGACAAAATAATTAAAACCTCAGTATCTGGGCCCCAAGCTATATGATGGTGGGTTGAATACAACATAATATTTGGCCCTAGACATCAAAGTTCTTGTAACCAGATTCTAGAAACAATGCATAAATGTGCATATAGTGAACTGAAAGTCACATACATGCCAGAGAAAGCCAAGCCGGTAACTATTGACCAGCTACGACTCATAAAGAGACTTAATATGAAAGCTGAATCCAAATGGAAGCGCCAAGTACAGTCTGGGCCACTTCTATTCTCTTCCTCCATATATTGACCAGGAGATGTGGAGACAAGCATAGGCATTTGGAAGTAGAACTGAAAGATAAATAGAAATGCCAGGGGATACATATGTAGGTCAAAAGCACAAGGAGGTGAGGCAAGTGTTTGTAAACAGAAGCTAAGATCAAGAAAAGCCATGAAGTGCAGTATCGGTTTGCAGACTAAAAGGTGAAGAGTTACTAGTAGCTACAGGAAGGGTGTAAGTGGAGACAAAAAGAACTGACTCAATTTTAATGATAAAGCATAACATTTTCCCACTATTGTGGAGAGGCTTGAAATACATTCAGGAGTCCTTGAGACAGTTTAAGTTCAAGCTGCGGGGGCTGGTCATGTTCCTGGATCTCAGGGCATGAGCTAAAGTTGGGTGGCTGAAACACCTGTCCTTTTTATTCCATGTGCGTTTTTACAGTGAAGCGCCCGTATCATTATTACATGTGGTTACCTCAGGTATTATTTTCCTATTGCTGTTGCCACAAATTACCACAAACACAGTGGCTTAAAACAATACAAGTTTATGTCTTATAGTCTGGAGGACAAAAGTCCTAAATAAATCTTACTGTTTGAAAATCCAGGTGTTGGAAGAGCAGCATTCCTTCAGAAAGGAACACTCTAGGAGAGACTACATTCCCTTGCCTTTTCCAGCTTCTCGCCTTTTCATTTTTTTCTTCTTTTTCTTTTTTTTTTAATTGAAGTGACATATAATATCCTGTTAGTTTTAGATGTGCATTGCAGTGATTTAATATTTCTTTATGTTACAAAATGATCCCTGTGATGTCTAGTTATCATCTAGCACCATACGAAGTTATTACAATATTATTGCCTATATTCCCTGTGCTGTACATTACATCCCCATGACTTATTTATTCTATAACTGAAAATTTGACCTCTTCATACACGACCCCAATTTTCCTGTCAGCCAGCCTCTCCCTCCTCTGGTCACCAACCGTTTCCCGTGCCTATGAGTCTGTTTCTGTTTTCTTTTGTTTGTTCATTTGTTCTGTTTCTTTAGATTCCATGTATATGTGAAATCAAACAGTATTTGTCTTTCTCTGTAAGGCTTAGAGTAGTACTTTCTAGGTCCATCCATACTGTCACAAAAGGCAAGATTTCATTCCTTTTTATGGCTAAATGATGTTCCAGTATATATATAATGGAATATATATATATATATGTGTGTGTGTGTGTATACATATATATATATATCTCACATCTTTTTTAGCATTCTTCTATCAAAGGACACTTAGGTTGCTTCCATATCTCTGCTATTGTAAATAATGCTACAATAACATAGGTGTGCATATATCTCTTCAAATTGGTGTTTTTACTTTCTTCATAAAAATACCTGAAGTGGATTTGCTGCATCATATACATCTCTCTTATAATTTATACTTCAGCATAAATATACATTTATATCGTCATTTTTACATGTGAAAATGAGTACTATTGGTAATATTCAACGTAAAAACTAAAGTCTCAAAAAAGAAGAGGACTGTGTTGCTTTTACATTTTGATTCTATTCAGAAGGCTTTATGTTTCTTCTTGGCTTGGTACTGACAGTTTCATCTTCACATATAGCCTAAATCGGAGTTTGCTCTATTGCTACTAGATTGGTGTGCCATATTCTCACAGGAAAGAGCAAGAGAGGAAAGAGGGAAGGAAGGAAGGAAGGAAGGAAGGAAGGAAGGAAGGAAGGAAGGAAGGAAGGAAGGAAGGAAGGAAGGAAGGAAGGAAAGAAGGGAGGGAAGGAGGGAGGAAGGAAGGAAGGAAGAAAGGAAAGGAAGGAAGAAGAAAGGAGAAAGGAAAGGAGGAAAGAGGTGAGGGAGGGAGAATTCTGTTTCGTTTATGAAGACTTGTTTTGGAAACATTCTTGCTCTACTAATGCAGAAGTGATATATGTTCACGCCAACCAAAGCCACCTAACCTCTAATATAAGAAAATAATAAGTGGGGTGCCTGGGTGGCTTAGTCAGTTAACTGTCTGCCTTCAGCTCGGGTCATGATCCCAGGGTCTTGGGATCTAGCTCCACATGGGGCTGTCTGCCCAGCAGGGAGCCTGCTTCTCCCTCTCCCTCGGCTGCTCCCCCTGCTTATACTCTCTTGCTCTCTCTCTGTCAAATAAATAAATAAAATCTTTAAAAAAAAAAAGAAAATAACAGTGACTATCTAAAAACAAGATCTATCCTGAATACTATTGTCTTCGAAACTAGACAGTAGATAATAAGGTACTCACTGTAAAAAATGGTGGGGAGCAGTTCAAAGAATGATTTGCCACATGCCAGATACTTGACATAATTTAATTTCATAATGATACTACATTCTCATGTGAGGATACTGAGATTCAGAGAGGTTAAATATTTGTGGTCACATAGCTAGAACTTGGTGGTTGGTGTGTGGAGGATCAGCCATAGTATTTTCATTCTTGCTACCCCATGTCTGAAACTCTATATTAAATATCATCGCTGCTCTGAAACTTAGAAGTTGAAATTTCATGTTCTCCAATGTCCACCCAGTGCCAATATTTTATAAATATTAGTGTAGCTAGGATAGGAAACTGACTTTTATTTTTCTTCTGGTAATATAAAGGATATTTTATAACACTGTTTTTTTATTTGACTTAATTTGATTTAGTCTGACCTGATTCAAGAACAGGCAAGCACATCCATGAGGTAAAGCACACTTCTTAGTAGCTAAATCCTTTAAGTGGTTGCATTGATGCATGCCATTTAGTGGTTTTGATCAAACTGGTTATGACGTTTATTTTAAATGTAAACACCCAATAAGGCCTTATGGTATCCAAAAAAGCTAAGAGTCTAAAAGGAAACAATAGTTCTCTGCACCCCAATCAGCGTTAAAAACAGAAAACAACAACAAACAAAAATGAAACTCTATATCAGTCAGATTGTTGGTGTGTGTGAGTGGTTCTCAAACCTGTCTGCATATTTGAATGATCTAGGGTATTTTTTTATTTTTTTTAAAGATTTTATTTATTTATTTGACAGAGAGAGAGAGATTACAAGCACTCAGAGAGGCAGGCAGAGAGAGAGGGGGAAGAAGGCTCCCCGCTGAGCAGAGAGCCCGACTTGGGGCTCGATTCCAGGACCCTGAGATCATGACCCCAGCCGAATCATGACCCAAGACGAAGGCAGAGGCTTTAAACCACTGAGCCACCCAGGCGCCCCTAAGGTTTTTTTTTTAAAAGACCGATATCTAGACCCTTCTATCATGAAATTCTGATTTAATTGGTCTGTTGTGAGGACGGATGATCTACATTTTTAAATATCACTTTGTATTTATATCTATTATGGATGCTGCTTTAAGAACCTTATTATAAACAGTAATGTTTCTCCCTGCTTGGCGGTACCACCGTACTTATTGATGTTACAGTAAGTTATTAAGTTAAGAAAGGATTCTTCCAAGGACAATAGACATGCTAGACATTTCAGAATGTGAGAGGTTCTTACTGTATGCCAAAATAAAGCTCTGGGGCCATATGATAAAAACGCTAACATGGGTTATTTTCTATGAGGGCTATAGAAACCAATGCCATTTAAATGTATCTTTTCATTCCATGAATATCTATTTTTAAGTTTTGCTTTGTTTTTCAGTGGTGGCAGTGGATGAAAATGTGTTCAGATTACCAATTTCCAAATGGGCAGCACTGGAAACATTGTTTCTGTTTGGCCATTTGATAAAAGGTGAGATGCCCGAGGGAAGGAACAGAACAAGGAACTTTTGCTTTGTTATGAGGATTTACAATTATAGGAGGGTCATGCCTGGGTTGTGTTTTCTAAGATGGCTTTATATTTTTATGTGCTCCTTTCAGGCTCTCAGAATGTTGTTACTTATCCTGTTAAACAGACAAAGGAAAGCCAGAAAGGATATAATTGTTCTTGGACTGGTTTCTTCCAAAGAGTGTTCACTTGGGTTTTTGGTTTATAATTTAAATGTTAGTATTATTATTGTAACAACCTTTGTAAAAGGCCTGTAGAGAAATACTTAAAATATTGCAGCATGTGTAGGTTCCCCCCACAAGCCAGTGTTTCCAAATGTGTGGTTTTATTTGGGAATTGACTAGCTTTTGTGGTTAACACCCTTAGATGAGTGATGTACATTCGAACAAATTATTGTTCCAAGTTCAAAACTACCATCCACTGCCTCAGAAAATAAAGTAGGAAAATGGTTTCTTTAAATTGAAGCTGGAAAGCAAATGTTTTTACTGGTAATGCTGGGTAAATAAGGGTGGAGAGTTTTGAGCCCTCTCTAGACGAACTAAATCAGGAAAAAACAAAAGGAATATATCTTATGAGTCATATGTGAAGTTAATAGAGATCCATCTGTACTTGTTTGGTTTTGACCTTTTTCACACAAAACAGGAACTTGAAAGCTACTATTTTTAAAAAAGAATTTGCTGTTCTGCAGAATGGAAACAGTATTTTAAAGCATACTTGAGATGAAACATCTCAAGACTGTCCTCTTCTGAGGACTGGACTCTTAGGAATAAAAATTGTCAAATCAGCAAGTTAGTCCCCTGGCTCCCTTGTCCTTGCATCCCACCATTGTGGGAAAACATCAGTCTTCAGATGAAATTTAACCAACCACAACTATGTCCTGGCTATTAAACCAATCTTACAGGAGGGCCGGCTGGCACTCACTGTTCTCGATGTTTTTGGCAATTTTACGTTGATATCTACACTCAGAGCCACCCTTACACCTGTGTTATAACTTCCATTTTCACTGCTATCACATAAAAGACCTGGTATAACAAATTCTGATGTGTACGTTGACTGGTCTAAGGGCCTCTTTGACAGAAAATGCTGGTTCTTTACAGTTAATACAAAGAATCAAATTATATTAGGGTATTGGCAAGAAGTGATAATTTTACCAACAATTTTTATGGATAGCTTTATGTCAAACGCTGAGTAGAACTTCACTTGAAGATCCAATTTAAAGTGCTTATTATCTATTCTTCAGCCTCTTTAGATTTTTGCCAGCATCATGTCCCTATTCTCTCCTTTGTACAAAAAGAGCGCAGCCATTCTGGTCCTACTTTTCCCCCTCCCAGGTGTTCCCCATTAGATCTCAATCTTTCTCTTTTATTTCATGCAAGTAAAGTGAGCTAAGTCAGATTTCATTTAAATACATACTTGTTTCATCCCTTAAAACTCTTTTCAGCTATGCAGAAAGCAACCATATTGATCATAACAATTTGTACTCAACAGATTAAGAATTCTCTACTAGGAATTTCCTACATACCAGAAACCACTCTCCTTAGGATGAAATATTACAAATAACCCCAAGATTGTTCAGCTATAAAATTATTCCTTTTCAATTCTACACTAAAGTCTTTCCTTCATTTGTTCTATCCCAACCACATCTAAAAATGCTTTAACAGCTTCTACATGAAGGGGTAAAACAAATAGTCGCACATTTGAACCCATACCCACATGCATGTATCCAGTCCACAGGCTCAATTACCACCCGTCAACAGATGGCTCCCTAATTCCATTCTCTATACGCTTAAAGGACATCTCATATAAGCTCAAACTCAGAATGTCCAAAATCAGGTTTATCACTTTTTCTCACAAATTTGCCCCTTCTCCAAGTTTCTCTATCTCATTAAATAACCTGCAATTACTCAATCTTGGAAATAGCTTTGATTCTTTTTTCTGTGCCCCATTGCATTTAACAATCACCAAATCCAATCGATCAATTCTACCTCTTCAAGATCTCTTAAGCTATATCTTGTTTTAGTGTAGTGCCACTAGCATGAGTTACCACATCTTTGCTCCGACCCCTGCAATAATCTCCTATTGGTTTCCCTGCACCCGCTTGCCCTGATCCAAAACATTATTTTCAAATTAAAATTCAGTTGTGTTAGTTCTGCTTTAAAACTTTCAGTGAATTCTCATTGCTCTTCTTATAGAATCTGAAACATTTAATGCAGCTTATAAGGTCTCCACACGAAGCCTTAACTTCCTTCTCAGAGCCATTTCACCAGACTCTACACCAAGATATTCTAGACTCTTTTACAGTGCCTCAAAGAAGACACATTCTTATGTGAGTCCAGTACTTTACCTATGCTATATTCTGTTTAGATTGAGCCAATCTACCCAATTCTGTAGTTTCACTTTAATATTGCCTATTTTTCCTTATAATCCAGCGTAATGCCATTTTACCAGAAAGTCTTCTGTAACCCCATAGACTAGGTTAAAGGCCCCCGATATATCACAATGCTTTTCTTTGTACATTACACATGCAGTTACTCTGTCTAGATGATCTACTCCATGAGGGCAGCGACTCTCTCTGTCTTATTCTTAACTGTATTCCAGTGCCTAAGACAATGCATGATTTACAAAATTAATTTTATAGCTGGCCTTAAGGTCTAAACACATAGATATTAATTACATATATAGATATGTATACATTTTACAGATCAGATCCCTTCAGTGATATATTAAGGCATGCACCTATTTAGTGAAAATAGGAGACACAAATCATCTGAGGCAACCCAAGCATTGAAGGGAATGCAGTGTTGGTGCACTGAGTTTACTGCAGCTTTGCACCATGCGTTGCATTATGCATTGAAAATAGAAAACAACACATCAAACATATCATATATTGTCATTGGCCACATTATGTATTATAATGCGGTGGTGATCAATATTTTGCTATCTGTATTCACTTATGTTTTCAGACTATGGCCATGCTGTAGAATGAACATTTTGAACTGAAAATTGTACACTTGCTTATAGTCTTCACCTGAACAAACACTGGTTACTGCTTTTTTTCACCCTAATAAAATTTCAGGACTAAGCACTGGGAAAACTGGTCTCCTTGGACAAATAAATCAGTGAGGAATAAAGACAGAAAGGTAAGGATTTGACAGGTTGCTCTTGGGATAAAAGAGGAGTACAGAGGAGCTTTGACTTCCAGATATTATCTTAGAAAGAAGTATTAAAAAGTATATGGAAAGGAATGCCTTTTTAGAGATCACGTTTATGGTTCCTTTTTTTTTCCCCCTGAGACATACTGAGAAGAGATTTTGTTTTAGCCAGAGATTCATTTGCAGTGTCCATTAAATGTGATTTTTTTTTTTTTGTAACTTGCACCTCATCCTGAACTTTGTAATAAAGGAAGAAGAGGAAAGAATAATCAGTCACTCCAGAGACTGAAGAAGCCACAATAATTGCTCTTCCCAAGATACTGATAGTCACTGGAGAAAAAAAAAAAATATATATATATATATATCTATGTATATATTATTACAATTGAAAGCTTAGTTTAAGTAGAGGGGTGGGAAATGTTGGCACTATTTTATAAGCCCTTGAGTTAAGTTCCAGTATAAATGGAACAATGGAATGTTTACATCATTTAATGGCACTGCTGTCCATTGTCATTTGGCACAAATGCAAATATCTATGATATGAGAGATGTTTGGGTGTTGGAGGGCTTCTCCAGGGCAAGTCACAAATGTCAGAGAGGTCCCAGAGATGCACTGTTCCTGAGTCCTACCTGAGTACGCACCTCCTAAATTTGCTTCAGAGATCCTAATCCTTTGGAGTTGGGGAGGCCAAAACAGAGAAGTAGTTCACATAGAAGCACTAGGCAATGTAGCCATAGTGAGGAGTGGGTTGCAGGTGCCATATGTTCAAGTTATTTTCTGAAAAGCATTTCCTATGGCAGTTATTGATTGGATCATTTCCTCGAAGCCCAAATACTGAAGCCTATTGTCACCTTAAAGATACAGTGGCTCTAAGAAGAGTCAGCTTCTGTTGTGTCCAAACAAAAGGCTCATGCAGAGAATGCTAGACATGATTAGGACATGCTCTAACTTTTAAGAAGTACTGTCTAAGGACTTCAGGCAGCTCGTCGGTACTGAATCACTAGAGGTCATTCCCATCTACATTTTATGGATAGAAGATGTCAGAAAGTGAAAGTGTAACAAAGAAAAATGACACTATCCCTGCTCCTTTCCTAGGTTTCCACCAAATGAACATCCCCAAAGTCCCCAATCTAGACAATTTTTTTTTTCCAGGATACTCTGAGAAGGAGAGGTCACAGAAGGCTTTTTCATATCTTGAATGTGCTCAGAGAAAGTGACATAAAATAACGCTGCAAATATTTGACTCTGTGGGGAAACATTATGCTCTTTGAAATCAATAATAAGTGAGCACACAGAAAACATACTGATATACTGCATATTTTCTGAGTTCCATGGCCCCTTGCCTTTTCATCATGGAAGTGCATTAAAAAAAAAAAAGCAAAAAAGTTCTATGGCTGTGAGTAGATTATGGTAGTCTGAATAGGCCCATTATTAATAAATTGTCACAATATATCCTGAATTCAGAGTGCCCTAGGGTGTTTATGAGGGAGCAGCTGATTTGAAGAACAGATTTGAAGGACAGCACAGGATTTGAAGGACAGATAGAATTAAATACTTATGGCTAATGAGAATAAAGAAAAATGCCTTTGTTGTCTCAAAGGGCTTTATTATTTTGACAGGATGCTCAAAGGCAGTGCTTTGCAATCTTCTTCCTAGCATGATATGCATAGAGAATAACACTGCTACGGGGACACAAGAATCATTGAGAGGAATGTTTCCAGCAAGAAGTTTGCCAGGCCAGGTAATCCCAGAAGCCACAGGCCCAACACTCAATAGTGATGAGAAGAAATGCATCAGCACTTAAAAAGAAAGCAAAATGAAACCCTCTTTATTGAGGTAAGGTTGACATACAAAAAGCTGAACATAATGTATACGAGTGTGACAATAAGTATACATTGTGAAACCATCACTATAATCAAGGCCATAAGTTTATCCATCACCTTCAAACATTGACTCCTGCCATCTTTATTTTATTATTTTTAAAATTAATTTTCTCTTCTTTTGTGGAAAGAACGCCTGACAGAAGACCCACTCTCTTAGCAAATTTGTAAGTATGGGATATGGCATTGTCAGCTATAGGCCATATGTTATAGAGTAGGTTGCCAGAAGGTATTCATCTGGCACCCTGAAATTTTGTACCCTTTGACCGACACGTCCCCACCTTCACTTCCTCACAGCCCCTGGTAACCACTATTCTATTCTCTGGTTCTATGAGTCTATTTTAGGTTTCTCATAAAAGTGGGATCATGCGGTATTTGTCCTTGTAAATCTGGCTTATTTCCCTGAGTGTGATGTCCTCTAGCATATAACCCTTTGCTGTGCGCCAGCCTGCTCTAGCCTAGACGGGGGACCTCCTGCCGCAGCTATTTCAGGGCACTTGTTACTTTATCTTAACAGACAAGCTCATTGGGATCATGATTTTGCTGGATGGCGAGCTCAAGTATGTTTTCAAGTTTATTATGGCATATTGGCTTATAATGCTTCCTGTTGTGATATTTTTTTTGAATCAGTAGTTTTTCCTGCTTTGCTCAATACATTATCTACAACTCTTCTCTGTTTGTCTTGGTTCAAATTGCCAGGATGTGATTCTAACTTAATGAATCTTTTTAAGGATCCAGCTTTTGGTTTATTTAATTTTCTATAGTTTGTTTCTTGTTCATTGTTACATTGATTTCTACAGTTACCTTTATTGTTTCATTTCTTGTTTCTTTTGGTAGACTCTGGTCTCTTTATTTTATTGATTGATTGATTGCTCTTGGCTTCTGTAAAACATTTTTTTTTTTTTGAGTTGAAAGTCTTGCTCATTTAAGAAAATTTATTGTGATTATGGAATAATCTACATATAGTAAATTGCCCTTCTTTATGTAAAATTCTGTAAGTTCTAATAAACACATATACTTGTGTTAACCACAATCATCACAATATAGAAAGTTCCATCACTCCTCAATTTCTCCTATGCCTCTTTGTGGTTGACAATTTCCCTATTCCCTATTTCTAAACACTGATGTACTTTCTGTCTTTATTGTTTTGTCTTTTCCACAATATAATATAAATGAAATCATACAGTCTGTAAGTTTTGGATATGGCTTCTTTTAACTTGGCATGATGAAATTATGGCATATATATGTTACTTCATGTATCAGTATTTATTTCTCTTTATTGCTGAATATTATATTTTATGGATATGCCACAATCTGTTTATACAAGTAAGAAATTTTGTATGTCACTTCAAGTGAGATACTGGTGTTTTTTCAGTTTTTGCTTAACAAGCCATCAAAATCATTTAGTACAGGTTTTTGTGCTAGTATGAGCTTTCATTTCACATGAATAAACCCTAATAGTGAGATTGCTGACTTTATGTTAAGTTTATGTTAAGCATATGAAAGACACATGAAAAGATGCTCAACGTCACTCATCATCAGAGAAATGCAAATCAAACCTCAATGAGATACCACCTCACGCCTGTTAGAATGGCTAAAATAAAAAAAAAAGAAACCACCAGTGTTGGCGGGGATATGGAGAAAAAGGTACAGCTCATGTACTGTTGGTGGGAATGCAAACTGGTACAGCCACTGTGGAAAATAGTATGAAGTTTCCTCAAAAAGTTAAAAATAGAATTATCCTACCATCTAGTAATTGCACTACTATTTATCCCAAGTATGTATAAACACTAATTCAAAGGGATACATGCATCCCTATGTTTATAGCAGCATTATTTATAATAGCCAAGAAATGGAAGCAGCTCAAGTGTCTATCTATAGATGAATGGATACAGAAGATGTAATATATAATATATATATATGATAATATTATTCAGCCATAAAAAAGAATGAAATCTTGCCATTTGCAATGATATGGATGGAGCTAGAAAGTATAATGTTAAGTGGAAAAAGTCAGAAAAAGATAAATACCATATGATCTCACTCCTCTGTGGAATTTAAGAAACAAAACAAATGAGCAAAGGAAATAAAAGAGAGAGAAACCAAGAAAGAGACTCTTAACTATAGAGAACAAACTGATGGTTACCAGAAGGGAGGTGAGTTGGCGGTTGGGCAAAATAGGTAATGGGGATTAAAGAGGGCATTTGTGATGAGAGGCCGGTGATGTATGGAATTGTGGAATCACTATATTGTACACCTGAAACTAATATTACACTGTATGTTAACTATGCTGGAATTAAAAATCTCAAAAAAAAAATTCAAATAGATCCGAAAGCCATGTACAAAGGTGAACTCTACCTGTATTATAAACATAAATTTGAAAGATTAAGCAAACACTTAAAGAGGAAACTATAGGAAAATATCTTGAATAATCTACAGGCAAGAAAAACTAATTTTTTAAAAGCACAAAACAGAAAGCAAAGTATTGTGAATCCAATTATATTACCTCCCTTCAATGGGAGGTCACATAGAAAAAGTTAATATACAACTGAAAGAATGTAAGAACTTATGTATAATGCCCCCAAAGAAAAAGGGAATATTGAGCACATAGAAGGAGCTTCTCTGAATTAACAAAGAAATGCATGATCCCAAGCCAAAAAATGGGTTATGAATAGGTTATTCCTAAACCGGGAAACCTCAAATCTAGAAAGCCTATAAAGAGAGACTTAAAATAATTAACATATGGGAAAATGCATATTAATGCAATAATAATAAAACCATAGGCCTATATTACCGGCAAAAAATGTAGTTAGATAATGCCAAAATTGGCAATGTGAGGATATATGGAAACTGTTAGAGAGGCTAAAGACTGGTGAAGCCATATGAGAAAGCAAACTGGTCCCATTTGCTCAAATTAAATATATTCATGTAACTCAGCATATCTGGAAATGTAGTCTATTAGCAAATATAAACTAATTTTTTTCCAGTGCTCCCTGTGGTGTCAGGCAGAGTCAAACTGGGACTCTTACTCTGGAAAAGTGAACTGGTATTTCGTAGGTCTGAATGGAGACACAGAAAGATTGTATTTTAAAGAGATTGTGTGATTATAATTAATAAGAGGAAAATAAATCCAGAGAAATGTGACATGCCCAAGATCAAAGAGCTGGTAGCAGTAGGAACCAGAAGCTAAGCCTTTCAGTTTCCTTTTCTTGATCTTTTCTAATGTTGTCTGGCTTCCCATGATAGGCAATTTCAAACCAATTAAACCGATTCATGTGGACCTTTATGTCTCACGTATATTGCACCATGACCCAGGAATAGCCATTTAAGTGGGGTTTCCTTCTCATGTACCCTAGGCCAGCAATCCATCTCTCCCCCATTTCTGCCCCCTTCCCTTCAAAATCCCCACTTCTCTCTTTGCTCTGGTACAAGAGAACAGTGGTATTGATGTTGCAAATTTGGAAGATCATGCTGAGGTGATAGATCAAAATAAATCCACTATTTTGTTTAACATGATGAATTCAGGTATGTTATCATTGTTGTGTCGTTCCTGTCTCTTTCCACCTGCCTGCCTGCCTTTTCAGTTCTCTCTTGTCCCTTCTCTCCCTATCTTTCTCTCTCCCTCTTTTTCTTTTTTCTGTTTTGTCCTCTCTGAGATCATGCTCTTAACTCTTGAGAGGAAGGTCAAGTAAAGCAGAGTTAATATTACTATATTCTACAATATCTGTTATTAATTCCTGTGCAAGTATTTTGTAATTAAGATAACTACGTGGCTATACGTCACTAAGGGAGGGGAAGAAATTAAGAAGTAACTCCAGGGGAATTCGTTTTTAAATATTTTGTTTATTTATGTGAGAGAGAGATGAAAGAGAGAGGATGAGGGAGGGGAGGATCAGAGGGAGAAGCAGACTCCCTGCTGAGCAGGGAGTCCGATGTGGGACTTGATGCTGGGACTCCAGGATCATGACCTGAGCTGAAGGCAGTTATTTAACCAATTGAGCCACCCAGGCACCCCTTGGGGGAAATTTTTAATGTGAGTTTCACTTTGACCTTTTTGATTACACCATCTTCATTCTAGTTGGCTTAGAGAACATATCTGCCAGGGAACAGAATCACATTCATTTTGCAGAATGAATAGAGGGGGTATGAGGTCATGATTTAACATGGTGATTAATTAATTACATGAGTTAATAACTGCAAAGTGCTTAGAACTACATCTGATGCATAGTGCTTTATAAGTGTTATCATTATAAGTGTTATTATCGTTAATGTTACCAGAGTGGTCACAGCGTAGGTTTGTTCTTGTACTATAAGAGCAAAGACACTTTTTCTGTCCCAGTACTAGAGACCATAAGGTTCGCTTCACTGGTTGAAGCATAGATGATATTAGGGGATGATAAAAAAAAAATTCTAGGATGGAAAATACGAGATGGAGGCTGGCGATAAGCTGGTGGAGACCAGAACATTCAATAGACAAAGTACCAAGGACTCCCAAATCTTTCTACCACCAATATGTTTGCCACAACTTCCTTCAGAGATCATCTTGGGAGGAAAGCAGGAAAGAGCAAGGCTATTTGAGAGAAATAGCATTTTTTTCTAGAGACTAAACATTAACAGAAAAGACTGTTTAAATGTTAGAAGACAGCAAAGAGCCTTCCTGCATTATTCCTTTACTCCCATGTTGCATTTGTAGTTTTCTTCTGAGCATCCATCACGCATTCTTCCTGCAATTGATCACCTCCTTTGGCAATGCATCTTCTCGCACTCTCAATCCATACGGCTGGACTGACTGGAGAGAGTCGTATCACAGTTCTAACAAATCAACACATCTCTTTCCTCTAAGGGAATAAAGATTAGCTGTACGCCTATGATCTAAGCCAGTCTAATATGAGAGTGATATTAATTCAAGAGTAGGATGATAATATTGTTCCTAGAAAAGAAACTGTGTTTGTAATTTGCTTTGTATTTAGTGAATGTATCTGGAATTTAGGGAATTCACTCAACTGCACATATGGTTTCATTTCTGTGGTCCCACTTCTTAACTATATGTAAATGCTTTAGCTAGAACTATCATCCTATTTTGCAGCACTAATAGCAGATGATAGTTTTTGTCTGATAGAATCCAATGCAAAAGACCTCATTTACTTGATGGCCATTCTTTCTAATGAACCCAACAGTGCCAAGGATAATTCTGAAGCAGTGCATTGGAACTCCCAAAATCCTTTTATATGGAACTTATTTTATTATCGTATCTACTTTTTTTTAGTAGTTATATATGACTAAGAGTAATATACCCTTCTAGATCATAAGACATGATTGTGTGCTGCATTTTATATCCCATGTTATGGACTAAAATTAATTTTCCTCTCAGATATTTAATAGATTGTAGGATCTTTGTTTTCCGACGGCATTTTCCCCACCTCCTGCATTGAAAACATCAGTTGCCTTTGATATAAATAAATGTCAGATGGACAGTGTTTGGAAAATTCAAATGACCATTGAAAAAAATTTCTAGGCCCAAGATAGAGCCTCTCCTGCTTGGGGAACCACATCAGTAAACCAAAACTTAGATAACTTTCATGTTCTTGTTAATACTTCACCTGACCAGAAATAGAAACAGTATATCTAGCCAGACAATCTCCAACAGCCAAGAATTGGTAATCATTTCCTTGCTCTAATATGAGGTCAAATACGCAACCCCATCCAATCAACTTTACCTAAACACTCGTTCCTTATTTCTGGATTGTTTTCCTAAAGCCTGCCATCCTATTTCTTACTTTGCATTTCTCTGGATTCTTGAAAGTGGGGATTGCCCACTTTATGAAGTGTGAAATAAAATTTGCTTAGCTAAATCGTTCCCTTTGATTATTTTAACATGGTGTGCTATATATTCTTGCCTTGACATAGCTTGTACTAACAAAATATGTCCAAAGGTTTCATATTACTTATGATTTTGTGTTGTAAATGTACCTGAGAGGGAGGTTTTCTTACGAAAGAGGAAGCAGAGAATCAGTCGGTAGAGAATGTGGTAGAGAATCTCAGGAGTTGATGTATCAGGGACTATAGCCTCCACTTCCTACCCACCATATATAAAAAATAGAGCAACATGAAATAGCTGACATCAAGGTCTTTTGACATTTCTAGAGACATTCCACTGAGTCCTAGATACAGCAATGGGTAGGGTGATGTAAAGCAGTGCTGAGAAAGTTAATTGTATCTCACCCACTACTTTGTTTCTGAATTTAGAATTTCCACAAGCTTGCAGAGAAAATATTCAGAGAAAAGATAATTTTGGTGATAATAGAGTTGTAGTTATTGTTTCCTATTGCTCACTCATCCTGAAATAAATGAATGAATGAATGAATGAATGGCTATAATTTATAAAAGCCTGAACATCATGATAGCTTAATTTGGCTGACTTCATATTGAAGAATGAAATTAAAAACCACAGAAAATACCAGAGGCTAAAGTTTCATCAGTGACTAGACTTCAGGGATCACCTATTTACAATAACTAAAATAGTTATGCTTATAAAGGAGGTACTCAAGTATTAGTTATACCAATAGTGAATGAATATTTGAGATGGTGCAAAAGAAATTGTAACAACATATATCTGAATGAGTACTTGCCAGTGGTCATTTGCAGAAGCAAAGTTATTAAACCGTCATTACATGGAACAAAGTAGGTGACTGAAAGATTTGCAAGATCAATTATTACCCCCTTTCGTATAAATTTAATTCATTTTATATCTGAGAAGAACCTGGGTATGGAAAACAAGATTCTGCTCAATGGACATCTGCAGTACACACATTCAGAAGGAGGCTCCAGCAGAAATCCCTCTCATTAGAAAGATTACTTAGGTCAGTGGTTGCCAAGTTTGGAATGTGCATATTCTAATTTCTGTTTATTCAAAATTATATTTAAGGGGTGCCTGAGTGCCTCAGTTGTTTGAGCAAGGGACTCTTGTTTTTGGTTCAGATCATGATCTCAGGGTCATGGGATTGATTTCCATATTAAGCCCTGCGCTCACTGGCGTGTCTGCTTGAGAATGCTTTCTTTCTTTCTCCGTCTGCCCCTCCCTCTGCTCATGCACTCTTTTTCTCTCTCTAAAATAAATGAATAAGCAAAATCGTTAAAAAAAATGATATTTACAAATCCCTTCTTAAATGAGGAGTCATGTGTCGAGCCGTATATGAAATATCTTCAAGTAACACTGAAGAGTACCCACATTCACTCATTTCTTTTAGTATATTTAACCTGATTTAGTACACTGTCTACCCAAAACCATGGAGAGTTAATTTTATAGGAACAAGTCTTTTAATAGTAGAAAGTTTTAATACCATGGAAGGCAATGTGAAATGATCAAAACTTTTTTAAGGATTTATTTATTTATTTTACAGAGAAAGAGCACAAATGGGGGGAGGGGCAGAGGGAGAAAGAGAGAGAGAGAGAGAGAATCGTCAAGCCAAATCCCCACTGAGTGCAGAGCCTGAGGGGGTATCCATTCTAGGACCCTGAGATCATGACCTGAGCTGAAATCAAGAGCCTGATGCTTACTGACTTACAAAACTATTTTCTTTAACTTGGAGGTTTATGTGTTATCCCATAATAAAATACTGAAAAGGACATTTAAAATTATTATTCTGTCATAATGATTTCAATAAAAATAAAGAATTTCTCTGGAGAAAGACGGTTTTTGTGCTGTTAAACAAAAATCTCTTAAATTATTTATTTCGTCTTGTTTCTTCCTTGTAAATTTTTCATATTTCTGTTATTTACTACAGTAGTACACAGATATAATTCTCAATTAAATCCATAAACATGTATTAGAATTCACATTCAAGTTTTTAGGTGATAAAAATACATGTCAAAAATGTTTGGAGACCCATATATCGATTGTTCTACCCAATATTTACCTCAGGTACATGGATCTCTAAAGCAGCAAAAAGGCAGTTCACAGGATAAACATTTCTGGGACCAAGACAGATAGAGGAAAACTGCAGCAGGCATTCACCAGATAAATTGAAACACCAGCTTGACATTTTTCTGTTGTCCTCTCCATCCCCTTCCTCTGAGTGTGCAAATATTTATGTCTTTCAAAACAGAATGTCACATGTTTTTAACCAGTATTTGATGAGGTAAAGCAGAAGTTAGGATTCTAATATAGAAAATATGACTCCAGAGCCAGGATTTTAATGACTAATTTTTCTTCTTTGTTTCTAGCACTCATAACTTATATTTCACACTCTTGTCAAAATTTGTTGTTGAAATGTCAAGAATCATGTTAAATAATATGGAGTTAGAGCATTATACTGCTGTTCTTGCTTTTACTGTAAATGTTTTCAGTGTTTCTTATTGAGCATTATGTTGGTTATTAATTTGAATTTATATTAATATGCAGTTATAAATATATATATAGTATATATTTGTAGTAATATATGTATATAGAAAGAGAGAATACTTATAGTAATAAATACTGCTTGTTTTCTTAGATTTGGAGAAGATTTACAAAAAATGATGTATTGATACTTATCTTTCAGTCTTTTATTAATAGATTATAAACTTGTTTCCCCATGGATTCACTGGATTTATTAATTTGCTAAATATACTATGGAGCTATCCTTGCATCTTTGGTGTAAAACTTATTTGGTCATTATATATTCTTAATATACATGTAGATCAAATTTAATAATACTTCATAATTTGTCATAAAGGTCACAAATGAGTTTATATATGCTTATTCTATATTCATCATCTTTTTTTGGTTTTGTTCATTTTACTTTCACTATGTAGTAGAAAAATTTTGAATAATGTATGTATTTATTGCTCTTTCAGTTTGAAAGAACTGGCCTATGAAATAATTTTCCACAGTGTCTTATTTTATTTTATTGTTATTTTTTAAATTATTTTTTATTATGTTACGTTAGTCACCATACAATATGTATTTAGTTTTTGATGTGGTGTTCCAAGATTCATTGTTTACATATAACACTCAGTGCTGCATGCAATACATGCCCTCCTTAATACCCATCACTGGGCTCACCCATCCCTCCACACCCCTCCCCTCTAAAACCCTCAGTTTGTTTCTTGGAGTCCATAGTCTCTTATGGTACATTTCCCTTTCTGATTTCTCCCCCTTCATTTTTCTCTTCCTTCTCCTAATGTCCTCCATGCTATTCCTTATGTTCCACAAGTAAGTGAAACCATATGATAATTGACTTTCTCTGCTTGACTTATTTCACTCAGCATAATCTCCTCCAGCCCCATCCATGTTGATGCAAAAGTTGGGTATTCATCCTTTCTGACGGCTGAGTAATATTCCATTGTATATATGGACCACACTTTCTTTATCCATTTGTCTGTTAAAGGGCAAACTCTTTCCACAGTTTGGCTATTGCGGACATTGCTTCCATGAACACTGGGGTGCATATGGCCCTTCTTTTCACTACATCTATATCTTTGGGGTAAATACCCCATAGGTGCACAGTGTTTTTAAGTGGAGTGAAATTTTTGACAATATGTTCACTTTATTTAGATGCTATTGGACTTCAGGTTTCCTAAACTTTCTAAAGTTCGTTTTGGAGGTTCACATAATTTTAGAAAACTAGCATGTCATCTAAATATACAAATTTATTTTACAATAGTATATGAAATATCTGAGTTCTTTTATCCCCTTTTGTGTATTTGAATTTTAATATTTAACAGCTTGACTGAGATATAATTTACATACCATACAATTCCCTGATTCAAGGTACATTATTTGGTGGTTTTAGTATATTCACAGGGTTGTACAACTGCCACCACAATCTAATATTGGAACATTTTCATCACTTAAGAAGAAAATCCAGTACAAATTAGCAGTTACTCTCCATTCTTCTTCCACTCCCAGGCCCAGCGAACCACTTATCTACTTTTTATAGATTTGCCTCTTCTGGATATTTCATGTAAGTGGAATAATATAATTTGTGGCCTTTTGCATCTTTTTTTTTTACATTTAGTGTATTTTTAGAGTTTATCTTTATTGTAGTATGCATCAGTATGTCATTCTTTTTTATGGCTGATATATTTGATTACATGGATATATGAAGTTTTAAAATCTACTCATCCATTAATGTATATTGAAGTTGTTTCTACTTTTTGGTTACTATGAATATTCATGTACAAGTTTTCATATGGATCTGCTTTGATTTCTCTTGCATGGGAACCTAGGAATGGAATTATTGAATCAAATATATTTTTATAAGATCATAACAATGATATTAGTTTAGAAACTCAGTAGAAATAAATCTTAGAATGTTTGTTGGATTCTTTATTACTTCACGTTTTAAAAATAAATAAATACATTCTTTCTGCTTTTCATTGAGAGTGCTAATATTAGAAGAATAAATGGACATTAATGTATATTTCGGGGAGATTATTTTTAATTTTACTTATTTGTGAGAGACCAATAGGGAAATAAACTATTGATTTTTTCTTGTTTTTTTTTCAGAGAGATGCCATGTGAGATATGAATTGGAGCAATACAAGAAATTAAGAGTTGAAGCATTGATAAGATCTTTATGTGGAAAGTATATAGCATCAAACAAAATTTACTCAATTATCTGTGTGCAAGTTACAATTGATTTTTATAAAGATAACAGATATAGGCTAGAATGTTGTGATTTTACTGTAATATTCTTTTTCAAATAAATATTTTTAGATTATCTCTTATTGAGTCACTAGGATGTGTATATATTCATTTATGTTTATATCTATTCATCTATATACATATTCACTTGTACAAGACATATTACATAATCTATGTATCAGCATATTAATCCCTAAAACTTAACAGGTTCAAAAAAACCAAATTATTTCTGCCTTTCTGCACAATGTCTTTCTTAATCTTTCTTGGCAATGTTATTAAAAGCAACCAAAATATTTAAAATCATTTGACAGAGCACTCTGAATCATCTTAATTCTTTCCTTTCCTACAGGACCCTGTATGGTCAAGATTCTGCTTATTAGTCCAGAATCACTTCATTTTACTTCCCAAACACTGGCTCTCCATGATTAATCCATACTGGCCATTTCTCAAATTCTAGAGTAATCTTCTTTTGTTACATAGAATGCTTGGCTGACTTTTTCTTGTTCTCCAAGAATCCGTAGATTCTCTCCTTGATCACTAGGATTTCTAGAATAGAAACTTCATTCTCAACCCTGTTTATTTTCTTCAAAGTATTTATCAGCATGTGGAATTAATTAATTAGTTAATTAATTAATTATTTTTGTCTCTCTCCTACACTAAAACACAAGCTCCAATAAGGAAAAAGTCACGTCTATTATATTCACCTTGCAGAATTATTGATATTACGAATCATAGAATAAATATTTATGGATTAAAAATAAACAAAAATCAAGTCAAATGAGGGTTAAGTTCCTGGGAATCCATAGGAAGATTAATAAACGAATAAGTATACAAACAAATAGAAAACTATTACCTAAGACTCAAAATGAATGAAATTTACTATACTTTTTAAAATAATACATTCTTGTTTCTATATGTGCAAATTGCCAAAAGAATAAAGTACATCTTTATTAGGTTCATGGAATTTACAAAGGTTAAATAAAAAAAAATCCCTTAAAAATTAAAATTAAATGTAAATTCAGGCTGAGAAAACTTGTCTTTTCTAAGTAGTAATTGTGAAGGATATGCAAGATTTATCTTCAAGATAATCAAATACACACATAGTAGAGAGAATAGTGAGCAGTGACAATTCAAGACCATACATTTTTCCTAAATATACTGACAGTGTTTGAAATATTTCCAGATCTTCTCTTGGGATAGTCTTTAGATGCTATAGTACATTCTTTTTTTTTTTTTTTTTTTTAGGTTTATTTATTTATTTTAGAGAAAGAGAGCGTTGGGGGAGAAGCAGAGAAAGACTCTCGAGCAGACTCCCTGATAAGTGTGGAGCCCAATCTGGGGCTCAATTGCATGTACCTAAGCTCATGACCTAAGCCTAAATCAAGAGTCAGTCGCTTAACTGGCTGAGGCACCCAGGTGCCCCTGCAGTACATTTCTTTTGAGTACTCTCTGTCATGGAAAATGTTTATCATCTAAAGGTGAGTTTAATTTTGGGAAACTACATAAAAAATTTTGAGTCGAGTTTGCTAAATAAAAGAGTGATTAAGTTGAAATATACTATTTAAATCAAAGAAAAACAATATGAGTAAAGTAGTAAGATTAAACGTCATGGTCAGCTCACAAAATGGACCTTGAGCTAAATCCCAAGAATGAAATTCCAAAGATTTCCAGAAATACAGCAATAATATTGGAGAAACTTAGTTGCTTCATAAATGTAATTTACGGTTCTAGTAGATCTTTCTAAAAATTAACCTCTCCCTAATAACAATATTCTGTTGACATTTTGAACTACCTTGTTGATTTATTTAAAATTCCTAAGGTTATCACTTATATTTATGCTTCAGTATAATTAGAGTATATTTACTGGGAAATAATCATACGATTTTCCTAAATTACTCATGGAGAGAGAGAAAACTTGAAAATTGTTGAGACAGGGTTTGATGGCAATTGTAAATGTGAATATGGCCATTACAAATTTGTGAGTCAAGTGCTATTTTATTCTTCTTTAAATTTTTAAATTAATAAATAACAATAAAGGGGCGTGTGGGTGCCTCAGTCTATTAAGCACCTGATTTTGGCTCACGTTGGTCATGATCCCAGGGTTCCGGGAACAAAACCCCCATCAAGGGAGTCCCTGCTCAGGGGAGAGTCTGCTTCTCCTTCTCCCTGAGCCCCTTCCCACCCTGCTCTTGCTCTCTCTCACTCTCTCTCTTAAATAAATAAATAAAATCTTTAAAAGTAAGTAAATAAATAAGTAACAATAAATACATGATAAAATAAATATTTAATAATTGTAAGTCTCTAATTCAATTCCTTATTGCACTAAAATGTACTGTAAATACAAATTATCCAAATATTAAAATGATTTATAATTTTTATTTTACCAAAAATTAATAATTATCAGAATTATTCAAGTTATATAGATGCAATTATACTTAATGTAGGGATTAAATATAAAAATTGTATATTAAGATTTATTTCCTATTAATAGATGAAACAACCATGATTTTAAGAATAAAATATTTTAAGAATAATATTCTCCTCAACGAACTTAATTGCAAATATAAGAAACTAATTCTCTTCAATGTAATAGAAATGATATTTATTAAAAAATTGGTAACCAAAAACATAGTTCATCTCAGCAGAAGTCTGGTTTCAATGTTTTTCTGGTGCTGACTCTGGTGAATATTGAATTAATTCATGAGACCTCTAGAAGACCATGTCAAATGCCTCTTTCTTTGTATCACATTTTGTCCAGAATCAAATTCATAAGCAGAACTTCCTGACTGACTGAAGTTGGGATGTTAATTTCCAGGGCTCTGGGAGAATGAATATATATTAGTCTGAATCAGATCTCAGCCTTCTATCAATATCCACAGAGAAGTGGATAGCCAAACTTAGCAATGTATTTAAATGGCGGGGAATAAAAAAGGAGGAAAAGCAAATTTGCACCATTGCTCTTTTTAATTCAAGTATTTAAAAATATTTGAAGATGAACAAGTTGTAAATTAGTAGTGAGTATTGACAATAATATTCTATACACTAAAAGCATATATATTAATAAGGCACTACTAGTAGGAAAAGCCTAGTTATAATGACTTGAAGATCCTAACATAGTACAGATACAAAAGGAAATGTAACCCTAACATACTATTTGGTATTCTTTTTTTTTTTTTTTAAAGTTTTTATTTATTTATTTGACAGAGAGAGAGATCACAAGTAGGCAGAGAGGCAGGCAGAGAGAGGGAGAAGCAGGCTCCCTGCTGAGCAGAGAGCTGGATGCGGGGCTCGATCCCAGGACCCTGAGACCATGACCTGAGCCGAAGGCAGAGGCTTTAACCCACTGAGCCACCCAGGCGCCCCACTACTTGGTATTCTTATTGTTATTTTCTGCTGTCTGTTTTTCTTTTTCTTTTTCTTTTCATATGTTCTTGTTTCTGTTTTTGTTTTTAACTTTGTAACGCATTGCATGAACAAAAACATAGCAAACCCAGGAATGAGTAAAAGCTAAAATAAAATGGGTCCCCAAATGTAGAGAAAAAAATGGAAAGTAGTAATGCTATTACTTCCGTCTTACAGAGTAGAAAGCCAATTTTACTGAAATGATGAAATAAACTAAGTTATAACATTTTTAAAAAATTACAGATACAGGAGTGCCTGGGTGGTTAAGTTGGCTAAGCGTCTGCCTTTGGCTCAGGTCATGATCTCAGGGTCCTGGGATCGAGCCCTACATTTGGCTCCCTGTTCAGTGGGGAGTCTGCTTCTCTGTCTGCTTCTCCATGTGCCTCTGCTCATGTTCTCTCTCTCTGAAATAAATAAAATATTTTAAAAAATGCAGATACAAATTACATATATTATCTATATATTATTAATAGTATTTATATTATATTATGCTGTATTAGATCACATCATATTATATGAGTTATGTATTAATATATCATATATTAGATTAATTATAATATAATATGACATAATATAATATTATTATAATATGTCATATATTATATAATATATATTGTATAATATATCATATATTATATGATATATATTATTATATTAAATCGATTAACATTTGGCAATATATTCTATATTAATTATAATTATATTAACATGTAAATGATACATTAATATATGTGATAATATATTATCATATAATGTATTTATAAGTAATCAATCAGTATATTGATAATTCTATTAGTAACGATTATTATAATATAATGTAATAATTATATGTAATATATCAATAAATTGGTATAATAAACAATATTAATGTCATAATTTGTATATGGAGCTATGAAGAAGATGATTGAGATCTTTTGCATAGGGAATAGTAACAGTCAGCCATTGCTGTGAAATTAACTATTTCAAAATTCAGTGACTTAAAACAATCATACACTTCTCGCTAATGTGTCTTCAGGTCGTCTGGGGATCATATGACCTACTCTGGTATCCTCTGGTTAGCTCTGCTTCAAGCTGCATATCTTGGGCTTGGCTCCTGCTGTGGGTTTAGTTTATCTAACGCTGCTTGGAGCAAATTCTTTCCATGGTGAGGATAGAAACAGAGAACATGAAGAAAACACAGAAAAACTCTAAGGTCTGGGTTTGAAAATAGCACAAAAACCCTGATTAATACACATTTCATTGGCTAGAGCAAGTCTAATGGCCAAGCCAAAATGGTTAAGAAATGGAAAGGCATATGCTAAAGATGAAAGCACAGATGTTGGGTCAGTAATATAATCTACCTCAGTGTAAACATCTGAGAAACTAAAACCCCAAATAATGAAATAACCTCTTTGGGGAGTGGTAGAAGAGAGAAAAGATGAGGTGGATGATTATTCCTTTTAATCCTAAACCATTAGGTACCATTTTGATTCATAGAACAATTGTATGCATTATTTTGTTGAACAGGGAAAAAAACCATACAAGAGTGAAACACGTGTGATTAGCTGAAAAATGAAAGAAAAACAAATGACTATTATTTTAAATTGGCGCTTCCATATATTTGTTATTAGAAAATGTGAAGAACTCCTGAAACCAAATTTTAGGTATACTATATTTTGTCCATGTCATATTAAATCACTGAAACCATAATTAGTCTGTTTAATTTCCTTTAATTTTTCCTAGAAAGTCACTTTATAAAAATAATATGGGAAGGATTTTGATAATAACAGAGGCTGAAAATAGTATAAAACTATATTATATTATATTATGTTTATATTCAACACAAATTAGATACATTCAGAATGATTTTGATAAGGATATCTTTCATTTTGCTTCTGCTGATTTTAAGCTATTATATTACTTTCATACTTCAATTATGCCAGTTAAATATTAAATTATGTGCAATAAGCAATATAGGAACAAAGGTCTATCATTGGTAGACAAAGAATTTGTTTGGGATATCTTGTAATACCTCTATATTTTTACCAAATCTTCTAATTTCTAAAAAGAAAATTCATTTTAGAAGAGCCAAAATATACAGAAGGTAGTTTGACAAAATGACACATAGTTTAATAAAATGTTTTAAAAATAAGTTGAAATCCACCTGCTCTGTTTTTAATACAAGCATACTTCATTTTATTGCATTTCACTTTATTGTGCTACATAGATGTTGTGTTTTTTACAAAATGAAGGATTGTGACCAACCTATGTCAAGCAAGCCTATCAGCATTATTTTTTCCCAACAGCTTGCCACAGCCACCCAACCTCAGGAACCAATACCCAATAGTCATCAACATCGAGCAAGACTCTCTGCCAGCAAAAAGATTACAGTTATGACTTGCTGAAAACTCAGATGATGGTTAGCATTTATGCAATAAAGTGTTTTTAAATTAATGTATATACACTTTCTAGAGACAATGATATTACACACTTAATAGACTACAGTATAGTGTAAACACAACTTTTATATACATTGGGAAATCAAAGACTTTATTAGACTCATTTTAATGTGATACTCACTTTATTATGGAGGCCTGGAACCGAACCACAGTATCTTGAGTTATGCTTGTACTATGAGTCCTTTTAGTTATAATAGCTAATCTTTGAGCATTTTCTATGTTCCAGACACTGTATCAAATGTTCACATGCATTCTTACCTATAATCTTTACAATGGCTCTGTAAGGTAGGTGGAAATATTCTTACCATTTTGTAGATGAGAAATTGAGTTTCTCATGGAGATCAATGAATTTACAAAAGTCACACAATGAGTAAATGTTGAAGTAGCAATTGCACTGAGTTCTTCCTATTCAATTTCTTCTTCTTAACAAGGATCCAAGAACTCCTTTGTCAATGTACTTGGTGTATTCACATTAACAAAAAAAAAAATTGTATAGATTGCAAAGTTGGAACATTATATAAGGCGAATATACACATTTGCTCAAGAGAGGAGAGGAAACTCAATGCAAAAATTATTTGTAAATTTTCTTTAAAAGAATATCCAAGTTGAGAGAATATCAAAGGCGAGTCAAAGTATTTCAAATAGAGAATGGAAGATTCCAGAGTGAATTACAAAGTAAGTAGGTAGATGGAAGTGAAAATTTAGTAATTTTACATTTTAAAAATTATTCTAAGCAGTCAAAGACCCACCCATTGAAAGAAGCCTGGAGCCCTATGTATTGCTAACTCTTTTTTTTTTTTTGTAACTCTTTCTTTACAGAGTTCAGATTGTTAAATATAACTATTTTAAATAATTTTTATTTTTGCATTTATTCTGTCACTTATCTTCTCATTTTTTTGTTTTTGTTTTTTACCTAAGTCTCTGTGGCTTAGCAGTTTTTTTTTTTTAAAGATTTTATTTATTTATTTGACAGAGAGATAGAAGCACAAGTAGAGGAGCAGCAGGCAGAGGGAGAGGGAGAAGCAGTCTCTCCGCAGAGCAGGGAGCCAGATGCCGGGTTTGATCCCAGGGCCCTGGGATTATGACCTGAGCTGAAGGCAGCCACTTAACCGACTGAGCCACCCAGGTGCCTCTGTCTCTTAGAATTTTATCAAGAAAAGGATAGGACAGAGAACTCAATTAAATTCAGAAATTTTGTTTACAAATCTAGTAAAAGGTTTATCAGGGATTAAACTACCAGCTTGCCTCTTGATTTCCCAGGGTCAGTAGATAATAGACCTAATTAGCTATTAGGAGGAAATGCCTTATTCAAAATTATAAGTGCATGGAATGGAGCAGAAGAAGCTCTGCACGGCCCATGGCATTAATAATCCCCCTTTTCACATTACAAAAAAATCTAAGAGGAAAACCATCGTCATTATGAGTTGGCATTAAATGTGCTTTCAACTATATAAAAAGGCTTTAGAATTTCTTCTTTTCTGTATTCTGATCCATCAGCTCACTGACCAACAAATATGAGGTTTAATTGCTCTTAAAGGATTCAAAACTTTCAGAGTATCTGTATCATCATTACAGCAGTTAAGTTTCCGATGGGTTAGCATTCCAAATACAGATGGTCCTTAATTAAAATCAAGAAGCTGGGTCACAGCCACAAACTCTTTCCTCAATGAAATCCCCTCCTAATAGTTTCCTCATTTCACAGGTAAGGGGTGCAAGCACACACAGATATTTTCTTTGTTATATAGAACAATGAACACTTTTGTTTTTCTATTACAAAGATTATAAATCAATATATTACTGATCATGATGTCCTTAATGTTCCCCTCAGCTTGACCAAACTTTTGATGGGTTTATTCTTGGTTCTAGTATGGTGGCCTCCCTTTTCTTAGAACTTTTATTTTAGAAAACTTGTAGTTGCAAATTCTTTCTCTGACCCCTTTGAAATGTACATAAATCCCCTTAAAAATCTCTTGGCAGTTTTATTACCCAGGGAATGTCTTCTTCAAGGACCTGGGAACCATCCCTTTGAAATACAATCATCAAAGAAGATAGTACTCCTATCTCCTAGTCCCTGTGGGACCGTAGAAGCCTAATTGTGGTGAGTACCTCCCTCCCCATTATGAAAATGTCTTCTGTCCTGAAGATATGAGGAAGTTGAGTATCCTTTGGGTCCATTCAGCAAACACAGGTGGCCTAGAGGTCCCCCCACTTGGCTCTTAAAACTTTTCTTAAAATCCTTTGTTTCTGGGCAGTTGATGGCCTCTCTCTTCCCTCTCGGAATGGTCTTGAATAAAATTTTTCTTGCCTATTTAACTTTGCCCAGTGCAATTTTCCTTTGACATTGCTCAAAATTCTTTACTGTGGAGACCTATAATTTTCCATACATTTTAGAGGGTTTTTGCACTCATATATGGAACACACATATATATATGACAGTTACAAAATTAAATCCTGTGCCTTTGGCTTAAATTAAGTCAGTGGTCAAAAGACTCTGTGTATCGGAGGGGCGATGAACCATGAGAGACTGTGAACTCTGAGCAACAGACTGAGGGTTTTGGAGGGGTGGGGGTGGGGGGTTGGGCGAACCTGGTGGTGGGTATCAAGGAGGGCACGTATTGCATGGAGCACTGGGTGTGGTACATGAACAATGAATCTTGTAACACTGAAAAAATAAAATAAAAGTATTTGGGGAAAAAGAAAAAGACTCTGCGGACTTCTAAGCTCCCTAAACCTTGCCCACAGAGTATATATTATCATTTTACTCTTTTTCTCTGAAGAAAACAACAACAATTAGAGGCAGTTGAAAAATGGCAGAGGCTTATCAAAATTTAAATTCTATAATTCAGGAATTGAATGACTGGTCTATCAACTATTATATTAAATGCCTTATTACTAGTTCCCTTTAACAGGCCTTTACCTTTTAAAGCTAATATGGAAACTACCTTAAACTACAGCTATAAGTTATTTATGCAAAGAAAAAAACAGCAAATAAAGGAGAATACCATATTGTGAAAACCAAGAGTGCGAGAATGGGTCTGTTGGCTTTAGACACTCGTTGTACCATTTAAGAGTTATTGGAATGCCTTCCATCAACTCCACTGAAATTTTACTATTATTACTAATACTAGTATTTCCCAGACCAAAATGCTGGTCAGTGAAGGGCTGCTAGAAGAGAATTTTTCTGTTTTAAGAATTTTCAGTTCGAGGTTCAGAAAGGAATTTTCAGGAGTTCAAATACCTTTTAAGGTGGGCTTTTATATGGTAAGATATGTTGAAAATAGTAGAAAACAAGTAAAAACCACCACAGTCTAAAGACTAAATGTAGCTTTCTTCCTACAAAAATGTTAACAAACAAAATATATTTCTCTTTTTAGATAACAATGCAAGTGTCCCTAATAAATCTATTTTTTGGGATTTTTTAAATTTTGTTTTGGTTTTTGTTTTGTTTTGTTGATGGAAAGTAGGAACCACTTATCTCTCATTTTTTCATTCCTTTGCATGTTCCTCCTTACTCTTTCTCAACATTTTCTTTTGCTTGGTTGAAGAGCTGTGGAGGTGGCTGCATGGTCCCTTGGCTCTTGGTTGAAGAGCCGTGGAGCTTCCTTGGCTCAACATTTATTGGGACTTGGAGATAAATGGCAGATAAATCATTCAAGCACATTTGGAATCACTACTAGATATTTTCTTGCCCATCTTTTGTTAGCTGCGGTTTCATAAATGGCAGGGTTAAGAGCATGACATGTACTGAGACTCCCCAAGTTCAAACCCTGATTTTTCTGCTCTTAGTTAAAAAGGGGAAATTATAGGACCTAACCTTTAGGAGGGTAGAAAAGAACAAATGACGTAATCCTGTAAAGCACTTAGCACAGTGCCTGCTGCTATTAAATACTAGTCATTGTTGTATTTATCAGTTATTGTATAACAAATTCTTATAATATTTAGCAGCTTAGAACGATCACTTATATTGTTCATGATTTTGCCAGTTAGGAATTTAAGAAGGTCTCAGGTAGGAGGGATGACCTCATTTCACATGGCATCAGCCAGGGCCAGAGGATCCCCTATTGCCTTCTTCACTCACATGTCTGACACCTTGGAGCTCTTTGACATCTTTTTTTTTTTTTTTCTTTCCATGTGGCATCTCATCCTTTGGTTCTCACTATGGAGCTTTTTCTCAGAGGTTGGCGGTCTCAAGGTAGCCTCACTTATGACATGTTTGTTAGGGGGCACCTGGTTGGCTCAGTTGGTGAAGTGTCTGCCTTCGGCTCAGGTCATGATCCTAGGGTGCTGGGATGGGTCTCCCTTCTCAGCGGGAAGTCTGCTTCTCCCTCACCCTCTCCCTACCCACGGGCTCATGCTCTCTCTCTCTCAAAAAAAAAAAATAAATAAATAAAATAAAATAAAATAAAATAAAATAATAAAATAAAACATAAAAAACCGCAGAAAACCAAAAGCATGGTTATTAGCTTCCAAGAAATAGAAAGCAGACATATCAAGCCAGTTTAAGGGCTAAGCCTGCACCTAACAAAGCAATCACAAAATTCAACCAGATTCATTTTAGTAGGATTGAGAAATGGATTCATCTTCTTGATTAGAGAGTAGCAAGAGAAGCATGAGGGAAGAAAGTTTGTTGCCACCACCTTTAGAAAATACAGCCTTTCACAGTTATTCTATATGCTGTTATTACTACTTCAGTGAACTTTTCCACATTTACAAATGAGATCATTTCATTTTGCCTATGTTGTGTTGTTCTTAGTTCATTCTTTCATCTTTTAAATAAATATTTACTGTCATATGTGAGACACTGCTCAAAGAACTGTGACTTTAAGTGAACACTAAAGACAAGCTCTCTGTTCATATTATCATTAAAAGAAAATCCCAGGATATGATAGAAAGGGATTAGAATCACAGATGGGAGAAATGAAGAGCTAATATTTATTGGAGATCAAGGCACCCTTGAAGAGATAACAGTTGAGCTAAGATTGAATTGGCAAGAGCCCTGTGAAAATCTTAGGGAGGAATATTATAAGGTGGAAGGGGTGGTAAATATCAAAGCCCTAGGGCTTTGACTATATTAGTCACAGAAACTATATAGTTCAAAGGGGACATTAGGGCTGTAACTAATGTTAGGAAGAGATTTACCTGTCTCAATAATTCTTCCCTATATGCAGTTGTTCACAATTAGAAGAATCCTCTCTGGCACTTATAGGAGAGGGAAGTATATAAATATAACACATACATTTCTACAATTACTTCAAGTATAGGAGAAACAACATCAGTATATTTACTTAATACAAATGGTCCCACCTACAATACCAAATTAACTGCCTCAACCCCATTAGCTAAATCCAGCCACTTTTCCTTCCACAGATCTGTGCAGGATAGTGCCTTGTATATCTTTCCCAACAGAACAATGAGTTTCAATGTCCTCCTTCTCTAGAGTTCCATGACATCTTCAGATGGGTATGGGCTTTAATTTCTCTTCAGGGTAACTGTGGTGGGAGAGAGGTATGGGAACTGGGGGGCATGGGGCATGGATGGAGAGTGGTTCCGTGCCAGTAAGCAAGGTTTCACCTTTACATGCCCCCCCTTTTTTCACCTTTACATTCTATTGCAAGTGCCATGGCAGTGTCTTATGACTCAGTAAAATGAACCTCTAATATTTTCAGCCTACGCAGTGTTCTATGTCATGTCTGATATCATCTATTTCAGCTTTGAGAGCCCCTTGGCTCAGGAGCCACAGTCACTTTGCTTTCTGGATGAGACAGTGGCGTTTGCACCCTCTAACTCACGCTTGCCTTGTGCAGCAGCGAGATTCTTTGAGAGGTCCACCTTATTTGGGAGCATCTGCTGCTTTTCGGCCTGGTTTCAATGTAAGTGTCAAGGGAATTTTCCAGGGGGGCAAGCCTGACTTAAATGTTTATATAGATCTTTTTGAGTCACTTTCCCCAATTAGTTACCTCCATCACAACTAGAAAACCAATCTGGAAAATAAGAACCCAAATTCAAGTCAATGCTTTATGTTTGGTTAACCACAGGAGTTTATCTTTCTTAGGGAAATTTTCCATGCAGAGCCCAAATCCCCTTATAGCAGTCAGGAACCACTGCAAAAACCTAACAATGAAACAAAACAAAACAAAACAAAACCCTGAAAAAACAAGGAGACCTTTAACTATCAAGTTCAGGTGTATCTAAGGTTGACATGACAGGCTGTAGGAATGGCCTAGCTGTTAGACTGTCTAGTGATTGACATTCTTTCTTAAGAAGACTCGAGCATCTTGTCACCTTGTCTCTCAAGCGAACCAGTCAATATTCTAATGATTCTCCTAGTTTATGCTAATAACACTTGTGAATTTCCCTTCTTTTATATGCACTGTAGGTACACATCTCTGTTATCTGGAAAAGGTCAGAATCATGTGCCAAGTGAGGACAAATCTCAGTACTAGTTATGACAGTGGAGCAGACCAAGATTGACCTCTGGGTTGGTGAGAAGGTCCCCCTACCCAAAGGAGAGTGGGCAACAAACAGGGAAGTTCCTTTTGAACCTATCCTGGGACTCAACCTACATCTACCTCTTCATTAACAAGCAGAAAAGTGAAGAAAATGTATTGCTCAGAAAACCGTATGGTTTGGTCATCATTTTCAATGCTGATTAGATAGACTTCTCTCAAATCTTGTCCATTGGCTTATGAGGCCTTCATCCTTTCTCTTTCAGAAAGTCATGTATGTCACATCTCATCATTATTACTAATACTATCAAGAAATGTGCAGAGACTGACATTTTACCCTACTTGCTAATGACTTAGTCTATCATGGTATTTTTAATTTATATAAATATATAATATAGAAATGTATGTGTGTGTGTGTATAAATGTTTGAATATCTACAGTCCTTACTTTATGCAATAGCTTAGGATTATAAAAATGATTGTACAGGCTGAAACTGTACTAAGCATACAATATCTACTGGGAAAATTGCATTGTTTAATCTTTAAAAATTTTTGTCAAAACACTAAGAATTCTTTTATTATTAGTCATAAGTATATAGGGAAAATAAAAATAATAAAACTAATGTTTATGTCATATGCTATAATTTAGAGATTAGAAACATTAAGAATTAAAGTGTTCTATTTCTTTGTAAAAACTTTGCAAAGTAGTTGAACAGTACTTGCTGTCTTCTGATATTTTAACAATGCTATGCCATTATAATATGCAATACAATACAGAGTAAGCACCTTTATTGTCTGGGGAAATTTCATGCTCTTTTCTAAGTTTGGATTGGCTTCCAACATCTGTCCTTTGTCCTTTGACGTTGTGAAGTATTTCCAAAAATTACTTTAATGTGAAATTATTTTCTGGTGTCACTTTCTCTAGGATATCGACATCCTTTTAGACACCATCACTTTCTTCATTTATGTTGATAAGTTTGCCTTCACTATGTTCCTCTGGCTGTATAGTGAGTCTTTCAAACAGTAGACATGTCATAATCCTCAGAGACACTTGTCTTCTGATCACAGCCAATTTCATATGCAGCAATTTCACTTTTTATTTCTTTTTTGGACTTTCATCTTTGTTGGCCAATTCCCTCTTTTAATTATTCATTTTTGAAGATGTCATGTTGGTTTATTACTGGTGGACCAGGAGGCAACACAATTGCCTACTTCACTGTCTGGGCTTGCACTGTATGAAAGCTGCACAGTGACTGATCATCAGTAGAATTTGAGAGGAGTGACATAAGTGGTCACTAATTATAATATGCATTTGTTATTTACATAGTGATTATGGAATGAAGGCCTTGTAGTGAAATTCGTACTTTATACAATTACTTATA
>CM052898.1:104351554-104377757 GCA_028534135.1 Potos flavus
AAATAAATAAATAAATAAATAAATAAGAAACTAGTAAAGAGAGTATTAGCATGTCATTAATTTAAAAAAATACACTTTAACAATTTGAATATAATTGTTCAAATGTGTAATATTGTTACCCTTACAGTTTTACTCTTTTTTTTCTTTTAAGATTTTATTTATTTATTTGCGAGAGAGAGTGAGAGAGAGCACACCCAAGCCGGGAGAGGAGCAGAGGGAGAGGGAGAAGCAGGGAGCCCAATGTGGGACTCGATCCCAGAACCCTGGGATCAGGATCTGACCTGAAGGCAGATACTTATCTAGCTAAGCCACCTAGGCATCCTAGTTTTACTCTTTGTGTCATTTCTATTAATAATAGTTCTTGTAACTTGGGTCAATTACAAAAATTATGTTCATCTATATTTTATCACAGTATTAATATTTAAAATAGGAAAATTATAGTATAGTAGACAAAAATGACAATGATTAAGACTTAATTTTGGCATTCTAACGACTGAATATTTTCAGTGGAGGAAAGTGTAACAGTATACATTTCATTACTTAACACAGGATTACTCCATATAATTCATTTTGATCTAATGAGGACAAATAACACTATCTATTGTTTGAAAAAGAATTCCAAGAATACTGTCACAGTATTCCCATTGGGATTTATGTTTTTAAACTAAAATTATTTTCAAATAATTTTTTCTGCAATGAAACAAGTAGAGGAACTTTCTTATATTTTGTTTTATAAAAGATGATTTTGTTTATAAGTGTGCATTTTGAAAAAATCTATTATTCCAACTTTGATATATTTTTGCAAAATAAATTACTTTCAAATATATGAAAGACTTTAAAAAGGTCTCTGAATAATGATGGTAACAGTAGAAATTAAATAAACTTGATAGCTTTTATTTGTTTTACTGCTAACATATTTTACGACTCAACAGCATTGCAGTGTTTTCCTAATTTTTGCTACAAAAGGGAAGTAAAAGAACAGTTTATTGTGGCAATACTTCATACTGGCCTACTTCTGTAAATTGTCTTTAAGCTCTAGGGTAAAGAGAAGAACATTCATGTTTTTAAATTGGATACAAAAGCAGTTTCTATTCAGTAGTTGTTGTAGCACAAATTGTCAAATAGAAACTATTAGATATGTCTAAATGTATTGCTGCTCAGCAAATTATAAACATTTTTTTTTTTTTTGGTGTTCTTTACCTGAGGTGAGCTTATTTAGATTTTTCTTGAATATTTTAAAGATACAATATAAGTTATTAAACATTTTCAGTTTCCAGTAACGAGGTTCTTGAAGTATGTAGGCAAACAGTGCTGTTTCTTCAACATATGAAGCCTTTTTAGGATGGATTATGATGCTCAGTGTTTCTGAGCTTCATAATCTTCTGAGGAAGAAGAATGACATAGAGGAAAGAAGGAAAGGAAGGAAAAAAGGTAACAATGAAGGAAAAAAGGAAGGAAGGAAGAAGTAAAGAAAGAGGGAGGTAAAGAAAGAAAGAAGAAAGAAAAGAAAGAGAAAGAAGAAAAGAAAAATAAAAAAAAGAGAGAGAAACAAAGAAAGAATGAAAATTGGAACAAGGAAGAAAGAGGATATGAGTTAAGCAATTCATGAACAGTAATATTGAGGATAAGCAGAAATATAGACAGACACTTCAATGTTAAAATAATGCTACTAAACTTCATAATTAAATACCTGAAGATCTGTTATGTAGTGTGTATGAAGGCAGCCAGAAGGTTAATTTTGACACTTGTTCTTTCCAATCCTTCCTCACTACATATAGAAATTCCTATTGCCTTGGTTATAATCCAGTTTTCGGATAAGTATTTAGTGAAATGGGACAAACACCCATAGTGTCCCTCTCTATATTACTAATTAGAGATTTGCTTATTTTATATTTTATATTTAAGAAAACTAATTTTATTGTTGTAGATCCTTATTTTATTTTATTATTATTTTTCTAGATCTTTATTTTAATATTTACAATTCGGGAGCTAAGGGGAGGGGAAGTTGTAGGTTTTTTTTAAATCTCTGTCTCTATATTTTCATTTTTATCCTGAAATTGCAAAAAGAAATAATGGTCTTTTTATTATATTGGTCAGTTCAGGTTAAAAGAAAAAGAATAATCTGAGGTTCTTGACACTATTTTCAGGATAATGATTAGCATTGCACTTTCCTGCCTAGGTTCAAATATGCATTTCTGTGTACTTATACTTACACAAAGTCATAGAATTTCTCAATTTTTAATTGCAAGATTAGCCAAATTTTAACATTGCGTCTATCACTTTACCTAGTCTAAACTGTCAATATCACTTTTGATTTTAATTTTTCTCTAAGCTATGACCCACTTCAGGACGGGCAAACAGTGAGAATACTATTGGTTTCATCATCTGATTTAGCATAACTAACCTTTCTATTCTGAGAAGAATGTTTGCTCTGTCTACCAGTAAACAGTATAATTCTGAGGAAAGACTTTCTCCTTACTGGCTTTTGTCTTGAGCTAACTCTGACTTTTCCTTATATTTCCTTCTCTCTTGGGAGGGCCATCTCTCATCTTGTCTCATCTTCAGACGTGCAGCCATTGAGAGTCAATGGGAATGTTCTCCCTCATAGGATATCAGCAAGCAGCAATGGGTCAACTGCTGTGAGATTGTATTTAGTATAGTCTTGGCACACGTACTTCCACATTGATCTTAGCAAGCTTCACATTCCAATGTAGATTTATTTGTTCTGATGATGGTTCAATATGAAGAATGAATGAAAAAAGCATGCATCTTTTCCTCATTAAAAACTTACAACTGAGGTCTGAATTAAATTCCTTAAATGTATCAAGACTCTTTCTAGAGGAAATCATAAGCACTATAGAACATATCCACTCATTTCTCATTAATAATAGTTTTGTCAAATAGAGGCATTTCTGTTTGCAGTGGTAGCAGGCTATGCCTTGAGAAAGTTCAGCCTGTCCAAGATCAAGTAGAAGCTAAAAAGGCAATTAAAAGCTCTAATGCCTAGATGGTTCTTTTAATCATACTGTACTGTGTCTGTGGTTTTGATGGTTGTAGACTGTCTCTATTAAATGATGTCTATGTTACTGGTGTAAGTTTTATTCATAGGTGATTATAATCCAAAAGAAGTTCAAAAGGGTAATTTTTAAAGGCTTATGCATGCAAGTAAAACATTTCTTTTTATTCTATCAATTTTATTTTTGTTTATGTTGAAATTTCTGATAGGTAAAGGAGTTGTCTTAGGTAAGGATCATGCCTTACGGATGACTGTGAGTCATTCTAATTTCTCCTTTTTGGCACTTTGATAGAGTTAGATGAAGAGCTACCATTTCTATGAAGGTTTTTCTGTGAAGTAAATCTATATTAGTTTCTCTTTGTTGTTTTAAAATAATTTATTTCAAATAATCAAAATTTTTATTTTTTTCCTTCATTAGAACCAGACAGATACCAAGACAAATTAAACAGAGTTTCCGTAAACTGGTTTTTCTCCCCTTGAAAGTAGGTGGAGCATTTTGCATTTAGACATTTTAAATTCAAATGACTCTTACACTGGCAGGTAGAAAGAAGCTGAAGTGTTTTAAAATATAGAGTTTGTTATTAAGCCTTGGGTTTAAAAATATTTAAATGCAAAGCAGTGGTAATGGTAATGGTAGTAGTAGTAGTAGTAGAGATGCTAGTAAAACAAACAACAAGAAATTTCTGTAAGCTTAAATCTGCTCTCAGCCACTGTATTATTCAGCCAAGGTGGCCGTAACAAAATACCACAGACCGGGTGGCATGAGCAACTGAAATTTATTTTCTCATGGTTCTGGAGCAGGAAGTCCAAGATCAAGATGCCAGCAAGGTTGGTTGCTGATGAGGTTTCTCTTCTTGGTTTATAGACAGCCGCCTTCTTGTTGTGTCCATACGTGTGGAGAGAGAGAGAGAGAGAGATCGAACTCTGGTGTCTCTTTCTCTTCTTACAAGGGCGTCAGTACTATTGCATTAGGGCCCCACCTTATAGCCTCATTTAACTTTATTTCTTTCCTTAGGGGCTCTATATCTGAATAAACTCACATTGGGTGTTAGGGCTTCAAAATAGGAATTTTGAGGAGACACAAGTCAGTTCATAATAGCTATCAATTTGCCAATCATGAATTACTGGATAGGTTGTTGTCAAAAAGCTATTCTTAACGAAGTTGATGTTGGATGGCTAAAGGAGACCCCAACACACACAAAAAAAGTTCTCATTTATTAAATTAAACCTAGTAGAGTCAACAAGAGCCCCTGCTATTTCTGAATTAATTGCATTAGGGAAATGGAATCCAGTATGACAACAAGTAATTGGGGAGCTCCATAAACCATCTCAGCCCTAGTAACAGACTGGCTCTGTGGCATTAATATATTATATCCATCCTTAGAACCACCCCTGATCCTCTTGCTTTCAGCAGGATGTTAGATGAGGCAGCCATGCAAAGGCCTCTTGAGAGTGACTTTGTAATAAGACACGCACTTCCTGTACACAGAGAGGCTGGGATAGAGTGCTTTTCTCCCCTTGTTCATAGAGTTAAGTCACTTCCCCCTTCTTTAATCACCTACTGTTAAAGAGTGCTTACTTTGACATAGCAATATCACTGTTAAGAGGAAGAGAAATAAGGACTTCAAGTCTTTAAAGTAACCCAGTGTGTCATTTGCTACTGTGAACCAGTGGACAGAGGTAACAGGAGTGGATTTTGGAGTGGGAGCTCTGAGATTTGGCTCTGCTACTCACTAGTTTGGATATCTTAGTTTCATATCTACAAAAGGAGAATATCATATATCAACTTCATGACCTTGTTTTGAGGATCAGACATGATGTCCATAACATAGTAGCTGGCACATGGTAAAGGCAATAAAGATCACTGTTGTTCTTCCTTGGTACTATTATTCTGTACCAGAGTGTCATTTTGGATTGCATTCTAGAATAGAAATTTTTCAAGGGGCATGGTTTAAATATTTTGCATTATACAGTTGACCCTAAAACTACGTAGGGGTGACAGGCATTGAATGCCCCCCGCAACCATGCAGTCAAAAGTCCACATATAACGTTTGACTCCCTCAAAACTTACCTGTTAATAGCCTATTGTTGATCAGAAACCTTACCAATAGCACAAGTGGTAGACTAACCATACTTTGTACGTTACATGTATTACATACGGTACTTGTGCTATACTCATAAAAAAGTAAGTTAGAGAAAGGAAAACATTATTAAGAGAGTCAAAAGCAAGAAAAATACATTTACAGTACTGTACTGTGTCTAAAAAATTTTGCATATAAGGGGATGTGCATAGTTAAAACCCGTATTGTTCAAGAGTCAACTGTACTGAATATACTAGTCATGCAAAAGCAAACAAAAAATTAACCAGCACATTTATTGTTATATTTTAGGCAAAATTACTGCTCAGATTTTCTATACGTGATATTAGGCCCAGATAGTAGTTACTGAAAGAATTCTAATGGAGTGATTAGAGGACAGCCTATTGTAATATCTGATTTAAAAGGAATTCAAAAATAATAGCATGGCATAAAATATGAGTCACTGATGAATCTGTTTTATCAATGGAAAATACTCTGTTTCAGGATTTAGTTTCAGACACCAACTCTGTCATTGAGGCTGTTATGGTCAGTGGGTGAGAACCATATTTCAAAATGTTTATATGCTAATTTACTCTGGAGCTGACACTGAAAAATGTATAGCCTGGTCTGTAAATTAATCCTTCTTAAATGTTTATGGGTTCCTCAATTTTTCCCTCTAAATCCTGTCTGTCATTTGAAATAACATAAAGAAATAATAGTAATTGGCTGATGGGTTTAAGTGCTGCATTACTAGTGAAAAGTTTTGGCTGTATTAAGAGCTTCTTCTGTACAGATTATAATATACTCATAGTCATTTTCAGGCAGGTAGGCAATTTGAAGTGCTTTGCTGAATCTGAAAATTGTTATATAATCAGTTACATGCCTTTGCGTATTTTTTATTCGGCTTCAGTAAGCCCAAAGCAATTGCTAGAAACAGGTAACCCTGACAAAAATGTAAAAATGAGTTGAGTTTTCTTGGTTACTTACCAGCAATCACTTTGTTCTCTCTCTACCTAGTTGCACCATTCCCCATGTGCCCAATATTTTATCTCCTAAAGCCTCAGTCCTGAAGTCAATGTTTGGAAGCTGACCAGACTGTAATCTTCTAGATATCACGCTGTGCTCTGTATATTAACATAGTGTTTAAAGGCAGGAACTTTGGACTGACACAAACTGAATTTAAATTCCAACACTAATGCTTACTAGTTATGGACAAGTCTCAGTTTTTCTGTCTGTAAGGTAAGTGTATTAATGTTATGGTAGAAGAGTTTCATGTACTTATTTACAAACAAAGCTTAGCATAGCATCTGGAAAGAGAAAGTATTCAAAAAATGGTGACCCTATTGAAGTTCGTCAGGAATAGTGGCATTAGGAGCTCTGCAAACCCTCTCCCCATAGAAATAACCATCAGCGGTGAATATTATAAAATATAGCAACTATTTGGAGTCCCTAGGGATTTTCCTAAGGGCATAAAGAAAATGGAGAAGTATTTATTTGAGAAAATGTACTAAATTATCATAAGAACAGTGAGAGTCTGTGGCAGCCTCCTTTCTCTCACTCCCTGAACTCAGCATGATGAGAGATCTACCCCAGGTAGGTGCAGCCAAAAACACAGAGCTCCATTGTCCCTTAGCTCTCACTCGAGGGCTACAGTGTCTTCTCAGTTCCATGTGGCAGAAGTTTTACTCCAGGCAAGAAAGGCTCAGAGACCTGGAGCTCTCTTCATCTACTCATCTCCACTCATAGGAAGAAGTTTTATTCATGTAAGGTAGGCTAAGAATGTGAGGGCCCCAATTACCCTCACCCCAGCTCACGCATGGACCACAGATTTTTAAGTCAAGGGAAGTTGGGAGATCAGACTCTACCAATCCCACAGCTCTGCTTTCAAAGCAGGGATCCTACTGAGAAAAGAAAACCACTGTCCACGCTCAACACTAGAGTAGTGGCTCAGAGATTCTGCCCAGAATCATGAAAACATATGTCTGTATGAAAATTTGTACTTAAATGTTTATAATACCATTACTCATAATAGTCCATAAGTGGAAACACCCTAAATGTCTATCAACTAATAAAATGATAAACAATGGATTTGGTATATCCATACAATGGAATGTTTTCAGGTATAAAAATAATGAAGCATTGATATATTCTACAATAAGAATGAACACTGAAAACATTATGCTAATTATAGGAAGACACGCATGAACGAGCATGGATGGTAACATTCCATTTTTATGAAATGTCCAGAATAGGCAAACCCATAGAGACAGAGAGTATATCAGTGGTTGCCAACGGTTGGTGGAGGGGAGATAAGAAATGACTTTTTTTTTCCTTTTAGGGGTGATGAAAATTTTCTAAACTTTTATTGTTGTGATGAGTACACAACATTGTGAATATACTATAAGAAAACATTATTTTAAAGGAATGCATCTTATGGTATGTAAGTTATATCTCAGTAAAAGTTTTGAAAAATGGTGGTCCTCTCCCCCAATAATAAACTTGATTTTGATTTATTTTTTTAGTCTTTGATAAGCCTTTGTCAATAAGTCAGATCATTCAAGTCTTAATTAAGTAGCTCTTCTTTTCACAATGAGACATATAAAGTAATGCAGGAGGCCACATCATTTTACTCAATAATTCCAATGAAAATGGGGGCGACTATCTCTAGAAGTAAGAAGTAAGAAGAAAGGGATGCATTGAAGGAAATGCATAACAATTTTGCTCCTAATTTGCTCCTACTTAACACCAAAGTTAATGTAAAACTGGATAGGAAAATCCATAGATCCAAATATACAGAACATTAAAAAATAAAAGATACATCAAAATATTAACTATTTTCAGTTTTTGCTGGTGGAAATATATGCATTTTATTATTATTCTTATCTATAATTATGTTCTACAATTACGTATTTTTTAAATCAGAAGCAATATTACACTTTTAAAAAAGTCAAAGAAAGATGCAAATTTTCAAAGAATAAAATAAATAATTATTAAAGGTCGTCATAACATGCCCATATGCAAAATGTGATGCTAGATTATATAAAGAATCTAAAGATATATAAAACTCGGGCTGGCCTTCCAGTTGTTTACGATTTAGTAAAGGAGGTGAGTTCTGTACATAAATCTCCCACAATCTTTAAACCTAGTAAATGATTGATATTTGCATATATTAGAAACCATAAGTGCTAGAACAACTTCTGGGGAGGATCCTTTCTGATAAGGAGTCTTCATGGAAAAGGTGATTTACATTGTGCCTTAAAAATCGGACATGCTACTGAGAAGTTGTGTTATGACAAAAGTCATTCTTAGCTAAGAGAATAGTGTGAATAAGTATTTTGAAATGAAAATTAATAATAACAAATGAGCAAAGGGGAAAAAAAGAGAGGCAAACTTAGAAACAGACTATTAGCTATAGAGAACAAACTGATGGTTGCCAGAGGGGAGATCAGTGAGGAAAGGGGTGAAATAGGTGATGGGGATTAAGGAGCGCACTTGCTGTAATGAGCACCAGGTGTTGAAAGGAAGTGTTGAATCATTATATTGTATATTTGAAACTAATATTACACCGTATGTTAACTAACTGTAATTTAAATAAAAACTTAAAAAAAGAAAAAAATTAACTGAGGCCATAGGATAAGAAGTGCAAGGGAGAAGTGGTGGAAATATGTCTAAAAAATAATGTAGAGCATGGAACATGGGGATCAGAACTCATTTTTTAATGTCTCATGGATCTATTTTGATAGGTGCGAAAAAATCAGCAGGGACCATGTGGGAGATCATTTCTGGGAGAAAGATGAGAAGAGAAAAGGATTTGCAGAATGTGTACAAGTGTAGTGACTGAAGGTGGAGTTTACATAGGCTAATAGAAAGAAGATTTAGGGGACTCCTGGCTCGCTCAGTTGGGTAAGTGTCTGCCTTTGGCTCAGGTCATGATCCCAGGGTCCTAGGATTGAGTCCAACTTCGGGCTACTTGCTCAGCGGGGAGCCTGCTTTTCCCTCTGCCTGCTGTTCCCTCTGCTTGTACTCTCTCTCTGATAAATAAATAAATAAAATCTTAAAAAAAAAAAAAAAAAGAAGAGAAAGAGGATTTATTTAGGCTTGGCTTGTCAAGATTCCAGAATATAATTTGTAGGTAGTGAGACATAATCAAAGTTTTAGAAGAAATTGAGTAACATGCTATAAGCAACCCATACTGTACTTATTCCATAGAGTGGAAAGCATACTCTACTTTTATGACTGACTCATTTGTGTATCTCATCTTTCCTATCGTAAACTTTTGTGGGGCAGGGACCATAACTGTATGTGTGGTACTCCATAAACATTTGTTGAATAAATGGATAAGTTAAAGACAGAGGGAATGTGTAACATATGATATGGTTTTAAAAGTTTAACTACAAAATTAATGTTAAAGAACAAATAATGGAGGACAACCAGAACTTAAGACACCATAATTAATTTGAGTTGTTTGAAGAGTGATTTCTGCTGGTGTTCAAACACTAGCCAAGTGGTTCAGATGCTTTAGTGAACATCAGATTTCTATTACCAAACCACACATTGCTGTGCCTTACTACCAGATTTTATAATTCAGTAGGCCCTGGTGCCAAGCCTTCCTTGCTAAGAAATTCCTAGTTAATACCAATCATGCTAAACTAGGGACACACTTTGAGAGATACTAAATTAGGATTATTTTCTCTATCATTTTAATCTAGTTGTTTTCATTAGATAATTTTGGCAACCAGAAGTATATAATTGCCTGTATTTCATGAAAAAAAATAAGCCAGAGATGAATGAATATTTTTATATAGTACAGAGTGGTATAATATAGTGAAAAGAGCACAGCTCTAGTAGAACTAACTGGATTCTGGTTTTATATCTTATTTGTTCTTGTCCTGGAATGTATCACAGACCTGAGTGAATGGTACACTGTAGTACTCAGTTAATGGTAACACTATAAGAGAATAATTAAAGGCAAGAGTTAGGGGGGCATCAAACAGTTCTCTATTCATGACTCACTTCTTGCATATTCTAACACGTGACCTTGGAAAAAATATTTTTTTCTGAACCTCAGTTTTCACACATAGAAAAATGTTTAGCTTACTGTGTTACTGTAAGGATTATAAGAAATAATACAATGAAGAGCTCAAAACATTGCCAAACACGTAAGTATTCAATAAATACTGATTAAATTTATTTTTGTTATTCATTCTTTCAAGCTCTCTCTTTCAAAAGAAAAATTCTTACATACAAAAATTTATCATGCTTACTAAGCTTTAATTAAGGATTATGCACTATTTTTTCCCTTTCTTTCAATTTCCATGTTAATTGGGAACTGGTTATAACTACTCTTTCAGAACGCAATTTCTACCCTTTATATGGTCCAACATATTTTTGGACTAACAAAAATGGCTCATATATTTCAACATATAAATATACACAGGGGTATTTTGGGTTCAGCAGAATGTTTTGAAATTATATGAGTTTGGATATCTAATGTGGAAATAAATGAAGACCAACCAAATAGGAACAAGCAAAGAATATTTATTCAGAGCTTGCTATTGTAGGGGAGTTGCCCACCTGTCACTTGCATTTTGGTAGACTCAAATTTAGGCAGAGGAGTGGGAAACCTTTATAGTAGAACATGGGCAGGCTCATGTATGCCCTGATTGGAAGTTATTGGTGTGGGGAAGTCAAAGGTGGGCTAATTAGAAGTGGGTCATCATATGTGATTGGTTAGCAGTGTGTATTTGGCTTTCCCTGTTTGGCTTTAAGTTTAAAGTGGGTTCAGAAATTAGGGAAGCTGTGGGATATTATCAACTTATGGCCATTTGAAGTCTATTATTACAAAGGTTATTGTTTGGCTTTCTGGATCCATTGCTAGAGATAGTAGTAGACTGACTTTCTACAAGTCAGACTTATAGGCTGGCTTCCGGAGCTGGTTTTTATAAAGAAAATGGCTTGGTTTATTGGACTGGTTGTTGTAGCTTGGGGGTAGGAGGGTGGGATGTTTCAGAGTTTTATTTTTATATATGATCTGGCCATTGTCCATTTGTATATTCTGTATCTCAATAAAAAAATGTGTCATTTAATAATAAAGTCTTCATGTTTTAAGAAATGCCTAGATTGACTTTTTACCTTTGTAACAATGGTGATAGAAAAGTGAATAGTCAAATACAAAACAAAACAAAACATAGGCTAATTAAAATTTATAGTGAAGGCAACTGGGTATACCTTAAAAAAAGTAAGTTTGTGTTTGTTGTAATTTCTTTTTTCCTCTATGATGGATGTACAGATAAATTTACCTGCAGATAATATAACACAACGTTCAATTATAAAGCATGAATAAAACTGGCTATGTTAAAGCAAATCTTGCAATTATATGTGAACAGAGTTTTTAAAAAAATACATTTAGGATATTATTTTAAAAATTTATAGCTAATTAGTTCACTTCCATCTCGTGTATTTGTAAGCCATTATGATTAAGCTGGATTATTTCAGTGGACATTATTAGCAGTGACAAGTTTTGTTCAATTTTCTTTTTCTGCAACCTGCAGGAAAAACTGTGGTTGCCTTTGCTTTTAGAATTAAATTAATCTGTTGAAAGTATATTTATACCTAAATTTAACTTGCAAAATTATTTTGAGGTATTAATGCCAACTTTTCTAAATGATTCTGCTTTTTTTTTTATTATGTTACGTTAATCACCATACAGTGTATCACCCATCACCGAGCTACACCATCCCCCACTCCCCTCCCCTGTGAAACCCTCAGATTGTTTCCTGGAGTCCATAGTCTCTCATGGTTCCTCCCCTTTCTGATTTCGCCCCTCCTTCCCTTAATGTCCTCCATGCTATTCCTTATGTTCCATATATGAGTGAAACCATATGATAATTGTTTTGTGAGGATGTGGAGAAAGAGGAACCCTCATACACTGTTGGTGGGAATGATCTTCCTTTTTTATTGAAGTTTTGTTAATTTACATATGATCGTTCATTTATTTTATGGCCTATTTAGAAAACTCAGAAATAAAATGAATTCCTAATATTTTATCATTTTTTTTAAAGATTTTATTTATTTATTTATTTGACAGAGAGAGATCACAAGTAGGCAGAGAGGCAGGCAGAGAGAGGAGGAAGCAGGCTCCCCGCTGAGCAGAGAGCCCGATGCGGGGCTTGATCCCAGGACCCTGAGATCATGACCTGAGCCGAAGGCAGAGGCTTTAACCCACTGAGCCACCCAGGTGCCCCATATTTTATCATTTTAGAGCCAGACTGCCTGGCTTGGCATCTTACCAAGTGCTGACCTTGGACGAGTTGTTTGACATCCCAATGCTCTAATGATCTTGTCAGTGACACAGGTATCATAATCGTATCCACTTTATGGTATTTTTTGTGGATTTAATTACTTAATGTATACAAAGCACTTAGGACAATAACCAGTACAAAGTAAATGCTAAAAACTTTTAGCTGTTTTTCTTAGTACGATCAACGGTACTGAGAAAGAGGAACTCGATGAATAATTATAATAAAAGTCCTGAATTTCATTTTAAACCCAAACTGTTTCCCAGTACTTCAGCTATAAGCAATGCCTAGACTGAAAACATATCCCATGCAATATTTTCAACAGAACACTGCTTTTAGCAATTTGGTGAGTTCTATTGTGTTGTTTTTATTGTGTGTTAACTTCTGTTTTTATCTTATTTATTGATTTGAGCAAAAATAAGACTTGGAGATAACCAGTGGTGCATGATGAAGGTAAGACTCAGAAATTCATGAACTATTATTGAGGGTTCAGTGAAAAATCTGGATCAGCTCAGAATTAAGAATATCTAACATGGAACAAGTAAACAGAGAAGGTCAGCATGGCAGCATAGAAAAAAAACACTGGATTAGAATTTAAATATACAGTTTCAAGTGCTTATTACAGCTATGTTAAATTTACTTAATTTTATGATCTTCAGTTGTCTGCAAATGGAGGTAATAACACATATTTCATAAGTATGTTGAACATGCAATGAGTTCATTCCTGACAAATTAATGTCTAAAAGTTTTGTTTGTTTTGTTTTTATAGAAAAGCGATCACTACGTATTTTGTTACTTAGTGGCAAGAACTATCTCAGTGAGAAATTTTTTCATGGGCAACCTTACAAAAGAAGAACTTTAATCTTCTAAAACTGACTGAAAACAACTTAAAGACTAAATTCATTTTTCTAATGACACTAGGACAATTGCACAAGTAAAAACCAGAATTATGATACATCTCAGTAAAGTTTGAGTGAAGCTGAAAGATTAGAAGATCATGCATGCATGTATGTGTTACCTCTACAGACTTTCCAAGAAAGTAAAGGAAATGGAAGAACCATTCTGTAATTATTTGCTTTGAATTACAAGGTTCAAGACTATGGTGGAGAAGTATAGGACACTAAAAAGGGACTAACCACAACCAGCAAGGAGATGAGACATTTTCAGTTTCTATTATCCAACAATCTCATTCTGAGAAATGGTTGTGAGATGAGACAGCGTAGAGGAAAAGGGAACTATGACTTTTGACTTGGCAATTGCTGACCAGAGCCAAGGGATCAAGATTTTAAAGAATAAACAGTAAAGCATCAAATGGAACATCACTAAGAGTACCTTGTAGAGAACTGAATGGGGAGGAATGTTAAATGTCAAGGGCAGATGTAGGAGCAAGGCAAAGTCAGTGAGCAAGTATTTTAAACAATATTCCTGAATTGCTAGTTGCTGTAGATCATTCTCTTTGCCCCTCTCCACAACATGCTTCAACAAATTGCTGAATCACTTAGAACTGATCTCATTTAAAAGTTAGTACATCAATTTATTAGTGAGGATTCTCCAGAGAAACAGAATGAATAGGATATGGATATATAGATTTATTTTAAGGAACTGGCTCACACAGTTATGGAGAGTTGGTGAATCCAAAATCTGATGGAGTTGACCAGGAGGCTGCAAATTCGGGGATGAGTTGCTATTCAAAGTCCAAAGGCAGTCAGGTGGTAGAATTTCTTCTTGTTTAGGGGATACTAATCTTTGGTCTATTAAGGCCTTCAACTGATTGAGTAGGGCCCACCCACATTATGAAGGACTTTGGCTTTACTCAAAGTTCATCAATTTAAATGTTAAACTCATACAAAAAAGGCAGAAACAGCCATTATAATGTTTGGCCAAATATCTGGGCACCCTGGCCCAATCAAACTGATATGTAATGTAACCATCACAAGCAATAAGTAGTCTGCTTCTTAAACCAAATTACTGAAATTTTAAAAGTAGTAACAAATATCAAAGGCAAAAGGAAAATTAAAATATTACTCAATAGAAAAGTTTTTCAATGGAAAATAAGAATAAATGTATAATTTTCTATACTTTTCTAAAATTAATGTGAATATAAACTTTCTAAAAATTACTTTTTATAAATGTCAAATTATATCACGCTTCCATTCAAACTTTCCATTGGCTCTCCAATTCCCTCAGAGGATAAAACAAAACCTTTGGAAGGACTTATAAAGCCTCCCATCATTTACCCCCTTATTAATTCTCTGACCTTAGTAGATCCTTTCTACTTTCCCCCTTGATCACACAGCTCTAGCCACACTGGCTTCTGATTTTCCTTGATATTCTACTATGACTTCCCTTTGAGACCTTACACTGTAGATTCCTTCTGCCTTTTCTGAGGTGATTGCATGATGGTCTCCTTCAATTCCTCCCAGTTTTTGCTCAATGTCATCTTCTCAGGGGATCAATGCTGCCATCCTGTTTAATGCTGCAAACTTGCCTTGCACCACCTTCACATATTCACCTGCTTTTCCCTGCTCTATTTCTTTTTTTTTCCCATAGCAATCATCACATTCAAATATTCTGTATTATTTACTTATGGTTTTTTTAAAGATTTTATTTATTTATTTGAGAGAGGGAGAGTGAGAAAGAGAGTGCATGAGGAGGAGGGAAGGGTAGAGGAAGAGAGAGAAGCAGACTCCCCATTGAGCAGGGAGCCGGTTGCGGGCCTTGATCCCAGGATCCCGAGATCAGGACCTGAGCCAAAGGCAGACGCTTAACCAGCTGACCCACCCAGGCGCTCCCCTCCTTTTTTTTTTTAAGATTTTGTTTATTTATTTGAGAGAGAGAGAGAGAGTACTTATTATGTTTTTGCCCCCATCTCCCCAATTCCCTAAAATGGAATTTACACTGTGTGGGGACCTTGGTGTGTTTTGCTTATTGGTATATCTCATGCACATATAATTTTATCATAGCAGGTGGACAAAAGATTTGTTAAATGAATAGATGCATGAGTGAATGAAGCAATAATCTGAGGAAGAAGAAAGAATATATAAATTACAGTGTTTCTTTTCTACAAAAAATGTAAGACACAAGAATATTGAAAACGAGATATACAAATAATAAAAATATAAAGATACAGATAAAATTAAAATAAATGTAAAGTATCATCTGCTCAGAGTTATGCAAAGAAACTTGAATGATCTGATGATTATTTTTTGAAACACATAAATTTTCAAACTGTATCTTAAGATAAAGGATATTTATAACTTAATTGTCTGAATCTATTGAGAAATTTCAAGGAATGATATTCTTCAAGTACCAGGACAAGAAGTTTTTTTCATCAGTGAATTATTTCAATGAATTATCATTCCAGGAATGAGATAATTCTGGTACAACTTAAAATACCACACTGTACAGTAGAGGAAAGTTTCCCAAATTCATTTTTGATGCTAACCTATTATACTTCACATGGCAAAAACAGTAGTAAAAAACCTAACTTCACTAATGAATTTAAATGGAAAAATTAAATATTGGAAAATAAACATCAAGCAATATATTAACACATATTATAAAACAAAAAAATAGCATTGATTTCATGAATGTAAGAAAAATCAAACCAGAAAATTAACTGTAATTTACTGTTAGAAAATAAAAATTAATATTCCTTATAAATTTTGTTATAACTGAAGTAGAATTCGATAGATACCAGGTGCATAGTAAAATATATATAATTTCAGCTGTATGATCAGCTCCATCTGTAGTATGAACTATCATTTAGCAAATTAACTTTGTCTCAGAGTACTTGTACAAAAGGGAAGAGTTCGATTTATAAATATTAGATGGAGGGAGACAAAAAATAATTTCTTGTATTTCAAGACTGAAATAAAATAAACTGTAAAAGTACTAGAAACAGGCCATTTATTAAGTTTACTAACCTTAAAATAAAAAGGGAAAAATGCTTTTTTATATGTCAAAAATAACAAATAAAATGGCTAATCTTTCCCATCAACAGTACTCATGGCAAAAACTGTATGTGTGTATTTAACAAATACTATTTGCATCTCTAGAGCATGAACTAATCTGAAATATAAAAAGGTTTGAATAAATGGAAACTCATGCTACTTTTTCTTTCATATGAAGATTTCCTATGCTATTTATTAATGTTTAGCAAACACATACTTATACACAAATGACATTGCTACAGCAATTATAATCCCTTCCTCTACGAGCTACTTTTAACAAATAAGGCAAGATTCCTGTGGAAAAATAATCATGCAAAGAATTATTTTGAAATATGTGTGACTAGTGTTCAGAATATTTTGAAGAGTAGGTCAAAGAGAGAAAATTAATTTTTCCATTTATTTAAACACAGTGGTACAACAGTTACTCTAGTTTGAAACTAACATATGGAAACATGAATATATTAATTAGATGTAATGGAAAGATCAAAAATAGAACCAAATATGTATGATAATTCCATAGGTGCACAAAAAAACATTTTGAATTATTTGGGAGAAAATTAAGTATTCATTATGACAACTGGCTAACAACTTGTAGAAAAGTAACTTGGAACCTCACCACTTGTATCAGAAGTAATGCCAGATGGATCAAATATTTAAATACCAAAATGAGACCAGAAGGTTATTAGAAGAAAAAACATGGATTTTAAAATGACAAATTTGGAATGAAAACAGCATTTTTAGACATGGCAACATATTCAAGATGATAAATCTCACAAAAGTCAGATATTTGACTATATTTTGTTACATTTTATTGGACAGAAAATTGAAGCACAGAAAATAATATATTAAAATTCAAAAAGTAGTGACAAGCTGGGAAATGATTTTACATCACGTGCAAAAGGCAAAGAACTAATTCTGTTAATATGCAAAGAATTCTTAAAAACCAAAAGACAAAGAAAAACTCTATTGCCAAAAGATAATTCAAAGGGGAAAACAAAACGAAACAAAACATGGAGAACTTACAAACATCTAAAATGATGCTTTTTTTCACAATAAAAAGAAATGCAGAACAAATGAGGAAATGTGTCACAAATGATAACATAATGATTTAATAATATTGATAATAGTATTTGAGAGAAACACACCAAGAATTGTTGCTAGGACTGTAAATGGATGAAATAGTGTGGAGCATTATTTGGAACAAATTATAAAATATAAAATGCATATATCCTTTGGCCCAGGGATCATCATTTACATACAAATAATATAGATTTCATGTATGTTATTGATATAATTTAATTATAAATTATAAAAAACATAAAAAAGTGATAATTTATTTACTGGATTCAGGATGAAGGAAAAACAAACAGTTCAGGGACCGTTTCTATGTTTTACAATGAAACTTTTTTTTTTTAATAGTGAAACTTTTAAAGGTTTGTTTTTGTCATTTGTCCTTAATCTATGTGGGCTAATTTTTGAGTAGTGAGAGGAAAAGATCTATTTTTTTATCTTTTTCCTATGTATAACCAATTTCAATGATTAATTTTGCTGTATAGTTCCTACCTTTCTCATTTGATTGCTTTTCTAATTAAAAACAGAAGCAAAAAGGGGTGCCTGGGTGGTTCAATCAGTTGAACATCCGTCCGACTCTCGGTTTCAACTCAGGTCATGATTTCATGGGTTGTGAGATCGAGCTGCATAGGGCTCCAAGCTCAGCAGGGAGTTGGCTTGAGATTCTCTCTCTCTGCCCCCACCCCACTTGCTCTTGCGCTCACTTCTCAAATAAATAAATAAATAAAATCTTAAAAAAAAATAGATGCCAAGAGAAATAACAGATACAGTCCTAGGGTCTAGGATTAAACCTCATTTTCACTTTGATCATTTCAAACAATTCTTTGTTCTTCTTCAGAAAGAACCTTCCAAATAACTATTAGAATGGGAAAAATTTACATGTCCATACATGCCCAGTGCTGTTTTCTGGATTTTTGTTTGTTTTTCTCTCAAATACTGCTATGGATGAACTAGGATCATTCAAGGTAGAGCACTTAAGTGTCAAATTGTAAAGCAGGCCCAGGATGCTTAGTTCTCCAAGTAGAAATATTGATATATAGTAACATTATAATTTTTATTGTGTTTTTATTATTTTAGGCACTATTTGAACAGTTGTGAATATATTATCTCATTTTATCCTCACAACAAGCCATAAGTCCCAATTTTACAATGAGGATGAATAGAGGGTTTATATAGTTTGCCTATATGTGTCTTGAACCTAATTGTTATTTGGGAGCACACGTTCTTTATCATTATGTGAAATCATCTTTCTGCTACCCTAAAGTAGTTTTGTTGTTTCATTATTCTACACTGTCTTTCAGTACTTCTAGGTTTTACCTCTAGAGTTGCTGAACAAATTTATGCTCAGTCCTGCCCCTCAACCACCATGTATGGATCCTTTGTTAGGTCCCAGAAATTTTTCTCTTCTCACATGCTGCTAATCATGAGCCAAGGAAATAGAAGGTAGGATACTTTTTTTTTTAAGATTTTTTATTTATTTATTTGACACAGAGAGAGAGAGATTACAAGTAGGCAGAGAGGCAGGCAGAGAAAAAGGGGGAAGCAGGCTCCCTGCTGAGCAAGCCCGATGCGGGGGGGCTTGATCCCAGGACCCTGAGATCATGACCTGAGCAGAAGGCAGAGGCTTTAACCCACTGAGCCACCCAGGTGCCCCGAAGGTAGGATACTTAAGTGTGAAGTTACAGAAGATCAAATACCTAAAGATACTGATTTTCGGGGCACCTGGGTGGCTCCATTGGTTGAGTGTCTGCCTTCGGCTCAGGTCATGATCCCAGGGTCCTGGGATCAAGTTCCACATCAGGCTCCTTGCTCAGTGGGGAGACTGCTTCTCCCTCTGCCTGCCTCTCTCTCTCATCCTCTCTGACAAATAAATAAATAAAATCTTAAAAAAAGATACTGATTTTCATTTTTAATCCAGATTCCAAATGTGATTTCTTTCTTTTTATTTGTTTGTTTATTTTACTAAAGAAGTTGAAGAATATATAGATCAAGATAGAAGGATCAATATAGCAAATGTGTTGTGCTATATATGTAAATTTTAGGTAAAATTTTAGGTAAAATGTACACATATAAGAAATTCACTGAACTTTTCTGACATGGAAGTTATTTCACTTTCAAAAAAGAAGTTTTGAAAGGGTTAGTGATTTTTAAATAAAATATTCCTTTGGGATTTTGTGCAGTAGTAATTGAATAACGACCATATGATTTCAACATTCAAATGTGACCATTACCATAAAATAATTTTCTCCAGATGCCACAATATACTACTAGCCCATCAAACCCAGTGTGACATTGATCTTTTCCCACTGTTAGAGCATCAATGCTCAGCAATGCCCTTGCTTGCAGATTCTGTCTTGGATGGCTCCATATGCTGTTCTTGACTCCAAATTCCCTGGCAGTCATCACTGCTCTCTGACAGAGGGTTGGCTGAGTAGCCAGCTACTTACTGAGCCTTGGGTGAAGCTGCCAGACACCTTGTCAGTCCTCAGTGCTGACGCAGAAGAAGACACATCAAGAATCCACACTGAATCAGTGTCTGGACGGTGCTCGTGTACACAAACTCATTGCTATGCCTGCTTAGATTTCTCCAGATATCAAAATGGGAAGACTTTCACTGTTTCACACACATACAATGTTTTTGTGAAAGGGAAAACTATTTATGTATAAGCAAAATTGCTTTTTCTCCTGCAGCTTTGCATCCCTACCCAGGGCCTTCAGATTATTTTTGCTGCACAGTGGGTTGCCATATATATTTTGTGTATTTGTGAGGAACAGGGTATGAATGAATTTATGCAGGCCAATGGAGATATTTTTGACTGTGGAGTTATGTGATGAATTATATCTATAAGGTAATGAGATATACTTTTGTCATATTTGCTACTAACATTGAGCAGAAAGGTGTCAGGTGCTACATCAGAAGATCACCTGCATTTCAAACATATTTCTTCTTGTTCTCATTGAAGGAAAACTACCCAACTTCATCCTGGTCAGAGTAAATTATTTCACTTTCCATTGCCTTCTCGTCTCTTGACAAGAGAAGCCTAGAAATTAGGAGGTGGTTTGTCATAGCGTAAAGCTGAATGGGTCACTGACTGCATTCCCAGTGGAAATGATCCCTCTGGGGAACCAGGATCTCCACATACATAGTTCCTAAAACTGTGTGTAAGAGAATCCAAATTCTCCACGTGAGTCAATGTTGGGCTCACTCGTACATTCATCCCTTATGTTTTAACTCATGTACTCAAAGGGGCCGGCAGCTTTTGGTTATTACAGCATGTGATACAAGCAATGGGTCCCATGTACATGTACGCACTGCCTCCCTCCTTTGTGGTAAAGAGGGTTACCTGTGATAATGTGATATTATATGGAATAATGTCCTGATGAGTCGAACATTCCACATCCTCAGATAGTGTGGGACAAAGTGCCATAAACAAGAAAGGCATGGTCATACCCAAAATATGTACCAATTCAGGTCAAAATGTGTCACCGCCATGCCAGGATGGGAAGGGTCCAATGTAATCAACATCCTACCATATGGTTGATTGCTCTCTACAATGGATGATGCTGTAGTGGGGTCTTAGCACAGCAATTGGTAGCTGGTAGATTGGATTGTTATTAAGGTAGCTGCTTCAACTTTGGTGAGTGGGAGCGCATGTTATTGGGCCCATGCATAGTCAGTGTCCCTCCCACCATGACTACTTCATTCATATGCCCACTGTGGTAGTACTGCAATGGCAGATAACAATGGCTAGGCAATGTCAGTTGGCCCTGCTATTTTGTATTCTTGGGTGTTTAGGTCAGGTAATACTGGATGGCCTCTGCTCGTCATTGCCATACAAACGAAGCTCTTCACACTTTGTACCCATTCTCATAGACCACATCTACATGCTTATTCCAATGACTTCTTTGTTCGCTGTCTTCCATGTTCGGTATTTTTTGTGTGTGTGTGTGGTTTTTTTTCTTCCAGGATGCTGACCAGTTAGCCAATTCACTTGATATTACCTTCCTTTGCACAATAAAAGTGGGTAATCTGGGTTCCCACTTGAGGATCTGTCTTTGGGACAATGTCCCCTCATTGCCACAGCCATGGCGAAGTGGGGTTCTACTGCAGCAGCAGTCCACGTTTAGCATGCACTTACATACCCAGTAATTACATCTTTGAGACAACTCCACCGGTCTCCTCCCCTGTCAGCTGATCGCAAGGGTAGCACCCTGCGGTCTAGCTGTGAACTGACTGTGAGGCTTCTGTGGAGCCCAGGGCCAGATCTGACAAGGTGTTGAGGCTGCCACCCATGAATCCGGACTGAAGCCTCGCAGCAGCTCCCAGGCACTGCTAGTCCTGAGCCTCATGGAGTCTCCCCCACTATCGGTGATGTCCCATTTGTCGGCAGCAGGCAAAAGTGAACCTAAGTCCTCCTAGAGAGACTCCCCCCCCCTCCTCCCAGGGAGCAGGCACAACCCAGAGATGGGAATAAACTCTTACACTTCCTTTATGCCATGGTGGGGTGTTGTCAAAGGGGCTCTGCTTGCTGTGCTAAATTTGTCTCACTAGGTAGTTGGGCTGTGCCCTAAGATAGACTATAACATGAATTCAACCAAGGTCAAAAGCACATATGTACCACCCAGGGAAGAGACCAGTGCATGATTTGAGGTCACTGAGAATAGAAAACCTGTATAGGAGGCTCAGCAGTGCAGGCATTTACTTAGGAGAGAGAGAGAATGCACAAGATCTAGCCTCTTGCAATGTGTCAGTCTCTTGTGGCTCTGAGATCCGTCCTGCACCTCAAGTACAAGCAGGATGGCTGTGTGAACCCTACGTCACGCTGAAGGAGAAGGAGCAAATCCTTGCTCCTTGGGGTGTGAAATAGAGAAAGTTGGAGGCATGCCTGGAGCTCATTGATGCAGGCAGAGCTAGGCAGTTCCAAGAAAAGTTTACATGTGCCCTATGCAGATGGAACAGGGACTTGCTGGCGGTGCTCTGAGCTCTTTGCATGCATTGTCATTTGCAAGCCTGCTGGCATGTCCTGCAATGAACACAAGGTTCTTCTTGCGAACGCAGGGGCAGCATCAGGCTCTTGGATCTTTCCCACACAAATGCTATGTAAGGGAATAAAGAAAGCAGGTTCAGGCAGAGAAAGACATTTAAAGATGTTGTAATTGTAGCAAACATCTCATCCAATCAGCAGGAAAATCTGCAGCTGGAGGTGGTCCTTTTGAATTATTCTGAATAGTATTTAGAGGGTCTTATGAACTGCATGTTTGTGTCCCCCCAAAGTTCATGTTGTAATCCTCAACCTCCAATGGTATTAGGAGATGGAGCCCTTGGGAGATAATTAGGTTTCGATGAGGGTAAAGCCCCAGCAATGAGATTAGTACTCTTATAAGAAGAGAAATAGATTGGAGCTTGCTAATCAGTCATGTGAGGATACAGGGAAAGGAAGCTGGCTGCAAGCCAGGAAGCACGCCTCACTGGATAGTGGATCTACTTCTACCTTAATCTTGGCCTTTCCAGCCTCCAAAACTATGAGAAATAAATATTTGTTGCTTAAGCCACTCAGTTTACTTTTGTTATAGGAGCCTGAACCTCTTGAGAAGGGGAAGGCAATTATATTCTTGCCATGACCAGTCATTAGATGTTGGCTTCACCCAAATATGAGACATAAGCCTGGGCAAAGCAGTTTCTTTTGACTGGTAGCAATCTCCAGAGGAACTTACCTGACTGAGTGTGTCAGCAGCCAACATTCCTGGCTGCTAGAGAAATGAATACTTCAGTCATGAAGAGGCAATCTGATGATACGTCATAGCAACTACTACTCTGAGATGAGCGTTTTATGTACTTTTAGATAACTTTGGATGCTATTTGGGTAATTTTTGAGTAAAAGGGTGACTAATATGGGATCTTTAGCAACTTCTTTTTATGTAGATTAGATTTTTGTTGTCAATTGAGACAAAAGAAAATCATTTATATCCATGCAAGTAAAGAACATTTAAAAAAATAAAATATTCTTTCCACAGTTTGGCAATTGTGGACATTGCTGCTATGAACATTGGATGTGGTGCATAAACAACGAATCTTGGAACACTGAAAAAATAAAATAAAAAAAATAAAAATAAAATATTCTTTTCCAAAGTAATACATATTCTTTAAAATGGTCTTTACACTCAACCTATTGTCTAAATATGTATTTCATTATTTTTAAAAGATAAAAAAATAAAAAAATATTTAAAAAATTAAAAAAAAATCAGATTTGAATCTGATTATGTCACTCCCACAATCAATTTCACCGGGTTTTCACTGGCAATCCCAAAAACTACATCCTTCTTGGTGTGACATTCAAAGCACTTCATACTATCTCTCCAGATTTTACTTCTCTAGCTTCACCTATCCATAGTGTTTTCTGTTTTCTTACCTCAATTTGCACACACAATCTAGCTTTAAGTCAAATTGAGATCGTCAAATTCCCATCATTTATTTGCACTTTGCCTCCATTCTACCCACCTCCTGTGTTGGTTCTGCATTCTTTTTTTTTTTTTAAAGATTTTATTTATTTATTTGACAGAGAGAGAGAGAGCACAAGTAGGCAGAGAGGCAGGCAGAGGGAGAGGGGGAAGCAGGCTCCCCACTGAGCAGAGAGCCCGATGCGGGGCTCAATCCCAGGACCCTGAGATCATGACCTGAGCCAAAGCAGAGGCTTTAACCCACTGAGCCACCCAGGCGCCCTACGCATATTCTTTTTTGACCCCATTATCCTAATCATTGATTTTCAAAATTCTTCAGGAACCAGATCATATTAAATCCAACCTTTCAATGGAGTATTTCCTGGAAATCTTTTCTAGAAATTTTTGTGAAATATGACATTTTTTTAAATTAATGAATCCATTCAGAAAACTAAGGTGGTACTATGTAGAAAAATGCAGGAGCTGTGACTTTGGTTATAAGAAATCAAGCAGCATGTATGCCCACACTTACCTGAAAGTCTTTCATTGAAAAAAAAAAAAGCTAGTACCTTCACCGTGTCAATGCAACTTTCCATTTCATTATGACACATTATTTTAAAAATCCTATTTGAGACTCAATTTTTAAAAATATCTATCATTAGGTGTTTGAAGTCAGCTCTTTGGATTTTAACTGCTGTATCATGAGTAAGTAAACTTCCATTCATTTATTTGCGTGTTCATTCTTCACACAGGCAGTTACTGAGCGTCTACCTTGTCTTTTACTTGGTGATTTGCAAGATGAAGTGAAAACAATCACTTACAGTATTTTAGCTAACAGCACTTTTCTCACATACCTCTGATCAAAATTTCCAATGTAGTTAATATCATAGTAAAAGTCACTGTGCTCATGGATACACAAGTATTTCAAAATACTTACATTAACATTTGAGCTTGTTTATATTTTCATATAAAGAAGTGGCTCCGTAGTTTGATTTTTCGTCTTTAGATCTCATGTGCACAGAACAAACTCATGCTTAATCTTTGGTTCTAATCTTTGATCCATCCATGGCATCTACTATTGAGTTATGTAACAATAGCCTTATCTCATGAAGTGATTTCTCCACCAATTAACATCTGCCTCCTTTGGCCAGAGTTAACCATCATCCTTGAATATTACTTGTCATTTTCTTCCTTTCCTTTTTAACATGATTTAAGTTCACTTACGCATATTCTTTTATTTTTTTTGTAATTTTTTTAAAAGATTTTATTTATTTATTTGACAGAGAGAGAGAGATCACAAGTAGGCAGAGAGGCAGGCAGAGAGAGAGGAGGAAGCAGGCTCCCCGCTGAGCAGAGAGCCCGATGCGGGGCTCGATCCCAGGACCTTGAGATCATGACCTGAGCCAAAGGCAGAAGCTTAACCCACTGAGCCACCCAGGCGCCCCACGCATATTCTTTTAAAGAATGATTTTATATCGTTGAATTGTTACAACCTGACTACAGGTTGTTGTACTGTAGTTGTGGCATAATAGTAAGTTCGTTTACTTTGATTGTTATTGAATAAATATTTTGCAAATATGATATGCCTTTGTATCTAAGGTTGGTAGGTATTTGTGCTGTTTATTATTCTTTTGCTAATTGATAAATGTTGGCTGCAATAACAATTATCGTACATGTTATTTCTGGGTAAAACATAAGATATTTTTCTTGGATATATATTTAGGGCAGAAGTTATGTGTCATAAAAGACATAAATGTTTGACTATAAAGAAAATGCTCATCTTTGCCATTTAAAGCTGCTATAACACAGTACTATAGCCTGTGTGGCTTATAAACAACAGAAATTTATTTCCTACAGCTCTGGAGGCTGAAAGTCCAAGATTAGGGGTGCAAGTACAGCCAGGTTCTGGTGAGGGCTCTTTTCCAGGCTGCAGACTGCTGACTTCTCATTGTATCCTCATATGACAGAAAGGGGGCAAGCTGATTTCTTCTTACAAGGACACTAGTCCCGTTCATGCGGGCTCTACTCTCAGGACCTAATTATCTCCCACAGGTCCTGTCTCCTAATATCATATGGATATTAGATTTCAATGTATGAATTCGGGGTGACTCAAATATTCAATCCATAATAATGCCTAAGAATATTTCAAAGAGATTGTAAACAGTTTGTGCTCCTTCTAGCAATGTACTAAAGATCCCGAGACTCTAATATCTCCAATATTGCTATTGTCAGAATATTAATATTTTTTTGCCAATAAATTGTGTTTAAAATGGCATTTAGTTTCAGTCTTGATTTGCATTTCCATGGTCACTGTTAAAGCCAAATATTTTTTCAAATATGTATTGTCTA